>OZ025301.1:22830036-24030036 GCA_964019185.1 Maratus speculifer | reverse complement strand
TATCATATAACTTTCAACTTTGTAAGATACAATAAATGTCTTCTTACTATAACCTTAAGTAAATTAATTTCATCAGATCTATACAAACTTAATTGTATACTAAATTAATAATTACATCAGTTTTTAAGCCAAGATCACATGATACCAGTCTAAAGATCTTCAACCATTCGCTAAATGAAGAAAAATTTTATTTAAAATGCATAAAATCAATTAAATATTATTTTTTAAAAATTTAACCAGCATATTTTTCAGTTATTGAAATTTTTGAAGCTAGTAATAAATAGTACAGATCATTTACCAACAGTGGAATGAAACTCATTTAAATAAAAGACAATGCTTAATTTACTTCAATTTCATTAATTTAAGTAGTACAGTATAATAATTACTGTATTTAAAAAATTCATTAAAATCCTCATTTTCTTTACTGCAGCAAAATATAAACAACAACAAAAAAATCTTTTAGTGGTAGAATGCTGCAACCAGTTTTTCAACTTAGAACAGATGAATGCAAAAGATGAAATAATAAAAAACTTTCAAGTCCTACAGGAAACTTGGAGATTTTAAAAGCAATTCGACATATTCATAAACATAGGTGTAAAACTCTAGGCACCAGTGGGCAGTGTTTTTTTATCTCTAAATTTTATTTGTTTTCTTCATTTAAATTTTTATTAGAATTCTTGCAAAAAAATGAAAAATAAGGAATAAAATTTAATGGTGAAAAATTGCCTACTGCCATTTAGATTTTTATACCCCTGCCTTCAAATATTTTCAGAAAAAAACTTTAAATCAGCATTTAGATATTCACGCTAGATGCTAATATAAATAATTGAAAATTTTGTATATTTACTGTGTTGAGTAGTTTTTAATAATGTATTTTTACATGCAAAATAAACATCTTGTGGGTAGTTTTTTTTTTTTCTCTCTCTCTCTTTTTGCCGAAATGGCAAATAAAAAAATCCCTCTACCTCTAAAGTAATAAAATCCATCACCCATAAATGTCTGCTGAGACTGAAGTTTGTCATTAAAAAAACTTATTTTTCTGAAAATATTTTTTTAATTCTTAAATTTTCCAGTTAGAATTCATATAATTATACCTTTAGTTTAATTATTTTACATAGTTAATACACTTTAATTTTGAGCACATTTTGTTTTCCCTTGGTTTCTTCCGGTTTTTTCCAGTTTCTTCCACTGTCCTGGAAGAAATAGATTTCTTCTGGAAGAAACCCATCCCTGTCCCTGTAAATAAATTATTAATGCTACACATTTCATTTGCAAAAAGTGAACATGCTATAATTCTCAATAATATATATCAATTTCATAATAATCTGTTAATATATTTATGAAAGATAGCAACTTCACTGAAAGTAACATACTACAAATTGAAGTCATAAACACTGTTTCAATTATATTTTCAAAGTCTATTCTAATTTTGGTGTAATTTTTGTTGTTTAACAAGGTAAGTGCTATATTTGCCTCATCCTTATCTTGGCTCTTTAACATGGTTCTTGTAAATTTGAAAATTTTATTGCATAAACTGTAGATCAAACAAATGGGCTTGAAACCAGAAACTTAAATCAAGAAAATGTGCTTTTTTGGCGTCATTTTTTCTTTCCATTTATTAAGTAACAAGCATGATTATATGATCTGCTTTTGCTGATTTTAAAAGTAATAACAAAATCTATGAAAATAAACTTGTAACAATGCAAACTTTTATTATTTCTTTATTGAATACTTGATATGAGTATCTGAGTTTATTTATTTTCCAGTCAAAGAAAAAAATACGGATGTATATTTGGATGTGGATGGTGAACTGGAAAAATGCTTCCTACGTGTTACTGGAATGACCTGTGCATCGTGTGTTGCTGCCATTGAAAGGCATGCTATGAAAATAGAAGGTTAGTTTTAATGAATGTTAGAAACAAAGTATTATATTTCGGCTAAACTGAATAACAATGCAGTGCTGTAGTTGGAAAAAAATATTTGTAGGAATTCCCCTTTTCATAGAGTAGATATTGATGCTACCAGATTTTTGCTAAGCAAAAAGCCAATTTAAATTACTTTTTGACTTTTTTAAATTAAGTTATAATTATTATATTCTTGTCTCTGTAGTATTGTATTTGTATAGCAATCATTTAAATGCAATATTTAATCAATTTAATTGAAAAGTTTCCATCATAAATTAAAATTGAATTGAATCCATAAGTGATATTATTTACTGGCAAATCTATCCTAGAAGTTTCCGATAAAGAATGATAATGAGAGGTGTTTTCTGTGCTCTTTGATTTACGAGAAGCTGTCTTGTCTGCTTATGTTGCTCCTGATTGACTGAATCAAGACTTCACATGTGATTTTTTCTAGAAATATATTTTAAGGGTGGCCCTATGCGGCTTATTAATATAAGTGAACTGGCTTTTTTAAAAAGAAGAAAATTTCTGGAGAAGAGGATTTAACTCTCTAGGTTACTCATCACCAGTAATAGTAAACTTATACTTATTTTTATAATAAATGACAATAATTAGCGTTTTGCTAAGGGGAAAAAAAATGTGCTTGTGCGCTTTTTTACAGTAACAAATTAAATATTTCTGGGAACGGCATTCCCACTCAATTACAGCACTGTAACAATGAAAATAAACCATTAATATACCATATGTTAAAAAAATGACATGTTTATTTAAAAATTTATATTATTTTTAAATTAAATTCATATTACTTAAATATGTCATATTGCACAATGCATTTATATTGTCTTGTCATTTTAAAAATTAATTTTCTAAATAAATCAGTCATTTTTAAGGGTATCCAATAGATGCAATGGAAAAAAGCATTTTTATTAACAATGGAAATTAATTAAAAGTTTTAAGTGTTAGTTGAATTTTTATTAATGGTGATTTTTCATTTGTTTCTCTTTTTAATTTCAACTTCATATATTTAAACTTTCACCAGAAAATAAATGTAATTTCTTTTTTCTATAAAATGCAATTTATCAAATTTGTTAAAGGTAAAATTAGATGTAGGGAGTGAAAATGGAGAAAATTTTTTTATACAAAAAAAAAAAAAAAAAAAAAAATCTTACTTATGATCCATATCAAATCAATTTCAAGTTATTATTACTTCTAGGAAAAGGACTAAAAATTTATGTATGACAGATTTTTGATATTATTAAAAATAGTCTCAACATTTAAAGTGGGTTTAAGAAGAGAACATTCCATAACTTTGTCAATTCACAAGATACCAAATCTGTTTAAATTTATTATAAACATTCTCTATGGGACCGTTCAAGTATTATGTAAGCACTAAAGAGGGAGGGAGGGGTCCAGAGTCTGCTTATTTTTTCAGACAAGGGGGAGGGGGTGGGTCATGACAATTCTTACGTAAGCATTAAACAACGAAGCAACTGCAGTTCAAATTCAACAAGCAAACAAGGACCAGAAACCTGCAATACCCCAGGCCACTGTTCCAGTGAAAACTTTATAATAGACAATGTTGAAACATGGGTTCAAGGATCCTGGACATCTGATTAAAATATGAACACCAAATTGAATTCCAACATTTGTATGATTCATGTCAAAAATTTTAGTTATGATGCCTAAGTTAAGACTTCTTGTATATCTTATTTTATTGTTCAATGTGATAAATAACAGTATATTTAAACCATTTTGTATTCTGTGGTTTGTTTAATGCAATAAGCAACAATATATTAAAACCATTTTATATATTTTGATATCACAATCCCTATATGCCTATATAAATTTGTAGGATTAATAATGTAATTGAGTGGTAACTTTTTATAAGTCAAGAAGTATTGATGTATAAACTGTCATAAAATCTTACGTAAGCAAAGGGGGGGGGGTCTAGCATTTGCTTATATTTTCTTACAAGGGGGGGAGGGGTATAAAATGACTAAAAATATACTTACGTAATACTTGAACGGTCCCTATATTAGCCACAACGTTTATGCTGATAAGTTTTTGATAGAACCAATTCTTAAACGAAAAAAAGGAAAGAAAAAGAATAGAGGATTTTTTTTTTTTTTTTTTGGGGGGGGGGGGGATCACATCTCTATTAATCCACTACTGAGGCAATGGAAAAAAGTATCATTTGCATGATGAAAATTTTCGACAACAATCAGAAATGTTTAAAAAATTTATGCAACCTTAAGATGTTTAAATGCTCATAGAGGTTCATTTAATGAAACACCACATGTTTTAAATTTATTATGTAAATATTCTTAATATTACATATAACTTTTTTAGTTACAAGTTTTTGATAGAATGAACACTTAACAGTAAATTTTGAATTGAGGGGGAGGAGGGATTTATAACATTAACCATTAATTAAAATCATTAAAGCCATATATATATATATATATATATATATATATATATATATATAATATGTATAATGAAAAAAATATATAAATGCATAGTGTAAATCTATGTATATAATTAATAGTGTAAATAATATACATATTGTATTCAAAGCCCTGTTGCAGAATTTGTTAAAGCTTTCTGCGACATGCCAAATGAACAGCAAAAACTTTCTGCAACGTGATATTTTTTAATGCTAGAAATGAATGCATATTTATAGACAATTTAGAAAGACATACTTAAAGAACTAATGTATCGTAAACCAGGTATTACATGCATATGTCTTTTATAAATCTTGGTCTTATCTATTTTTTAAACTGTATTTAAAAAAAAAAAAAAAAAAAAAAAAAAAAAAAAAAAAAATCAAAAAACATAAAGTTAATAAATCAGCATTTCAAGATTTATTTAGCATATTTACAGTAATTTGTAATCAATACTTCAAAAGATTTGTTGGCTTGACTGAGTGCAAAGTTATATTACTGTAATTTGTAGCAATGCACAGCAAATTTGAAAACTATAATTAAATGTTTTTTTTTTTTTTTGGGGGGGGGGGGGGGGAATTGTGCATATATGTTTCATTATTACAAATAATTAAACCATAAATTAATATGCATCATTAATAATGTATTAATATACATATCTCTTGGTAGAAATTGAGGATAAAATCTAATAATATTTAGTATAAATATAATTCTAAGATAATACTTATTCTTAGTATAAAGAAAAAAGAAGCCCATTGTAGCCTCTTAAGCATTTTGATAGCGTTAACATTGATCAAATTAAGTGATTATTGTATAATGAGGTTATTCTTAATTTTAATTTTCTGTGAATGAAATGATTTGTTTATCTATTTGTGTAAATGGTTAGCCTCATCTGTTCTGTTAGTTTATTATTATTATTATACATACCCACTAATGTTGCTCGTTTAATATGCAATTCCAAATATTATTTAACAGGTGTCCATAGAGTTTTAGTTGCTTTGATGGCCCAAAAGGCAGAAGTGAAATACGATCCAGCTTATATTTTGCCATCTCAGATTGCTGCTGCAATTACAGAATTGGGTTATCATAGTACAGTTTTAGATGATGATTCAACAGAGTATGGAGAGCTTAATTTACATGTATGTGTTTATAAGGTTCTTTTGTGTATAATTTTTTGCTAAATATTTAAATATATCAACAATAAGTATGAAAGATTGTATTAAGTAGGTTTTGAAATGACTGAGCATCTAAAAATTTTGGCTAAAATGAAATGTATCCAGTGTAATGTGCAATAAATAAAGTAAAATAAGAAAAGCAAGAGGGCCATTCCACGAGTAACTGATAAAATGCCTTGAATTTGCTTACATAAATACCAATATTTATTAACTTATAAGTTGTTAAAATATAAACTATAGATTAAAATAAACAAAAAACTTATATTTTCATACTAGCAAAATTGCTTTAATTTGAGGATACAATAGCATTTTTAAAACAGCAGTAATGTGTAGAAAAGTTGTTAGACATGTGGTATGGAAAGGCCCTTTAATAGGTTTAAAATATAAGTTGACTTATAAGTTGTTAAAACATAAACCTTACATTATGAAAAGCAAATGATTCTCGATTTTTGTATTAACATGGTTGTTTAAATTTGAGGATATAATAACATTGTTAACACAATGAAATATGTAAAAAAAGCTGTCTCACATGTGACATGGAATGACCCAAGAGTGTGTATTCATACAATTGTTTTCATGCTGTTTGACTGCATACTTTGTCTACTTTTCTATTTTCTTGTTGTTGTCAGGTCATTTTCAAAATTCTCTTGAGCTATGCATTATATGAAGAAGACTGTATTAAATATTTCAAGCATTAAAAATTTAAAAAATCAATATATATATATTTTTTTTTAGATATAAATTATTATAAACAGATTGTTAAATCTGTTACCAAATATCAAGTCTGTTATTATACATTGTTTTAATGTATTTTAAAACCTTTTTATTTACACCATTTTATTTTTATTTTTCTTTCAACTAAAAAAATAGATATGATTTTCTTAAAATTGAATAATTTACATGAATATATATTGTTATTATTAGCAAAAAAGTCCTATAAATTTTTATATCAGATTTTTTAAACTTTAAAAAAATTAAAGGAGAATATTTTAATGTAATTTTGTGTGAAAACAGGCTTGACATTTAATAACCCATTTGTCACTAATCCAGTTATGCTGATTTACATCTCAAGAAATTTTATTGATTTCTTTTATTTGTAATGATAGGAATGTTGTATGTTTAATTTTTTTTTTTCTTTTGCAATTGCAAGCAAATCTTCACAATGGCTCATTAAAAAAAAAAATAATAATAATAATAAAATACTTATGGGTTAGTTTTTTAAGAATAATTTTTTTCATGCTTTATTTCAGAAGTGTATCTCAAGCATTTTTCTCCATCTAAAATATAATAACATCATTTCACACTTATTAGCACTTGTTTAGTTTAAATAAGTTTGTAAGAATAAAGTAAAGGTGTCATTATCTTGCCTTTGACTTTTAACATCGTTGTTGCTATGAACAGGCGTGTGCAAAGAGAAAATTGTGCCCGAGGCTAAGTTAGAATTTGGCACCCCCCCATCTCCAACTTTTTCTTGTAACAGGCCAAAAATGATGTTGGTAGTATAAATTTGGCAACCCCTAAATTTCCACGCCTGGGGCGAACGCCCCTTTTTGTACGACGTTGGCTATGAATAACTTGTACTATTAATAATTAATCATAAAATTGTCTTTGTTGTCTTCTAACACTCACACTTTTTGGGAGTAAGCATCTAAAAATTAATGCAGAACTGTTATCTGCAGTAAAAGGTAAAATCTTTAACCATATTAATTTATGATAGCTAAAGAAGTTAAATTATAAATAACCTAATGACATGCTCAATATTTAGTGCCATGTTTTCTCCAATTTGTTGCCTGATCAGTAGGGCTGGGCGATATCAGAATTTTAATATCGGGATATATCGCTGACTAAATATCGATAATTTTTGATATATCGATATATTTCAATTCATATGTCACTCCATTATAGGGTCATAAATGTAACTGTCCTCTGTATAAAATACTTCAAACACATAATAGTGTGTGTATATATATATATATATGTGTGTGTGTGTGTGTGTGTGTGTGTGTGTGTGTGTGTGTGTGTGTGTGTGTGTGTGTGTGTGTGTGTGTGTATGTTAATTATCAAGAAAAAACAAAAATATCAATATCTTAACATATTCCAAGGAACATAAATTTTAATTTTTATGTGTTGATTCAAAATATGCAAACCCTTAACCTGCAAATCTGATCTAAAATATGTGTTATTGAAAACTCTTAGAAAATTAAACATTATAAATCATTATAATGAAACAAGAAAATGTATATAAGACAACAAATAGACATTAAATATATTGAAAGAAAATACTTTAATTACCTATAAACTTAGAATTTTTTTATTACAATACAAAAAAAAAATTGCATTTCTACAATTATGGGCAGTAAGGAACACCTTTTCATTGTTATAATAAATATTTCTATTATTAGTCAGAATACAAATGAAAGCATTAGAATAACCAAATAATTTTAAGAAAACACGAAATTTCTTTAATAGAGTACAAAGTCCCAAATCAGGACGTTTTGCTAACTACCTTTTTTTTTTCTTCTTTTAATAATAATGCTGAATTAATCTTTATAATGATCTTTTACTTTTTCGATTTTGTTTACAGATTTTTTTTTCTAGGATGCTTTTACTTTCGAAACCAGTTTCAAAAATGAAAGTATTCCAGTAAAGAAAAAAAAAACTTGAAAACAAATGTTAAAAAACGGCTTTTGTTGAAAGAGATCAACCTCAGATGTGCAATGCAAAAACAAAAAATAAATAAATAAATAAACAAAAATATGGAAATGCAAAAGAGGTATAAAAAAATAGGATTGACATTGAGCGGATGTTTTTGCATTAGTGAACTCTTGAAATAAAAAGGAGCCATGATATTCAAAATCAAAACTATCCTTATTCTTTTATAAGAGATAAACTGTTCGTTTTTTTTTTAAACTTGTAAAAAGGGTTTTGTGAAAGTATCAACTAGTTTCAGCTGTTTAAGTGTGCGAAAAACACATTCAACGGCACATACAAACGAAAAGGGGGAGGGGAGGAAGAAAACAAAACCTTTTATTCTTTACCATTAAAAGGGAAAAAAATTCATAACTCCTAAGTTAATTTACTGATTTTTTTCAAATTTTCAGCAATTTGCAATAATAGTAAATTAGGCTGTGTGACAAATTTTTATTAAAATATAATAATTTATTACGAAATTTGAGCATCTTTTACAAGTTTCCAGTACAGAAGAACCTCAAAGGAAACGTAGGAAACTATCCATCGTTTGTTTTTGTTTATCGAACTCAGAGAAATCAAAACTTGAGTGTTTATACAATAATCATATTGTCAACTGCTGTGGATGGGTAATATGTTTTGCCAAGCAGAAAGACACTATCCATAGAGTTTTAGCGATCTTTCAAAATGAAAAGTATTTTCCTTCCTAATTTAAGAAAGATTTTCAAATTTTTTATTTATTTATTTTTTTTTTTTTTTTCAAAAACCCGTACGCTAAACGGGTAAAAATACTAGTATCCAATAAACTCTAAAACTAAGGTGAATCACAATGAAAAAAGAAAAAACTTCCGCTTTAAGTAAAATTTCTGCTTAAAATAAATGACATAATAGAATTAACATACATGTAAATTATTAATGTTATTAATAAAAAATGTAAAATAATATGTGATATAATATAATTATTTATTAATGCTATTAATAAATGAAAAACAAACATACAAGAAATATCGATTAATTGTGCTCACATTCTTGAAAATATGTCAATCAATTCTGCATTCCGGCAGCAAAAACTGTACACAAGCTCACAGGAAAACAACAGTCAGCCACCGATATGGAGACAACAAGTGATTGTATCAGAAATGCCCGATCCTCGAATGAGTGTTTCAACTTCGATTCTCGAACGAACTCCAATGAATAAAGCGGTACATCAGAATAGTAGACTGTATGTGCCCATATTCCGGTATGTGCGCGACACCGGTGAAAAAATAGACTGTTCGCCCATATTCCGGTATGTGCATGACACCAGCGCAAAAAGTAGATGGTTCGCCCATATTCCGGTATGTGCGCGACACCAGTGCAAAAAGTAGACTGTTCGCCCATATTCCGGTGTGTGCGCGACACCGGCTCAAAACCGGAAGTATCACGCAAGTGCCGATTACAGCGCAAACATTTGCAAAAGTAAACAACTTTTGTGCTGACAGAGGTAGATTCGAAATTCCGTAACTCCGTAATTCCGAAAGTAGGATGAAATACCGTTTGAAACGATATATCGGAAGGATTGAAATCTCAATATCGTTACCGCGGTCTTAAAGAAATATCGATATGTAACGATATTACGGTATATAGCCCAGCCCTACTGATCAGCATAGTTGCATGATTAGTTCAGTAGACACTGTCCATCAAGCTGGACACATGCTATATTTATGCAGCATATATAGTGTATGATTTTTTATAGATTGTATGCTACAAAATCTTGTGTTTACAAATAATCAAGACTCATGGATATCAAAATTTCATATGCTATGGGATTATTTTACTGTATTGTTTTATTTTCATTATTTTTTTTAATTAATGTGTTTGTACTAAATTTTGTGTTTCCCTAAGTAAATGCATAATTTTAATTGATTATCTCACATATAATTTTGTGCTTTTCATTTTAAAAACTCATCATACTTAATGCATTTTAATCCATTTATTTTTTTAAGGCCCAGAGTTTTTTAATGACCCATTATTATATCTTACTCAATACATTAATCCATTTCATGGTTTTTTATTGTTTTATTTTCATTATTTCTTTAATAATGTGTTTGTAAGAAATTTCTAAATAAGATGAATAGTTTTAATTAAATAAAATGTCTCATGCTCATTTTTGTGCTTTTCATTTTAAAGATAGGTAAAATGACATGTTCTTCCTGTGTTCATAAAATTGAAAGTGTTTTGATGAAAATGCCTGGCATCATCTCTGCATCTGTTGCACTTGCTACTCAGCAGGGCTATTTTCGATTCGATTCTGAAGTCACTGGACCCAGAGATATCATCGATACCATTCAAGTAAATATCTTTAACCGTTAAAAAATAATTAGAATCTTCTCATAGAATATGAAAAATGTCAGTTGTTCAACAAAACCAAATTTACTGAGTCCGTATAAACCTAAAATTGGCAACTCTAGCTTAAAATGTATTTCAAAATTTGTTTATATAAATGATGTACAATTTAATTACATTTATATTTGTCTTGTCTTGTTTAGAGAATGGGATTTGATGCATATCCAATATCTGACCATTCCCGTGATGCAAGTTTTTTATTACAGAGAGAAGAAGTTCGGAAGTAATTTTTATTTTTGTTCTCTTTCTGATCACTTTTTATTTCCTTAATGCGAGTTTTGTGTTTTAATTAATTAAAATTTTATTTTAATTAATTTTAATTATGCTTTAACTACATTAAAACATTTTCCAATTAATTGTAATATTATTCTAAACTAATGCAGATAATTTGTCTGTAAAAAATTGATTATTAAGATATTATTTATGACATTTGTAATTTATTGTAAGGTTATTTTCAATGTTCATTATCTTTAAAAAAGCATTAAAGCATAAAATTTTGATAGTGAATGAATTTATTTCTTGTATGTTAAGTTTTATAAAGTTAAAAAATTGTATGCCATATTTTTATATTTTATTAAAATATTGCATTGTTAGTTACTTACCTTTTGCTTAATAAGCTTTTTTAAATTAATAAATGTTTGTTTTTGTTATCTTTTAAAAGTTGCATTTAAGTTTTTTTTTTAATTACTTTTTTATGTTGTTTATTTTATTTATTTTATTACTAGCTGAACTGTCCAGCGTTGTGTGGGTCCGTGATAACAATGATGCATAAGAAAACCTATATTATTGACAAAAAATGAAAAAAAAATCTATTCTAAAAGCAAAAAAAACTTGAAAAATCATTAAAAATTACTTCGAAAACCACTCTGAAAATTGTATTAAAAATCGATGAAATTCAAAAATTGTAACAGACAAAATGCAGTAAATTAGGTTAAAAGTTTGAAATGATTTTCTTTTTATCAATATCAAAAAATGCTTAAAAATGCGAAAAAATACTAAGAAGTCGCATTATAAAATTAGTTAAAATTCAAAAATCCTCTGCAAAAATTCTGAATAAGCTTTATTGAAAAGAGAATTAAATTTACTATGACAGATTAAAAAAATGAAATCGTATTCCTTTCACTAATGTGAAAAAAATCACCTCGAAACATAAAAAGAATGCTAAAAATAAACTAAAAAGTTAAATTTAAAAAATTGAATATCTGGCTTTGAGATGCAAAACTTCATATACAGTGGTACCTTTCCTCCAAATTTTGTAACTCTACGTTCAGCGGTCTTTTCAGAACAATGCTGACACACTCACAAACTTCTCTTTATTATTATAGATTATTATTATTATTATTATTATTTAATATCTAAGTACCATATTTACTTGCATACATAATATGTGCATTATATGCTAAAAAATTTATGGGTTTTGCTTTTCATATTTTAAATTGTTGCTTGTAATCTTTTCTTTGTGATAAAATGAAATTAAAAAAAATTCAAATAAATTATTACTATTATTATTAAAGCTAATGAATGACAGATTGCAGTAATCTCTTTTGCAATCTAAAATTCAACTTTAAATTAAAGGTTTATAGAAGCTAAATTTTCAGATCTAAGTCCAAACCAGCCTTAAAAAAATCTATCAGGTGGAGGTGTTGATGATGTCAATTTTTTTTCTCAGTTTATGATCTGGTGCTTACAAAAATCTATGAAATTAGCCTGATCCGACCCATTCATTGAATATTATTCTACAATCTAATTCCCTATTTTTATCTCAGATTGATAAAGAAATTTAATGAATAGAAAATTTTCAACTGGATTGAAAAAGACAATGAGGGAGAGAGATTTGAAAATTGCTAGTCATATGATTACTTTATAAATCAATATGATTAAGGTATTTCAAATTCTTTTTAGGACTAAAATTCAAAGGTAGGTGAGAAAAGCAGTTTAAGATTATTACTCATCTAAGATATTTATTTTAGAATTCTAATTAAATTTTATTCTTAGAAAGTTTAATTAACTTCCTGGCTGCCAAACAAAAAAGCAAAATTGTAATATTTTCTTTTTAAAAATGCTTAAAAAAAAGAGGGTTTTTCCAACATGATATAAAAAAAACTTAATTTCTTATATGAGTATAATACTTTAAAAAATTGATCATTACTTAATGTGTTAAAACTGTGTTATATGTGTGGAATTATGTCAATTTTAATAATTCTCCAATTTCAGTAAAACTGTTTAGAAAACATTTATGATAATGAGAAGTTTAAGTTTTAATGTTATTGTTTTCTAAACATATTCTTTTCACCCAAATTAAAAAGTGAGGTCTTAAATTTAGATGAGATTAAATTAAGATTGAGATGGTGTGTGAAAATATGACAAAGTCTTCTTAAAAGGAAACATAACAAATTTATTTAAAGTTTAAATTAAAAGCATAATGTAATTTAAGAGCTCTGCTGGAGTTAAAACATTTCTCAAAAAACATTAGTAGTGGGCAAAACCCGAAACATTACAGATGTTCATTGAAAGAACGCAAAGATGCAGGCTAACTGTCTGAAAAGATTTACAATTATATACTCAATCAAAAAGTAAGATATTTGCATAATGTACCGCGAAACGAACAGTTACCTGATTTGAACGAATCACAGTACTGCAAACGTCGCAAAATGATAATGCGTCATGTTCCGCCAGAACGCTAGCGCCACCTACAGATTCTGAAAATGGAAGTCTTCCTTCCTGAAAAACTAGCGCGTGGCAACTGAACTCTGCATGAGAGCTGAAAAACGTAAACAAGTCATCACAGCAAACCGATAACACTGTTCTCTGCAGACGTGGACTAAAAGATTAAATGGGGATTAAAAATATTAAAGAAATAGTTGGAAACTAAAAATAAAGCTTAAATTAACTCATATTTCCAACAGTTATTTCATAATTATTGCCACAATTTCACCATACATCTTCTTATCTTGATCTAATCTAATCCAATTCTGTTTCATTCAGACAGTTCTGATCATGGTAAGTGAGGGTGCTAGTTGTTGTCAGTTTATGAGAGATAAGTGTAAATTTACCACAAGATAAGAATAACATATGTCGTTGTTAAATATTTTTTTCTTTTTTTATTCCTCAAAAGAATTTTTACTATTTGTGAGCTTGAATTAATTTTCTTCTATAGGTGGCGCTCTTCTTTTTTTATGTCTCTCGCATTCGGCTTACCATCCATGGTCATCATGATGTACTACATGGCTATCAGAATGACTTCTAAAGAACCCCCGTACCATATTATCCCCGGACTTTCTTCAGAAAATTTGTTCCTGTTTATCTTGGCTACACCTGTTCAGGTAAAAGGCAATTTTATTATTTCTTAAAATGATTTTCTGGGTTTTTGATATTTTTACTTATGATCAATACACAAGTTAAAAATTACAAACAACTTTATAACACACAAAATCTCGTATAAAACAAAGCCCCCAAATAATCCCAAAGGCTGTTTCAAAGATGCCTCAATCCCCGTCCTCAGTAAAAAAAAAAAAAAAAATGCGTAATGGGTTTAAAGAACCCTTCAGCTATAGGCCCGAGATGATTGAAATGAATGATTGAAATGTGACACCAAAGAGTTTAAATACCTTAAAGAAATTAAATAACTGACTGGAAATAGCTGAAAAGGAGTCACTAGGCAGGATCTCTCCACAGTAGCGAAATAAAAGGGGTGCTGGACATATCATTAACTAAAGTAAAAGTATGTTTATAACTATTGTAAGCTTCGTAAAAATTTAAATCTAAACCTGAACTATATTTTTGAATTAATTTAGGCTCTTTATAATTAAAGTGATGGTTGAAGTTGCAACAATGTTTAGTTATTGTAGATTTCTCACATTCCTGCTTCAAAACGTAATTCTGGTGGTCTTTAAGTGAACACTTCATCTGCCCAATGTAAGAGAAGCTACACTGACAAAAAATTCTGTAAATGTTCAAATTATTGTGGTTGTCAGTTCGTTCTTTGAGATTGGAAAAAGTAACTTTATTACTATTTTTTTCATCACAATCTAACTGATTGGCAAAGTAATCATACGAATTGAATATTTCCAACTGAGCGAAAAATTGACCAGGCTGGGAATCGAACCCAGATACTTGGCTTACAAGGCCAATGCTTTACCTGTTAAGCTACCTGGGCGATAGCCAGCTGGGATTTTTTGCTCAGATAACCTTATTAGTTATAACATCTGTGTTAGGTGGCCCTTGCGTTGTGCCGCTAAATTAATTTAAATATATTAAATTGAAGTTTAATTTATTGATAGGTTAAATAATTTTAATAATAAAGTTATGCTTCTTGAAAAATAATTATTGTTCTGAAATTGCAGTTCTGAAAGATAAAAAACATATAAAAAAATAGATAGTACTCACCCCAATTATTGAAGATGTATGTGGTTACACCAAGAATAACACTAGTTTAACATTAGAATAACTTGTTTATTGAAGAACTAAATATAAAATTATATTGCTCAGGATCCTTGTAGCAAAATAACATGCACTAAAATTTACACATGTATCATCAATATCTTCAATTTTATTTTACAGACGATGAGAAGAGATAAAATAGCCTATATACATCAGACATGAAGTGAGAGTTTAAGTATTTACTAGGATGAAGTTCATGAGTTTATATTGGATCTAAACAGAAGTTAATAATTCAGAAATATATATTTTAGAAGGCACGCCCACGGAGAATGATGACACACTTGAATACAACTTAAGCCCTGTGAACAGAGGATTCCGATAACGGTATGGGCAGAGGAACACCGATGTCCGATTTACGGAATGAGACCCGATGTCCCGCATTCATGACTCCAGACACCATCCCAAAGACAATTTAGGCATTCTCGTCTAGAAGAACGCCGGCTCCAGGCTGGGAAAAATTCTAATAAACAGGCAAAATTATGCAGCTCCTTTAGGGCATCCAACTGGAAAAACTCGACAAAATCGGGAAAGGTATGCAACTTTCCTAGGGCATTGAGCTACCCTCTTCATCGAAGTAAAGCAATTGCAGACGGTCACATTTTATATCCCTCACCGACTTGGAACCTCATTTCAAGAAAGCAAGTTTCTTTAGTGAACAGGGAATGCACGTCAGGCCCAAAGGCCCAACGGCCACAAATTCCCAAAATCTCAGCACGTCCTACTTCCTCTAAGAGCCAGGCAAGAATGAGAGAGAATTGAAAGAGATGCGGGCGAAAGTTAGTACGATCGCTCCACTCTCAGCCAATCAAAAAAAAGAAAAGAAGTTGTTAGCTGAATTTAGAGAAATTCTTAAGGGGAGTTAGGTGAAAAGTATTATTTAGTGGCAACAAGAAATACGCAGGATTTTAAGAGACGCTACAATTTCGTGGAAAAGGGTGAATCATGAGATTGGAATTTCCGTTTCTCCACAAGATGCTGTGAAAAAGTGCACGGGTGGATAATGGCGATGTTGGAAAAAAAAAAAAAAAAATGGCGCGTGTAATTTTAAAAAAAGAGAAAGCTAGAAAAATACTATGACACATATCTGGCTAAATAGTGGCTTAATCTTGCTGAAATTTAACCAGAGTATTACGAAAAAAAGATTTATTGAATGAATATAGATTTAAAGATGAATATTAAAAATAAAGGTTTTAGAATTTATTTAGGACTTAGTAAATATTGTAAAGAGAAAACAACATCGCGAATCTTTAAAAATGAAAACAAGATAGCATATTGCTAAAAGTAAATATTATTAATTAAATTGATGGCTATTAATGGGATTATTAAATAGAAATAAAATTTTAAAAGCAAATTAGATTAAATTTTAAATCGGAAATGTTATGGAAAGTTGTTATAACATAACATTTATCTCCCCTCAATAGAAAAAAAAGGACAAAAAATAAATTTTGAGCTATCAGCTTCTTACCAAAAGCACCAAAATATAAAATTTTATACGAGGAAAATCATGAGATTTTAACGATAGATATTACCTCAATCATCTACCAACTTTAATTGAATAAAGATCACATGATTAAAAAAAAATAAATTTAAAATGAAGAAGTTAAATTATTGCAAATTTAGAATAGTACGATTTAAAACCAAATTTCCAAGAATTCTGAAAAACAAAAGTATAACTAGAACTGACTTGTCATAACCCTAGCGAAAACAATTCCTGAAAACACATAAACAATCATGACAGTGCATAAAATTGTAAAGACTGAAAATAGGAACATAGTAATACAAAATATACCTAAAAATAAATACAGGAACATGTAATTGCACTGAATAAAATAACAAATTAAATATGCAAAACCAACATTATATAGGGGTGAGTCAAAAAAAAAATATATATATATATATATATAAACCTGAAACTTTCATGTGTAGACCATTACAATTTTCTAATGTGAACCAGATATAAAGATAATGTAAACAATATCATCAAAACAGAAAATCAATTACATAGCAGTAGAAAAGCAGAACTTGAATATAAATGTGCTTTTTATGTAATTTTCAACTATTATTACACATGTCATTATACATAGAAAATAATCTATTTAAACTGAAGTCTTTATTCCAAAACAATAAATAAAATACCACCAGAAAACTTTATCTAGTAATCAATTGATAAACTTTTATAACACATTAACAAATACTCTTGTAAACACTACACAAGAATCAGTACCAAGAACTATTCAAAAAAATTCAGGATATTTGAGGCCTTCAGTGTTGAATAAGAGAGAGAAAAAATAAAATTGACTTCAAAAGGTAACTTAATACATATTAGCTCTCATAAACTTATTTAGCAAATAAAAGAGAAATTCAAAAATTCTCATTTATGCAAATGCTGTAATTCAGTAGCATATTCTTCTAGAAAGGATATGAGTTTTTTTTTAGAAAAGATTTCTTGATTATTTCAAGAAATGTTTTAAATATTGAGAAATTTTTTTATTTTAATGAATCCTTTATTTAAATTTTCAAATTTTAATACCATGTATTCTAATAATTTAAATATTGAATGCTGAGGAAGATCCAAAACTAAATTTAATAAAATAAGATGATTTTTTTAACATTGTGTTGATCATCAAAAAACGTAGAGAAGTTTCTCCATAGTATTGAGACACACAATGCGAAAAGACTACTGATTTCTAATTACATATATATTTTTTATATATATTTTTCATATTTTATATGCATATATATATTTCACTCATTCATCCATTCATACAGTGTGGTAAAAAAAATAACCAAATGTCAACAAAATTAATAAATTGCTAGACTGAGTCACTCGTCAGTGAATCATAACAAAAGTATTAATAATTGTAACACTGGTTGACACCAAAAAAAAAATATTTTCTACCCAAATTAAGTAACTAACCTTAGTACTTACTAACCACGAACTAAAAGGAATGTAACCAACTGAACGAGTTAGCTTGGGAGAGAATAAAAAATATTTGAAAAAAGAGATGAAATCAAAGTAAGTCTTTATATTTTTAAATACATTTTTATGCATTTATTTCATTTTGTTTTTTCATTTCATATTTATTTTTATTTTTCTTTCATTTTTATTCAATATTTTTCATATTTTATTTTCATATATTTTTTAGTTTATTTTTTTTTATTTTATTATTTATATTCATTTTTAATAGGATATAGAATATAGGATTTAAAAGATAGGGTACCCTTTAAATTTAAACTAACTTTAATGTTTTGACATCCTCAGCAAAATTTAAAGTTTCTCACAGTGTAAAAAAATTCTATTGTAAATTGAATTGTAGAATAATAAAATTTTAAACTAAGCATAAAACTAATAATACAAATAAATGAGTTATCCTATCAGAATATTTACAATATCGCTCGAGAATAGCCAGAAGGAGGAAAGAAAGCTATTTTCTTTTGTGACCCATCCTTATGGAAGCCGGCCAGTGTACCATCACTTAGCTTCTCCGGGCTAATACCAAACAATTCGTTCATGAATGGACAGCCCCAATGATAAAATAAATAACTAATAAAATAAAGTAATTAAAAATTTATCTATTGAGTAGAGAAAAATGCGCGTAGAGCATCACAACTGTCTGAGCACCAAAATTTTGTTGGTTGCAGCTCAAGAGCAAGAACTTGTTAACTTGACTCCATAACAGTAGCGAGTCCCACATCTTTCCAATTGTACAAAAAAAAATAACATCTGGCTAGTTGACATACCTACCATTAATGGGGATTTTTGGGTCTAGGCACGGGAAAAATCCACAGAAACCCTGGGTAGCATCTCAACCAGTGAAAATATCCAAGATAACCAAGGATACCTTTAAAAGGGGGAGGGTGGGGAGGGTAAAGTGTCTGCTATAGTATACCAGAAATAAAAAAAATACATCATTTAAGGGATAAGAAAAAAGACACTGGAGAATATAGAGTTATTAAACTTCATTAATTTTTTGAAAAGAGAAAAAAAAAAAAAAATCATTTGAACAGCACAAGAATCACTAAAATGTAAACAGTATATATTTGAAATTTCAATTGAATCAAGATAAGTATTTCAATTTTATTAAATTCATAAATTAATATTTATTTTCTTTCTTTCATTTATTTTATTTTAAATTATTTATTTTTTTTTACTTTATTTATTTATTTTTATTTTATTTATTCTTATTTATTTTTTTATTTTATTTATCTATTTTTATTTTATTTTATTTATTTTTTATTTCAACCATACACCAGAAATATTAACCAAAAAACATGAAATTACGTCAGTGTACAATATGCACCTTGTACTCCGAGTTCTGCCTGCAGAACTTAGCACCCCATATTAATCTATTAATACACATGTGCATGGGAAGATAAAAATGAGTCATTCTTAAAAAACCAATTATTGCACTTTGAATGAATCTTAAATAAAATACTGCTTAAAACAATTCAAAAACCAGCATAAAATAAAAAAAAATGAGAGCCCATGTACCATTCTTCTTATAGAAATCTATAATTGAACTATTTTGCATGCTATAAATTGATCAAATTTTATATAAATATAGCAATTCCAAATTTATTATCTTTCAAAATTATCATAGATATTGTGAATAAATCAATGTATATAAAAATATCAATCAAATAATAATATGATACAAATCAATGTGTATAAATAATAATTATCATTTTATATCTTTATTTATTTTAAAATATTTTTTCAAATTGGTTATAGACTTTAATCATATAAATGAGTTCAAAACCATCAGATTTGTTTACTTTGTAAAAAAGAAATTCACAGATAGAAAAACAATTTTTTTTTTTAAATTTTTACTGCATGTAATAGTAATTATTATTAATATTTCGTTTTTTCTTTATTCGTAAATTATAAATTAATCAACACAAAATGTATGAGACACATATGACTTCAATATTGTAAAGATAAAAATTCAAAATATAAACACTTTATTTATAAAATAAATAAAATATTTCAAAAATATCTGTATAAAAAAATCAATATTTGGTCTGCACATGAGATATCAAAAATATAAAATACTCAGAAAAAAAAATTAGAAAGACATTTTTAAATTTTAATGTTTATAATTAAAGAAAATTAATATTACACTTTATTATTATTACTATTAATTAATTAATTTTATTTTATAAAATATTTAATGTTTAAATCAAGTATTTATTAATATTTCATTAAAAGATAACTATTAAGTGAGAGAGAGAAAAAAAAAATTAAAAGATCGGTAGCCCCAGGTAAATTCCTGAAGTCGAGGCACCATAAATGTTAGGTGGCCCTTGCGTTGTGCCGCTAAATTAATTTAAATTAGTGATGGGCGATTCTGGAAATTTTGAGAATCGATTAAAATCGATATCGTATAAAGCAACATCGATCATATTAAGAATCGATTTCTCAGTTCTAGAATCGATACTAGAATCGATATTTCGATATTTAGGTTCACACAGAGAAGATCCAAATTACTAATTCCAAAACTTAGACAATCAGCAGGACCGTAATTACCGCCTCCCCCCCCATCCCCATTTAGGGAGGCATAGAATTAAGCTATTGCAGATTTTAGAGTCGGATAGTAAGAATTTTAAAATTTAAAATGATTGTCACTTATGGTTTTCAGTTACGCAAAAACTTTGACAAATTTAAGAGACATAACTCAACTAATAACAACACTGAGTAACTTGGCATTAAACCGAGTATAAAGAGTGCCAAGAGCGTGTAGCTAGGATGGGGAACAAGGAGTATAGACAAAAAAAAAAAAACTTTTTTTTTTTTTTAATGCCAACCAAATGTTACACGAGATAGTTTGGAAGAACATAAAATATGCCCCATTCCCAAGGGGTCAGGTAACCCCCATTCTTGACGGAAAGACGACCATAGCCCAAATGTATCTTTTGTCGAAGTTTCAAAATGAGGATTTACAATAAAACAGAACGAGAATTGGACATTTTAAAAATTGCATGCATACTTTGAACGGCCCATTTAGTAAAGATTAGCGAGGAAGGGGAGGAGGGCGAGGGATTAGAACGGACGAACTTGAAAAAAAAATAATTAACTAATAACCCAAATAACTGAGCTTCTAAACAAAAATATAGTGTTTAACTTAGTGTTGAATTCATGGGGTGGACCGCGGGGAACATGCACTCTTTGAAACTATAAAAAGTGCCAAGAGCATGTAACTAGGTGGAGAGAGGGGTAGTAACAGAAAAAAACGAGGAGATAAAAGCTTTATAACGATATGTTACATGAGATGATGTGGAAGAAACAAAAAATATGCCCCCCACCCAGGGGGGTAAGGTGAATCCCAAACGGACAGAAGGGCGACCCCGGCCCAAATGTATCTTTTGTTGAGGTTTCAAAATATGGATTTATAACAAAATAGAACGAGGATTAGACTTTTTTTTAAATCGCAGTCATAATTTGAACGAACCTGTAAGTTAACATTGGTGAGGAAGGGGGGGGGGGAGTAGAACGGGCGAACACGAAAAAAAAAAAAAAAATAGTGGCACTCTGACAGTGCCGATAGAAGTGAAACCTTGAACAATTACGTGTGTATTTTTGAATCGTTAGGATGTATAATTTTGAATCGCCAGGAAATACTTTTAAATGAATAAAAAAAGGTTCTATAATATTAAAAAAAATATTAATGTCTATAAAAAAAGAAAAAAAAAAAAAAGCGCGATACCATATGTCCAGCTATTGTAGTTAACTCACTATAACTACTTTCCTACATTTTAAAACGCGATAAATACACCAACCAAATTTAGACCATACTATCGATACCTTAATCCTTATCCAAATAAATCATTTTGTATTAATGCCTGTTACAATATCTGTAGATTACTTTTTGAATTATTCAAATCGGACATTCCATTCAAAAGATATTACGAATTTAAAGATGACAATCTAAAGAAATAACAGCGCTGCTGAGTACTCGGTGGCCAAAAAGCTTAGGGATTATGTGTACAATCAAACGATTGCGGGTTCGTACCCCAGTTTCGCTGATATGTATCAATGTTTTTTTTTTTTTTTTTTTTTTTTTTGAAGAAGAAGAAGAAGTTTGAAAAATAAAAATTTTAATACATTATGGGTCCGTAATGTGACCTGAAATGATGGGAGAAAATTTCTTTTGCTAGATTTGTAATGTATGAAGCATAAGCTTTCAATAGACATATTGTATCAACAAAAACCCCCTCTGCCCCCCCCCCCCAAAAAAAGGTCCTATAGGGAAAACCGGGAAACTGGAAAAGCAAAAAGAACAGCGAGAAATGGTTAGCTATACTAGAATTTTTCTCATCACTGTAATTCCTATATAAGCAAAGTTATAGCCTTTTAAAGATTGAAATGAAGTGAAGAAATAAGCAAAATTAGGTGAGTGATCGACAGGGGGGGGGGGGGAGAATCCACAGCTCTAGGGGTGCCATGTAGCTTAAACTTTTAAGTTAAAAATGGTAGAAAATTAAATGAGCGAATTTTTAAGGTGTATATTGAGGGAGGGTGCAAGCCCATCCCCCTCAATTTTTTTTTTGTTTCTTTTGAAGAAACAAAAAAATATGCCCCCCGGTGGGGCGCAGATAAACCCCAAACGGGCGGAAGGGCGACTTTTTATTTATCTTTTGTCAAGGATTTAAAATGTGGATCTAAAATAAAATAGACCGAGAATTGGACATTTTTAAAACTATGCATATTTCGAACGGCCCTGTAAGTTAAAACTGACGTGAAAGGGGGGATTAGAAGAGACGAACGTAAAAAAAAAAACATAATAAACTAATACTTCAAATAACTGGACTTCTAAACAAAAATATAACGATTTAACCTAGTGTCGAATTAATGGGGTGACCCGCAGGGGATTATCCCCCCCCCCAGAAGTTATGAGATTTTATGCTTTTTAAATGCACAAATTGCGATTCCCCAGTGGTGACCATCCCCCTCCAAACCTAATGACGCAAATCCCCCCCCCCCGCAAAAAAACCCTTCATACTTTAACATCCCCCCCCCAAACATAATACAAATTGTAAATTATATTCTACCTATAATCTACTGCACATTCAAGAGATAGCGAAATGAGAATAGCAGAATGAGCTAATATTGCCCTTATCTAGAATTTAAAGAAAGAAAACATAGGAACATTTCTGGAATTAAGTTTTGAAATATTAAAAAATTAAAAATCTCCCCCCCCCCAAAAAAATGTACTTTTTCTCAAATTCCCCCCCCCCCCAAAAAAAAAAAAAAACTAAATTGTATGACGCATCTTGCGCCACCAAACCCCTCTCTGGGCACCCATGCACAAATTGCGATTCCCCCTCTCTTACAGAGCTCTAAAACATGCCTTTCTCCGGAGTCGCAGAAAAATACTTGCATTCAACATTGATTTAGCCTAGAAAGAAAAAAAAAATCGAAATCGAATCTAAAGATCGAAATCGAATCTAAAGATCGACATCGAATCTAAAGATCGAAATCGAATCTAAAGATCGAAATCGAATCTAAAGATCGACATCGAATCTAAAGATCGACATCGAATCTAAGATCGACATCGAATCTAAAGATCGACATCGAATCTAAAGACCGATCTTACGGGCAGAATCGATTTTACAGTTTTACTTTCTTTTGTAACTTTACAAGAAGAGAGTATTAGATTCGTGAAAAATTTTGACTTCCCGTTTTTGATGGATTTATATATTTTAGAAGGTTTTTAACACGATTTCATGTATTTTAAGAAATATCTGTCTGTGTGTGTGTCTGTCACTCTGTGCGTCTGTATACGACAAAAATTTCTGACCGTTCTATCTGAAGAACAAATGCACGGAATTCCACAAAACTTTAGATTTAGTTTGACCTTGATATAAACTGTATCTAATTAATTTTTGGTGCATATAGCCTAACAGGTGGCGCTGCTATACTGCATTTTTTGCGATTTGCGCAACAGCTATATCTGATAAACGAATGAACGGATTTTCATCACATTTTAGATCCTGTTAGTCCTTGACATGAATTGATGTTTTCTGCATTTTGATGTGTATAGCTTCTCAGATGGCGCTGCTATACTGAATTTTTCACAATTTCCACTCAGCGCCATGTGAAAGGGGGGGGGGAGGCGAAAGGAAGCGGTCGTTCCGAGCACGGAAATTTAGGGGGCGCTAAATTTTTACTACTAACATCACTTCTAGCCTATCACAAGAAAAAGTTAATGGGGGGGGGGGCTAAATTGGAACTTTGAACCGGGCGCAGTTCTCTTTTCGCACGCCCCTGTTTCCATTTTAGCTTTATCTCAAGAACTAATGCACGGACTTTCATAAAAATTTAGATTCAATTAGTCCTTGATATTATTTGATGCTAATTACATTTTGGTGGAAATCGCTTAAGAGATGGCGCTGCTATACTGCATTATTCATGATTAACGCAATAGCGCTATCTCAAGAACGAATTTTCATCAAAATTCAGATTCAGTAAATCTCTGAGATAGATTAGTGTTATTTAGTTCTTGGTGTAAATTGCCCAGCAGGTGACGCTGATATGCTGCATATTTTAGCTCACAGGCTATCATAGCCTGAGAGCTTATGTGCCCGTCCGTTCTGTATGTTCGTGCGTAACGCGATAACTCATGATAAAAATACGGATCCACTTGAAATGTTGTATATAGGTATATCCTGATAAGGCGCTTCCCTGATTAGTTTTTGGAGCTCATTCGATATGTATAAGGGGGAACGGGGGCTCATGCCCCTCCCCTTAATGGATATAAATGGGTTTTTCATGCAGAATTAACAGTTTTTGTCCAAAATTTAAATATAGGATCATTCTGATGAGGTGATTCCGTGACTATTATTATGTGTTCATTGAATAAGTATAAACAGGGGGAACGGGGGGCTCATGCCCCCCCCCCCTTTAATTGATATAAACGGGATTTTCATGCAGAATTAACAGTTTTCGTTCAAAATTTAGATATAGGATCATTCGGATGAGGTGATACCGTGGCTGTTATTAGGTGTTCATTGAATAAGTATAAACAGGGGGAACGGGGGGCTCATGCCCCTCCCCTTAATTGATATAAGCGGGATTTTCATGCAGAATTAACAGTTTTCGTTCAAAATTTAGATATAGGATCATTCTGATGAGGCGAGTCCGTGGCTGTTATTAGGTGTTCATTGAATAAGTATAAACAGGGGGAACGGGGGTTCTAATGCCCCTCCCCTTAACTTGCATAAATAGATTTTTCGATCAGAATTGTCAGATTTCGTTCAAATCTCTGAATAGTTTTGGAAGTTTAATGGTTAAGTATAAAAGAGAGGAATAACTCCTCTTAAATTATATAAATGCTAAATGGGTTTTTATTAAGAACTATCCGATTTGCTCTGAATTTTGGATATAGATTTTTTAATATGATAAAGCATGTACTTGATAGTTTAGGAAGTTCAATGATTAAGTATAAAAAAGGAGAAAGGGGAGAGCTGTTTCCCCTTCTTAATTTTTTTTTTCGAACGGAATTAACGAAAATACAAGGCTGTAATGTACAATTAGTATGCGTAGCCTGTGAGCTCAATGCCATCAGTTTAACTGGGCAATATTCTTTTTATTATGATTTCGCAATAGCTGTATCTCGCGCTTTCATGGATTTTAATCAAAATTCAGATTCAGCTGGTACTTAATAAAAATTGATCCTGATCAATTTTTGGTGTACATCACTCAAAAAAAAAAAAAAAAAAAAAAAAAAAAAAAAACGCTATTTTGCAAGGGGGGGGGGGAGGGCGGGTTCTGAGGTTTCTTTAATTCTTCTATCTTAGAAACTAATACACTGAAATTTTGGAATTGGCACATTCGTCTATTTTATCTTCGACTTTTGAAGGAAAATGAAAATTATATTACCTTCAGAGAAATCGATTAAAAATTTTAAAGTATCGATTAAATCGAGTTGGCCGTAGTATCGATTAAATCGATTTAAAAAATCGAAATCGCCCATCACTAATTTAAATATATTAAATTGAAGTTTAATTTATTGATAGGTTAAATAATTTTAATAATAAAGTTATGCTTCTTGAAAAATAATTATTGTTCTGAAATTGCAGTTCTGAAAGATAAAAAACATATAAAAAATATATAGTACTCACCCCAATTATTGAAGATGTATGTGGTTACACCAAGAATAACACTAGTTTAACATTAGAATAACTTGTTTATTGAAGAACTAAATATAAAATTATATTGCTCAGGATCCTTGTAGCAAAATAACATGCACTAAAATTTACACATGTATCATCAATATCTTCAATTTTATTTTACAGACGATGAGAAGAGATAAAATAGCCTATATACATCAGACATGAAGTGAGAGTTTAAGTATTTACTAGGATGAAGTTCATGAGTTTATATTGGATCTAAACAGAAGTTAATAATTCAGAAATATATATTTTAGAAGGCACGCCCACGGAGAATGATGACACACTTGAATACAACTTAAGCCCTGTGAACAGAGGATTCCGATAACGGTATGGGCAGAGGAACACCGATGTCCGATTTACGGAATGAGACCCGATGTCCCGCATTCATGACTCCAGACACCATTCCAAAGACAATTTAGGCATTCTCGTCTAGAAGAACGCCGGCTCCAGGCTGGGAAAAATTCTAATAAATAGGCAAAATTATGCAGCTCATTTAGGGCATCCAACTGGAAAAACTCGACAAAATCGGGAAAGGTATGCAACTTTCCTAGGGCATTGAGCTACCCTCTTCATCGAAGTAAAGCAATTGCAGACGGTCACATTTTATATCCCTCACCGACTTGGAACCTCATTTCAAGAAAGCAAGTTTCTTTAGTGAACAGGGAATGCACGTCAGGCCCAAAGGCCCAACGGCCACAAATTCCCAAAATCTCAGCACGTCCTACTTCCTCTAAGAGCCAGGCAAGAATGAGAGAGAATTGAAAGAGACGCGGGCGAAAGTTAGTACGATCGCTCCACTCTCAGCCAATCAAAAAAAAGAAAAGAAGTTGTTAGCTGAATTTAGAGAAATTCTTAAGGGGAGTTAGGTGAAAAGTATTATTTAGTGGCAACAAGAAATACGCGGGATTTTAAGAGACGCTACAATTTCGTGGAAAAGGGTGAATCATGAGATTGGAATTTCCGTTTCTCCACAAGATGCTGTGAAAAAGTGCGCGGGTGGATAATGGCGATGTTGGAAATAAAAAAAAAAAATGGCGCGCGTAATTTTAAAAAAAGAGAAAGCTAGAAAAATACTATGACACATATCTGGCTAAATAGTGGCTTAATCTTGCTGAAATTTAACCAGAGTATTACGAAAAAAAGATTTATTGAATGAATATAGATTTAAAGATGAATATTAAAAATAAAGGTTTTAGAATTTATTTAGGACTTAGTAAATATTGTAAAGAGAAAACAACATCGCGAATCTTTAAAAATGAAAACAAGATAGCATATTGCTAAAAGTAAATATTATTAATTAAATTGATGGCTATTAATGGGATTATTAAATAGAAATAAAATTTTAAAAGCAAATTTGATTAAATTTTAAATCGGAAATGTTATGGAAAGTTGTTATAACATAACAATCTGGTCTGTCATTTAGACAGCTCAACAGAATAGACCGCAGGTAATGGAACTCCATAAGACGATGGGTACGTAGATATACTATTATTTTCAACACAATCTAACTGATTGGTAAAGTAATCATACGAATTGAATATTTCCAACTGAGCGAAAAATTGACCAGGCTGGGAATCGAACCCAGATAATTGGCTTACAAGGCCAATGCTTTACCTGTTAAGCTACCTGGGCAATAGCCAGCTGGGATTTTTCGCTCAGAAAAATTCAAAGTAAAAGGAAATTTCTTTTTGGAATAGAATATTTTGTCTATTTCTGCAACACTTTTGAGTAATTTCAGTGGTATCTATTTCTGAAGCAAAGATCAGTTTAACCAGGAGATTATTTTCTTTTGAAAAAAAAAAAAGAAAAGAGGAGATTTAACTACTAAACCATTCAGAATAATATTGGTTTTGGAAAATTAATCACTGTACTTCAGATAAGTTTATCAGATATATTTATATTCACACCATTAGTACTGTTAATACTTTCTAAGTATGAAAAAAAGGGGGGGGGGATAATAATTATACATGCAGTTACACTTAATTTTATTGTATAAATAGCTGTTAAAATGACACTTAAATTATAAGAGTTTGTAAAAAAATTTCCATTTTTTTTTCTCATTTTCCACTTCTATGCCTGATTTTATTAATTCTTTAGTATATCTTTTCTAACTTTCTCTTTAATGAAACAAAACATGTCTTCACTCTGTACCAAATTACTTTTCTTTTCCAGTTCTATGGTGGACGCTATTTCTATGTCCAAGCTTACAAGGCACTGAAGCACCGGATGGCTAACATGGATGTGCTTATTATGCTAGCTACCAATATAGCATATTTTTACAGCTGTGCTGCTCTCCTGTATTTTATAATAGTGAAAGCAGATCACAGTCCCAAGACATTTTTTGAAACTCCTCCCATGTTGTTGGTATTCATCTCTTTGGGAAGGTGGTTGGAACACATAGCTAAAGTAAGATTTCTTTGTTCTTTTTCCCTTTGCAGTTACAGTTAATTTAGATTATAATAAACTTTCATAAATATTTGAGTTTTTTTCTAGTTAAATTGGTTAGAAAAAGTGGTTATTAAGTGATGTCTATGATCAGTTAAGAAGTTTGTGAGATATTTGAACCAGCCTATATAACAATAAATAGTCTTATGTAACTTTTTTTTTATTATCAAATTTTATCTTATCAAGTGTATCACACATAATTAAACTTTTAAGATCATTGGTGGTAATTTTCAGAATGGGAGAAATATATTTTTTAAAGAGATAATTTTTATATGTTGAATCATTCTTTCTGAAGAAATATTTATATGTTTTGTATTTATAATATCACAACCCATTAGGACTAAATGAATTGCCTTAAAATTTGATAAATTGAACCATATATATTCAATTTAAAAAGTTTAACACATTTTTACTTTTTATTTATTTATTTATTTATTTTTCAAAAAATGTTTTTTGTAACTTTTATTGAATGCATTGGATATACATAATGAATCTTCAATAATTTCTATTTATACATCAATATCAGTTGTATCTTGTAGGTATGTCCTTGAACATGTAATATTTTTAAAATGTTCATCTATTGTATAGGATTGTCAGTTATCTTTCTTTTGTGAGGAAAGCTGATATTTATTTCATTATCAAAAATTGCAACATTTCTTTTACCTTTATTTTCGACCAATGCAGTTTAAAATATAAATCCTTATATTTTGTTGGTTTAATATCCTTCCTTAATCCTTATATTTTTTGGTTACTGCATGTGAATTTTTTGTAATTTGTGATGAATATGTAAATTTTGATACAGCTGTACATTGTGTACAAGAACAAAAGAAGCTCGCTATTTTGTGACTCTCATTATGGTTCTTAATTTATATTGTGATTATAAAAAAGGAAAAATTTAAGATTCAGGTACTTTCAAGCCTACCTTCATCAAATTTCTCAAACCTTTATTTTGTGGTATTCCTAGCCATCATGGAATTACAGACTTATTTTTCTTTTATTAATATAGATAAGTATAAATTGATATTCTATAAAATGTTTTTGTGCTCCCAAATAAGCCTTTTATACAGACCCCAATTATTGAGGTGCATTTCAATATACGAGAGATCTGATTGGTTATTGAGTTTGTAACTAGCTTGTTTGTACATTGAAATTTAAAAGTCTGAAAGGATTCAATGAAACCATTTCAATATTTACAAATATACACATTAGCAATTTTAATAGTGATTTTTTTTTTTTTTTTTTTTTTTTTTTTTTATGATTATTTAAGCAAATGTTACTAAAATATCTAGCAAAAATTCATCAAACTTATATTTTATAATTCTCATAGAATTTAGTCATGCATTGCTCATTTTTTTAAAGTAAATAATTCTATTAAAGTAAATTTTCTTTAAAAAATAAATAAAAAGAATACTTTTATGCAAAACAAAATCATAAGACAGAGTGCAATATTTTACCTTTATTCAAACACAAAATATACAATATTAATACTTTGAATACTTTTATTTTAAATTTAGCAATTTGTTCTTTTTCTTATGTATGAAAGTAATGTTAAATTAAATGTGTTCTTGTTTAACCATTTGTTTTATTTTGACTTTATTTGTGATGACTAATTTGAGTGTTTTTTTCTATGCTTTGGTATGCTTTTGGTATATTGTCTAGTTAGTATTATAACTAATGTTTATCTAGGGTAAAACATCTGAAGCCTTGGCAAAACTGTTGTCACTTCAAGCAACTGAAGCAACCCTTGTAGAAATTGATGAGGAAGGTCAAGTATTAAATGAGAGACGAATTGATGTTGAATTAGTTCAGCGAGGTGATGTTTTAAAGGTAAATAAACTTGCAAATTTTAGTTTCTTCAAACATAAAATAGTTACTAGAAATTAGTCTTTGCCAACTCATTTTACTCCTAATTTTGATTTAAGTTCATTAGATACCCATTGAACTTAATTTTTAAAAAAAGGCATTTCATTTTACTCTCAAAGAGTGGATTAAGTCATGTAACATACCTCAGCAATTTGAAGAAAAGAGAAATTTTCATTGAATAAATCTACATGTAAGTTTTAAGAACATTTTCCGTAGCTTGTAGTCTTTAAAAAAGGCTTCTTAAAAATTCACTTGCTATGTCATAAGATATTTTTATTCACTTGCCAATGATGAGTAACTTGTATTCAATATTTTCCCACCTCTGGTTAAAAATATAATTGAGTTTATAACGTTATTTTTCAGTTAAAGTTAGCTACAATTTTTTCTTTATTATTATTCCGTATCTGATTGATTTCATTCAGTACCATTAGATGTTGAATTGTTTATTTATTCTTTAAAAAGGCACTTTAATAGTGTATCAATTAAAATTCTGTGCTAATCTGTGTTTCAATTCTCTCATATTCATGTGTCATATAGTTTACTGATGTTAAGAGATGTTTAAAAGAAATGAAATATCAGTGTCAATTTTTCTTTAATTATGTTTTTCTTTTAACATTTATATTATTATCATCATTTAATATCACCTTTATATTATAAAATCTGATATTTCTTACTAACTTAAGAAAACGAAACACTCCATTTTTTCCAGCTGCTTGAAGAAGGTTTTATTAGAAAAATAATTCTAGAGAGCACATTATTCATCAAACTTCTGAACTATGTTTAGATTTTTTTTTTCCAGCAGCTTTTAAGTGCTTAAATCCTTTTGTGCCTTTTTAGGCAATAAAGGTGTTTAATAAATTTAATTCTGATGGCAAACTAAGAGTGATTGTCAATAAATCCTTCTGCCCTACTCTGTCGGAAACTCTTAAAAAAAGATAAATGAAATAATTATTTATTACCGTAAAATGGGGTGAATAGGAACAGTGGGTTGAATAGGAGCAGAACTTCCAGGTCATACAAATAAATTCATTATAAATATATGTGACTATATTTTTAGTTGCCAATTTTTTCATACAAAGGTAATAACATTAAGAGTTAAGAAGTTCAGTTTTGACAGGTTGGCACCACTACTGTGGTATATAAAAAAAACATCAAGAGGAACCTCAAAAACCTCATTTTTTCAACGTGTTCAAAACTTTGTATGTAACTGCAGTGTTTTACATATTCTAAACCTAAGAGAGGGGATTTTTAATTAATGATAGACCTGTAAACGATATGCTGTATTAAATTCTACTTATTTCTGTACTACATGATGAAAAAATGAAAAATGGCTTGTAACATCAGATATCTAAAATTTACGGGGTGAATCGGAACACGTTTTCTCTCATGGTTTGTTTTTCTATATAGTAATATTTTCATGTTATAAATGAAGACATATGTATGAATATGTATTGTAACATGTTTGTTATTATTACTTGAAGAGATGAAAGGTACCAAGAAATTACTTGGTTTAACAAAAAAGTCAACGCCTAATCCAACAGACATGGAATACACAATAAAAGAAATTAAAAATAGCAAATTAGTTAGAAAAACTGCACAGAATTATTTTCTAGCATCCACAACATTACACAAATATCTCAAAATGTAAAAACAATTAAAAAAGAGACGGGTGCAAACAGTACTAAAGGCTGGGGATGAAGGCATACTAGAAGATCATATTAATACATGCAGCAATTAGGGCAACTCAATAGATTCACTTACCCAATGACTGCTAGTAAAGGATAACACAGAACATGTATGAATTTGTATTACATTTTACTTCTGCATTTCAAATATAATTTCTTAAAATAAATTTTAATTTTTCTTGATTTCAAAGTTATTTTCTAATATTTAAAAAGGCATATCTTTACTTGTATATAAAATAAAAGGCTTGGTTTCATAATAACTACATGTTCCTATTCCTCCCTTATCATTATTACCTGTTTTTATTAATCCTATTAAAGTTTGAATCGGAATAAATAAAGATAATAACCCAGATTCACTTCTATCTGCGGGGTGAATCAGAACACCATTAAAAAAAATATATATATATATATAAACAGTAAATATGTTTTGTTTTTGTTTAAAAAGTAAAGAACAAAACAAAACGAAGTTTCTAGTAGAAACATTAAAAAATCAGTTGTGGATTTTTTTTAACGTTAAAGTTGAAAAGTGTTCCGATTCATCCCATTTTACGGTACCATCCAAAAAAAAGAAATTGCATTTATTCACTGAACTTCAAAAGGATTGGAAATGAAAGTTATAAAACTGTAAAATCAAAGCAAACATCAATGTATTATTTTTTTTAACTCTGCAATAATTAACTAATGTAATTAACTTTTGTTTTGATACTTAAATTTTTATATATTTTTTCTAATGTGAAAAATGAATTTTATTAACATTAATTGTTATCTATCTTTCAACAATGAAAATCTAGATTTAAACATGACTTCTTATGATATCAATATATCATATAACATTGAATATGACGATGTTAGGTAACAAATTGATAAACTTATCTTTTCCTCCATTAAAAAAAAAAAGAAAAAAAAATCCTTTCTTTTAAAGTAACTAAAAATCATGATCACAACAAGATCTACATTACAGTTGAAGTTATAAATATATCGCCCCTTTTCTCATTTCAGTAATACTTAAACGACCCCCTTAATATAACGGTCACCGAAATGCCGGCACATGTATTTCACTCTTTCCATACCTTATATGGTCATAAAAACCGAATGTGGTTTTCAAGCCAGCTGCTCTATAACAAAAATGCTGCATAAGATGTTTTGCGCGTCGTACATATTCGAATATATCTCCTGTCTCATGCTACCGTTCCTTATAGGGTATCCATTCGCGAATTTTAGACCGCTTCAAGAGCCCCAAGGCCTAGCCCACAAAATTCCTTTGCTTTTTCAAATTCCAATATCAAGGTTTAAACTCTTTTGTCGCCAATTAGCGATTATCTTGTTAATATGCTAAGTACAAAATCTCTCTCTCAGAAGAAAAAAATTGCACGTATATTTTTGCCAAATACCATATACATGCCAAACATTGTAACCAGGGCGATAATTGACAACTGATGTGATCTTCGTTCTGACTCTAAGAACAGACACTTGGCCTCTCTCTGCTGTAATTGCCAGTATCACGTTGAGCGCCCGTCTCTCTCGAAAGGGCAAAATAAAACTTTACTTTTAAAAAAAAACGAACCTGGCTTTCGACTTGTCTTTTTGTCGCTCTCCTTTTCACGGCTATGGTAATCGCTATGGACAATATTAAACCTACAAAACATAGTATTCAAAGAAAATTAATAGTATACTTCTATTAAAAGATTATCTGTCAGAGCAACTAATTTTTTCTGGAACAGAACATGGTTGTTTAGGGATTTTTTACTGTATATGAATTATGTTTTTAAACTAATTTATAATCGGACCAAAAGAAAATATAATGAACAAAACAATTATATATATAAAATCCCTCCATGTATAACGATTCTGGGGTCAACCCATCCACGAGAAAAAACACTTATTTTGACCAATGACAAATTCCATTGTGAAAAGTTATCTCCGATTTTAAAGGCTATCAATTTTTTGTCCAATGCAAAAGTTCTAGAGTCGTAATGGAGCATTTTCATTTGTCATATTTACAGTTTGAGCTGTAAATGACGTCACTACATTTTACTGTGCTTTGAAATCTTTTCCCTATTTCAAACACAATATTCACACTGTTAAAAATTTGACTCATTTGCTGCAGCATCACTCCACCGCTTTTATAGAAAACGATTACTTTGCTGTGTTATGGAGCATTCTCATTGGTCATAAAAGATACATTCTATAAAAGCTGTAGAGTGACCTGCAGTAAATGGGTCAAATTTTTAGCAGTGCACTGTTAAAAATTTGACCCTTTTGCTGCATCATCACTCCCCAGCTTTTATAAAATACACTTTAAGTAACACACACAAAGTAACCGTTTTCTATAAAAGCGTTGGAGTCATGCTGCAGCAACTGTTAAAAATTTGACCCATTTGCTGCAGCATCACTTCACTGCTTTTATATAAAGCGGTTACTTTTACGGTGATATGGAGCATTCTCATTGGTCATAAAAGAGATATTCTATAAAAGCTGTGGAGTGACGCTGCAACAAATGGGTCAAATTTTTAACAGTGTAATACGGTAAAGTATTCATTTTCTATAAAAGCTGTGTAATGACGATGCAGCAAAACAGTCAAATTTTTAACAGTGTTTAATTAAAACTTTTTAATTAAGAAAATCGAAGGTGCGTTTTAAATACAATATTGTTAGAATTTTTATATTCTTGTTGCTTTATTATTTTTTTTTCTTTTTTACAGCCGTGAATGACTTTATTGTCACATAACGGATCATGATTGTTTACTCTTTATTGTTGACATTTGTTCACGATCTTATAAAGTATTTTCTTTTAAGTATTAGCTAATGGTATAAAATAGTTAATTCACAAATGTTTTAAAATAGACTTATTAGTACATGTTTTACATTATTAATGCATGTTAATTTGCATGTTTTTGTGAAATAATTACTGTAATTTTGTGAGTGAAATTCATTAGTGGCATATTCTATGCCATTATTTTACCCATTCAATTAATAATTTTGCTACCCTCTCATATTCGTCTGGAAATGGCCAAAATGGGAAAAAGTTTTATACATTTTGGATATTTATATTATTTTCTCTCATTATTTTAAAATATTTTTTAGCTGTAGTTTCACAATGTATTCTTTTATAATTGATATTTTACCTTACTATATTCTTTTAAAATTTATGCATTTACCATTTGTTCATTACAATCCCTCCCCATCCACCAGATAGTTTTGTTTAGTTTTAAATGCAGATTTCTATTGATTTTTTAGATTTTTCCCTCATGTTCAATCTTTGTATTTTTCAAAATTGTTTAAGCCTAAAGTGGCTATGATTGACCAAAGTTGTTGTAATGTTTTATCATCCTTTCAAAAATGGAAACACGTCATTTTGACGGGCTATCTTCTAGTGATCTATATTCTGCAAATTTCATAATACACTAAACCTCCAGCCTCTAATTTGATTTGATAGATTCAAAAATAGATCTTCTTTCTTTTTATATAAATACTGCTTATTAGGTGTTTAAAATCATAGTCCACTGATTTTAGTGATGCCATATATGTCCAACAAATGTACTGCATCTGGCCCATCCAGTCGGTATGCCAGATAGTTGGTAGTAGCATAATGTATAATTATCTAGCAGAACATCAATCTAAAATTAGAAAGTATCAATGTATTCATTTTATTATGACACCCTATCTACTGAGAAATGTATAATAAATAGCTATTAACAGTTATATTACAAAATGTTTTAAGTTTTCTCTCATACAAATAGAAAGAACTAAAAAAAAAAAAAAAAGAAAAAGAAAGAAAGAAAAAAGAAAATAGTTATAAAAAAATTACTTATTGAAATTTATTTATTTTTTGTTTTTTAATTGTTATTTTAAGATGAAAAGAACTCCTTAAAAACAAGTATTGCAACAGTTTTCAAAGTAGTAGGACATGTTCTCTGTGCCTGATGAAGAAAGTCTAATTCTTTCAAAAAGCTTTTTAATGGGCATTTCTTAAAATTTTTATGGTGTTTTTAAAAATTCTTTTCATCTTTTCACTACCAGTTTTTTTTAAATTATTTAATGTATGTTATTTTAAACTTTATAATTATTAACCCTTTTCAACTAGCTTTAAAAATTTTAAAAACATCAGATTTTTTTGTAAGAAATATGAAGGGGAAAAAAATTAGACATGTCAATATTGTCTATTTTTCTCCCTAACATTTTCCAAAGAAAGGATTTGGTAGTCTTTAAAGGGAATTCACCCCCTCCCTCCTCCTTCTTCTTGAATTTTAACCGCTGTCTATTAATTGGAATGTCAATAAAAGTGATATTTTCACAAAACTCCTGTAGCTAGTAGAGATGAGTTAGGGCTCGTTTTTCGGGGCCCGGGCCCGCCCGAGCCCGACGATTTTAAGTCCGAGCCCGAAAAATTTTTTGTCACCAGAGTCCAAGCCCGAGCCTGAATGAGCTCCAATGCCTGATACCAAAAATATACAAAATAAAATTGTATTGTATTTAAAAATTGCTTCAAAAGTAATATCTCATTTTTAAAAACTTCTTACATAGATATTTTTAAATGAAAATTTAAATTCATACTTATCAAAATTCGTATAAAATAAAAATATACTTCATATGTTAAAGTATTCTCATATTCTTTCCTCCTTTAACAAGCAAATTTGATGGAAACGTTTTTGTTTAATGAATAAATGCATGAAATTTGCAGAAATTACTATTTGTAAGCTAGCGAATCGAACAACGTTTTTCAATTCTCTGTAAAAAGTGTACATATTTCATTATAGTGGATTCTTTTCTCATAACAATCTTCCATGATTGACAGATACCTGAAAATCAACGTAAATTTAAAAAAAAGTGACATTGTTATTTTAAAGGTCCTATGTTTTTATAGAAAAAGAGACAACACTGATCGATTGCTTTCTGTTAGAATAACATGGTAATAAAATTTACTTACGGAGAAAAGTGACTTCGAGAAGGAACAGCGTCCTCAGCATTAGCAGAATTCATATTCATGATGACAAATGCATTTAATAATCACTAAAGTTATTTTCATAAAAAAACGACTATGTTTCATGCACAATCGAGTATTAAATAAATTTGAAAACCTCCAGCTAATTCTTGTCTGCTAAAAACCGAAGAAAATAATATCTTTGTGTTATGTAACTAAATAATAAATAAATAAACGATCCCATTAAAAATTATGTTCTACAAACAAAAAGCCAACAAAGATTAAATTTATTGTTATGTTTGTTATGATTGGCGCCATATAAATAGATCGTTGGAGGAAGTTCCGCAGACATAAATCTGTAATTATCACAAATTTTCATTTGAAACTGCAATGAAATACTAAAATAAATAAACAAGCATTCAGTTCTCCCGTCATTTTGATAAAAAAGAAATAAAATGACTTGAAAAGGAATAAGTAACCAATTTTAAGTGGAAAAAGTTATTTCAATCCTTTCTACACATGAGTAAATAAAATTTTTTGGCTTTAGAAAAAATGAGCCCGGGCCCGCCCGGGCTCGAAGTCTAAAATAAAAATAGAGCCCGTGTCGGGCTCGGGCTTTAGGGCTCGGTCTGAGCCCGTCTCATCTCTAGTAGCTAGCCACCTGAAGACCACCTTTGAAACCAATTGCAATTTGTTCATAAACACTTGTTATACATTTAAGAAAATGTGACTTACATCATGTAACCATAACTTTATATTATTTACATGTTATTGTTATTCAGTATTACAAACTGACATTTTGGTTAAAATTCTTTATTAAAATAAAGTGTGGGGATTATTATATTACATTAACTAGTATGTGTATGTATATATTATAATTTTTTTTTTTTTTTTAAAGGTTGTACCAGGGGCCAAAATTCCTGTCGATGGCCGTGTTATTTTTGGAAGTTCCATGGCAGACGAATCTCTGATTACAGGAGAATCCTTCCCTGTCCCCAAACGACCCAACTCTCAGGTCATCGGTGGATCTGTAAATCAGAATGGAGTTTTGATCATTGTTGCCACTCATATTGGGAAGGATACTACTCTAGCACAGATCGTAAAGTTAGTGGAAGAAGCTCAGACATCTAAAGTAAGGATTGTAATTTATTTAATATAAAAATAATTCTCTCTCTCGGTGTGAGGCATAGGAGGGGTATCATAAATACAGACCTGCCAACTGCTACAAAAAAATCATAGTTACTGTGATTTGAACCTATAAACTACGATGCTACAAAAATTAGTCTCTTGCTATTTTTAGTTCTCCTGGCAAATTTTTCAAGACCAATTCTGTATTAAAATTTCCTAAATTTCAATGCATTCGATTTCAAAAATTTAAAAAAATTGGTCATTAGTCTGAAAATTTGAATATTAAAAAATGTTCAAGAGGGAAAAAAATCTGGGCTGCAAAACAAACTTCCTAAGATAAAAGTGAATCACACATTTATGAATATTTATGCATGAATTCCCTTCCTTAAAAACCGGGGTTCCATTTTAAGAGTTTCTTGAGGGTCAGGGTTTGAAATATTGTATATGGAATTGGAAACAGAAAAAGAATTTCCTGCTTTATGAAAAATGTTGTGCAGTACTTCCCCCTGCAAATTCTTCCACGGACCTATGCTACTTCTGCTAGAAAAATTTTTAATTTCTTTGAAGTCCATGAATTTTTTTTCTTTTGTAGAATTTGCCTAAATTAATTCGTGAATTGGTAGAGCAAAAAATTGAGAATTTCTTCAAATGATCATGGAAAAATATTGGTATTTTGTCAAAGATCTCAGAAACAAATAGTTACATCTTTAATTGTTCGCTGAATGAAATCATTAGTTTTGTTAAGAATTGAGAAAAAAATTGGAAACTTTGTCAAAAGATTGTGCAAAAAAAAAAAAAAAAAAAAAAAATCACAAAATTTGACAAATTATTGAGTAAAAAGTATGGAACATTTCATCAAAAAATCACAGAAATAAGTAGTGAATCTTTTTAATTTGTCATGAATAGTTATTGAATATTTTGGCGATTGATCACGTAAAACTATTGCAAATTTTGCCCATCTTTTATGATAGACTATCGTGTATTTCGACAAAATACTGTGTAAAAAAAAATCAATTTTGATACAAAATTGCAGTAAAAATGGAAATTCTATCAAAATATCACAGTAAAAAAAAATGTGAATTCAGTTAAAAAATCTATCAAACACAATATTTATCAAAAGATCGGTAACAAAATGTGAAATTTATCAAAAGGTCAGTTAGAAAATGCAAATTTCATCAAAAGATCACTAAGAAAATGCACATTTCATTGAAAGATCATGGAAAGAAAACACAAATTTTGCCAAAGCATCGTGTTAAAAATGCAAAATTCATCAAAGAATCGCTCTAAAAAATGCAAATTTTGTTAAAAGTTCGAGCCAAAAAAATGTGGATTTCAACAAAGAATATTGATAGAAAAAGGCAAATTACGATCATAGGAAAAAGTGTGAATATCGTGAAATGATCATTAATTTCATCAAAATTTGCTGTACTGGGATAAAAAATTTGAACCAGGCTTTTTTTTACAAATGTCAAAAAAGAAAGAAAAAACACTGTGAAACAAGAAGTTCTACAAATCGTATGAAAAATTTCAGAAGAAAAAAATGACTATATTGAGTTAAAATATAAATTTTATTCCTTTTATAAATTTTTAAAAAAAGACCATAAAACATGAAAAACCAACAAAAATCTTTAGATTAATTTGATTTTGTATGCTGTGATTTCTCATTTTCAAAGGTTGGCAGCTCTCTAAATTGTACACTCTTTATTAATTAACCCTTTAATATTCTTTTGGATTGTAGTTTCCTGCCATTGTTTTCTGATAATAATTGTATCTTATTGGGGTTTTTTGTACACATGTATATATTCCAATATTTTACTCATTCTTCCAATCCATTAGAAATAATTGCAGTAATACCTTAACATTACAAATTTTGATTATTTGGGGAAAAAAAAAAAGAACATTTTAACATTTATGAATATTTAACTCTGTTTGCAAATTTTGTTTCATAAGGAATGTTTTACAAAGTAAAATCACATTGTTTTATTGATTTCATAAACACTGGGCAGCTGCATTGTACTATAGGAATTTGGTTCTTTCAACTTAGATGACAATTCAGCTACTTTCTGTATTCTGAAATTTTATCATGGACTTTAACTACCGTATTTTCCGGGAATAACTCAGCGGTGTTAAACTAGATTTTTTTTGTTTTGTAAACAAAAGTGCAGCTTGTAAATAGGACTAATTAATTAAAAAAAATTTTGAAAACAGATCGGCAAATCTAAACTTTCATTGCTTTCGCTGTAATTATACACATGCACGTGGAATTATATTTTTAAGGTTAAAGAATCTGATGCTTAAAATTGATTTTAATTTACTGATATACCGTAAAATCCCATTGATTCGCCCCCTCCCCACTTTATAAAAAATTTGAAATTTTCAAAAAATCCCGAGAAAGCGCCTCCCTTCCAAAAAAATCGCTGAAAAAATGCCAATTTTGCCAAACAATCATGAAAAATAACCACAAATTTCTTTAAAGCATCACTGAAAAATCATGAATTTCGCCGATGTATCGCCAAAAAACCCACATTTCGACGAAAGATTGCAGTAAAAACGCGAATTACGTCCAAAAATCTCTAAAAAAGTACAAATTATGTCAAAAGAACAGTTGAGAAAGGAATGAATCATGAATCTTTAAAAATGTGCGTTTTTTGAGGTTTTTTAATTGATTTCATGCTTTTTTGGGTTTTTTTTTTTTTTTTTTGACAAATTTCTTCTTTTTTCTGCGTTTTTTCGACAGAATTTACGTTAAAAAAAAACACAAATTTTTTCAAGTATTGCTTTATGTATCAAAATTCATGATTCATCCAAAGATTCACGATTCATTCAATTTATCATCATTCATCCCTGCAAATTTTGTGAGATGATGCGGAAAAATCCCGCGTAAGCACCCCGTACTAATTATTTTAAGATTTTTCGTCACATTTGGGGGGTGGATTAACGGTATTTTACGGTAAGTTTTGTCTTAAATATGTTTTCAGATGATAGTTGTAAGCACCGCAGTTACCCTGCAAAATTTAAGCTGAATGTTATCAATTTAGCAAAAGTTAACGGGAATCATGGCGCAGCGAATGGATGAAGTTCCGGTTTCATTGAAATAACTGTACAACAAAAAAAGATAAGTTATTTAAGATCAAAATGTTTTACTTTATATCAGTTAATAATTTTATTTCATTGCTCTAATAATGAATGTGGGAATATACCCGGCACGGCGTTAAACTAGTTTTTTTTTTTTTTTTTTTTTTTTTAACCAAGTGCGCCGTTATACTCAGTGCGGCATTATTCCCAGAAAATACGGTACCAACATTTTTTAACATTAATGATATGCTCTTTTTTTGGGTTCTATGGGCTTGATTGTTATGAGGTTTGGCTTACTCAACTTGGGTTTTGATTGTCTTCAGCACATACAGAACACTTTCAGTGCATGTTACTTAAGGTTGTGGGAATCCAGATCCTAGGTTCGTTCAGGAAAAGGAATCTTTGGGAACACACTAGATGCTGTGGACGTTAATGATATCTCTGAAACTAGGTTCATTTAAGCAATTTTCAAAAGATAAAGAATAACACAAACTTAGGTTTTGTTTAAGGTTATTATAATAAGTCCTAGACAATTCCTGTTGGGTTAACTCGTAAAGAATAATGTTTTACAAAGTAAACTCATTTTGTTTTACTGATTTCATAAACTATTTGCCATTGGATAGCTATATTGTATAACCTAAGTTCTTAAATTTTCAACCCTTGTATTGAGGTAAAATATACATCAGTAATTATGCGAAACCTGAAACATCACTGAAAGCTAAAAATAAAAAAATCCTAAATTTTCTAAAATTCAAAACTTTTATTGCAAGTAAAAATATTTCTTCAAAAATTATATGGGAAATTTTAAAGTTTCAACAATAACTTGTTGAATAAGGAATGCAGTGCAATTCAATCCATCACTGGTGAGGAGTCTTAAATTTGAAAGAAACATTGAGACTACACTCTTTCTAATATGGAAATTCATAAATAAAAATTCTGTTTTGCCAAACAATGGTATATCAAAAAAAATTTTCAGCAGTTTGTGCACTACGTTTATATTTATTTAAATTTTTATACAGTATGTAAAGTTTAATGCTTAGTAATTTTTTTTAATGTTTTAATTGCTTTTTTACATTAAAAAAAATTCTAAAACCTAACCCCTTTTTATTCACAAGAAGATAGTCTCACCATTCATAAAGGTTTCTGTCAGTGTAATCCTCATTAATGTTAAGGGATTGTTGTATAGTTCAGCTTCACTGCTGTTAGAATAAGCATAATGCCATTTTTTTTTCTCTGTGTCTGTAGAGTAGATTGTTAACTTAACAATAACAATATTACAATGGATGTAAACATGCTACTGCTGCAATAATAATAATAATAGTAAACTGTCTGCTGTTCTCATAATGGCAGGATGTCCTTTGGAATTGATGAAATTAAAAAAAAAAAAAATATTTCTATTGAAAAATGTTGTGTTAGTTTCTCTATTTGTATTGAAGTCTTTCTTTGGTATTATGTAGCAAAATTTTAGAAATTTTTATTTCTTGGTTTTCTAAAGATATTCTAAAAGCATAGTTCTGTAACTAAGCACTGTAGAACAACATGCAATGTATGAAAAAAATTTCTGGTAAATTATCTAACAGTGCAAATCTGTCAAAATCCATTCGGCAGAACTTAAGTGATAAGCAGCTTGAATGAAATTCCCAATTTACATTTCAGGTAAATTTTATAAGAAATACTACCTATTACAGGTGTTACCATAGTATGACTTTTGAAGAGTTTCTTCATAACTTTTCATTACATGACTCCCACCTAAAAAGTTTATATGTATGTATTAAATTTTGTCCTCGTGATAAAAATCTCAGTTATGCACAGATCCTCTTCAAACTCATCAATAACATTAATATGGTTTATATCTCGATGGGGATTGTAAATGGGCAAAATCAGCCCAATGGGATAGAAAATTTTTAAAGGTTAAAAATTTTGAATACTGAATTAACATTGTTTAGATAAAACCAGCTCTTACAGAAAAATGACAAGAAAAAATTAACATTTTTCATTATAACAGTTGTCAACAATTTAAAAAAGTAATACATTAAACTTCTTACCACAACAATTACTTTTCTACTGTAAGATTTCCACATGAAAAATTAAAATAAATAGTAATATTTCGTCATAACTTTTCAATAGCAAGGTTTCTACGTGAAAATTCAAAATGCAATAAATAGTTTAATAAGTTTTTAAAAATGTGAATATTACATCTTACTGGAAATATAATAGGTCTTACCAGATGAATATATAACATCATTTGAGTTTGAAGAAACGTAATGAGGCATGATTAAAAACCCGACTTTGGAAATATTGGCATATTTTAACATTTTTAGGTTGTCTGAATTTGTTTTCTCCATTCTTCAAATTATTCCATATACATGCATATGTGTATGCATGCATAATAGAATTTTCATAAAAAGTTTTGGTCTCTAGCACTCATTGTTAGTGGAGACACTGAGTTTATCTCTAATCTTGATTTAGTGTTATTGGTAAAATTAGTATTTAACTTTGAAATCTACCTGCGACTGTAGGCAGAGTCAGGAGGGATTTTTTTATATATTAGATGATATATTGAAAAAAAAAATCTGAGGAGTGAAATTTAGTTCTGTTGCAAAACTGTATGTATATACATAATATATATTAACTGAACTATCATTTCAAGCACATCAATAATTATGCTGTAAAATGAAATGGAATTGTTTATTGTAACAGAAAATTGAATTTTTTTTATTATTCTATTTGATTATTTCAGGCTCCAATTCAACAGTTAGCTGATAAGATTGCTGGATACTTCGTACCAGTTGTTGTGACTGTTTCTCTAATAACACTCATTGGGTGGATTATTGCTGGTTATATTTCTATTGATTCAGTTAAGATGTATCATAAAAAACATGTAAGTAATGGTTTTGTTACATTAAATTGTTTTTAATTTGAAATGTTTATATAAATGATTATAAAATAATATAAATAAATATATATATATATATATATATATATATATATATATATATATATATATATATAATATATATAAATATATAAATGATTATAAAAATAATCTCTATCTGTGTGCTATGATTCTATTTATCTCTTTTTTTGTATTTTTCAGAAAGAAGATGCTACCGATTCTGAAATTACATTCCAGTTCGCATTCCAGTGTGCTTTAACTGTTTTAGCTATTGCATGTCCCTGTTCTCTGGGTCTTGCTACACCCACAGCTGTCATGGTTGGAACAGGCGTTGGAGCTGTCAATGGTATTCTTATCAAAGGGGCTGAAGCTCTTGAGCTTGCTCACAAGGTCGGGGTTTTGTTCTTTTGCTGCAGATTATTAATTAATAATTAAAATTCTTAACAATTAAACATTTGTTTTTTTTTATGCATGGTAAATGTTAAAATAACTTACACATTTTATTTTTATTCATTTATTTTTTTTAAATATCCTCTTTTTTTATTATTATTCTTTTTACATAATACAGACTATTTTCCTTTAACTACTTATTTCATTTCTTTTAATGGTATTTTCATCTAAAATTAATTTTGTATTATGAAAAATGTGTTTTAATCCCTTTTTAGTTAATTTCTCCCTTCCTCCCTCTAAATTAAAAAAAAAAAAAAATTGCAAAATATTTTTGAAAGTAAGATTTTTTGGCTTGACCTCTGATGGTTGTATATTCAATCTCTAATTTTTCCTGCAGTGCACACAAGTTTTAAATTAAAATATAACCTGATACTATAATTATCAAATCTTACCAATATTTGTGCTTTGAAGTATTTAAGATAAATATCTGCATTAAAAGAATGATTAAAAATTCATAAAAAAGTTTCAATAATTTTACAATCTACTGTGAAAACAGCTTTACATTCTTCCTTAAGGGTCCTGTCCCTGGCCAATGAAGCTCTGGCAAACTAATGCTATTCCTATGGGGAGTTTATTTTCTAATATCTGGTTTGCATTTCGACTTTTTAATTTTTTTTTTCATTACATAGTTAAGGTGCATGCAGACATTGCTCCTTTTTTTACTTTTTCAATTTTTGTTGCAGATATTTTTTATAAAATTGATTTCACTTTCAAAACCAGTTTCGAAAGTGAAACTTAACTGTATAAAAAAATATCTGCAACCAAAATTGAAAAAGTAAAAAAGGAGCAATGTCGACATGTACCTCAGCGATCCAATGAAAAAAATTATCTAAAAATGTTGAAATGCAAACCATATATTAGAAAATAACCTCCCCATAGGAATAGCATTAGCTCACGAGAGCTTCGTCAGCCAGGTACATGACCCTTAAGCATTAGATTTAAAAAAAAAACATACAAATCATTTATTGCAGAATATATTATTGCTTACTTTGCAAAATAAAATGAATACCAAAAATATTTTGAATATATTTTTAGTACACTGAAAGCTGACATTACAGAAGATACAAACAAAAACAGTAGAACTATAGTTGTGCCATGTCTTACAGTATTCACAAATACAAAAAATAAGACACTTGTTTAGTATAATGGAATGTGGAAATGTGTAAGTAGTGAAGATTTAACTTTCATTGATGCAATTTTTCTCTTTGTCACATGGCATGCAACATTGAATATATAAGCATGAGGAAGCAAAACATGTAACAAACAATGCCGATCAAGAAAGGACTTAAACTACATTACTGTTGGCATCTAGCAATTTTATTTTCATCATTGATTAATTTTTAAATGTAATGTTTTATGTAATAAATCCTGTGCATTATAACTTCTGTTTGTTTTGACTTAGATTCACATAGTTGAAAATTCATTTAAAAAACGGCTTAACATGGCACAGTATATATTTCAAGAATATTATAATTAATCCCACAACAGAAATATCTAATTATTCAAAAGCAGAGGATTTGAATGACTTGATTGGACAGCTCAAAAGCTGAGTTTAAACTTAACTGACTTTTGCTCCAGCTCAACTGACCTTGAGATTCTGCTTTTATAATTCTTAGTCATTCATTAAGTAATCAGAATTTACATAATCTTATACCAATTTCAAAAAATACCTTTGAAAAACTGTAAGGTGCTCAAGTTACCTGTAACTTGTGGCAAAAAGACATCAATTAAAAAATTGTTATATTTTAATTTGGTATACTTTTTTTAGACATACACACTTGTCCATTTCCCACAAATAAAAGATTTTGTGCTTATCTTTTCTTGTACTGTAAATCCTGACTTAATTTTGTGTACATGTTATAGTTAAACCAGGAATGCATAACCAAATATTATTTGCAATTTCTTTCAATTACAAATGTTAAAGGTAAATCTCCCTTTCACTTAAAAATTTTATTTTTATACTATGCATTAAACATAAAAAATCTGTAAGAGTTCTAATAAAAAACAATTTCATTTGTGCTCTATACATAAAACAATATATCCTGTAATCCAGGTATCTGGGATAGATTTTTTGGCATAAATAACTGCAAACTGATTTTTTTTTTAAGTATGACTTTGTTATATTTAATGACTGATATAATCTTGTTAGTATATATGTTTCAGTGAGTTCAATTTAATTTAATCTGTATCAAATTATTCAATATTTTAAAATGTCTTTTACTACATGTTGTAGGTGAAATGTGTGATCTTTGACAAAACTGGCACCATAACTCGAGGTGTCCCTGTTATGACCCGGACATGTGTTTTTGTAGAGCAGAATGTTCTGTCCCTGGCCAAGTTGTTTGCTATAGTTGGCACAGCTGAAGCTAACAGTGAACATCCTATCGCTGCTGCAATCACCACTTTTGTCAAAAAGGTATTGTATTTGTATTTTTCAGCTTATGAGAAAGTATAATCTATAAGTATTATTATTTAAGATTATATTCAAGTTCCCTTTTCTGAAAGAAATGGAAAAGCCCATCTATATAACATGAAAAATAAATTAAGAATAAGCCAAATTGAAATTTCTTTTGCCCCATTAAATCTATTAAAAGTGATATTGAAAGGATAAAATAATTATGATGACAAGTATTGTCTCCTCTTTCTCCCTCCAATCCAAATTTATGTACATTGTAAATTATATCTTTTGAAATATTAAGAGAACTAACTTGTAATAAATTTTCAATTTTTTTTTTCAACTTTATTGCAATTAAACGAAGCATTTAGTTACGTCTTTAGTTTTGGAATTAACTTACTTCTTGATAAACTGAAAGTTTACAAGTATTTCTGTCATGATTATTTGTGAAAAAGAATAAAATTAAGATTTATTTTTTTTTGTTAAAATATTTAACTTTTTAAAAATATATATTTATTTTTACTTTTTTTATGAAAATTGGAATTACAAAAGCAATAATTTAATGAAAAGTACCGATGATAAAGAATTATTTAAAGCATATACATAATTAGAAAAAAAAAAAAGATAGACAAATGTTGATATTTTTTTTTACTGATTTATGGATTGTAAGAAGTGATGATATGTTTATATTATTAGGACACTTGCCAATAGAAGCCTTACTTTCTGTGCGCGTAATTTAGAAAAGTTTATTTGATATTGAAATAAAACATTTTGGTTCATTGTAATATTGTATATTTTAAATTAAATGAGTGAAGGATGTATGTTTTAAATGCATATATTTCAGATGAATTTTGTTAAATGCATGTATTTCTAACATTTGTATTTTAAATTAAGTGAATAAAAAGTTTATATCATAAATGAATGCAATACAAATTATGGCTGTGAGAACACAACATTTTCCATTGTAAATAATTGTAATATTAAAAATTAATAATCTCACTACTCAATCTATCATATTTAATTTCAAAACTTCTATATAAAATTTCCTATTTAAATTAAATCTTTATCGTTTATTAATATTTATTAAATTAAACAATAAAAATAAACAATATTGTGATTAGAAAAACTCTAAAACTCAGTGGTGGTTATTTTGAAAGTGAGTAACATGGAAATTACAATTTTTCACTTCTCTGCTAAAGTTATTTCTGAAATACTCTGAAATTTTGGCAGTGAAGACAAGTAAAAATATTTTTATTTGTTTGAATATACTTTAAAAACAAAAATATCAATAAATAAAAGTTTTTTATTTTTGTTTTGTAAGCCTTAAAAAATAAATGCTACTTACAATATATCTTGATGTTTTGAAAAGAAAATATGAAACTTGCAGATTATTAAAAGAGTATTTTTATTGTTTAATTTAATAAAATATTAATAAATGATAGAAATCTGATCTAAATGAGAGATTTTATTTTAAATGTTTTGTTTATTTATATAAAAAGATAAATTTAAGATTTTAAATAGAACTTTTGACTATAAAATATGATAGATTGAGTTGTGAAATCATTAATTTATAATATGATTATTTAAAGTGGGAACTGTTGTGTTATTTTTCTTATGAGCTAACAAAAGATAATGTTGGAAACCCATCTCTCATTAAAATTAATTGTATTCACATAGGTTTTGAGTAGTGAATCTTTTGGAAAGTGTAGCGATTTTGCAGCTGTTCCTGGTTGTGGTTTGCGCTGCAAAGTGTCTAACATCCAGCACATGCTCCAGAATGAATCCGAGATTGAATCCCTTGCCGATGGCAGCATTAGGGGCCGCAAAAATCCCTTGAGCTCTTTTGATGAAATGTTCGATGACATCATCATCGATCGCAAAAGGCCTGAATCGCAGCATCTGAATACCACTCATTTAGTAGAAAATTTGATCCAGACATTAGGAGATGAAGGTATGTTTCAATTACAGCTCTATGTTAAAATACAAAATCATTTTATTTCCACAATATTTTTTAAATTTTTTACTTAATACTGTTAGGCCTGAAAATATCCATTTACTACTCACTACCTTTCGATTAAGGAGAAAGATGTGGCAATAAAATAAAATGAACAAAACAGCTGCCTCTTTTTTTAAACTTAATTGTCTGATTTACATTTTTTATACTCATGGAGTAGTAACTGATCAGTTTTGGCAAAATTTATAAAATGTATTTATAACATGCACCTTTAAATAGAGAAAATCATTTGAATTAAATATACGTCAAAACTTTGTCTTTTTTTACTCTACTTTGACCAAACATACACAGTCAAAAAATTAATTTAAAAATTGTGTCTTTAAGTCATTTAAAGCAGAAAAAAAAAACTTTAGAAAAATGTTTTCATCATTATTTGCAAAATGAAGAGCATATTGTTCCCATAAAGGCACATATGTATCAATCACACAAGGTTTGATGCAATTTTTTGTGCCATTTTGGCAAGATAATCCTTCTGGTTATCTGTTACATCTAATTTGGAAAAATAGCATATTTGATTTAGTTATTATGAAACTTTATTTTATATAAGAAATGAAATTTCATTATAAAATACACACAATTGTGTTTATTGTAAAAATTCTTATTATAAACACACAGCGTTTAATGTAAAACACATGTAATCTGTTCTTCCAGGTTGCCATAGAAATCAAAATCTCACCAAAATAGCACGGTTGCTTTGGCTGCACCTCTGATTTTTAGTGTAAAAATAAATGTAATAAATATCCATTTATAATAGATCTGAGTGTTTATATGTTATTCTTTTTCTTTTAAGAGAATGCATCTAATGATAAAAAACAAGTCTATTCTGTCCTTATTGGCAACAGGGAGTGGATGATTCGAAATGGTTTGAATGTTCCAGAAAGTATCGATATTATTATGAAAGATCATGAAGAAAAGGGCCATACTGCAGTTCTCTGTGCTATTGATGGTATTAACCTTGTTTATTTATTTTCATATTTTTAACTTTCAGATAATTTAATCAAATTTAGGAATTAAATTTTTTATGTAATGTAAAATCTTGTTTAAATTCCCACTTTTGCACAAGCAAATGCAGATAATTTTTGGGATGCATATAGTAATTTAGGTTAAAGGAAAATTCACCCATCCAGCTGTTATTTCTGGAGGAATAAAAAGTTAATAAAAATATAAGAAACTTGTTCAAGAAAATCATTGCAATTAAATATGTTTTTCCCAAAAATAATTTAAAAATCTTCATTTTTTTAATAATTTGATAATAAAATGACCACCATGGGGCTACAATGGATAATAACTGAATAGTAAAAATTTTAATTTTAAATGCAGGTCCAATTTTAAGTATACAGTTGTTCCTGGAACTCATGGGCCATATTATAAAGAAAAGTAAAGTTTATATACTATAACAATGTGAGGTAAGATGAAAAAACAAAAAAATAAGAAATGTAGAGATAATGGAAACAAGCATTTTATTGACATAACTGTTACAGTAAGTGCTCAAATGTATTGCCACCATAATCCATACAGGCCTGGCAATTGATTGGCATATCCTTTCAAAGATTTCAAATGTCTCATCTACGTGGCAGCAAGTTAAAACCTCATTTCAAAACTTTTACTCACTGCTGCAAATTATTTATGAAACACATAGAATCTTTGAAAGGGGCTGTCTATAAATGTCTTGCTAGGAAGAAGCAAGAGATTTGTAAAAATGTGACAAGAGGGTGAGAGGGGTTAAGAAAATGTGTGGCAACACACATTTCATTTAAAACAAAAGAATTTAAAGTTAGCAGAATTAATTTTGAAATTACCAGAATTTGAAGGTATTTTTTTAATCAGGGCTAAAACAACTTTCATGCGATTTGTTTTCACTTACATTTCTTTCATTAAAAAAAAAATCATTCAATGTAGAGTCTGAGAATATGGTAAAAGCAAAATTTTTTCACTTAGAAGACAACTCTTCCTGTTATACCCTTGAAATGTGCTTCAAAAGAATAGAATCAAAACAAATCATTTTTATTGTTATACTCACAAATTTATTAAAAGACATATTTAAAGTTTAAAAATAAAATTGGAAATGTGATCTATAATGTAGTGCTTTGTTTCTGAACTGCATTCTGTATACATTTATGTAATATAGCATGATTTGCGAGAAAGGGGTTGGAGGGGGAGGGTATGGTAAAGTGTGACATCTTATCACAAAGGGGGAACAGGGCCAAAAATATTGAAAAAACTGACATCAGTTATTTGCTAGAAACTGCCAAGCCGATATTGATGGTGGCATATTAGAACATTTGCTGCAATTATGTCAATAAAAATGTCTTCCACATTTTTTTTTCCCTTTGCCAAAACTTTTTTTTTTTTTTGACCCCACATTGTTATGTTAAAATTGCTTTTTTTATGTGCACATTACCTTCCCTTATAGTGAAGGTAACCATGAGCTCATTGGCACCTTATATGTGTCTGTTATTCCCTCCAGTTGTATAATTGATGAAACATTTTCTTTTTAGGCACCTTAGTTTGCATGATGGCTGTTGCTGATAAAATCAAACCTGAGGCACATCTGACCGTGTACACTTTAAAGAAAATGGGGCTGGATGTCATACTTCTCACAGGTGACAACAAGAAAACTGCTGCAGCTATAGCTAGACAGGTAGAACTTTATGATTGTACATTTAATGTTATAAACCAGCTCCTTTGCAAAAATATTTTAATTGGTTGACTAGAAGCACCTACATTGAATAATCTAATAATGATTCACCTAATCATTCCTTTAATTAATAATCATAAAACAGTTAAATATATTGATAAGTGATACTTTAGTTGCTTTGGATAAAAAGCATCAAGACATATACAAAGATAAATGTCAGTAGCTAGAAAGCAAAAAATTTTCAAAATGCATACTTTCAAAAAATGTTTAAAATTCTTCTCTAGGGTAAAATGACTTGAAGTTGAAAATTTTAGGAAACTAGTTAGTGTTTTGTCTAAGTAATTAAAAGGAAAAAAGAAGAATTTTAGTAATTAATAATTGTTTTTTTAATATTACATATCTTATTCATTCAAACTTTATAATGTATATTTTATAATTTTTCTTTGAAATTATGTGGTATCTTCATAAGTTTCATTGAAAATAACAATTTATGTTAATCTTTCTAAATTAATTAACTAAGCTGAACAGTTATGGTAATTTATTAAGTACAAACAATTACGCATGATTATTCTTTTTCAATCAAATCACAATTATTTGTGCTCATAATCAACTTTTTTTATTAAAACTAGCAGGCTGTGCTGCTCAATTTTTCTGAATAAACTTTGGATGAAAGAAAATGGTGAATTTTAACTCGTATCTTAAACAATATGGACCTTCTGCTGGACGTTGCTTATTGTTGAAAACGAAGCTAACGTCATTGCGCTATTAATTTATCCTAAGTGTTGGACAAAATTTAGCTTCTATAATGAAACTCTTTTAGTTGACAATTAATACTGCAGTTTTGGAAGAGAAATGAGACTATTATAACATCAGGAATTACAATGTTTTCTGATCTTACACTACTAAATTAGAGAAAGTTACAATAATTGCACAGATTCACTATCGAACATGAATAACATTTAGGTGGTTTATTTTTGTTTGTCGATTCTTGAACACCTGGCCTCTCACTCATATGACATATTTTTATGGTCTGGTTTTCATCATATATCAATACGTTTTAACAAACTCATATAATGTTGTATATTCACCTGCTTTTCGTCCATTATTTTCCAATATGACGTAATATTTGCTTTAAAAAAATCCGTCAAGCTATTTATTTTAGTTTTAGTTTTCATATGGAAATCTTGCTATAGAAAAATTATGATGTAATACTCAATTTTTCTTAAATTCGTCAAACAATTTTTTTTTCACGTGCAAATCTTGCAACAGTAAAGTAATTGGTTCAGTAAGAATTTTATTGCTTTTTTTTTTTATTTATTGGCAACTACTATAATGAAAAATGTTTTTTTTCCCCTGCCAATATTCTGTTAGACCTGATTTTGTCAAAGCCATGTTAAGGTGGTACTAAAATTTTTGAACCCTCCCCATTTTCACCCAATTTAGCCAATTTTTTGCATTTGCAATCCCCTCTGAGATAATAACCATCTAAATTTATATGGCCAGTTTGAACACAATTCATGTATACCGTATTTTCGGGTGTATAGCCCGCACCCGGTGTATAGCCCGCACCCCTAAATCGAGCAGTGCAGTAAAAAAAGTTCGTGTATAAGCCGCGGAGATGCATCGGTGTATAGTCCGCGGGCTATACACCGAAATTAGAAGCCATTAGTCCTAATTTTCAACACAAATTTACCAAATTTTTTTGTGATGCGTAATACCTACAGTAATTCGGCTAAAACATTAAGATTACCATATTTTCGGGAATAAGTGCCGCGGTGCATACGAATTTAAAAGTTAAAAAATATGCTTAGTGCGTCACTTCTGCCATGACGGCGGATACGATGATTTTTTTTCCCCCCTTGCAGCAATATGTATTAAAGAGGTGGTTTTGTACCGATTTTTCCGAAAAGGGTAAAAAGCAATAATTAGTAGAAAAAATTGAAATGTAAAAAAAAAATCACGAATTTCAACAAATGGCCGTCAAAAAAAAAAAAAAAAAAAAAAAAAAAAAAAGGTCTATTGACAGAAAAAATAGTTAGCTTCATCAAAGATAGCAAGAAACGCAAGAATTTTATCAAAACATCATCGGGAAAAAAACGCAAATTTTATAAAAGGGTCACAGGAAAAAAATAACTAGCTTCATCAAAGTCGCAGAAAAAGGGGGAGGACACGAATTTATCAAAGTGTTATGAAAAAAAAATGTGGATTTCCTAAAATACCGTCGGGAAATGCTAATTTTTCAAAGGACTGTTTGAAAAAATGTGTATTTCATCAAAGGATCCCTAAAAAAAAGTAACTTTTCTTTATGGATCACGGTAAAAACATGAAATTCGTGAAAGGATCGTATGAAAATGGAGTACCTCGTCAGAAGATCAAAGAAAGAACGAGAAAGAATCATCAAAAGTTAGTGAAAAAAACAAAAACAAAAAAAAACCTTCAAATTTCATCAGAGGACTGTGGAAAAGGGACTGTCAGGGACTGACATCAGAGGACTGTGTGCATTTCTTCAAAGAGTCACAGAAAAACGGGAATTTTTATATAGGGCTTTTCGATTTTGTTTTGTTTTTTTTTATTATTTGGATACCTTTACTTTCGGAACTGGTTTTGAAAATAAACGTATCCCTGTTAAAAAAAAAAAAAAAAAAAAAAAAAACTGCTAATCTTTTTAAAATGTCTTCCATTATTATTAGCAAACGGCTGTTCTCATATAAATAACCTATTCAGATTGCATTTTAAATTTGAAAGTTCCCCGTGTGTTTATCTAAATTTCTCCGGATTTCACTCTTAACAATAAGATATTAATGAAATAAAAGTATTATTGTCTAAAAAATAAATAAATAAATAAATAAATGTTTGTTTTAAATAAATACTGTTTTCTTTACGTTCTGCTCATGAAAAATATCTTTGGTTGAAGCTAATAATGTTTTGCATAGCAAAACACCATTAATGAAACGCTTATCGGATTTCCACGATGACCGAGCTGCCGCAGCTAAATAAACAAACATAAGATAATGGGGCTTTTTTATCAGTGAGTCAAACAGTGGGCTTATTTATGGGTATCTCTAATATTCTTAAAACTTAATATTTTAATAAAAATATGGTAGTCAGCTTAACTTATTATTATTGCCAGTTGCTGAAAATTTTAACAAAATCGGTTAATAACAAAAATATATATTTTTTCTTTTTTTTTTTTTATAGTAGGAAAAGAAGAGTTTTGTTTTAGTTTCATTTTCAGTTCATTATCTCTCTTTGCTACTCGAACATTTTTTTTTTTTTTTTTCAACATCGTAAAACTTTCTGACTTATTCATGGGATGTTTCTTTTTTTTTTTTTTTTTTTACTTTTTAAAGGAATACAATTCTCACCGAGTACCGAATTAAAAAGCATGTTCCTTTTTTCAATAAATATCATCTTTAATTAAAACATTTGTGAATCGCAACAAACATTTTAAAAATTGCAGTAAAATTCTCAAAAAATTAGAAAACATTTTTCCCTCTTTAAAAATAACTAAAATTAATGTCAAAAGTGATTCAAAAAATACTTCCATTTTTCTATAATATACGATACATATTTTTATGTCAAAAAGTAAATGCAAATATTGTGCTAATTACATACACATTTCTGACAAACACTAAATGCTACTTATCTCAGTTTAATTTTTTGGATTGCAACTGCAGATAATAGGTAAATTATTACAACTTTGAGAGAACATGCTGTATTATATAACTGGAACCTTTATGAGGCTACTTCAGTCAAGTGAGAATGGCATTAGCGCGCGGTTTTTTTCGCGTGACTGAAGTAGCCCTTTAATGACATTTGAACTCCAAATTATTATTATTTTGTTATTTTAAATAATTACTAGAATAACCTAAAACTATTGCATAAAAAAGTACACAGCAATTCGCTCAAAATTATTTATTTTACTTATCATGATCAGAAAATCTTTCAAAATCGGAAGCTTCCGAGTCTGTCATAAACAATCCCATTATCTCGCTATTTAAGGATAAGTCATCAGCTTCATCATCATCATCATCTTCTTCAGAATCAGAATTTTCTGACTGGGGTTCATCCAATTTTTTATGTGGTAAACCTGCCTTTTTAAATCCTTTGATTATTGTCTTTGCCATAATATCTTTCCATGAATCGGCGATCCATTTACAAACTGTAGAGTAGGATGCTTTTTTCATCCTTCTGGTTTTTGTATATTCTTTCAATTCTTCGCTCATCCACTTCTCCCACTTCCCTCTAACTTTGCTCTTGAATGATCGATTTACTGTTATGTCGAGTGGCTGTAGAATTTTTGTCAAACCTCCGGGTATAATGGCGGGAAAAGCATGGTTTTTTTTGCACAATTTTTTTATGCTTTCAGTGCGATGTGCTCTCATAGAGTCCATCACCAGCATAGATTTCGGCCTAAAATATGAATGAAAAACAACCGTATCAACAAAAGATTTTCACAACATAAAAAGTGAAAAATAATTAAAGAAAAAAACTTGTTTTCATATTTGAGTTAAGGGGCTACTTCACTCAAATGAAAAGACCCGTTCGCTAATGCTAATCCTATGGAAGAAATTTATAAAGATATCTCGGTTGCATTTCAATATTTTTAAATGATTCTTTTTGCATTAGATAGCTGAGATCGATTTCCATGCAGGACGTTATTTATTTTTTGTATTTTGTTTATAGAAATTTTTTATGAGGACGCTTTCTTTTTCGGAACCGGTTTGGAAAGCGAAAGCATATTTCTAAAAAATATCTGGAACCAAAATTAAAAAAGTAAAAAACGTCCTGCATTTAGATCAATCTCAGCTATCGAATGCAAAAAAGAATCCTTTAAAAATATTGAAATGCAACCGAGATATCTTTATAAATTTCTTCCATAGGATTAGCATTAGCAAACGGGTCTTTTCATTTGACTGAAGTAGCCCCTTAACGATGTATAGTTTAAAAAATATCTAGAGTTCTTGTTAGAAATTGTGCAAGACCATGCGGAAGATCGGAATTCCCACCCCCTATTTTTCTCTAAGCTTTATTTCCTATTTCCTTTATTTTTTTTTTTTTTTTATTTATTTTTTTTTATATATATATATAATAGAATTTTCTTCATTTAAATAAATAAACTAATACTTTAAATAAAGTTAAATCAATGTAGACATTAGTGATTTACTGATTTTGTCGTTATTTCCTTACTTTTTTTTTAATTTTCCTCGGTATTTTGGAAATTATGCTTTTTTACACAAGAGGAAAATTTTTAAGAAAAATGCAATAAAAATTTGCATGCCCCGATTTTGGATATCACAATAATTTCCTGTGTTGAATTCAGGGGGTGGATCAGAGGGAACCCCCTGAAAATATGAGATTTTGTGCTTTCAATGGTCAAAAAGTACAATGTCTCCTCCGGAGAAAAGTGTTTGAATTTAATATTGGTTTGTTAGATAACAAGCTATTAAAAATGGAATATAGTTAAACCCCAAAAGTAATCAAACCATTTATATGTTACGAAAGAAAATAGTTAAAAAGAATTGAAAATATTTACTTGAAAAATGAACCGGGTCTTTTTCTCAAGATTTCGTCCAGCCATAATTTCATCACTTGCTGGTTCATCCAACCATTTTCATTTGCGGTGACAACGATTCCTGGAGGAAAAAGCTCCTTTGGTAATGTTTTTCTTTTGAATATGACTAAAGGTTTTAATTTTGTGCCATCTGCACAGCAGGTCAACACAACCGTAAAACAATTCCTTTCATTGCCGGAAGTCGCAATGGTTATAGTCTTTTGACCTAAAAATTAATTAAATATTTTTGTTAATTATACTCAACAAAATTCATAAATAAAAGATTAATTTTATGAAATAAAATATGTATAAAGCATTACTTACCGGTAGTATGTACGGTCCTATTGGGAGGCATATCGAAAGCCATAGAAACTTCATCCATATTTAAAATACTTTGAGGCATTAATTTATGTTCTTTAATTATGTTCTCCACGTAATCTCTGAAGATAGCAATCTTCTCTTCCGAATCCTTTGGAAGCTCTTGCGATATAGTTGTTCGAGATCTAATCGAAAGTCCTTTTCTTTTCATAAATCGGTTGCACCACGATGCATTTCCAATAAAATTTCCAATATTTAAATCAGCTGCAAAAGTTTTGGCTTTCATCCTGATTGACGTTGTGGAAACTGGTTTACATTCCGATCTCTCGGAATCAATCCATTTAAGGAGCTTATCTTCCAAATTGGGCCACTCTGCTCCTTTACCTCTTCTTGCCCTTTTATATTTCGGAATTTGTTCTAACATCTTTTTTTCCTTCCGCCGCTGCCTAATATTTTTTTCATCTATACCTAATTCTCGAGCAACAGCTCTATTGCCCGAGATTTCTGCTTTTTGCACAGCTAGCAATTTATAAGAAGCCGGGTAGCTAGCACGTCGTTTAGGCATAGTACTAAAAAATATATTATTATCTAATAATAACACGTGCAATCGTTAAGCAAAATCCGAAGTGAGACAAACGATGGACACTAATTATTAACCTTCTCTTCTGACCCGCCGGACTGTCGCCGAAACCCGTTAAGGACCAGACACATAGCACTAAGTTCTTGCGGTCAGGCGTCGCTATTTTTGATCTTTCGTGTCGGCACTTTGAGAGTAAACTTTTCACAGTGAACTTTTTTGAACTTCCGGAGAGAAATCGAACTTTAAATCAGTTGACAGCTTTACGACTGAAGATGGGGGCGAATTAAACTTTCTCTTCCTTTGTCAATTCGGTAGCGTCAATCCCTCAAAAATCATTTAAAGAGGTTTCACCTTTGTTCCGTACGGAAACAAAGATTGATTTATTGCTCTTTTAGTGTAGTAAAAACTAGTGCTGTTCGCTCGCAGCCTGAGGTCAAAGGTTACATTATTTTGAAGCGGTCAGGGAGCTATTATAGATCAATTAGTGCAATACTTGGCGATAGTTGTGACAGTTCTTCCAAACCCAGAAATAACCTTATTTAAGCTGTAAAAAAAAAAGCTTTACAAACATGGGAATAGGGAAGCTCTCTAAATTTCGCTGCATAGAGAAAAAGAATTACAAATTTCGATGTTTTTTTTCAAATTTTTTTGAGGTTTAAAAGTTGTAGAAAAAATATCGCGATTTCCAATTTAAAAAAAAAAAAAATCTTTGTATAACCCGCACCGTGTATAAGCCGCAGCGGCTTTTTCAGAGGTTTCTTTCATGTATAAGCCGCGGACTATACACCCGAAAATACGGTAATTGCGACTTTTACTGTGCGGTCAAAATTTTGTACATACATGCATATATATATATATATATATATATATATATATATACTAGCGGCCTTCGCCCGCTACGCTGGTCGGTTTATCTAAAGAAATCTTGAAGAAGTAGTTAGATAAGGTTCAGACATACATTAAAAAAAAAAAAAAGCAAGTCAATCATTCAAAAAACGTTGGGAAATATCAAATATTTACTGTAATTTTTTAAGAAAAACAAAGTTTCGAAAAAAAAAATTAAATCGAAAAAAAAATTACACTGACATATTAATGCAAGGAAATTTTCCCAGAGAGAAAATTCGCCTTGAATACAATATTTCAAATTCTTTTAATTGCTTATAGGCGTTAATGCCAACATAGTGAAAAAAAATTCCATGCTGGGAATCGAACCCGGGCCATCAGTATGGCGCACTGACGTTCTACCGACTAAACCACATGGAACGACAGCCAGCTTGAAACTTTCTCATACTTAAGTAGACTGGCGAAAACATAACGATAGCGCGTTTTAAAATCGCACAGTGACATCTATTGGATTTTATATGTACTAAAAAACGTTATGTACTAAAAAACGTGAGCAGCGCACCTAATAGTTTCTTTTGTTTCTTTTTGTTACTTTTTTGTCTGTTGTCCGATTTTGATGAAACAAAGCCTATACACTGCCCGGGAGTGTGCATTCTTCATTAGTGAAAACCGCATAAAAATCCATTCAGTAGTTACGAAGATAACCTCGAACAAACAGATAGACAGACAGACAGACAGACAGACAGACAAAAAATTCAAAAAAATTTTTTTTGTGTTTCATTGGTTTTCTTTTATCGCCCTGACTCCATTTTTGTCAATTATCTTCAATGTACAGACACACCGGGTCCTACTGTTTTATTATATGTATAGATATGAGGACCCCAAAAGCCAAGGGGTATAAGTGACAAAATTGAAAAAATTGAGTTAAGTGCACAGGGTATCTGGAAATATGTTTTTTTTTTTCATTTCAGGTAAAGAAATATAGGTCATTTTCTGATTATTTGGGGAGTTATAGAGATAAACCACTTTTTTTCGAAAAACAAACAATATTGATTAATTATACATTTAAAGAAAAAATTGTACTCTATTTTTTTAACAGTTATTGAAATGAGAGTTCAAAGATTAGAATGCAACAAACAGATGTTTCCTATTTCAATTTAGTCAATTGTTATTGATGTTCCAATTTAACATCAATTATCTTTAAACTCAATTTACTCCAAATCGACATTTTGTCACTTGTACCCCTTGGCTTCTGGGCTCCTCATATATATATGTGTGTGTGTGTGTGTGTAAACTTTTTGGATGGGGGTGGTTTTGGGTTCCTGAGGTCATATAGTGAAAAGTTATGAAGAAATTGGCACAGATGTCCTATATGCACCACATATGCATGACTGTAACAAAATGATGATTTTATGTCTCACATGCTAAACTGGCGATTTTTATTTATGATAAAACTTTTTGTTTATTTTTATTTTCTTTTTTTGAAGGCTTTAAATAGTTTTGTTCTATGATTATTAACTAAACTTTTTTTTATTTATAATTATTTCCTTTTTAAAATAATCAAAAATAATTAAAATATATATATACAACTGGTATTTGAAAATGATGTTTTTGCAGAATTGGCACCAAAGTGGTTCATATATGACATCTGTGTTCGAATTTCTTCTGTAAGACATATAATGAAAGAATCACATAAAAGGAAAAGAAAAGGAAGAAAGAAAAGAAAGTTATTTATGTTTTATCTTATGAAGTTTTCGAGATGCTTTTTTCTTTAAACCTGGCGTGAAAGAGATAAACAGCCAAATATTGAATCAATTCAAAACTTTCTTTCACACTGAATTAGTTCTTAACCATTACTAATACTATTTTTATGCTTAAATTAAATATTTTCATTTCATAGTATTATTTCTCCTTCAACTGATTTTTGTTCTTTATCTATTTATATATATTAAATAAGTTATCATTTTTTTCGAGATGTTTATGTTCTTTTTTATCAGTGATAGTCATTTCGATTTTTTTATTAACGATAATTATTGCCAAAAAATTAGTTGTTGCAACCCTTTCGTCAAAAATATCAATAAAATAAGAAATTTATTACCAAGAATCATAGTTATCCCTGTATATTTGACTCAGTAACCATCCTGGGAATAATCTCTACCAAATGATACAGTTTTTAAAAAGTCTATCGGGTATTTCATACAAAATTTACCTAAAAAGAGAGAGAGAGAGAACATAGTTATTGCGAACCTTGCTCCGGCTTATGCCTTTATGGCCTAAAACTGCATTGTTTGGCTACAAAGGTAAATTCTAACACCCAGATTAAAGAAATACCACATAATTAACAGTTAGAGCCATTTTTAAAATTAATTCTGTGAGTTTCTTCTGTAAGAATCACATTAAAAAAATAAAAATAAAAGATATTTACGTTTAACTAATGAAGTTTTTGAATTGCTTTTTACTTTAAACCTGAAGCAAAAGAGATAAACAGCCAAATATTGCTTCAGTGCAAACTTTTCTTTCAAACTGAATTAATTTTTAACCGTTATGAATATTATTTTTATATTTAAATTAAATTTTTTCATTTCATAATAATATTTCTCATTAAACTAATTTTTGTTCCTTTTATTGTTCCATTTATTTCTTTATTTTAAATCAAATAAGTTATCAGGGTGTTTTTATATGTTTATATAATTTTTTATCAGAGATAGTCATTTTTATTCTTTTAGTAACTATAATTATCGCCAAAAATTAATTGTTGCAACCCTTTCGTCAAAAATATTAATAAAATAAGAAATTTATTATGAAAAATTACAGTTATCCCTATATTTTTGACTCATAAACCACCATAGCAATATTTTCTATTGAATGATACAGTTTGCAAAAAAAATCCATTGGGTAATTTTAAAAATCCTTCAAGCCGAAATTTAGAGGCTTACTGCTTTATAATATATGAGGACCCCAAAAGCCAAGGGGTATAAGTGACAAAATTGAAAAAATTGAGTTAAGTGCACAGGGTATCTGGAAATATGCTTTTTTCATTTCAGGTAAAGAAATATAGGTCATTTTCTTATTATTTGGGGAGTTATAGAGATAAACCACTTTTTTCAAAAAACAAACAATATTGATTAATTATACATTTAAAGAAAATTGTACTCTATTTTTTTAACAGTTATTGAAATGAGAGTTCAAAGATTAGAATGCAACAAGCAGATGTTTCCTATTTCAATTTAGTCAATTGTTATTGATGTTCCAATTTAACATCAATTATCTTTAAACTCAATTTACTTCAAATTGACATTTTGTCACTTGTACCCCTTGGCTTCTGAGGTTGTCGTATATGACATAACAAGTAAAAAAACATATACTATGCAACCGTATTTTTCAAATACCCCATACCAATACTAATCTATATAAAAATGTATCTAAAGAGCGATATTTATTTTTTAGGTTCAAGTTTACAGTCAGCTTATGCCTTTGTTCATGGAAATTAATCAGGGTACAATTATAAAAGGATTAAAGTGTATATAAGTACATCTATAAGGGAATTAATAATGTATCAAACCATACTCTCTAAAACAAGCCAACTGGCTGTGAAACAACAACAAAATATTTCAGACACTAAAAAAAAAGAAAAGAAAATATACCTTAAAAATAAAGAGTGTAATTTTTTCTAAAAATACACATTTATCGATTCTTAAGTTAATATTAATTAAATGCTGATTATATTTTGAGAAAACAATTTTAAAATCCTGAATAGATAGTTTAAATAATGTTTATTTTTTCTTTAGTGCTGCCATGTATAAAAAAATCACAACAAAATATTTATTTATTAAAAAAAAAAAAAAAAAAAAAAAATTAATATATTATACTGGAATTTTTTGGAATTACATGAATTGCAGTCAGGAAATTGGATGTAATTTTTAAGATAAGTATGGAATGTTTAAAAAGCTTTTTCTTTTTATATTTTTAATGTCTAAGTTAAGTCACAGTTTGTAACAAAATTGAAACATAATTATTCGACTTTAATACAAACTTTAAGAAGTTTTTTTTTTTTTTTTTTTTTTTTTTTTTTCTTCCAATTTTGAGAACAGTTTAATTTTAGTTCTTAATAATCTGAAATTTGTTTTGCTTTTTTAAATTATATATTATATTTATAATAATCAAATATACTGCATTTACCACATATGGATCATTTCATGGTAACTTAGGTTGCATTTTGAACTATTTTCAGAAATTTTAGATCCATAACACACACAAAAAAAAAATTATTCAAAATGTAAATTTGACATGGTTTACTAATTAAACTATTCAAAGCCAAATTAAGATGAAAATTACCTAATTTTAATATTATTTCTTAAATTTTGATAGTTTTATTTACTATGGTAACTGCCATTACTGAAAAAGGAATGTAAGTTATTATACAAAGTGTAATTTTTATTATCATTTTTTGGGTAATTTTCATCTAAATTGAACCTTGGATAGGTTTCATTGGCAAATCATGTTAATTTTACATTTAAAACTTTTTAATGTTATGTTACTAAAATTACTGCAGTAAATTCTTCTAAATGCAACGTAAATTACCATGGAATGACCCATATTAGTCATCCTCATATATATAATAGTTGCATATTAGTTTTGCAGCCAGAAAATTTATTAAAGTACTTTCTCCACATAAAAGTTGCTACAGTGAAACCTCCAAATAAGGGACACCTATGGGACTGGAAATTTTGTCCCTTAAATAGAGATGTCCCTTATTCAGAGTTTTTTATTGCAATGAAGCTTCCAAATAATGGATAGCTATGGGACTGGAATTTTTGTCCCTTAAATAAAGGTGTCCCTTATTCGTAGTGTCCTTTATTTGGAGGATTCACTGTATATATTTTTATGCTTAAGCTATTATTTTTCATTTGATAGTCTTATTCTTTCACATTGAAAATACTCCTTTTTGTATAAGTATGGACAACATGTTCAAAATATCCTTTCATTAGAATGAAATGTGATTAAGCATCCACATCCTCATTTTAAAACAAGCTAAAAATAAAAAATAAAAAATAATTTTATATTTAAAATAAAAAAATTAATCTAATTTTACTTTTTCTCTTTATCAGCATTGCATTTTGTATGTAGTTTTTAGTTAACCATGAAATTAATTTACCTTGATGCTAGGTGGGAATATCGCGAGTATTTGCCGAAGTGTTACCATCTCATAAAGTGATGAAGATCCAGCAGTTGCAGGAGAAAGGTTTGAGGGTTGCAATGGTTGGAGATGGTGTGAATGATTCGCCAGCTTTAGCCAAAGCAGATGTCGGCATAGCTATTGCCAATGGAACTGATGTGGCTGTTGAAGCAGCAGATGTTGTGCTCATTCGTGTAAGTAAAAGAATGAAAAACTGTTAGTATCTTTTTACACATACAAGAGATTATACCTGAGCTTCCAAGGTTACAGATTAAAAATGTAAACCATTTATTTCATAACTACATAATTTTTTTTAGAATGTGCACTAATAGTACCAAAAATGATATTTATATGAATGGTAGTAATTAGTTTAGATAAAGTTTTGAAATTTATTAAAAGTAATAGTTTTGTATTGGCCTCACACCAGGAGTTAACAGCAAAAGAAATCACCAAAGATCACTATTTAAAATCAACCTTTTTTTATTCAGATCTTTTTAGTAGTTTAAATGCATAATTTAAACATATGTCTTAAAATTGTATTTTATTTATATTTTATTGTTTTATTAATTCATTGATGAGAATTTTGATTTTGTTCTGTCATATAAGCTGAAAACAAATGTAGAGCTATTCCTATTAATTTAAGTACAAGTGTATTTATCTTATGCAATATTCTGCACTTGATCAACAGAGATTTTAAAAAAAATTATACCTGCATTTTTTTTATTATTATTTAGTAGTTTTTTTTATTATTTTTCAAGCAAATTTTATTTAAAAGTACACTTTTTTCCTTATTCAACAGTATGAAAATAAAAAATGTGGAATATTTCGAAGTTTAAAAAAGAAAATTGCTGTAAAAGTTAAATTTAATCATTTGGTGCAGCCACCATCAAAATGATGTCAATGCTGCACATGGACACATTTGTCCTTTATAATAAAAATATCTGTTGCCGTATGATTCAGTTATTTTTATTTGTAGTTATAAAAAACTGTTGCATTTTTTTGTCTTTCCTATTGCTGTACTGTAAATAGAAGATAAACAAAATAATAATAATAATTTTGAATATTTAATGCATATAATTTATGTAAGAATGCAAATTTACATTAAAAAAATGTGAATTTTTATTTATAAAACGTAAATTTTAAATTTGGTGTAGTTGACTTAAACTTTTATTCATATTAATAAAAGCATGCATTAAAAAATAGTAATAATGATACACATTTTTATTTTATAATATTCTATTACATTTTTCATTAATTTTGATTCTATTGCTTCTAATATCCCAAAAGTAGGCATATCTTGTTAAACTCTAGTGATAGCTTTAATATATTGAAATTGTTGAAGAATTTTAAACTATTTAAATTTCATATACACTGAAACCTCCAAATAAGGGACACACTGAATAAGGAACACCTCTATTTAAGAGGCAAAACTTCTGGTCTGAGTCCCTTTATATAGGACATATAATGTATTTACCTCTTAATAAGGGACACTTGAAAATGAGATTAAAGGGACTGATTTTTGAGTTTAAGATAATGAAATAATCTGTGATGAAAATGAAAATACAGATTTTTGTGAATTTATCAAACAGACAGACAATCATGTAGATACAAAAGCAAATAACACAATTTGTGAGCATTTATTTACCCACAATTCTGATTCGACATAAGTGTTTCCCCATTGTAAGTAATGCTGAAAATCGTGAGGATAGTTCTGAAAGTGGAGAATAAAAGAAAATTGTGCAATAAAGAACTTTACAGATGCTTTTAGGTTGTTCTCAAATCCAAAAATGGCAACTTTTATGACATAAGTTTTATTTATTTTTATTCGGAAAAGCCTGAAACTAGTAGCTGTTTTTGTTAAAAAAAATACGTAATCAAGCTGCCTTTTTTTGCAAATGCAATTGATCTTTTAGGAAATATTATCAAATTGAGTGTTTTAAACGCGAAAGAAAAATAACTATTCAAGGAAAGGTAAAAAAGTCTTTGTCATGTCATTAAAATTGCTTATAACTCAATAGATAATTTGATTTCTCAAAGAAATTAAAGCACTGTTCAATTCAAAATTGATTCCACAGTCAAGCGTTCTAATTTTATACCTTTCTATTAAAAATGAATTTGTAAATGTGCCAAAATGTTTACTTGCTGAGCATAGAAGCTGAAAGTTTTGCTGCCTTAAAACGCAAAGCAATTGAATACTTTTTTTTTTTTCCCTTGTAAATACAGCTGGTAATGAAGAACTAAAATTTATAAGTACAGTAAAATATAGGAATCCAGGAATATTAATGTTTAATCCATGGTGTACGTAATATATGATTATTATTACATAAGCCACATTTTGATCATCATAAGAATTATGTTTATTGATATTATTTTAATTATAGAATTTATTTATAAGTCGGAAATTTTAGTCTTTAAAAGAATCATTTTTTAAATGGTCGTTGTGTTTTGTTAAGTTACATTTTTATCCTTTTAATTTTTTTCTATCTGGAAAATTTTCTTAATGATCTTCTTTAATAAAAATAAATGAACTGTGAAATTGATATGTTTCACAAATTAACTTTTGCACAAATTAATTTTTCAGAATGACCTGCTTGATGTTGTTGCAGCTATTGACCTGTCAAATCGCACTGTGAGACGGATTAGGTACAACTTCTTGTTTGCAAGCATGTATAACCTCATAGGAATTCCTTTAGCTGCAGGTGAGAAATTCATTGCCTAAAAAATAATTTAAAAAAAATTTTTGTGGCATTTTTTTAGATATTTTAATTTTTTATATGAGTGTATTTACTTTTTCTCTCTTAAATAAATTAGTTTTTTCATAAACTACATAAGTCCCAGATTAAAAGAGTTTCGGGAATCCATAAAAATTGTGCTCACAATATTCTTTAAATATGTTTATTGGTTATCAGTTATTTATTTTGTAAGAATTCAAGACTTTTTGCGATCAGTGCAACTTAGTGCTCTAAAAATTATACAGAAAGTGCTAGCAACATATTTTTTCTTCGATACCAGGCAATCCAAATTAGGCTATCCTGTTTAAGATGTCAACATATAACCGGGTTTACAAAATGTATTTTTTTTTTTTTTTTTTTAAATAAAGACTGTATTTGTTGCATACCAGAAGTCAATCTCAAAATGTTTCACTGCAACCTTAATGACTCTGATTGTTTTAGTATTTAAGAATGTAGTTGATTGCACATGTAATAAATTTGTTTTATTTATTTAAATGTAAAGTTTTTATTTTGTAAAACAGTTTACTTATGAAGTATTACAATTAAAAAACAAATGCTGAATTATTTTCATTGTTTTAAGTGCAAATGTGTTAATCTTTTGTAAATGAGTTGCATTCAAATTTAAAAATATTCATACTTGAAAATTATTTTAAAACCATAAAAGCTAGTAAATCGAGGTACAATTTTGAAACAAATTGCATTTGAATGTACATTTTTTCTTTTATAATTCAGCAATGTAAAAAATTGAAAATGTATGATGTTTTAAAGTTTAAGAAAATCCAGTAAAAACAAATTTTATTGTTAAGGTTGTTTCTACTATCAATATGGCGTCAGTGTTTTTAGTGGACAATGCTTTTGCTTCATAAAATTTTAATTCGACAAAACAATCAGAAATCATTTATGTCTGCATCGTAGGTGTGCATAGGTGTCAAATATTAAACACCATTATTTCTAAACAATCACATTCGCCTTAAGTTGCAGATTTCTGCAATTAAATAAGATGAATATTACTATTCAGAAGTCAAAATGTCTTTTTAGTATTCAAAATCCATAAATATTGGATTGGCGAGACTTTACTTGCTGTAGATGAGCTTGAAAGCCTGATGTTGACTTGACATAAATATTGGCACCTGTTCATTAAGAGTTATATCATATTCACCACTTGTGCCCAATGCCATGATAAAATCTCACACCTTTTATTCACCTATTCCCTAACATTAAATTTTTAGTGGAGACACGTATTTGTTTGTAATGCACTGTAGATTTTTCTCATTTGCTGATCATCACCTTTGGTACAAAACCTGTAAGTTTTGTTTTCCCCAATGCATGTTTGCACGTAGATTGTTCATTTCTCATCACCTCCCATTTTTTTCACTGCCATGGTGTGCATGTTTAGTAGGTATTTTGAATTTCTCTCTATCTGAGCACTCGTGATGATGTCTGGTTATCTGTTGTGATGATGTCATATGACATTTCTTGCATAAACAGTTGAAGCAGTTTAGTTTAGTTTTGTTTTCAAAATTCAGATTTGTTTTTTGCATTATCGTTAACTTTTAAATTTAATCAAAATATTTTAAATATGTCATTTAATTAGCTTTTTTTAGCTTTGGTTCTGACCAGGAGTCGAAATGGTATGAATTTGAATGTAATCGTGATAAAAAATAGTTCTTCCGATCCAACAATCAACAAAACTTTTTTATATTATGTATGCTTCTTCAAGAAACACATTAAAAGATAAAATTCTATTTTTTTTTTTTTTTTTTTTTTTTGTTATAGAGGAAACTTAAAAGAGAACTTATCGCTTATCAAGAACTTCAATAAAGACATTTTGATTTTTAACTTACTGGATTTTCTTGGCACAAATGAACATTTAATAAGTGGCTATTACATTGCTAGTTAAGCGTAAAACTGAGTGAAAAATGTCCAATCTGGGGATCAAACCCAGAACCCTTGAAATAGCCCTCCAAGTGCTCTACCATTTAAGCTACAAGGACTATGCCTAGCTTGGCATTCTCGTTGGTTCTATGCTTAGCTAGCAATGTGATAGTCACTTATTAAATATTCAATAATTTAAAGCGTATTTTCAGTGCTGATAATTAGTTGAAAAATTAATTATAATTAAATATCCAGTGAACATGTTTCATAAGTAACAAAAAGATTTCAGTTTTCTCTTTTTGTGGCCTATGAATTTCTCTTATAAAGACTGACATCAGTTTCTTTAAAAAAGGTTATTGCAACATTATTTAAGAATATTCTTCACAATGACGATTTTTCATTATTCAAAAATTTTCAAAAATGACGCTAAAACAGAATTTAATGTTACAAACAGTGTGGTGCTAGTTTCTCTTTTTCACCTTCTCTTAATAATAGTAAATGCATATATATATAAAAAAATCTATTAGTGACTTTTGTACATGGTTTAAAAAAAATAATAATGCATTGATTATGCTTTTAAACATTTGAAATACAATTCTAGTTTATTCAAAATTAACAGTGTGAAAACAAATAAAATCATGTATAAATTGGCAGTTTTTGCAATTGGTGTTGATTGTCAGAGACAATTTTTAAATTGCTATTAAAAAAAAAAAAAAAAAAAAACTGTTTAATTAAGAAAGAAATTAGTAGGATCATTTCATGACTACTTTATTATATTTTAATGCAGAAAGACTTTCTTAGGAAAACATTTATTTTATATATTACTTATAAAATGTCCAAATCAGTGATCAGAGAACAAAAAGTAAAACTGAGGCATAAATTTGCAACTCCTATGTTACCTAAAGTCTCTATCTTGATTAAATTACAGAAAAAAGGACTTTTAAAATTAGAAAGTATTACAAAAAATGTGTATTCCTATTATTGTGAATTATTAAGTTATGCTCGTTTCTAAACCCTTATTGAGTGATTGTTCTTTTTTTAGGTGTTTTTCGACCTTGGGGAATAATATTGAAACCCTGGATGGGATCTGCTGCCATGGCTGCTTCTTCAGTATCGGTAGTGTGTTCATCTCTGTTGCTAAAACTGTAAGTGGAATTATGTTTTATATGTTCTTTTTTTTTCTATTCTAAAATAGTAAATATTTTTTTTTAAAATCTAAATAAAATATGTATCTTGTCTTTTATTTTAAAGTCCTTGATTTTCTTTAAAGCTCTTAATTTGCATTGTTTTATTTACTTGTGTTTAACCACATTCTATTTTAACTCTTAAACTACTAAATTTTTATTAAAAGTATACATCTGACAATTTTATGAAAAATAATTTGTGATGTTTCTTAGATAGTCACAATAAATATTTATTATTAAAGAAATCTTTTGCTGAATTGTGATCAAAACTAAAAAATAGCATTAAAAATTATTTACTAATAGATATTTTTTCTTTTAATGATGGGTACTCTTGGTAGAACTTACTTTCAAATATTTTATGTATGTAATTTTTTTCCTTACTTTTGTGAATTATTTTTTATTTCTGCCAAAATGGCAATTTCACTAGAAATCAATCAATACAAGGTGAGGAACCATTTTGGCCCCTACCGAATGAATATATTTTGGTTCGAACCAGAACTTTCTTTATAAAATTAATTTAAAAAATAAAGGAAAAGATGTTGAATAACTTAAACAGTTTTAAATAAATATTTTAGTATGTTGTGCAATTGAGAAGGCTTAAAAATAGAGATCAATCAAAAATTTGTTTTAATTTTTGGCCTAAAATCTGAGTTTTGCTAAAAATTCATTTTTGGCAAAAATATGGCTGGACAGAAACTATTCTAAAAATCTTTTTTCATCATTTGGAAATTTTCATCATAACTTATTGGTTTGAGCTGTCTGTGTTCAAATGACACTCTTTATGATACAAGCTTCACTGTTTCTAATTATCAGTCATTATTGACTACAGATGTGAGTAAAACAAGTGATACATGTATGATTAAACTTTGAAAACTCTTTTCATCTGCTTATTAAAAGCTGCAAACATAACTATAATAAAATAATTTTAGTTTGAAACTACAGAAGTGTTTTGAATACTTTTTGAGGAAGTTCTAATGTAACAGATGATCATTTAGAAAAGTCATTATAAAAGATAAATATCTAAAGCAATGCTTAATAGATTAAATTATAATTAAAAAATCATTCTGTGATGTAGATGAATTATTTCATTTTATTTTATATGAAAGTAAAAAATTTTGGTCTAAAGTACATAGAGATAACTTAGGCTAGATATATAAGTACATGTATAATTAATTAATTAATAATCCTTTATATATGTATTTATGACTTTTTTTTAAACTTTTTAGTTGAAAATAGGAAGATAACCAAAATTTAGTTTCAATTTCTGTCAATCCTTATTTATAACCCTGTTTCTTGTTAGACTCAGAATAAGAACAAACTTCACTTACCAGCTCATACCAATTTGTTTTAAATGTTTATTATTGTTTCACATTAAATCAGGGTTCTCGCTGATTTTTTATGAATATAAACAATATGGCTAGTAAATAATAAAAAACGTACACCAAATGGTGAAACATTGAAAATTTTAACTTTACCACTTTAATGTATACCATATTTTCTTTTTCTTTGCTTTTTTTTTTTTTTTTTTTTTTTTTTTTCTAGCAAAATTAAATTTAAGCATCACATAATTTCAAATTTTACACCATTCAACAGAGAGGGTGTACTTTCAAATGTAAAGTGTTTGAAAACTGTATTTCACTTTACTGACTTTTTATGATTTTTAAACTCTATTATGGAATAATAGTATATGAATATTTTTATCAATTATTTAAAATTTTAAGGGACCATGATTCCTACCCACCATCCTAGGATGCGCATTTATACTAATGGTTTCATATTTGCTTACCAACATCTTATGCAACCATACATATATTTCAAATCTGCATTCTAAATTCTGATAGGGTATAATTCTGAACAAAAATTTTGTTATTATTTTTGTATTATTATTTTGTGTGAAGTAGTACCATTATTAATCTTTAGAACCTCTTAGATATTCTTTTTTCTCTGTATAACTTTGATTTCTATGCTAAATAACTTGACTAATATGTACTTAGAGATGTAAGGAATAATTCCAAATTCTGTTCTAGATAACGCGATTGGTAAAAAAAAAAAAAAAAAAAATCCAAAATAACAACTCCCCCCCCCCCCCCCCCAAAAAAAAAAAAAAAAAAAAAATTAGCATATATTAAATTTTTTTAAGATAGCGAAAAATCGTAGTCTTTAAAATAAGAGGATTACTGTGATTCAGTTTTTGGTTGATCCTTACCTATTAGTTAAAATAGAGGGTTAAAGAAACAGGTATGCATGTACTGCATAGCTGCCAAGATCTCCTGTTTTTTTGGCCCAGAAAAATTTTGTAGTAAATTTTACCATTTCAAATCACCATAGTCTGCTGATTAAACAAATTAAAGAATTCTGTTAAATATTTCCGGGGGCCGAAAAAACAGGAGAGTTGGCAGCTATGGTACTGTATATCCATTCTTGCATGATTGCTATTCATTTATGTTTGGGACCTTAAATGTGAATATGATAAATATTTTCATCAATTATATGTGTTTTGTTCTGATTAATATTATAATTTTAATATATATATATATATATATACTTTTTTTCTGTTAGGTATCGGAAGCCTACTAAAGAAAAACTAATAAATGCTCAATATTTGGAAGTACTTCAGAAAACTAATTTACATTTGAATGAGGATAACATCTCCATTCATAGAGGACTTGATAACATAGATATGCCAGAGCCCAAAGGATCCATCATAAGTAATAATCGCAGCCTAATATTCAGTCTTGTTTCTGGAAACAAGCCAAAAAAGGAAAATATTCTTCTAGGAACGGACTCCCAAGAAATGGAAACATTCATCAACTGATTGGACTGTTTCTTTCGTGACTGGCAATTTTTGACTTAATACATAATGTTATTTAAGAGTGTATGTTCTGTCCATATTTATTTCTGACATTTTTCACTTGTATTTCAATAGCTGCTGTACTTACTTATATGCTTTACAGTCATTTTGCTTCATTGTGGCTATTCTAAAAATACAATTGTTGAACTATATTCCATGCAGCCAATGTTCGTGGCAAAAAATAAGACCTTTTTACAGCCTATCATGACAGTGGCGTAGCAATTAGAAATTCCGAGAGATTCTGAAATAATCATTTTCAAATAAATTGAACAATTTGAATTAATTAAATATTTGTGAAAATTATTATTAATGTCATTATCATTAAATAAATTAATATTTTGATTGATTTAGATAGGAAATTTGAGATATGAAATTTTAGAAAGAATGATTCTCAAGTTAATAAGACAATGGATATATATGCAAAATCCTCTGATGCAGAATAAACCATCCCAAAACTGCCAGTTGAAAGTCTGAAATACTGTCAAATAAAATGAGGTCAAAATAAAAATGCAGATCTGACATTTAAGTCTGTGATCTGTATGTGTTTCCCTACGTACAGTGTTCTGTTGAAAATAAGTATTTCAGATAGCTTATGTGACTTTAAAAAGATTATCTTCATTTGGAGAGCGGGGGGATCTTATGCCTGTGCCATGCAAATGATAACGAAAAATATTCATAAAAGCAATTCCTCTAATGTAAATTGTTGATAAAAATAAGGTGTAAAAGCATATTAATAGGTTTTCTTAAATAGTGTGGTTTTTATTTTTATTTATTTTTTAGAGATTTTAATCATTATTTTAATAAAAAATTCTATAAATATTTAATACATATACTACACAGCAACTTTACATTGTGCTGCATCTTTTTATGTTGCTAATGCATTTTTTCTTTTTCTGTTTTTTCAAAATTTCTATTTTTTCAACCTTTTTTGAACATTTATAGTGCTTTAGCAACTCTATTTGACACATAGTGCAGCTACCTGTCATTTGCACATCACTATTGATAATTGATGGCGCTGTTAAAGTACATGTTTGACTTGATATTTAGATATCATCCTTGCAGAAGCTGCACATTTTAAATGCATTGTTTTAAAAATAAAAATAAAGCGATGCAATTCTCTATTATATTGTGCTTTTCCATTTTCTCTTGATATGTACAATCCAACAAAGGCTTGCTTTTATTCTGTATGTTTCTGTTAGAGCATTAATTTTGATGTAAGAAGCACTTCTTAGTGAAACAGTGACTAAAAATTCTAAATATATTAAAAGTATAAAAATCTACTAAAAACATTTTCTTGAAAGGTCTATTAATGCCAATCAGTGTTTCGTTTTTCATTGAGACTCCATCAACAAGGAATAAATTGTTTGAAGATATTTCTTTGACCATGGTAGGCTTAACCCTTAAATGCATATTGTATCATTTTCGATACCATAAGTGTTCCCGATTTATTGGGGGTTTCATTCACATATTCCGTATTCTCACCAGAAATTTAAAAGAGAAATTTTCACTTTACTTAATGACAGGCCATTCGTAATTAAATAAGGAAAAATTTACTATTTAGATTTCTCTGGTATGAATTCTGATTCTTTGAATTGTGCATTTTTTGGAATGTGTTCTATCCTATGCATTTAAGGGTTAAAAAGGCTGAATTTTGCCAGGCTATTTATAGCTTTATTCTTTTCAATAGATATTCAGATAAATGATCTCTCATTGTGTATTTATTGTCAGTTTTACAGTCTCTTTTATTATTACACAGAGATCAACTTAGTTTTTCTTGTTACAAAATCTGTTTATTTTATTAGATAAAATTGACTTCTAATACTTTTTATTTCAAAATCTATTCACATTATTAATAAAGAAATATAGCAATTGATAAAACCAATAGTATGTGATGCAATCAATTCATGCAATTTTTCTTAATCAATACCATGACAGTCCAAAGTAATGCCAAAGGTTTAATATTTGAAATCCATCATTTTTATTAGAAAAACATTTATTTCAAATGAATGTTATGAGTATGTCTTTTTTCTGTTGGCCAGTTAATGAAAATTATATTGTTTTTTTTACTATTCCAACTATGTAAACAAATATAAAAGATATTGAAATGACCAATTTACATAATAATACTTGCTTAGATATATTTTTTGAATGCTAAAGCTACATATAAAATATTGTCTAATACTCAGGGTGTTAAATATTAATTTTAAAAAATTGTAATGTATGTACGAAAAAGTCTAAGTTGTTTTGTCCTTTAAGTTATTTTTAATTTTTCCTAGAAATTTATACATATAGATGAATAAACACTTTCTTTTGATACTGAGTTATGAAAATATGCATTTTTAAAGATAATTCTGAGTTAATATACATTTACAATCATTTAAAAAATTATATTTGATCTCTAGTATAATTCAGATTATATCACTAAAAAAATAGAAAAAAAAATCTTTGGCAATGAAAAAGATTAATAATATTTACAGTTTTATTTATCAGGAGCTAGGAAAGAGAAAAGCTTTATTCAAAATTTGTTTTCCTATTAATTAATATTATTTAAAACTATTATCCAATTTGAATGTACTACTTTCTGATAGTATCAACTTTATTTTGTTATTTAAAAGAAAAAAAAAAACATGAAATATTAAAAAAAAGATGGGATAGAAACCTGTTTGGTTAATACATTGTTAAAAACAATTTTAAAATCTATTGTGAGAGAGAGGAATATATCTGTATACATTTTATTTATTTCAAAAATTATTACTTTTTCCTTAAAAGTGGATTAAAAGCAAAACTTTCATAGAAATGCATAATCTATGATTAATGTCTTAAAAGTTAGTAAATAGTTAATAAAAATTATATACTTATGTTACTTTATGTAGCTGTAGAATTTTATAAAATTTTGACTAGTGTTGTTAGAAACATGGTTATAAAACAATCATGGCTGGAATCCTGAAAAGATTTGAGAATATGTAATTTTAAAATCAAACTGTATAAAAAAGATTTTAAAACTTAAGTTCTAGTTAAAATATCAAACTTATTTATTTCATTAAGTATTAAACTTTAATAATAAATGAATACAAGTTTTTAATTTTTCATTTATAACAAATTATCATATTTTAAAAGATATTCTTAGCATGCTGTTCATTTTGTTAATAAATAAAGTATTAGAGCCTTAAATTAAAAAAAAAAAAAATCTTTATGTAAGTGAGCTGCAAAAGCTTAAAAGTCATGAGATTTTTAAAAAAGTCTGTTTTATATTATAATTAGGTTAAAAAATTAAGTTAAAAAAAACTCATTTGCACTTAATCCCTTAGCAATGAGATCTTTTACAAAATTCTTAATTTTTCATCTCAAGTTTTTCAAAACAGAAATTTTAAAAAAGTTCTAAAAGTTATAAGTGACATATTTTTCCAAAAGTCTATTGCATGTAATGTCCAAATATAATTATTGAATCAGAAAGATATAAGCATATGAAGTTTTCACTTAATCCCTTGGCAATGAGATCTTTTACAAAATTCTTAATTTTTCATCTCAAGTTTTTCAAAACAGAAATTTTTGCCAAATTGTTAAGAAAACAACATTATTAAATAAGACAGAATTTATAATAAAAAGTAACTGGCAGGGTAACCCAAAAATTCTGAGCATTTTATAATCACATAAGCATAACACTCGTCCTGAAGGGATTAATGTATAATGGTTTATTGTTACATTCTATAGCATCTGATGATAAAGACATTTTTTTTTCAACAATAGTGCTGCATTTGAAAGAATTTTTGTATACATATTTGTAAAGTTCATTTTAAATTATAGAAATTGCATTTTAAAAATGTGTGATGTTTTTGACCAAAGTTGTGATCTTTTATTTCAGTGTTGTTTTATAAATAATGAACATGCTGTGAATGGTGAGCTTGGTTTAAATCAGTGATTCTGAAGCTTTAACCTATGGTGCCTGGATAAATTATTAAAAATTAATACAGTTCATTTTCTTTTTAATGAAAAATTAAAAAAAAAAAAATTCTAAAATAATCTTTTTAAATACAGTAAAACTATTTTTATTCACTTTTTGGCACTATGAAATTTGACTTCTGTTTGATGATGTTTGCTTTTTTTTAAGATAAAATCTCCCAATAACAGGCTCATTAAGACTCCGTAATTTGTTTGCTTTTCAGAAGTAAAAATATGTGTATTGGGAATTGAAAAAGACACTTGCTTGCTAAATAGAGGTGTTTGTTATGGGAGTCTTAAAATATATGCATATGAATAACTTTGAAAAAGAAACAAAAGTTCCTCATTGTTGTATTAATTGGTATTAAATCTACCCTTATAAATTTCATGTGAAAATGATTCTTTTTATTATTGTAATTTAATTTTTATTCATAAACAGGAATGGAGAATTATATCAATCTACTTGCCATTGGCAAGAGGATTATATATATTTTATTTGTTGCCCTATTTTGCAATTTTCTTAATTGACACAATATAAATATGACACAAAGTTCTATACTACATGAAATTTTCTGAATTTCATACAAACATTTTTAGAGATGTTACTACAAAAATGCATTGTAATGATGAATTATTTCCGTAGATGTGTTGAATTTTTTCATAACAATTTCCAACTATATGTAGCATTTTTCTGACTGATAAGATTTTCTGAATAAAGCATTTAAATAAATATATAAATGAAAGTTTAAACATTAAAAAATAAAGTTTAAGAATCACTGATTTGGATCCTTGAAAATTATTTTTATAGCAAAGTTTCAATATGTGTGTCAAAATATATTCTCTAAGAGTATTGTATCCATTTTTGTGGTGTCAGTGCATTTGAAAGTCAAAGTTTGTCTGTATTTCAGTTTAAAAATGAGCTTGAAAAATCTTTTTTCCAAAGTATTATGTATTGCTGTGCTTTCCATGACTTCAATTTTTCTTTAAATCTTTTTAGAATCATTAGATTAAGAAAATATATTGCTGAATTCAGTTTTTCCATTTGAACGAAATATGCCTGCCAGTTGTTTGCCCAGGTATTTTAAAAAGTATGCATTGTGGCAATGCAGGTCTAGGGGGATTTGAGTCATAGCTTAGACATTTATTTGCTCAATTGGAAAAATTGAATCTGTATGATAATTTTATTTATCAGTGTGACTGGGTTTAAAATAATAAAATATGCTGCTTCCTACTTACAATATTGACATTTTTGTATACTTTTTTTATTATTATTTTATAACTGTATAAATATGTTTCAATTTGTTGTCTGTTTCTAAATATATATATATATGATCCAGAAAACACGTCTGCACTGTTATTATTGGAATATTGTAGTTTACATTTTGTAAATATATTTTGATGTAGTGGGAATTCAATATGAAATATTTTTGAGCATTTATGTTATTAGAATTGCACAACATTTTATTTTTTATTTAGAATATTAAGAATTATTTAATATCTAATTCTTATCCATTTTGCTGTTTCTTAAAATTGTCTTTTTTTTATTTTGATATTTTTATTATGATTGTAATATTCAAGTTTTTGATTATTAGAATGTTGCAAAGTGGCAAAGATTTTTCATTTGGGAAACAAATTATACTTCTCAGTAAAAAATAAAATAAAATTTATCCAACAACATAAAGACATTTTGCTGATTATTAGATAGCAATTTCTCCCAATTTTCAGCAATTTGTGCTCCTTCTTTTCTTAAGTCACAAATTTAAAATTTTTAAAGTTAATGTTTAAAATATTTTCTACTGTGTTTGTTGCTTTTAAGTAACTAAATAAATAATTACTCTAAACTCCACTCCCTAAAATTTTCTTTTCCCTTATGTTTGCTCCTTCCTGCTTGCATTGAAAATCTTTCTTTTGTTACTTTTATATCCTGCATTTGTTATTTTGAAGTAACTAATCCTCCTCCTCGCTTTGCTACAGCTTAAAAATTTTAAACCTATTCATTCCTTATTTGTCTTTGCAACCATTCATGCAGAAAGATTTCAGTTTTAAAGAAGATTTTAGCAGAAAGCATGATAATTTTGTTATGCAGTACTTTTAAGTTAAGCTTAAAAATGTATCTTTGGTCATGTGTTTTATTGTAATAAGTTTTAAATTATAACAAGTTTTATTTTAACTGTATATAATGTTCTCATAATAACATTAATAGTTACTGAAAGGCATTTTTGAAAAGCCTTTAACTTATAAAAATATTAAAAGCATATTTTATTAAATTTTGTTGTGAAGCATAAAATGATATTCTTTAATTACATAATCTTCAAAATGCAGTTTAGATAAATAAAATCATAAGAAGAAATGCAATATTCCATCGCTATTCAATCACATAATATGAACTTTAAGTTCATTGTTTTGTTTTAGGCCCGCCACACACCAGTGAAACATTGAACAAAAAAATGAGCGACATGCGACAATTTCATCATGATAACAAAGAAAAAACCAGTTTGACTGCGTCTTGTTGCACGATTTTTGACGCATGTCTCCCTGGTGTGTGGCCAGGCATGAAAGAGTTTTTCCTAAAGGAGGAATTCCACCTTTTTAAAAGCAATTTTGGATATTCTCTGGATTCGTGCAAAAATGCAAAAAAAAGTTTAAAAGAATAGTTTTTTTTTTTTTTTGGGGGGGGGGGGTTAGAAAATTTAGCAATTAGATATTTTGTCTATTGAGATTCTTGGAATTTGTTCTTGTGCAAAAGGGGCATAAAATGAAAGATGATTGAATTTTTTTTTAGACATTGAAATTTCAAAGTGAAAGAATGTTTCTTTTTTAATATATATTTATACTATTTATACAACACTTCACGATAATTTCTCTGATACTTTTTTCGAGATGTATTTCTAACAAAAAATGTTCTATTTAGCAAGGAGGGATTAACAGCTGAACAATTCAGAATAATATTTGCTTTGGAAAGTTAATGTCTGTATTTCACAAAGTTGATCAAATATATTTGGATTTAAATCATTAGCATTGTTAATGCTTTCTAAATAAGAAAAAAAAAGCAATGATGTGTGCAGTTACATTTAATTTTGTTGTATAAGTAGCTGTTAAAATGACACTTAAATTATAAAAGTTTGACGCCACTGCATAAATGGAAAAAATTTTCCTCCTTTTTTCTCATTTCCCCCTTTTATGCCTGGTGGTGGGCCTTAAAGGTAACAAAATAATATGCTACAAGTTAAAAAATATATATACATTTTATTTAAAATTTCTAAGTATTTTCAGACTGCTATTCCCATGGCCACTGTCAGAGTGTAGCATCCATATTATTTTATTACCTTTGACGTAAAATTGAGAGCTTTTTAAAGTATGAACTTTGTCACAGTATAGATTTTCCAAAATCATTTCATCAATCTACAATAATTCTTTTTCCTTTTCTTAGATATATCTAACAATTTTTGATATCTTATAAAGTTCTGCTAAATCTTTTTATCTACTTATATGTGTGTTTATACTTAGACTTAATGGAAGCAAATGCAAATATGTATTTTATTAAGGAAAATATGATTTAAATTGTATTATTTGTTACTACAATATCAATAATAATCATACAGATTTTCTGGAAATAATTGTTAAATAAAATATTTTCTTACCTGAAAAAAAATTATTTGTTGTGTTTAAAAATATGTTGTGACAAACACCTTAATTATAAAAGCTGTAAACAAAACAATTTAATCAGAAATTTGCAGAACTCTAAAATCTGTAATACCTTTCATTTTAAGTAGTGTAGATTTGAGGAAGTCTAATGTACTTTAATTATACAAGTCTTATCACATCCAAATAGGTAATATTTAAACTGTCAGCCAATTATAAAAATGTTTCAGACTTTGTTTGTTCTCTATTATATTAAATGACATTTACATCAAAAAACTTTATAGAGCTTCAATTTTTATATAATCCCCTAGACCTTAAAAATCGCATTGAAAAACATCCTCCATGCTCTATCAAGTAAAACAATAAAAATGTAATTTCTATAAGACCAGCATTTACCAAGTAATGATACTTTGATTTTTGTAAATTTTCAGGCATTTAAAGATGTATTTTTAGTGATGAGACTTACTCAGAGTATCTTTATCTTTTTATTTATTTATTAATAGAGTATGTTTTTCTAAATAGTAATTTACAGGTATTACACAATACAGCTGTTTTGACATGAATAGCTTTTAATGGGATAAAGAACATTTTTTTCACTTACAAGGAAGGTCTCCATACGGGCATACTCAGAAAAATCTGAAAAAATTACAGAATGTTCTTCTCATATAGTTATATATGTTTATAAAAAAATTTTCGGCGGAACCTCCTTATAATGTCCGTAAAAAAAAAAAAAAAAAAAAAAAAAAAAAAAAAAAATGTTTATTTGGCAATTTATCTCCGGTTGGCGAAAAAACGAAATTTTGAAAAATACGCTTTTACGCTTCGAATACTTTTTAAAGAAAAAACTTTCTATGTTCAATTTATTTAAATAAGTTTAGTTTAAGTAATTTCAGTTTTGCATTTTTACTTTACTTTAAGTGTAATTTTGTCATATACGTTTATATGTACTTATAACAAAATGAAATTAATATATTTTATCATTTAAAACACAATTTAAATTGATTAAAATTGTTCCAAATTGAAAAATACATTGTTAAAAATCTGCCGCATTTTGTTGCAACGCACTCCTTTGCTTGTATAGAAAACGGTTACTTGGCCGTGAAATGGAGCTTTTTCATTGGTTGGAATAGAGATATTATATACAAGCGGTGGACTGCGCTGCAACAAAATGCAGCAGATTTTTAACAGCGAGCGTATGACACGGTCAATTCACCGTGCTATGGAGCATTCTCATTGGTCAGAAGAGAGATATTCTATAAAAGTAGTGGAGTGACGTTGCAGTAAATGCTGCAGATTTTTAACAGTGAAGTCAATTAAAATCAATTTTCAGATTCGTTAAAATCATCTGCTTTTGGCGAGGAAATGCACTGCTCGCCAAATCCCGCGTCGCTTTCAGCTTTTCACGCCAATTATTCCAAACTATTTTATTTTTTTACATATCTAATAATGTAATTCCGCCGCTAATTTTCACTGATCCTTTATTACCTACATGAGTAGTTTAATTCATATTTTTTTTCAAAAAATTTTGAGTATGCCCCCAATGGAGACCTTCCTTGTTAGAACATCTAACACTAAGAGTTTAGAAATTACCTATTTGTAGAGATAAGAAAAGACAGACTCAAAATATCTTTTGATTTTCTTAAATTTTATTTAGAATTATCAACTTAAAAATTACTGTTTAAAAGAGGGGGTAAAAATAAAAGGATTCTGATTTTAAACTTTTATTTAAAAGCTGTTTAGCTTTTTTTCGATTTAATACTTTGAGAAAAATATACTTGATAACAATGATTTTAGTTAATTAGATTCATTCAATCAGATAGAAACAATTATTTAAAGCTGTTAGTTAGCCATATATCAAATTCCTCTCGCTAATGTTAAACTTATGGATGTAGAATTCATTTTTATATTGAAATCTCCCCAAGAAATTAATATTTTCAACTTTAGTTGGCAGTTAAAGGATTGGGACATCTCTTCTTTTTTCTTAGTTCTCAAATTATTTCTGAAATATTTGCTTTTTTTTATAACTTAATTATTAAAAAAGCTGACTAATTGTGAGTAAAATGTTAATGCTGTGTATAAAATTAAGCAAAGATTTTAGAAATATTTTGAGAATTGAGGGGGAAAAAAAATCTTTAAGAAGATTATACAGGAAAAAAAAAAATTCCAAATATTGATTTTATGATGAGATATTTTAAACATATGAATGCATTCTATGCCTATAAGTTTAACAATAACTGGAAAAATTCAGATCTCATTTGACTAAAAGCTGTAACAAAGTATTCCATAATTTTCTAAAAATGTTTCTACCAAAAAAAAAAAAAAAAGTGTTACAGAGTTTTAAATATTTAAGACAATTTCTATTACATGAAAACTTCACATAAATAATTCCAAGAAATTAACTTTAAAAATCATGCAACTTCTTAAGGACTTAAAAGAAAAAAATAATAATAATAAAAAAGAAATAACTTAGAAATACATGTGTGTTATATACAGTGTTTTATTACTAAGACGTACATTCATACAAAATCTTATTTTTATAAAATTTTACATGACTATGCTATTTGAATAAAAACTGTACAGATGATAGGAATGATTCTTCAAATTTAGCAACCGAAAAGCGGGCTGCTGACTTTCGAGCTTTTGTTCTCATCTTAAGAAGTTCGTCAGAATGCATTCTCCAAACTACTTCCAAGGCATCAGCATAACTTTTGACACTATCAGCAAGAAATCCTGTTTCCCCTTCTGTGATTATGTCCAGCTTTGGACCTCCAGAGTTGTGAGCAATCATAATCAATCCTGCTGACATGCATTCCACTATTCCTAGATAAAAATAAAGAACGAATTTCATTGACTTTATGACAAAATCATTGAACTATTTTTCAAATGCATAATTCTTTAACCTCCCTACCAACTAAATTTGAAAAAGAATACAATCATAGTTATTTTTCCTTTTCTAACTAAAAGTATAGAAAATAGCTTTAAAAGTCATACTTTTAAATAGCATTTATTTATGGTGAAGTAAAAAAATGTCAGGAAACAGAGGTCAAACAACATTGGCCTGTTCCTGTAACATTTGAGTTGTGTCATGTTTTTTTTAACTTTTGACAGTTGATTCCATTGAATTTGAAAATATCTTCATTTGTTATTAACATGTAAGGATGTTTTGCAGATTGTAAATTTCAAATCTGATACTATAAAAAATATGATGAGATTGTTGTGTTTTTAACTTTTTGTCATTGATTTTTATGTACTTTTCAGTGTTGAATTCAAAAATGACCTTCATTTTTAATCATCATGTCAGAATTTTTCACAAATCATAAATTTCAAAGTTAAAGTGAACCTCAACTCCCACCCAGGATTTCCAGCAAAGCATGAGTGGTAAATTTCCTGACTTTCCATCACCAAATCTCGAAAAACTCCCTGATTTTCCTTGACCTTAATCTCAAGAAATTCTCTGATTAAAAGGGGATATACGGAAATCTGTTACTTGTTTATGCACTCCTTTGTCAAAATTAGTGATTTTTTTTTTTTTTTTTTTTTTTTTTTTTTTGATCATAGGGTAACACCCCCAGTAATTGGCATGCACCAGTGATTGGCACATCCTACAAACATGTCCTAAAATAAGATTTATATCCAGTCTTTTAAAAATGCAAAACCATATACCAGTTATATGCTCATTTACGTTAAAGATTATAACTTTGATTTTTGCTACTAGATGACAATAGTGCCTAGGAAAGAGAAACAATTATGGCTTGTATGAAATTCGCCATTTTTGTTGCAAATGCTTCTACTTTCGTTTAAGGAAGGCATGCTTTTCAATTCATTGTTATATGATTTATAATATATTTTAAATTTTAACTGACAACGGTTTTGTTTAGTTAAAAAGGGTTACTTTAATTGTGTAAAAGTATTTTTGACACAAATATTTGGATTTCTGAATTAATTATAGATGCCAATTAATGGTGCTTCAATTTTGCTAGTTCCAAGTAATTGGCACCTATTCTAATTACAAAGAATTTGCAAGGAATTTGAGATTAAACCACTTACTTTGGAAGTACTTTTAAAGTTATAGACTAATTTTGTTTATCATTTGTTTTTATTTGAAAATATGAAATATTATCAGTAATTGGAATCCATTAAAGCTTCATATGACAATTACTGGGGACAGCATGACAATTACTGGGTATTAATATAAGTATATTGCATTGTTTTAAAGTGTTCACATTTCAGACTAATATGCTGATTTCTTACTCTCAAAAACCTGAAATATGGCATCTTCATCTACAGTAAATTCATTTAAAGCGATTAAACCCAATGCAAAATGTAAAGTTTTTTTTTTAATATAAACTTGTGCCAATTACTGGGTCACAAGGTGTCATACATTGGTGCTCTAGGTGCCAATTACTGGTGATTTCAGCAACTTTTTATAAATATATTTTTATAAAAATACTCTTTGAACTTTTTTTGCTTTTAGCGGGCAAAATAGATGCACAGATATGCATTCTTTGATTTAAAAATATTTCCAAGTAAATATCTTATTTCTTTGTAATGAAAATTGAAGTAAGTTTAAAGACAAATTCTTAAAGTGCCAATTACTGGGGTTGTTACCCTACTTCAAGTTTCTTGGAAAAAAAAATCCCCCTTTTTCGATTCTTCGACGAATTGTGATTTCTTTCCTCCCTTAAAGTGTTTGATAAAAAATTTGTTACTTTTTAACATTTTTCTATGACTTTTTGAAAATATTTGTAAATTTCCTGACTTTCCACGATGCTGGGAACCCTGCCAGCCCACCCTCCCTCATTGGACTCCTGAACTGTTTAACTGTAAGATTCCCCAGTATAGGCCAAAAAGTTGAATAAATTACTGTTTTAAATGAAATTTAAATTATTCATAATTTATTTAATAAAATTTAAAAGTTTTAAATGTATTCCATAGTATTAGATTTTCACTTTTACTTTTTAACTTTAAGTTTTGTGAAAAATTGCAATATGATGATTAAAATATAAGGTCATTTTTGATATCAGTACTGAAAAATATATAAAAATCAATTATGAAAATTTAAAAAACACAACTAACATTTCTATTTTGCAATATAAAATTTTAGTTTTTTATTTGAAACTTACGATTTGCAAAATATTCTGACATGAGGGTTACAAAAATGAAGGTCATTTTCAGATTCACTACTAAAAAATACATAAAAACCAATTATTAAAAGTTACAAAATACAACCATTACAGGCTTGTGTAATTAAAGGTCAATCAATGCAAGTTAGGTTCCATTTTGAGAAAAATAAAATTGGAACTAAAGATTATAAATCCAGTCTTTCAAATCCAAACAAAACGTTTATAAACTTTTTAAGGGAACAGAATCTTTTAAACTATTTTTTCAATTTTTAATAATACTATAATTTTTGTGGTGGCATTATATATAATGTTATAAGACAAATATAATTTAAAAAAAACTTGTGAAACAGTTTTTTTATCCAACACTTCTTAGCAATTAAAAGAAAGTATGTAATTGCAGTAGTTAGGTCTTATAATTTGTTAATTTTGTATATTTAAGAAATAGCTTTTTAAGGGGTCTTGATAACCTTTGAACATTTTTTAAAATTTTTAAGCATTGTAAGGGGCATTTTTGAATAATAATAAAAAGGACTTGATGAAGAAAAAAAATATGTCAAGAAATTGTTTGATTCCTTTTGGTAAAATCCGAAAATGTTATTATTTTTTAAATTTAAGTAAATTTTAAAGTGCATCTTCTCATACAGTTTTTAATATTTTAAGCTATTTAAAAAAAAAAAAAAAAAAAAAAAAAAAAAAAAAAAAACTAAGAAATGTGATGCATAAAAAAGGAAGTATGAAGTATCAGATTTAGCATAAGTTAATTAATTTGAGAGGAAAAAAATAAAATGTGCAAATTTGTGTAAAATTACAGTAAAAACTGAATTTATTTTACATTTTTATGTGTAAATAAAAAAAAGTTTTTACTTTATTGTGAATCCCAATATTTAGTTTTATAAAATGGACCATACGAAACAAACAACAACAACAAAAATTTTAAGACGATTGAAAAATGTACATATAAGTTTTTTCACTTTGAACATGCTAATCCATCGAAAAAACACAAATAGAAGAAAATCACTTGTAAGTGAAATGGGTGTGGACAGCGATTAAATAAAATTCTTTTAACTCTATTTATAATAATCAGATCTTCATAAAACTTCATCAGAATATACTACAGATAATAAAGTATAATTTAAACAAAAAATTAGAAAATCGATACTTTTATCTTTTTTCTTTGAATGAAGGCTACTAAATTGCCTTATAAATGTGTATTATATCCAAAATTAAAATAAAAAAATATTCTTACCAATTCCAAAATGCTCATTCCACATAGAATGCAATGCGACATCGGCATGCTTCATTTCTTGGATAACTTCTTCAAAAGTTAAATTAATTTTGAATTCAACATTTTTTTCGACACCTAAATCAGAGCTCAGAGCTTTTAATTTCTCCACTCTCTCATGATCTTCATCATGCCTGCAACTTCCAATAAGAACTAAAGTAATACTGTTTTTGTCAGGCACCCTATCCAAAAAACTCTTCAATGATTCCAATTGCAGTTTATGATTTTTTTCAGGTCGGAATTGGGCAATCGAAATAATTCTAAGATTTTTCCTGTTCAAGTTTGATCTTAATGGCAAAGTTTCAAATATGGACGTGTCACATGGAGGATATACAATGAAGGTTTGATCAAGTTTCTTCCATAGTTTTAAGATGTGATTCTGAGTCCAAGAAGAATTAACCATGACAATCTCAGATTGCCAGCCAACTACATTATAAAACATGGAAAACATTTTGTAATAAAATAATTTAAACTGAGTAAGTAGCTTGCTGTTGGATATGAATTTTCTGTTGTTAACAGCTACTTTCTGTTCTGAAACGGAAGATAGCATATCAGTACTAATTGTTGGATAATGAACATATGCACCAACACGACTTGAACAGATATGCTTGAAGACAGGATAAGTCCATGCATAGCCCATTGTGTCTAGATAAATATCCGGCACATGTTTAAATGCAGCCTCGAATCCTAAAATAATGGAAGCTAAACTTTGACACAATAAAGTAAAGTAAGGGTAGTATTTTGCTTCGACTAGATAACGATATTTGAGGTATACAAATTCAACAGTTCTGGGAAGCTTCACATTTAAGCATTTTTCAGCTTTCTCTAGTATTGCATCTGCTGGTAATGCATCACCAGTGTATATAACACAATGTACATCTTTATACCTAAAATAGAAATAAGTATCTAGTTAAAATATACAAAATAAATAAAAGCTTCAAGGTAAGAGAGGCTCTAGACCCCAAGTATTTTAGGTACAACCTAGAGGCACTCTATCATCTCTAGGTTTTTAACCCTGCTGCTCTACTTGGGTCTATATGACTCATGATGAAATTTAATTGATCATAATTTGTTTACAATATATATATATATATTACAAATTTTAAATTTTTTTCGCCAAAACTAACCTTTATACTATCTTAATTTTCTTATAATAATATTCCGTACTTACTTCAAATTATTAAATTAAAATCTTGTTTCTAGATCTAATCTGTTAATCTTTATGCAGATGATATAAATTCTTAATTCGCCTTAAAAAACATTATTCCAGTATGCGTAAATTTAAAAAGATGGCTCTAAATTAAAAATATTCTTAATTAAACTTTATTTCTTAATATTCCAAATAAAACTAATTTCTTCTATGTTTTTATCAACCCTTTTTAAGAAAGTCTTATTAAATTTATTCCAAAACCATACCTTTCAAAAAATATCATTATTTTATTTTATCTATTTATTTATTTTCCCTCCGTCAACCTTTGATAGTGTGCATATCAATAAATTCATTTCTTTTCTTTTTCTCTTAAAATTAATCGCCTATAAAAATCGTCTGCCTAAGATATTTAAAATTCTGCGTCGATTATAAAATGGTTAAATAATACTTTTTTTAAAATAAAATTATCGTCTGTGGAAAATAGTCTCGTATTTGGGCATGAGTTATGTATGTTTACATAAAAGAATGAGGGTTTGAGGTTAGAGAATGCGCTAGAATTTTCTTTTTAGATTTAAAAGAGGAAGCTTGAGAGGTGGTAAGAGAGATGAGAAGAAGGATTCTTGGGTGCGCTCTTGCATGAGTACGACTTGATGTAGTAAAGCATGGAATATTTTTTGGATGTTTCGGTAAAATATCATCTGCAAGAGGAGCTTTTCCCTCTATTATAGCTACAGTTTAATAAAATGAACTTGCAGCAGCCAAGGAGTGATTATTTTGATCTTCTACATTTATTTATTTCGTTTTTTTTTTTCTCGCTGGCCATGACTTCTGTGTGGAGAAAGGGAAACTTGGCGATGATGTTTCTGCCCCCCTAACTTTATATCGTCACATATATATATATATTTTTTTAATTCAACGAGTTAGTAGTTATATATTTAACATTTTAAACTATAGTTTTGGAATATTTTTTTTTTTTTTTTTTGTGAAAAAATTAGGAGCAATTAAGATTGATTTTGGGTTATAAAGATCAAAGAAGAACAGCAAGGTTAATAGAATATTCTATTTTTCTACCCAATTATTTTTCATGGATAAGGACATGAAAATTTATCCTACTTAAGAAACTTTTTCATATTTTATAATTTTTGTAAAAATATTTAAAATTTAAGGAGACAGTACTTTCTCAGTATTACATGCCTACATTTTGATGATGAAAATCATATTTCGATAATTACATAAAGTAATGAGTCCTCACCTAATTAAATTTTCCCATAAGGTAACATGAAATTTTGCAATTGACAAAAAAATAAAAAATAAAAAAACAGTAATGTGGCTTTTTAATATGTAACACTCTAATGATTGTAAGAAATTTAGATATGAAAATATTACAGTAAACTCTCTCAAATCCACACAGCTTGGGACCAGAGGTTGTGCAGATTTTAGAATTTTGCAGATTTCTGGTCATGAAAGGAGCTTTGTTTGCATCTTTTAAACAGTCATTTGAATGTAATTAATAATGCAATCGAAGCTATAATGAATGCGTACACTATAATAAAATATTAAAATAAGTAATAAATCAAAATAATAAACATTTAAGTAATTTTTAAAATGATTAAAATATTAAAAGCAAAGGTCAAGTTAATAATAAAAAATGTATGATTAAATATTCATTATAAAGATGAATTATATTTTTCCTAAATTATTCAATGATACTTGCCTCATAAATGCACATAACTAATTCACATCAAAATGAAAAAATAAGGAAGCTTTATTTCAGGGTTAGTCAGACTTAATAACCAAAAAAGCTTAATTACCTGATACATAAATATACAGTCAAGTCTCTATATAACGAAATCCATCGTTCAGTCAAAAAATTCGTTATATAGAAAAATTTGTTGAATAGAGAACGGCAATTTTTTTTTAATTTAATGTTTAAATTTTTAAATAGAATTGTTTTTGAGGTATTTAATTAAGTTTTTGTAATATTTAATTGAATTTTTCCAGAATCTCAAACATTTTCACCACTTCTTTTTTTTTTTTTTTTTTTTCCAGTGTCTTATTGTTTACTTTCAAAATTATTTACGTTATCAGAAAGAGTTATGCTAATCCTAAAAGCGATTTTATGCAGATGCAGTAGAAGATAATACCAGCATAGATGACATTTAGTAACAATTCTTCATTCAAATGATCTCTCACAACAAAAAATGCTCAGAGTCACCACAAACAACAAACATCCACTCTAAACTCTAAAAGTAATGAGAGTTAGTTTAGGTAGATAAAAACGTGCTGAAAAAAAACTACCTTTTCTCTTCATCCCTTCCTTATTTGTGCCTTACTATCCAAACCAAGAAACAAACACATATTCACGACGACAACAGAATAGTTTTGTCTTTTAGGATGCTTTGTGATTATTGCAAATCGCTCCAGTAGCAAGCAAATGTTTCAATCTTTTTTTCTTTTTTTGGGGGGAGGGAGTGGTTGAATGCCTTTTTTTGGACAAAAGGAATAAAGTAAAGGAATGTAGCTATGAAAGATAAACCAGAAATCCATGAAAAAAATTATTCTATAAATAATTTTGATCGTTTTCTGAACATATGAAAGAACATTTTTGAAAAAATTCGTTAAATGGAGATACATATTTCGCTATATGGAGATCATTTTTTATGTAATCATGAAAAAAATTGACCGTTCCTACAAAAAATTCGTTAAATAGAGAAATTTGCTGGACAGAGTTTCGTTATAGAGAGACTCGACTGTATTTGGTAAGAAGATTGTGATTACCAGTGATACCAGTAATACCTTAAATTTTTTCAGAAATAAATTTATTCTTCTTTCATGGAAAAAAAACAATAATTCAGTAATATTAACAAAAATACAAATTAAAATATAATATATGAAATTCATATAAAACTTAAAAAGTCAGATTTTGTCCCTAAATCTGAACTGAATGTTTCATTGTTTACATTCATAAATTATTTGCAGATTTTAGATAGCTGCAGATTTGAGAGAGTCTACTGTATTAGTATTGTGATGAATTTCGTTCCCACGCTTCCAAAATTACCCCCCACGATGGAAATCCCGGAGAATTCTCAGAAGGAGAAATACATCTTTCTCCACTCTCAAAGTAGACATAAGAAAGTCAGCCGATTTCAATAAAGCACTTAAGTGAACTCTTCGATTAATGCACAAGGTCGTTCCGCCGATTTAGGACCCCACGGAAGATGAGCCTTTGAAGTGATGAGAGAGACCGCATGGCGATGATTTCCACAAGTAAGAGAAAGATATTTCTCCAAGGCGACCGCTATGCAAGAATGAGGAGGCGGGTCTCCCAAGGAATGATGGATGAGGGAAAAGGGGATAAATAGAGCGAGAAGATGCTCTAAGGGACTTCTTTGGCTGTTCGGATGCGGAGCGTTAGAGACGGGGAGTTGGCCCTCGTACTCAGAAAGTGTAGTGACCAGAGGTTTACTCTTGGAGAAGAATGAATAGGCAGGTTGATGCCTATGGTAAAGAACTTGTGGAGAACAACTCCGGATAAACTGTTATTATATTCACGAGTGGCGGTAAAGCCATTTCAATTCAGTACGAACAATCTTTTCTATCTGTTGTGGAGAACCCATCTTTAATTTTGTTATAAGTGGTATGGATTTCCTTGTAATGAACTAAATAAATTCTAGTGAAATCTGATCCAGCCTCTTGCCGCTATTTTTTCGACCCGCTACCACACAAGCCGACTGGAGGTTATTATAACTGGTGGCAGCATAGCGGATTCTTACACCAGAAAAGAAAAGTTGTTTGGATATTTTAGTCTGCCCCAGAGTGTGATAATAGCGCCCGCCCAGAGAGACGACGCTAATAGAAGAGCATCAAGCCTGACCGTGCCTCAGCAACCAGAGAAAAGATATAGGAGTGCCTCAGCCGTGCCGCAGCAAATTGAGAAGGAGCCCCAGAGTCCTTCAGCTATACCCAAGGAGCGCCAAGCTTCAAGTGCCTCGAAATCAAGGACCACTGACCGCTGACAAGTGGAGCCCGAGAAAAGAAACCCTCCGAGCCAGACCCAGGAGCAACCGGGACCGATCTCTTCAGAAAGACGTGCCAAACAGAAAAAGGTAGGCTCATTTTTCTTTGAGTGGCCTCAGATTGAAAATTTAGTGTATTTATAGTAAAATATTGTCATGATTCTAAACTTAAACTTAAGTTAAAAAAAAAAAAAAAAAAAAAATATTTCAGTGAATTTCGATTTAGGTCAAATTAATTAAAGTTAATCATAAAATAATTTAATAAATAAGTAATATCTAGCTGTAAAAAAATTCTCGAGTTAGAATTATTTTGTTTTTCTCTAAAAACATTTGATAAGCCAGTGGGTGAAAAAAAAAAGGCCCTTAAAAAAAAAAAATAATAAAGGCTCTTTGGAAAAAAAAAAAAAAAGAAAGAAAGGCCTTTATAAAATTCAATAACTTAGTTACTAAATTTAAAATTTTATTAACGGTTAGTGCTGTAACATATCTCTGTTGACTATTGTATGTTAGGACAGGTTTTGGTAAAAATATTTTGTATTTAAATTAGTAAATGTTTCTGTTAATAATCTGTGTGAGTGCCCAATCCAAAAATCCAAGTTGTTTTTCTGTGACATTTCAGAAAGTTAGTTGTTATTTGTGTTTTTGTGTGCATAGGGATCTTTAAGTTTAGGAAAAATTTATTTTATTGAGACTAAATTACAGAATTGAAGAAATGTTCTGAATTAGAAATCCTTATATATCTATTGAATTGTGTTTAGAAATTTTTATTTTCTTATACATGCATAAAATTTGGATTGTGAAATTGTTAACGATTTAGTTAAATGCATTTGATTTTTTGGGTTCTTGTTAACCGAATTAAACTTAACGGAATCATGACGAAAATTACGTCACTCAAATATTGTAGGAAGGCAGACTTACAAAATTTGGCAGAAGTCCTAGGGGTAGGAATAGAACCGGATGATAATATGGCAGCTATTATTAGGAAAATTGAATCCGCGAGCGATTATGATGAAACTCTTGCTTTAGCTCAAGCTGAATATATAGTTAGGGATCGCGAAGAGGAAAAACAGAGAGAAAAAGAGGAAAAACAAAGGTTAGAACAAGAAAAACAATGGGAAAGGGAAGAGAAAGAAAGGGAAAGACAAGATAAAGAGAAGGAAAGGGAATTTACACTGGAACAGCTGAGATTATCTCAAACCTCAGAGAGACGTAATTCTACTGCGAGTAGTAATGCTGAACGTCAACCTAAGCTTGCACTTAAGACTGTAATGCACCGCTTTGACCCCGATAAATCCGACATAACTCTTTTCTTAAACTTATTCGAACGACAAGCTAATAGAGTAGGTATCGAAACTGAAGACTACGTAACTCATTTACTCTCTTTATTACCCATAGACATAGCGGAATTGATCTTGCGCGAACCGGCAGATCAAATTGAAAATTTCGCACACGTGAAATCATTATTACTGGCCAGGTATAGGCTGAGTCCTGAAGCTTATAGGGTAAAATTAAATAGGCATGCTAAAAATCCTGGAAGCCCATGGAAAGATTTAATCTTTGAACTTGACAGTTTTCTCGAAGGATGGTTACACGGTTTAGGAATTTCAGATTTTTCGGCTCTGAAAAAGTTATTGATTACGGACCAAATCAAACGTCGTGCTCCCACGGAATTAAAAGAGCACTTCATAGATTCTTGGGCTAATTATACGGATCCCCTAACTCTAGCAACAAAATTAGATGAATACGAAGCTGTTAAGGTATCGCAAAAAAAATCGTGGAACGCCGGAAACGCAATAGACAGGAGAGGCGATAAACCAAAAATTGATGACAAATCGTGAGAAAGGAAAAACGAAACTGAAACCAATTGGAGGAAGAGAAATGATAACACAGAACGGCAACGGGTTTTCGAACGACCTAGTGGAAGGAAGTGCTTTTTGTGTTCTAGTTTTTCCCATGTGAAGGCCGATTGTCCAGAGAATGAAAAAAATAAAAAACCTGTAACAAATGTTCGACATATTAGCGACGGAACTAAATTCGAAAAAGGTTTCCAACCTTATTTGGGTCGCGCAAAAATTAATGGAGAGGAAATAGTTACACTCCGTGATTCGGGCAGCTGCCAAGATGTTATCCCAGGGCGATTAATTAAACCTGATCAACTAGACGGGAATTACGTCTGGGTTACGCAACCTTTGATGAATGATGTACGTCGTTTACCTACGGCTATAATAAATTTAGAAATTGAGGGGGCAGGTTCGATCCGAACTAAAGCTATAGTAGCAGAAAAGGAAATTGACATGGATTACTATATCTTGCGAAATGATACTCAGAAATTAATTGAGGAAGGAAAAAAAAATAATCCCGCAGTTTTAAATGCCGTTCTCACCCGCAATCAGACTAAATCAATTCTGAAAGAGAAAAAATCGGGCTCTCTGGAAGGGGAAGAAAGGAAAGGCATTGTATCAAACAACCCCAAAGTTCCTATTGAAGATGCTACTATTGTATTGTACGAAAGCTCTTCCGAAAAAGGGGAGGAGACATCTCAAACGGAAGAAGATGTATCGATTGTTCCAGAGCTGGAGCCAGGCACGTGTTCAATTTTAGGGGAAGTCAAAAAGGCGGATTTCGTGAAAACTCAACAAGATGAGTTAGAATTAGATGAAGTACGCGAGAAAGCGGAAAAAAAGAAATCGCATTACGAAATTCATAACTCTATTATTGTGCGAAAGTCAACTGACTATAGAGGAAATATAAGGAACCAATTGATTATACCCTGGAAATTTAGACAAGGAATTTTAACGGCTTGTCATGAAGGGATTTCTTCTCACAGGGGAGTGGGAAAAGCCTTATGTGTATACTCGCGATGGGCGGAAGCGATTGCAATTCCTAATATGCTTTCGGAAACGGTTATGGAAGCGTTAATTGCCGTATTCAGTCGAATAGGATATGCAACTGAAATACAAACTGATTTAGGACGCAGTTTTATCTCCAGTCTAACGACTACGTTTTTAGATAAATTCGGAGTAAGACTAAGACATTCCAGTGTGTGTAGGCCTAGCTCAAACATGGTAGAAAGATTTCACCGGTCCGTTAAAAAATTATTAAAGTCTTTGTGCTTAGTTAATGGAGAGGATCGGGAGTCAGATTTGCCTCACGCTCTATTTGCCCTTAAGACGGTGGTTCATGAATCTACCGGGTTCAGTCCGGCAGAACTTGTTTTCGGCCGAAATCTCAGAACGCCTGAAACATTGTTGTTCGAGCAGTGGACGGGGGAAGGTCCCGAACACGAATTAGTTACGGAGCATGTATTCAATCTGGTAAATAGATTAAAAAGATGCCGGGAACTTGCCGTCGAAAACATGATGAACAGCCGGGAGAAAAGGAAATTCTATTACGATAAAAGGGCAACTGAAAGAAGTTTCGAGCCGGGCGATGAAGTTTTCGTACTAGCCACGAACAAACCAAATGAAAGGTCTATTAAATGGATCGGGCCGGGAAAAATCGACGCTAAAATTTCAGATACAAATTATGTAGTGAGTGTCCCAGGGCGACGCGAGAAATCACAAATCTACCACGTTAATTTGTTGAAACCATACGTAAGACGCGTAGTAAAAGTAAATATTTTGCCTAGCAAAGTTTTCGACTCTGAAGAATCCCCGGATCTTGAAATAGATTTTCCATCCGTCGATTCAAACAGTCACAATTTCGAGAAAATATTGGAAGATGGGAATTTAAAGGACCGATGTAACCCAAATCAATTAATAGGGGCTTCGTATAGATTCTCTAAATTCATGTCCAAATTATTACACGGACTAGAAGAATATTGTCTTCCTTATCTGGACGATACAGCAGTATTTTCCAACACTTGGGAGGAACATCTCATACATTTAAGGACAGTCTTAATTAGGATTAAAGAGGCTAGGTTGAAAATTAAAATTGCAAAATGTAAATTCGCACAAAGGACAGTAAAATATCTCGGACATATTGTCGGGGAGGGGCAACGAAAACCTTCAGATGTCAAAATCAGGACTATCGTAGATCTGCCAACACCGAGAAACAAAACTGAAATAAGGAGATTCTTGGGAATGACAGGTTATTATGCCCGGTACATCAAAAATTATGCCGACATTGTTGAACCTCTTACGAGTGCTTTAAAAGGAAAAAACAAAAGGGAAAAAATAGTTTGGAGCACCGAAATGGGGGAAGCGTTTGAGAAATTAAAAAAGAAATTAACTGAAGATCCCGTGCTATACGCCCCCAATTATGAATCCGAATTTATAATACAAACGGATGCTTCAGAAAAGGCTATGGGTATAATACTGGCCCAGAGACAAGGCTCAGAAGAGCATCCGATACTTTTTCTAAGTAGGAAATTCACAGACGTAGAAAAGAATTTTAGCGCTTCAGAACGCGAATGCGCCGCTATAATTTTTGCAATAAAGAAGCTAAGACATTATATTGACGGTCAGAAGTTTTCTATACAAACCGACCATAATCCTTTAATATTCTTAAAGAATAATGCAGGCAATAACCCTCGCCTTTTACGCTGGGCACTCACCCTGCAACCCTATCATTACGCTATAAAACATCGTCCAGGAAAGGACATACCCCATGTGGATTATTTAAGTAGGATAGAGTAAAATCTATCAGAAAATCCAATTGTATATATGTTTTGATGCTAATTATCTGTATTTTGTAATTTATAATTGTGTATTTTATGGTGTAGATAAATTAAACGGATACCGAAGGGAAAGATCCTGTTAAATGAAAAAAAAACAGAAACAAACTAAAGGGATTTTAAAGATTTAAAAATATATCGGGGCCACCCAAGTTTAATGAGCTAACCTTTCCCTTACAGATATTGTGTCTTGCAGCCCAATATCGGACTGGCGGAAGGGGTGTTGTGATGAATTTCGTTCCCACGCTTCCAAAATTACCCCCCACGATGGAAATCCCGGAGAATTCTCAGAAGGAGAAATACATCTTTCTCCACTCTCAAAGTAGACATAAGAAAGTCAGCCGATTTCAATAAAGCACTTAAGTGAACTCTTCGATTAATGCACAAGGTCGTTCCGCCGATTTAGGACCCCACGGAAGATGAGCCTTTGAAGTGTTGAGAGAGACCGCATGGCGATGATTTCCACAAGTAAGAGAAAGATATTTCTCCAAGGCGACCGCTATGCAAGAATGAGGAGGCGGGTCTCCCAAGGAATGATGGATGAGGGAAAAGGGGATAAATAGAGCGAGAAGATGCTCTAAGGGACTTCTTTGGCTGTTCGGATGCGGAGCGTTAGAGACGGGGAGTTGGCCCTCGTACTCAGAAAGTGTAGTGACCAGAGGTTTACTCTTGGAGAAGAATGAATAGGCAGGTTGATGCCTATGGTAAAGAACTTGTGGAGAACAACTCCGGATAAACTGTTATTATATTCACGAGTGGCGGTAAAGCCATTTCAATTCAGTACGAACAATCTTTTCTATCTGTTGTGGAGAACCCATCTTTAATTTTGTTATAAGTGGTATGGATTTCCTTGTAATGAACTAAATAAATTCTAGTGAAATCTGATCCAGCCTCTTGCCGCTATTTTTTCGACCCGCTACCACACAAGCCGACTGGAGGTTATTATAGTATTAATGTAGATAGAAGTTCTATTAAGATGTCGAACTTCAATAGATGACAAATAAATTATATTTTAGATCTACTTCTGTCTTAACAGGTGCACCATCTATTATAATTTTACTGTATTTTATTTTTATCTGACTATAAAATTTTTCACTTAACTTTCTTAGTCCTGAGACAATAAGTGAGATCACAAAAACCGCTTTAAAATGAGAGCAAAACAGCTCTAGTGGTGTCTCAGTCTATAAATAATGCTTATGATATGCACACATTTATTAAAAAAGTCTAGAAGGAATTTTAACAATTCTAGAAACATTTAGAGGCCATTTTAAGTATGACTTTTAATGTCCCTATGGGTGACATCAGGACGTAGGAGGTCAAAGCAAGATTCTGTTATCCTACAGGTTACTTCAGACACTTTTTTCTGGGAGAGATTTCTTTGGCTCAGGCAGGAGGGAACGTTATTGAGTTTCGAGAGGGAAATTGCACTTTTTTTCATTAAAAATACTAAATCTCAAATTTCCCAGGAAGGGCAGGGGGAAATCTCCCCAGGGCCACCTCCTGAAATTAACACTGGATTACTTGTTAGGTTTTTCTGCAGTATTTATTATTACTACTACCGTATTTTCGGGCGTAAGCGCCGCGGCGCATACGAGTTTAAAAGTTAAAATTATGCTTACTGCGGCGCTTCTACCGGGGCGGCGGATACGATATAATTTTTTTCCCCTTGCTGCGATATTCATGACAGAGGTGATTCTGATTGAAATTTTTCTGAAAATTGTGAAAAGTCAATCATCAGGAAGAAAATGCGAAGCATAAAAAATATCGCGAATTTCGACAAATGATAGCCTAATTTCTGTCAATCATTCGCAGAAAAAGCAAGAATTTTATCAAAGGATCGTGAGGAAAAAACACGACTTTTATCAAAGGTTCGCGGGAAATGAATGAATTTCGCCGAAGTATCACTAAAAAAACCCACATTTCGACAAAAGATTGCAGTAAAAACGCGAAATATGTCAAAAATCTCTAAAAAACACGAATTATGTCAAAAGATAGAGGAAAAATGATGAATTTCTCAAAGGTTCGCCAAAAAGAATGCCCAAAAGAATTGTAAAAAAATTGTTAGAAAAAACGCAAATATGTCGTATCTATAAATAAACGGTAAAAAACTAAAAAAAACGTTAATTCAGACGAAAAAACGCAGAAAAAAGGAGAAATTTGAAAAAAAGCTTGAAATCTATTAAAAAATCTAAAAAAAACGAACATTTCATCAAAGATTCACGACTCATTCATTTCATCATGATTCATACCGTTTTCAAAGGCAAATGAGAAAGGTGTGAATCATGATGAAATGAATGGATCATGAATCTTTGATGAAATGTGTGTTTTTTCGAGATTTTTTTAATAGATTTCATTCTTTTTATGCTTTTTTTACAAAATTCCCCTTTTTTTCTGCGCTTTTTCGACAGAATTTACCTTTTTTTTAAAAAAACGCATTTTTTCAAGTATTTCTTCAAGTATCAAAATTCATGATTCGTTTGTCATTCAAATATCCTTAATATTGACGAACCACCTCTAGACTGGACGTACGGTTGATATGCAACTAGGCTATCCAGAACAAACTTACATTGTTCCATTCAAATATTCATAATTCATTCAATTCATCATGATTCAACCCTTGCTCACCCCCATAAAAAATGCAAAATTTTTCAAGTATCGCGAAAAGCTCTGCAAATTCGTCAAATATCGCGATAAAACCCTGCAAATTTCGTCAAATATCGCCATAAAACCTTGCAAATTTTGTTAAATATCGCGATAAAACCCTACAAACCTCGTTACAAACTATAAAAAACGTATTAAAAAATCGCGAAAAAAAGGCTGCACGAATTCAAACTTAATTTTATCATAAAAAATATACTAAATTTAAAATTGGATTTATATTACAAATGTTAAAAAAAACGCGAAAAACACTAAATATAACGCAATTTTTAACATTTTGATGTATTTTCGTAAGTGCGGCGCATACGGCGGTGCGGCGCTTCTGATGAATATTTGTTTTATTTTGATGCATTTTTGGAGGTGCGGCGCTTACGGTGGGTGCGGCGCATACGCCCGAAAATACGGTATTTGGTATACTTCACTATTTATTAATCCTGATTGTATTACCAAATTCATAATTATAAATAGTAATACTTGTAGTATTACATCAAAACCTGTGAAAACGTGACCCATTTATACCAGAATTATGCTTTAATTGAAAATTTCTGTTGATCCTATTGTAAAGGAAATATACAAGTTCAGAAAAAAAAAAAAAAAAAAAAAAAAAATCCTATTTAACTGGAATCCTTTTCTAACTGAAAAAAAATTCATGATACAGGTGAAAAGATTACAGTAAAAATTTAATGCTGCTGTATTTGCTAAAATGAAAACATATTTGGAAAGAAATTTTTCTCTAGTGCCTAGACAAATACAATTCTGCTGCAACAGGTTTGTATAAGCAATGCTATATCTGTTAAGTTGAAAATCTGTCTAAAATTACATTTTGTACTATTCTCTTCCAATTTTGTCTTAGAAGATTTGAATATATTTTAGCTACTGCCATGATTTTTTTCATTTAATTCAGATTTTTAATATTTAATAGCGCTTCTGCTAAAATTGACAATGTAAAATATCAACCACATACTCACTACTTAAAATGTATGTAAAACCAAAATGATTTATTTATTTATTTTTTTAATGCACATTAAACCAAACTATCTAAAAATTCATGCCTCTTTTTTAAAAATGTTAAAAAATAAATGGTTGGTTGTTTATTTTATTTAGTTGTCACTAGGATGTCAACGATTTTAATCAGTTGATTTAAATGAGCGATTAAATCATGAAAGGCATACATAAGTATTAAAATCTAAAATGAATATAATTTGAAAAGTTTCTACAGACAAAATTGACTTATGAATACACAAGAAAAGCTTTTAAATAATTGTTTCTGAGTTTAATTCCTGAGTACTGTAAAACAATTTTAAGTACAATAAATTTCTAAAAACCACAGTTTTTATCTAACATAACATAAAAAGCATTTAGTTTAAAATTGATATTTTAATCTAAGACAATTTGTGATGCCATAATTTCCTTTTAAAATAAATTATTCTTTTTTTTTATGTAAAGTAAATATAGCAAGTACAGTAAATTTCTGCAAGTAAAAATGTAAAATAGCCAGAATCTTATTTTCCCATTCTAATTTTCAATAATTTATAGCAAGTACTGGAGTTAAAGAATAATGAAAGAATGACATCAGCTGAACAGCTATTGTAACAGAATTTACAAGAAAAAAAGAACAAATTGGTAAAAAATGTTAAATACAGCAAGAGTTTCTCCAGTAATGGTTGAATAAATGTTATCTTAATTTTTGAACACATTTACACCAAAGAAAAATCATTTTGGGATTAAAAAAGCAGGTAAACTATTTGAAATACTAAATGCTAAGAATGTCCAGAAAGTGCTAATAATGCTGCTATTTAATATTTTGAGTATTTCAGATATAACTGTTTATTCCTTATGCTTATTTACTCTGTATGTGTGTTTGAATATTTTAACATTTTTTTTTTTTTTTTTTTTTTTTTTTTTTTGGGGTGGGAGATAATTTAATATTAAATACAGTGTTTAATTTTAATTAATATAAATATTGCTATACTCTTTTCTTTTATACAATTGCAAGCTTATACAGATCAACATTTTTCTTCAACTGAAGATTGGGCTCCCATTGCTTCATCTTGTGTGTGATTGATGAAATAATTAGAATGATTGATACATAAAGAGAAAACCTACTGTCCCATTCTCCCTTATATATCATTTTGTTTACCATTCTAATCTCAAGTTAGAATACCTAGACCGGTAAGTCAGGTCCAAATGTTATACGAAAATTATTAGATATTTTTATATTGAATCTGATACTTTTATAAATATAATACAGGATAAAAAAATCTACCTATTTTGAATAGCCCGAACTGCACACCACAGTACTCTTTCACCTCCTCCCCCAGCACTGCAATAGGGGTGGAAGAATCCTACAGACATCGCATTATTATGTTGCCTTTTCCATAACGTTCGCTTTAATTTCATATATCTTTTCAAGACAAAATATACTGCTGGAAAGAAACAAAGCACAAAAACTGATATCCACATTGATATAGTTTTAAAATCTCATTTAAATCAAATTTGTTCAATAGGTTTTGCTAAATTGAAGTTTTTGTTTACAATTTACGTGTACTATTGGTTGGTTGGCTAACTGCAGGTAAAAAAAGATATAGCGATAGCGAACCTACTACATCTACAAGTAAAGAACTGCAAGGTAAACTTCAAATGTAATTAAGAACAATGAAAAATTTTAAAAAATCCAAATCATCTAATTTGATTTGATTTTTTTTCTTTTATTTCAATGTTAAAACCCTTTTAATTATTTCTTGCAAAATGATTCATCATTCGATTAATTTTCGTAATCGAAATATGTGAACATTCGAATTTAAAATTAAATGCAATTTCTTTTCGGTAATTTCCACGTCCAGTGATCAGCTGTTTGTGGAAGTATAAATTTTCAAATTCGGTGCCCATGTGAAATTAAACAAAATAATGTGAGTTCATACTTTTGAAATATATATTCATTTTGACTTCCTCTTGTATATATGTTTTAAATTACTATAAATTTCCCAATGAGAATGTAGTATTTTCAGAAGGTCATGCATTTATGCTTATTGCAGTTTCAAAAAATAGTTCCTTTTCCGCTCAAAGTATGTGCATTGTCGATGCGTGTACATTGTCCTTTTTCTCATCTCTAGGTTATGATTTTTTTATTTTTGCAGTAAAAAAATGTGTGAATCACAAACACGTACCGCTAAACTAATTAAAATATTATGACAATTGCGACGCGGCACATACATTCGCTCACAAAAGTATGTGAATACTTAGAATAAAGAGAATTATCGAATAATTTAAAAACATTAAATAATATTAAATAGTTTATGTTGTTGTAATAAGTTATTCATATCTTCACATTTATATGTTACATATTTATTCGAGAATAAAAAGGAAATGTAATCTTTAAAATTACAAATTTGTCTAAAAAGAGCAGCTCATTTTTGTGAGATATTGTATGCGCCGAATTGTGAATGAATATAGGAAATTTATTTTAAGTATTGTTTGCTGATGCAATTTTCAGTAATTTTGTATTAGTTCTGCATTGGTGATAAACCGCTGAATATTGTCTTATCACCATTTGCATTCCATCCATTTCTTTTAAAAGTATAAACCTTACATTTACAATACACATATTGCTTGTATCTGAAGGTACTTCTTTGTTATAAAGGCCTTGGCGCAAGAGAGAAAGGCCAAGGTTGATGTTAATACAAAAAAGCAAAATTCCTAAAAGAAACTTTCTAGCAACTTTGCATCTTTTAACTATCATCAAATTTTTATATCTTAATAAAATAAATATCATATATAAATAACATATGGGGTGCTTTTTTAAAGAATATTTGCAATTGGCAGAAATATTAAGCATTTTATTCTCCCCATTTAGACCTTGTTGCCATTGGGGACTTCTAAATTTGCTAATTAAAATTTTCACTTCAATATAGCTATTAGAGGTGAGTTCGGGCTCGTTCTTCGAGGCCCGAGCCTGATACTAAAAATATACAAAAAAAATTGTATGGTGTTTCAAAAGTGATATCTCATTTTTGAAAACTTCTTACATAGATATAATTTTAAAATGAAAATTTAAATTCAGTCTTATCAAAATCCATATAAAATAAAAATATTCTTCATACTTAAAAGGATTCTCATATTTTTTCCTCCTTTAACGCTTTCCGGCAAACTGTGCCCAGTCTGGAGAATCTAATTTTTATTCCAAACATGCAAACAGCACTAATTATATTTTAGAAAATTTTGCTTTTACAATAAATGCTTAAATTAAGGTTTTCAAAATATCTAAAAAGTTTGTTAGTGAATTCCAGTGTCTGTCAATAATGTCTCATTTTACTAACAGATTTTGCACCTGCTGGAAAGGGTTAACAAATTAGATGGACACGTTTGTGTTTAATGAATAAATGCATGAAATTTGCAGAAATTACTATTTGAAAGCTGGCGAATCAAACAACGTTCAATTTTTTGTAAAAACTGTACATCTATTATAATAGATTCCTTTCTCATAATAATCTTCTGTGATTGACAGGTGCCTGAAAGTCAATGTAAATTTAAAGAATCGACATTGTTATTTTAAAGGTTCGATGCTTTTATAGAAAAAGAGGAAACACTAATCGATTCCTTTCTATCAGAATAACATGGTAGTCGTATTTACTTATGGGGGAAAGTGACTTTGAAAAGGAACAGCGTCCCCAGCATGAGCAGAGTTCATGGTGACAAATACATATAGTAGTCGGTAAAGTTATTTTCATATGAAAAATGACTATAATTCATGCACAATCAAAGATTAAATAATTTGCAAACCTCCAGCTAATTCTCATCTACCAAAAACAAAAGAAAATATTATCTTTGCATTATGTAACTAAATAATAAATAAATAAATGAATGATCCCATTAAAAAATATCTTCTGCTAATGAAATGCACACAAAAAGCAAATTCATTGTTGTGTTTGTTTTGATTGGTGCCGTATAAATAGATCATCGCCGGAAATTCCGTAGACATAATTCTGCAATTATCACAAATTTTCATTTGAAACAGCAATGAAATAATCAAGCATTCAATTATCCTGTAATTTTGATAAAAAAGAAAATGAGAGTAAAAGGAATAAGTAGGCAATTTTAAGTGGAAAAGTTCTTTCAATCTTTTCTGCACATGAATAAATAAAATTTTCCAGCTTCAAAAAAAATGAGCCCGAGCCCGAAGACTAGAATAAAAATAGAGCCGGTTTGGGCTTAGGCTGAGGCAGTCTCATCTCTAATAGATATCACGGAGTTTCCCCTTGTCAGTTTCAAGTTGGTACTGTGCCTTTCTTGTCCTTTATCATATATACTTTCATATAAGTCAACCCCAAATTCTAGAATAAGACTGCAATGCAAGTATTTTTAAAGGTTTTTTACATTTTATCTAAATATGGAATTTGCTAATATGAAATAAGATGAAACTAGCTACTAGAAAATGTTGGCATGCAGCATTATATTTTTCTTGAATTTAGGAGTCAACTTATATGTGAGTTAATTTACAAAATAGCACCTTCTGTGCCTCTCCTCCAAAAAATTTGCACCCTTCTTACTAATATAAAAAAATAGACCTTGCTCTTTTTTGTTTTAAACATTTTGTTTGCACATTAAAAACTTCCTCATTGTTGATTCGAAAAGAGTGACATGATTTTAAGCATTAAAAGTGGCTTTAAAAATTTAAAAAAAGCCTAAAAAATAAAAGTATTCTTTAGAATCAAAAATGTGCCTTTTTTTCCACCAGCAGTACACTGCATCTTTTTAAACTTTGTTTACCAATTGCCTTATTTCAATAGCCATATATATAAGTTATTTATTAACTGCATTTCTATTTTAACATAATTACTATTATAATATAATTGTGCTTTTGTTTTTTCCATGGCAGGGATGGTAAGGCCATGAAAATAGTCAATAGCCATTGTAGTCATTTAATGGATCGTTACACATCATGCGTGGAGAGGTATCCAAATATGTGGTACACAGCTTGCTCTTCGCAGCGGCATGAATTAGCTAGATGCTCAGAAACTCAGTAAGACTTTAATCTTCTTTTTTAAGTAGTTAATTTTCTATTATAACTTTATTCATCACATTATATTATAGGTTGTTTGATTGTACAGTGGATTCTCTTAAATCCACACAACTTGGAATCGGAAGTTGTGTGAATTTCCAGTTATTACTTTGTTTACATTTTTCTTTAAAAGTAATTTCATTGTAATAATGTAATAAGAAAATTAAATAATAAAAATTAAGATAATTTTAAAACATTGAAATTATTATAAAGTCAAATAAATAATTAATAGTTTGTGTTGACTCAAGAAAAAAGAGCCGCTGGTTGGAATTTTTCAAAGAACAGAAACATTATACTAAAAAAAAAAAAAGATACATTTTCTTCAAAAAGGGAACAATATTCTAAAAAAAAAAATGCATTTTTTCAAAGAGGGTACATTATTTTTAAAAAAAGGCACACCTGTACCTTGTTCACCAAAAAATATTTTGAACTGGTTTGATTAGAGTCCCCAAGAATTTGAAATATTTTCGCAGATCAATTTAATTGCCACGGGGTACATAGAAAAGACTTTAAAAAACTGCTGGCTGCTATGCCCTGCTAAACAGCTTAGTCAAAAAATAAATGAAATTTGCATACATGCTTTGGACAAAATGAAAAATATTTTTCTTCTATTCTGAATGCTCTGTCATTAGTTATTTCAAGCACTTTTGCTGCTAAATGTCAGGTTTTTTTAACAATTTTTCACACTCTGCAGACATGTATTTTAAAAAACATATCTAAATATTTTTTAAGCATTTAGACAATTGTAGGTTGTGAAATATATTGTTTTGTAATAAAGGATAAAATTCTGTTACTCAAATAAAGTCTTCTTACGAACATTTTTATTACTAAAAATAAATGTTTCTGCTACTTTTTTTTAAATGTAAAAATGTAAATTCAGACAGTTGAGTTAGATGTAAAATCCTACCAATCTGAAATTATTACATGCCCGGACAACACTGGGTAAATCAGCTAGTAATTGGTAAATTATGTAAATTTTAGTTTAAAATGTAAAGTACAGTAGATTCCCTCAAATCCGCACTCCTAAAATCCGCAACTCTCTAAAATCCGCACATATTTTATGGATGTAAACAATGAAACATTCAGTTCAGATGTAGGTGCAAAATTTGACTTTTTTAGTTTTATATCAATTCCGTATATTTTTTAATTTGTAATTTTTGTTAAGACTATTGAATTCATGATTTTTCATAAAGAGAGAATAATTTATTTCTGAAAAAATAAAGATATTGCTGATATCATTGGTAATCACAATCTTACCAAATACATTTATGTATTAATCAAGCTTTTTTAGTTATTAAGTCTGGCTAAACCTAAAATAAAGTTTCATTATTTTATGATCCTGATGTGAATTAGTAAATGTACCTTTATGAGGAAAGTTTCATTGAATAATTTAGGAAAAACACATTTCACCATGATGATAATGAATATTTAATTGTACATTATTGATTATTAATTTGACCTTTGCTTTTAGTATTTTTATCATTTTAAAAACCATCTAAATTTTATTATTTTAGTTTATTACTTATTTTAATATTTTATCATATTGTAAACATTCATTATACTTTTGATTTCATTATTAATTACATTCAAATTACTTTTAAAAAATGTAAACAAAGCAATGACCAGATATCCGCAAAATTCTAAAATCCACAAAACCTCTGGTCCCAAGCTGTGCGGATTTGAGGGAGTCTACTGTATAAAAAATTGCATGGTTAAATTTTTAAAATTTGTAATATGTTTGTAGTGATATAAAAAGGAAGCTATCTCCAATGTACAGTAACAAATTATTTTTAATTATAATATATCTTATTAAATGTTTGTTTCGGTTAATTGTAATCATTAATTATAATAATAGACTTTGTAAAAATCACCATAAAATAGAAAACAGTGCTGTATTGTAGTACATTGATGATGAGGTAGAAACTCATGCTGGTAGGCAGCTAGAAAATATCAACATACATTTATTCAGATCATACAACCTTACTACATCACAGCTAATGCTAGACTGCTGATTGATTGGTAATTGCTGATCACACAAATGTCCCACAGAGATGCCATATGAACAAGATATATTCAAATAACTCATAACACAAAGCAGGATGCATTTTGAGCTAAGACTATACATCTCGTCATCAGCTGAAGGAGAACTGTGTCCCTAAGGGCACAAAGTCAAAGATTTTTTTTAACTTGTGCCCTTACAGACATGTCTCCTTCAGCTGATGAGTTGTGTTGTTTCAGCTCGAAATGCGTCCTGCTTTTTTTATTTTATGGTGAATTTTACAAAGTCTATTATTATAATTAAAAATTATCGCCAGTGTGTTTGATGATTTTTTGCTATTTAATATTATTCTTCTCAATTTCAGTCCTGTGATGTTGAAGGTTAAATCGGAGTGCGACTCTCTTTTTCGGCAGTACGAAAAATGCCAGAAGTCCCACCCAGACAATGCTCAGCGCTGCTCGGGCCGGTTCAATGCCTTCTTGGACTGTGTTGAGATGGTTGCCAGCACTCATTCCTGACACAACACCCCCTCCTTATTCCACAATTATTTTAGCTCAGATCAGGTTCAAACCTCGCCTTCTTTTTCCTCAGAGTATATTTATTCTTCCATAGACATCTATCTCATCCATATTTATATGACATATATAAAGTATTATATTGTATTTTAAAGTATTCTAATAAAAAAAAAAAGATCTGATATTTACTTATTTGTGACTTTCCTGAGCTTATAGGATACAGTATTGACACTTCTTATAATTCCAGCATCTACTAGCTTGGATCCAAGTCAAAACCTCTTCTCTTTCAGAAAACTTTATTCCTTCATAGAAATTTCATCCATATTTATATGACAGATAAAAGTATTATTGTACTTTAAAGTATTCTAATAAAATAAATATATATTTGCTTCTCGTGATTTTCCTGACCTTGTGCGATAGTTTAATTTATGATACATCCTTTTTTTTTTTTTTTCATTCCACTATTTTCTCTTTCAAATACATATTTAGACTTCACATTCTTGTTCCTCAGAATCGGTGGTATAGCAAGCGGGGAGCGGCCCACCCCGGGTGTCACTCTCTAACAAGGAAGGTCTCCATACAGGCATACAAACGAAAAATCTGAAAAAATGACAGAATGTTTTTCTCGTGTGGATATATACGTTTATAAAAAAAATTTCTTCGGAACCTTCATTCAGTAACCGTAAAAAAATGATGAAAATTTTGTTATTTGGCGATTTATCGCCAGTTGGCATTGAAATGTAAATTGAAAAAATACTTTGTCAAATACGCTTTAAGAAAAAAAAGCGTCATGTTGAATTTGTTTTGATAAATTTAATTTAAATAACTTTAGTTTTGTCAGTTTTAGTTTGTTTTAAGTATAATTTTGTTATATCGATATTTACAAGTATTTATATTCAAATTTAATCATCAAAATTTGAGATTTAAAACAAAATTCATAAATTAAATTAATTAAATTTGTTTCAAGCTCAAAGTCCAATTGAGAAGTGTCAATTAGATTTTGTTGCTATGGAAACCATTGGCTTTTATTTTTTTAATATGCTTAAATATATGAAGATAATTTTTTTTTTTTTTAAATCTATGAAAACAATTTTTTTCTTTTTTTTAAATCTATGAAAACATTTTTTCCATTAATTAAATAAATATTTCAACAAATAATATATATGTAATACAATATGTATATTTATGTATATAATATATTAAAGTCTCTCATTGTTTATGTTTAAATTCATTGAATACTATTTACACGCATTCTAAATATCCAATAGTTTTGAGTTGCATTATAATCATTTGCTTTTGGTGAGGAAAAAGGCTGCTCGCTAAATCGAGTGACTCTTTTGTCTTTTCACACCAAATATTTGAAAATATTTTATTTTTTTACACATTTTCTTCTGGGATTCCGCTGCTAATTTTGACTGATTTTTTATTATATAAGTACTTCAATAAGTATTTTTTTCATAAAATTCTGAGTATGCCCAGAATGGAGACCTTCCTTGTAAGGGGTGACACCCAATCTCTTTTTACAAATCTATATAATATATTATCTTATAAGATTTTGGAAAAGAATTCTGAAATAAAATAAAAATTCTAGGGCATGATGCAACAGAGTTAATTTTATTTTGTTGGAGAATGTGAAAATTTCCTAAATAAGATATGCACCAGAGAACAAAATCTAACCTACCCAACAAATGGGTAGTGAAAGCAAACTTTTAAAAAAAAAAACTTATCTTCTACATATAGACACCAAATTGATTTATGTGGATTGAGTAATGAGTTGTTCCTGTGGTTCTTTTAAGTAGGAGAACAAAAGGTAAATAAGAAATGGTATGGTCATTTGTTGTAATGACATAGAATTGTGATTGAAAAAATATGATGGACAGGGGTGGGTGAAACCCTGGTAAGTGGGGGTGACACCATTTTCATCTGCCCTGGGTGTCGCTCATTCTAGCTACGCCACTGCTCAGAGTATATTAGTTATTTTGTAGCCATCTCATCCATTATTATATGATAATTGAAAAAATTACATTTTTAGGTGTATTTGTTATTATATAAATACGTAATACCTATAGTGGTTGTTCAGTTCGTTCATTCTCATATAGCAGAGCAAAAACTTCCCAAATAAATCGTTTGAAAATTAAAATATATAATTGTATAATTTTGTCGAGTCATTTCATATTTTATGAAAATCGGATGTAGACTTCAATTACAAAGAATATTTGTTGTTAATGTGCAGGGCCACACAAAACTATTCCATTACATAATGATTTGAGGTGCATTTTAATTAGGGATGCACTGGATATCCGGCTGATTTTTCAATATCTGAAATATCATCAGATATCCGAATCACAATCACCGGATATCAGACTTCTCTATCGGATATCCGGCAGAATGCAGCAAAGCTAATATAGATCAATAACAGTAATCGTTTGATCCCAAACAATACTGAAAAACTTTTGTTTATAATGCAGAAGATGAAATAAGTTTCCTATCAATAAGTAAACGTTAATTCTCATAAGCTTAAAGAATTGCAAGCTTTCCTTACTATTTATATTTAAACTCTGTAATAAATTCAAGAATTTACATTTATATCTTTTAGAAAATTGTATCTTTACTTTCAGATTGTAAAACAAAATTTAAAGTCAAAATAGCAAATAAAGGCTTCTTGCAAAAATGTATAAAGATAGAAAACCAACTTTTAGAAATGCACAATTAATGCATGAAAAGGTAGCAAACAGCAGTTTTGAATCTACTATAAAGATTCTTCATCAGTAGCAAGACTCAGCGTGCTAAAATAAGCTAAGCTGAGCAAAGCAACAGATAAGCGCTGGCTTATATACCAGTTACAAGAGAGAATGATAGTAAATTCAAAACGGTTGTTTGCTACCTTTACATGTGTTATTTATGCATTTCTAAACGTTGTTTTCTGTCTTTAGTCTTTATAAAATTTGAAATTGTTTATTAAACTGATTTTATTAATTTTCTTTCTTTCTCTCAATTTAAACAATGGGTTAATTGGTTTTTAAGTTAAACAACTAAACAGATATATTTTTACTTTCTTCTAACCTTGACAGAAGAAAGTAATGTAATTGATTTTTTTGACGAATTTATATGTTTTAGGGATCTAATATTCCAAAAAGCATGTTTATTAAAAACCTCTGTCCTAGTGTCGCCATCATACCATCAAAAAGAGTATGAAGTTATACATAGAATGAACCAAATATTTTGTGCATGTTTTTGGTTGTAGGAAGCAGGTCCATCTTCAATATGGAAAAATTTTCGTAAGGCGGTACTGTAATCAAAGTTTTTGTGCCATTTTCATTATTCTATATCAAACACTGTATGAAGTTATGCATAGAATTGGATCAAATTTCTTTGGATATGTTTCTGGTAATAGCTGCCAGGTCTTCCTTTAATTTGAAAATATTTCGCCGGAATGTGGTACTATAATAATGATTTTTAGCTCACAGGCTATCAAAGTCTGAGAGCTTAATAATCTCAAAGTCTGAGTGCCCGCCTGTTCTATATGTATGCAAGTATGTATGTACATGCGTAACGTCATAACTCATGATAAAAATATCCAATTCACTTGAAATTTTGGATATAGGTATATTCTGATAAGGCTCTTCCCTGATTAGTTTTGGGAGCTCATTTGATAAGTATAAGTGGGGGAAGGGAGGCTAACACTCCTCCCCTTAATTTATATCAATGGGTTTTTCAACCAGAATTATCAGTTTTCGCTCAAAATTTAGACATAGGATTGTTCTGATGAGGACACCTCCATGATCAGTTTAGCGAGTTCATTGGATAAGTCTAAGAGGGGGGTGGGTGGGGGGAAATGGGAGATCCCCCTTAGTTTAGTTTAATGGATTTTTCATGCAGAATTTACCGATTTGCTTTGAAATTTGGATATAGGTTCATTCTGATAAGGCACTTCCTGATTTGTTTTGGGAGTTCATTTGATAAGTATAAATTGGGGATTGGTCGGATTACCCCTCTTAATTTAGGTAAATGATTTTTCTTGCAGAATTAACCTATTTGCTTTAATATTTGAATACAGGTTCATAGTGATAAGGTGCTTCCCTAATTAGCTGTGGGGTTCTTTTGTTAAGCATAAAAGGGATATGGGCGATTACCCCAAATCTCCTTAAATCTGATAAATGAGTTTTTCTGCAGAATTATCAGATTTGTTTTAAATTTTGAATGTAAATTCTTTCTGATAAGGAGAATCTCTGAATAGTTTTGGAAGTTTAATGGTTAACCCTTTAAATCCCAAGATAAAACACGTACTAGAAATTAGGTAGTTCAGAAAATCTTATTTTATACCAGAAAAATTCAATGGCTAATTTTGTTTTATTTCAATACGGTTCTGTACGGTTCAATATAGTTCTGTTATTAATTAAAGCAAATATTGCTGTTTTAATTTTCTGGTGGGAATATTAAGCTAAACGATTTAAAATATCTCGGGCGGTTTGGGATCCAGAGTCTTGAGTATAAAGAAAAGGAATAACTCCTCTTAAATTATATAAATGTTTTTTAGAATTATTTGATTTGCTATGAATTTTGGATATAGGTGTTTTTTATGTGATAAAGCATATCCCTGATTAGTTTAGGGGATTCAATGATTAAGTATAAAAAGGGGAAATGGGGGGAGCCTTTCCCTCTTTAATTTGTTTTTCGAATGGCATTAACCCTTGAAAATATAAGGCTGTAATATACAATTAGTATGCGTAGCTTGTGTGCTCAATGCCGTCAGTTTAATTGGGCAATATTCCTTTTATTGTAAAATATTTTATTTTTCATAATGCTTTTGTACAGTGAATTGACAGTTCATGCAGCAATGGGAATTTTGTGTCTTGCTAAAACTGGCTATTTGCAAACAGCTGATTTTATAGCAGAATGACAAAAATATATATTAATTTAATGAATATCGTGATCGAGATTAACTCATTCTTAATCTAATTAACTGACTGCAGCAAAAATTCTAGATGAAAATCAAAGTTGGTATAATATTGAACTAATAATATTGAAGTAGTATTACTATTTGTAAATATTATTTGAAACACTGAGATCTATGAAATAGAAGAGAGTTTTGGGATTGGTGCACCCAACTAGTTATTTTCGTCACTTCATTATAAATATTTAAAATAAAAAAGTTTTTTTGTCGATTATAAATTTCAAAGTGATAACTTAAAATAAAATTAAATCTAGCTTAAATAAAAAAATATATATTAAATAATTAAAACATGGAAAAAAATCATCAATTAAATCTATGTTTGTAGATAACTCTTCGACCATTGGTAAGATATTTTATGTTTACATTATAAAAAGATGCTATGTATTTCTTTTTAAAAGTACTTTACAACTATAGACATTAATAAACGTGTAAAATTTGTTCTAAAAATTATCAGCATTTCATTGTACAAATTATTAGCAATTTTCAGAAGTTCATTAACAAATAAGAAGAGTATTTAAATGTTTGAATTGCATTTTTTATTCAATATTATTAATATACAGATACAGGGTGTGAATTTCGGGACGGGATGGCAGGATTCATGCCCTAAGGAATCTTGTGTCATTCCTGTTTCCAAAAAAATCACTTTTCGAATTTTATTTCTTTGTGAAGTAACAATCAAGTCTCGGGACTGACTGACTATTTTCGTGATATTTTCCGCTATCTATTGACAAATCTCACAGTTTGCTCTTACGAAAATTATACAAAATTCATGATTGTTTTTCTGCGTTTGACTCAAAAGTTTTGTAATTTTTTTTTCCACAAAATTTTCTTGCTTGCTCGTCCTACAAATTTTTGCAATTTTTTTTTTTTTTTTTTTTTTTTTTCTAGAGATCAACTGAGAGATATCAAAATTTATTTCTCTCAACTGATTGACAAATTTAGCTTTTTTATTCTACGACTCATTGGCAAATTTCTCTTTTTTGTTTTTGTGACATTCTGATGAAATTAACTATTATTTTCCTGTGTCCAGAAGAAAAATTTGTGTTTTTTCTTTGTTACTGGCTGACTAATTTCACGATATTTCCTTGTGACAGATTAACAAATTTCACGATATTTTACTGTAATTGATTGACGAATTTCACTATATTTTTCCACTGCCCAAATTCCCTCAAAGTTCACATTTTTTCAGACCGGTCGACAATTTTTAAAAATTCATTTTTGCCATGGTGGACAAAATCAGCGATTTTTTTTTCTATGACTTATTTACGTATTTTGCGAATTTTTTTCCTGTGCTGAAGCAAGAAATAACTAAAAGGGCAGTAATGGTCACTAGAATTGAGCTCTATCACACGAGTCTGGAATTAGCACTAAAAAATGAGATTAAATCTTGTGTTGCACATTAGAAGGGGGGGGGGGAATGTTTTTTTTTTTTTTAATTAATGGTTCAACATTAGATTTTCATTTTGCAAAATCATTGCACATCTTGTCATCTATGGGCTCAATAATCATATCTCTTTTATTTTTTTAAAGATCTTTCATACAATGTTTCTGTTTGGATTTTTTTTTTTTCCATATCTGAAAATTTGCACTTGCCCATTTTGTAACTTTTCTACTGTCTTTATTAACAATGACATTTTGATTTCCTATTCAAATAAAAATTCTTCTAAATTTAAAGAATTTCGTAAAATAAATAAATAAAATGTGGACATCCATTGCCCAAAACAAGATGTTTAAATGTTTCCGATTGAGTTGTTGAAAGTCAGTAAAAATGTTATTTTTATGATGATCAAAACATGATTTATGTAATAAGAGTCATATACTATGTACGTCATGGATTAAACATTAATATTCCTAGACGAATCATAAACAAAATAAAATGCGGACACCACAAGGTCCATCCTCGACCGTTAACAAAAACCGTTTTCCAAATGATTTGAAAAAAAAAAAAAAAAAAATGAATTTCAAGGCAACGCATTTAGAAACAATAAATAGTTGATGTGCATAGTTCACAGAAATTAGGACATACCTTTTTTAAATAAACCATTTCCCATATAATAGAAGAAATCTACTGACTATGTCATTTTCAGAATTTCATATGGGTTTAAAATTCCAATGCATAGTAGAACATAATTCAAGTAGCTAAAATGCCAGTGATGACAGTATTGACGATAATTCCACTAAGTGATATACAATCACCGAAGGATATTGACAATACAATCATTTACATGCAAGCAAATTAAAAATGAATGCACATCAGATTTTACAAAATTAAGAAAACAAAATAAGATGAAAAAAGCATAATCAAGTATTTCCGATAATTTTATGTTAGAAAAGTTTAATCTATAAAATATTCTAAACCACATAAAATCGAATAAAATCTAAATTAAAAAATTCATTTAGCAACTCGGTTATTAATTGCCCATAACATTGAGTGAAAATTGAAAAATAAATATGATATATATAAGGCTTGATTCTTTTCCTTTGTTTTAATTAAAATAAATATTTTGGATAATTATCTTGAGTTGTTGATTTAAATTATTCAAATGGTATTTTGTCATGTCGGTATAAATTGTAAATATTTAAATGGCATGTAAAAAGTAATAGGGTTTAAAAAAAAAAAAAAAAAAAACAGATTTTTCCCCCTTTCATATAGTTTAACTCCCCTGCATTTACAAATGTTATGAGAGAAACTCTTTCCTCCTGGGAAAACCTGAATTTCTAGCCCTGATAGTCAAAGATATATAATTTTTGTAAAATATATTTCAATACGTTTAAAATGTTATAATGGTATGTAAAACATGTTTGCAATTTATTATTTGAGATGACATTGTATAATGAAATAAACAAATATTCATCATAGCTAAAAACATATTTGGTACCGGATATCCGAATCCGGCAAGCAAATCAGATATCCGGTATCAAATATCCGGCAAAATCAGTATCTGGTGCATCCCTAATTTTAATCATGTTAAACTATTTCACAATTTATGAAATTGATACATGTTGCTGAGGTTTACGACTAGTTACTTCCTGTATTGGAAAAAAAAAACAGATAGTATTTACAAGGACACATAAAAGATTTCGGCTACTGTACTGCATTTTAAGTACTGTGTAATATTACACCAAGATCTGAATAGTTTTAAAACTTCATTATAGTATGAATGCACCTCAATTGCTACACTTCACGTTCAATTTCCAACTTGTTATTTTTAAATTTTCTAATACGAGAAAAAATTATGTTTGGAAGCTAATGTCAGCTAATGCTAGCTACAAAATCAAAAGCTTAGACCAATGTTTGCGAAATTATATTTATGATTAAAAAGCAAAATTGAAATGTTTAGACAAATAGATACTATCGATTGACCAAACTAATGGTATTTCATGTATAGCTTAAAAACTATGCTTTGTTTTATTAGATTAAACTGCATTTAATATGTATGCAATGTAGTTTTCTCTGTCAAGTGTTTTTCTTGAAATGATGACTTCATCCTTTAGTGTAGTTTTTTTTTTTTTCTCCGAATGTGATTTTTGCCTTTAATATTTTTTTTATTATAACTTTGATGGAATAAATGAGATAATATTCTGGCTTCACTAATTTGTTTGTAGATATTTCTATATTTTTTCGTTACAAGGATCTGTTTAGTAAAAGTTTGGATCCTATAAAAGACCCGTTACAAAAATTTTCATCTTAAAACTGGACCCTTCACAAAATTCTTTGTCTTAAAAATAGACTTTTTACAAAACTTTTCTGCCTCCAAACTGAATGTTTCCTAAATTTAATTATTTAAAAATACAATCTGAACTGTCACAAGACAGCTGAATTCATCAAAGACATATGTTACTTTAGCTTTCTTTTATACATCAGGTATAGACATAAACCTGAATATAATGATGATTTCAAATTCACAAATTTACGACTAGAATTTTTACAGTTCACAAAAACAGGACCCTGTGAGAAAAATCTGTTCTTTGAAACTCTAAACTTCAACATAAAAAATATTAGACAGTGCTGAAATTTTTTTAACTGAAGTGCAAAGCTGTTGTGTAGGGTTATCTGATGTATATTTTATTTTTGTCAACTTTCCATTTTCTACGCACATACAAAGCACACAAAGTGAGTCATATACTGCAAGTTTTTTGACACTACACTCTAATTTTGCTATACCACATTAAAAAAATCCTAAACCTGTGGCTTTTGTGATCCATGAAGAATCAATGCCTACTACGTCCAACTCTGTTTAATAGTCCCTGGGCCTTGAGGTGCAATGCAGCATGTGTCTCGGTCGCATTTTCAGAAAGAATCACGTTTTGAGCACCTTATCGCCAGAACAACGATTGGCGCGCATATGAAGTCAATGCTACGCACCCTTTCTCGTTTGTGACTTCAAAGGCCTAGCGAATAGCAACCCTTCCTTCTGCAAAGATATCGCGCTTATTGTTCATTTATTTTTACCGTAAATGTTATCAAGCAAAGACTATAATATGAGGAAATGTTATTCACCGTTGTTTACAATTAAAACATAGCTTAAAGCAAAGAGCTTTTTCAGATTAAAATGCTTTAAATTTCACAGAACATCTAAACACAATTTTTTTTTCTCAATTCAAAAATATTATTTACTTAACTCGCTATGTTCGAAGAAATTGAGAAGTTAATTAAAAACAGTAGTAAAGATTCTTTTGTAATAAATATAATTCTATTAATCATATGTTTTATGACACATTTGAACTTAGTTTACTTTGTGTTTGGCGATGCAGCTAGCTGAACGTTCTCGGTTCTCGCTTTCGCCAACTCGCCAAGGCTGGTGCTCAAAACGTGATTCTTTCTAAAAATGCGTCCCGGTCAGGGAGTTAGCCCAGTGAGATCTTTAGTTCCCAAGCAAGCTTGGTGCTCATTTTATGAACCTCAAAGAAGTGAAAGGCTGAGTGCCTCTTGCCCCGCTAGGAGCCAAACTCACGGCCTGCAGCACAGCAGACAGGTGACTACTACATTACTGGGCTTCATTATAACACATTGCTTGATTAAAAAATAAAGCTGTTGTTAATTGAAAATTAAAGTATCTGCAAAAAATTACAAAGATTGTTGTGCAAAGATTGTGTAGATCTGCCTTGCACAGATCTACTAATAAGAACATATTGATATAATCATAATCAAGTTTTGTATTTTTATGGATTGCAATCCTTTTTTTTAATTTTTGTTTTAAGAATGATCCAGTTTCGCTTCTGGAAGGCATTTCAAGGTTATTTCACTATTTACTAAAATCATTTTTAAATAAAATTATCTGACAAAATATAATATCCCATCTTGATTTAATCACAAGCTACTCATTATGAACTTTAAAAATTTCCTGTTTACTACTTTAAAGGTGACAGATAATAATGCAGTGAAACTTTGTACAATGGTCACTCCAAAAAATAGCAACCTTCTAATACAAGTCATGTTTTAGTGTTGCTGATTTGTTGCACTAAATCTCTGAACGACGCAAGCAATGGCCACAACACAGTATTTATTTATTTATTTTTTAATGTTGCTTTTAACTGAGATTGCAAACGTCCTTACAATTTACGTACTAATCTGGTTGTGTAGCAAAACCCCATTTGTAAATAGATGTGGTGAGGCCCCACCAGTGGCCGAGAGGGTCTGACCTCTCAACTGGTAGACGGCAGGTGCTGGGTTCGAACCCAATCGCGGCCGTCGGCCTAACCGTTCGGAGTTTTCGTGGTTTTCTTCGAACCTTGCGTAAATACGGGTTAGGTTCCCTTAGAAAGACCCCCACGAAGGGCATCCCTCCTCATAGGGCCTATATCCCATAGCGTAGATAATCGGCCGAAACAAAATACAACAACACAACAGATGTGGTGAGAGAGAGGTGGGAATACTCATTTGTACTCTTTGTAAGACACGTAGTGATATTTCTTGTCTATGTTTAGAAAATGTTTTTACTAGAAGAATGGATTTAAAGTGCAAATTTTTAAGTGATAAGTTAAAATATTAAATGTGCAATTGCAGAAAGACTCAAATAACCTTCTAGGAGAGAGAGAAAAAAAAAAGGTCACTTTGATTTAGAAAAGGCGTTTCAAGGTGTAAATTTGGAATTTAAAACTAAATGTCGAAGAATTTGTTATGATAAGTTGTTTTTGCGATGTTATTCTTACTTTTGAGAAAAAAAATTTATTTCTGGATCAATGTTCAAGGAAAATGTCCCTGAAATTGCAGAAAAACACTGAAATTAAAAATTTTGTGTTTATTCAAGTAATAAACAAGTCATCAGCAAATCTGTGAAAATGATTATCCATTAAAAGATATGCTTTAAAAAAGAAGAAAAAAAAAACCCTGTAAACAAGCGATTTCTTTAGTGTAAAATAGTATGCATTTTTTAATTGTAAAAATAAAATAATTTTGGTCTGTTATTTTGATTTTAAAGTAATTTTGAGCTTTTAAAATTCAGAATCTCTGTATAACAGCAACCTCCAAAGTAGGGTCACTTTACCGTGCTCCCAGTAAGGCCACTATTCAGAGGTTTTGCTGTACATATTTTCCGAATTTAAAATTTCCAAGCACTTCTACTTCCAACTACTCTGTAAAACTTAGATTCTCCCTTTTCAAATGAAGTCACATATTTGAAATGAATAGAACAGCAATTAATGAAAGTATTCCTTGGCAGTGGCTGCTGGTTTTGCAAATTGAAATTACTAGGAAATTTAAATAAAATGTGCATTTTAAGCTTTAACATTTGTAGTATTATCCATCACCTTTTAAGTAAACAGAAAAGGTTTTAAAATTCATTGTACAATTTGTCATTTTAAAAATATTGGAGTTTTATTATTGGAACATAGCTTCGATTTTCTATAAAAAAAAAAAAAAAAAAAAAAAAAAAAAAAAAAAAAAAAAAAAACTTTTTTCAACATAATAGCTTCTAAAATATTACTCATATTGACGCTGTAATTGAACTGGAGGCCACTAGTCTAGTACCAAGATTTTTTGGTGACTAGGACCAAAACTAAGGTGGGAACAAGAGAGCATGTGGCCGACCGCCAGAACAAAGGGGCGCCAAATGAAAATTTTGTATATTTATTTTTTTCATGTCTATGTTTAATACGGTATTGTTAAAATCATCCTATCTGGATTATGCCAAAACATAGAAGAATATAAGGATGATATGGCATTAGGATACTGTATAAAATGGTGCCTTGTATAACTTAGATTCTTTTAACAAAATTTTAATGAATCCACATTTGACAAAGCAGATTACGTTGTTCAGTATTACAAATTTTATGATTATATATTTTAAATTAAGTTGGCCATTAGAAAATTAATAAAATTCTCTTTCTAAATATACTTTGCAAAGGGGGGGGGGGGGGCAAAATACTGGTTTGCCCTAGGTGCAAAAAAGGCTAATTTTCGGTCCTGTCAGAGTTTGAAAATCAGCATTCATGAACCCACATGTCCCAGAATGTTGCCCGAAGAATGCCATATTTCTTTATATTTTCACTTGTTATACATAGCATTGAGCTTTTTGTAAGCTTATTCATTTACTGAATTGTAGATATTAGACAGCTACAGCCTGTAAAAGACATCCCAATACTTTTCTTCTATAGGAGCTTTGGTATTTATTTATTTTTTTTTTTTTTAACTTCGCATAATTTGATCTTTAGAAAATGAGATTTGTTGCCAAATGATGTAAACAGCTATAGAAACAAACTTAATGAGCTTTTATGTTAGTTTATGTATTTATTTATATACATACATATGTTGAAAGGTCTAAAAGTAAAAACTGGTTATGTATACAGAAATTATGCAGTTCTTATGAGCATATTATATTTAGTCCCAAAAGTATGAAAATTAATAAAAAGTGGATGGGATAAAAGAAGAAAAAAAATTAATCGCATGAGAACAAAAACTATAAACTTAACTTGCAAATAATAATAACTGTAACGTGGGAAACAAGAACTACAAATTCAACTTGCCTATCCCCCCCCCCCCCCCAAAAAAAAAAAAAAAAGCTTTTAATTTATTAGGATGTGGAAAGAGTAAAGAAGTACCAAAAATGTATGTAGCTGTAGCCTCACAAGATATGGAAAGTCCGCATACTCTAAATATGTAACAAATTTAAATTATAAATAAAACAGAAATTTATCAAAACAAAATTAATAATTCAAATAAAAATAAATAAAAGTGTAATAAATAAATGTGTCTTGGGCCGCATTTTTTAAGTATATTTTTTCCAGACTTTTTTTTAGTGTTAAAGTACATTCATTTTTTGACTTCATATATTTTATACTTTAATCCCCTTCATATTATGGGGTACAGCTTTGTTTTAAGGTAAAAGCAGGCATGGAGTGACTACCATGGAGGTGACATTTAGTATGATTTTAATTTAATTAAAATAGTTTTAAATTTCAATTTTATTTTAAAGTTTTTTAGCTATCTTCATAGATTATCTAATTAATCGAACAAATGTTTCCATAAGCATACAAAATACGGATTGAGAATCAAATTTCCGCGTATTTTCGAAACAAACCATCTGGTCATTAATATTGAATTAATATCAAATATTAAATGTTTATTTCTATTAAAACAAAATTAATGAAGTATGATTAACCTAAATTAATAATCATTAAAATTTTGTATTGTATATATTTAATTTAAATGAAAAATAATTGTCTTATTTATTTATTTTAACACTCGTTCATAGTTATTGCTGACTAAATGGAATTGCTTGATTAGACTTTAGTTAATATGGTTGAATACAAAGGGCAGCACTAAACATATTTATCCATGAAGTTTCCATGTAAATGCAAAGAACTTGGAAATACTATTCTTACTTGCAGGAATAGATGCAACTTTTATTTATTTATATTTTTTAAATTTTCGCTTTTGGAATTCTAATTTAGATCAGTGGTTTGCGAATTTAATTATTATGCGACCTGCCTTTACGGGTGTATTCGAAAAAATATTTTTCCTCCCCCAATAGCTCAAAAATTTCTGAGACATATTCAGATTCATTTTCAAAAGTAAAAACAAGAAACTTGCTGAGGTGGTTTTTGAAGAGTTTTATAAGAGGTCGTGTGATTTCATTTTTAACTCAATTCATTAGAATTTGATTTTTAAACAATTACTTTCTCAGTGTGACCATTGTTTTCATTCCTAGATCTCTCTCTTCGTAAAATTCTGTTCAAAATGCCCACTTTGAGAGCATTTTTTGCAATATTTTCTGCACTTATCAAAAAATCAACAAGCACGGCACATTGTGTACTTTCTAAATAAGAAAATTTGCCAGTTTAATGTGTCTGAAAGGGGGAAAAATCAGAAAATAAGTACTTCGGAATGAAATATACCCTTAAATCCCTACTTCACGCACGCAAAAACACAGGCCCGTTAAAGTAAATGCTATAAAAGAATTTTTTTTTTTTTTTTTTAATCGCATTTCAATGTTTCTAAATGATTGTTTTTCCATTTAAAAAATTAAGATCTGTCTCTACAAAAAACCACTTTTACTTTTTCAATTTTATTTTTAAAGGTTCTGGATGCAAGTTGATTTTTTTTTAAGAGAAATGTCACGGAATTTTTTTAAACGGTCAGGGAAAACCTGGAAAAGGCAGAAGAATTTTTTTACCACAATTGTGTAGGAACTCTGATAGAATCCTAATAAATTTTGTATTTCATGTATTTTTGAGTGAGAGTGCAATAACTACACTATATGGCCAAAAGTGACCGGACAAATATAGTAGTACGTGCCATATTATGTATTCTATATTGACACTAATCAATGGATAAATGGATACAACCCCTCATCTTTTTGCTTCATTTAGGGAATTATGGATTTTGGGCTTATTCTATGGACGACCACTTTCAGAATTTTCAAGCTATGTTTTTGAAGCTTTTGCAAAAATTGATCTATACATTTTGCTAATGCAATATGTAAATGGAATTTCGATAGCGTTCACGCATGCACACTAAAAATTATTTAGTAAACCTACTCAGTTTTCATACAATTTTTGTTATTTTTTAATTCTGATGAGAGAGTATTGTGTACAATGTTGTTTGTCAAATTTTCTGAAAAGAATATTACTTTATATCAAGAACTCTTCAAATTATCGGCAAAAAACTTGGAAAAATTTGGGACAGCTTTCATAAAAAAAAAAAACTCTTAATTTCTCTATGAGTATACATGCTATCCGCATAAAAGTGAACACAGTTTATTACAATAAGCCACGTAATCATAATCTACAGTTTGAACGTTTTTGCTACATTAGTTTTGACAAGGTTATCTAAAAGTTATTCGTTCTTTTTCAATTTGTTGATGGTTCCCTATAGAGTTTCGGGGAAAAAAATATTCACGGAAAGGTATGACCTGTACTATTATGTTTACATATTTAGTTTCAGATTCATTCCTCGTGTATTTTTCTAGATATTTTAACACAATGTCTAAAATCGCAAGTAGCTGGTCACCTTTGGCCATATAGTGTATTCCACCAAGATCTGAACTACAGTAAAGTGCGGCTGTTCCGAAGTAATTGGGGCCGGACACTGTTCGAATTTCATTAATAATCAATGTATTGAATTGTTAAGGGTGTATTCGAAAAAACGCTTTTCCACCTTCAACAGCTCGAAACTTTCAGATTCAATTTCAGACACATTTTTAAAAGGAGAAACATGAAACTTGCTGAGGGGATTCTTGAAGAGACGTATGAGGTGCCGCGTGATGTCTTTTTACGCTCAATTCACTAGAATTTCAATTATAAACAATTACCTTATCCGTAAGACCTTTTTTTCGTTCCCAAAACTCCCGCTTGAGAAAAATGAGTTTAAAATGCCGTTTTTGATTGCTTTTTTTGCAATATTTTCTGCATTTATCAAGGAATCGACCATCACGGTACCTTGTGTACTTTCGAAATAAGAGATTTTGAAAGTTTGGTGTGTTTGAGAGCAAAAATGAATTCAAAAATAAATCTGAAAATAAGCAGTTTGGATCGGAATACACCCTTAAGATTTAAATTAAGTGTAGGGGCATCTGCTAGCGTCAGCTCTATACAGTGTTGATCAACTTCTGTTACTTCTAACAACATAATTTCAAATTCATTGTTAATATATAACAGACTCTTCAAGCAAAAATTACAGACATAGTATAGAAATAAATACTCTTTTTCTCCGCACATAAATCTGAGTCAATGGGGGAAAAAACATGTTACTTAGTTGATTCAGTGTCTTTACTTCTTAAGTGTGTGTAAATTAGTTATTTTTTGTGTTTAGCAGTGATTAAAAGGGATTCCACAGAATTCTATAAATGGAGCCGACATGTACTGTGAATAACCAGCTTTAGTGTCCCTGTAAATACTATATACATTCTATTGTACAGAAATTAACTTGTAGTAGACCTCAGTAACGTATACCAATTTCATAAAATGTGAAATAGTCTGTTATAATTGAAACGCAACCCAAACAATGTTCACCCTATATCATTATGTTATGTAATAGAATACCTTTGTGTAACACTGTGAATTAATAACAAATATTTCGGGCGCTCCCATAACCCATCGGGCGCCATATAATAATTTGATCTCTACGCCCACCCATTTTTAATTAATTTATTTTATCGCTGAAATGGAACTTGGTTTTATAGAAGTTCTCAAGTTATTTTGTTTGAAAAATATTAAGGACATCAATTATGCTTACAAGATCACTGAAAAGCCTTTCAGCGGATGTAAGTTACATTTCTCTCAAAAATAAATTTCTTACATTGTTTTCCCATCTGTTTCTATGTCTTGAATTCATAAAGAATTTAGGTGACTAAAATATGTTTTCCTTGACATGTAGTTTTTAGGTGCGTTCGTAATTATGTAAATACGTAGCACCTATACTAGTTGTCGTTCAGTCCATCCGTCTGTCCGTCTGTCTGTCCGCATATAACAACGCAAAAACTAATCAACGGAATCATTTGAAATTTAAAATATATAATTATTACATAATTTTGTTGAGTCATTTCAAATTTTATGAAAATCGGATGGATAGATCAATTACAGGGACAATCAAAAGGATTCCGTTACATTACGGTCAATGAGGAAAAAAGTTTCAGATGCATTTTAATCGTTTGAAATTTAGAATATATAATTATTACATAATTTTGTCGAGTCACTTCAAATTTTATAAAAATCGGATGCATAAATCAATTACAGGGACAATCAAAAGTATTCCGTCACATTATGGTCAATGGGGAAAAAGTTTCAAATGCATTTTAATGGTGTTACACTTATTCAAACATAACAAAATTGATATGCATCTATGAAATATATACTATAATATACAATTTGCACAATCTGTGTTGCAAAGAACATTTATTATTGATTTACAAGGCCGCACAAAAGTATTCCATTACATAAAGGTATAGGGAGAATATTGTTTGGTGAGCGTTTTAATTGTAATTAACTATTTAACATTTTATGAGATTGATATACGTTGCTGAGGAATTCTACAAGATATTTCCTTTATAAAATAAAGCAGATAGTCAGGGGCGTAAACCACTCTAGTCGCGTAGGGGGGTGTAGGCTCATAAATTTCCGACTTTCAAGAAGGAAAATTTCCGAGTACTATGGCCAACATGAGGACTAATATATATACTACATACATACATATATATATATATTTATTTATATATATATTATAATTCTTAAGATAATTATGACTTAGTGTATCGAGATAGTCAAATAATCTTATATTATGCTATTATTAGTCTTATAAAACACAATATTTTCCCCATTAGTAGACGATCTCCTGATGGAATAATCGTACCACCCGAGAGGGACATGGGTAGTGCATTATATGAATAAGCAGTCGCAGGGCTTTCCAACGATATATCACACGAAAGGTGTCGGCTAAATTTAGAAAAGCGGTGACTTGTGAGGACTAAGTGGGTATCCAACGATATATCACAAGAGAGATGTAGGCCAAATTTAGGAAATATTTCCCCTCCCAAAGTAGACTCTTCCTCTAACTGTGATTTTTTCATATATCATAAATAATATTTATCGGAGGGCCCTGTAAAAAAAATCCGATCTTAAATGATAAAACGCTACAGTTTAAAAAAATATCGAAAATTGTCCACGGTAGGGAAATTGGTGGGGGTCAGGGGGAGGGGAGAAAGGTTTATAATATGAAAGAGTGATAGAGTGAAAAAGTGAGAGGCTCTCTTATGATACGCCACATGGTCCAAAAAGTATGGAATTTTCCACCCCCACTTTAATCCCCTCGAGAGTGGAAATTTATAAATATTGCTGAAACACTTATTTAATTAGTTTTTAATAATTTTATTTTCTGCCGTTTCATGCTATTATTAAAAAAGACTGCTAAGATGTGCTAAATGTCCTAAATTTTTCGACTCCCCCCAACTTTTAACCCCTTGAGGGGGGGATTTCGAAAATCGTTGGATTATGTGTTTAATAATATTTTTAGTAGATTTATTTTCTGGAATTTCACGTTCCTATCTTAAATGTTTGCTGAGATATGGTAAGTTGTTCCAAAATTTTTGACCCCTTCCCCCCTCTTGTCCTTCTTAGGGGGGGGGGGTGATAATTTCAAAAGTTCCATCTTAGTGGACACGTACATCATAAGAAGTATTTTCTCTCCAATTTTCATGGTTCTACATTCAATATTTTGGGCCGAACGTTGATTATCAGTCAGTCAGGACAAACTATTATATATATATATATATATAGATATCTCTACTAGCTGACCCGCCAGCCGTTGCCCAGCCATTAGATAAAATATATACTAGGTATATCATATAAATATATTAGATGCATTATATAGATAAATAACAAATTATTAAATAAAGTATGTAAGTTTTAGGTGCGAATTCATTGTGTTTTCAAATTATACTCAAATTATTCTTAAAAAAATAATAATAAATAAATAAATAAGGCAATTAAACAGAGCCAACAGTTTTGCTGTCGCCGTATGAAAACATGCACACAATACAAAACAAAAAAACGAAATGCATAAGTCAAAAGTAAAATTCTTGTTTCTCTACAACCCCCCTTCCCCTACACACACACACAGGCACAACAGGCTTTAAAAAAAAAGTATCAGTAAAAAATTTTAAATTGCAAAAGAGGTTTAAAGATCGATTTAATCATCAATTAGTTTTAAACAATCAAAAGTTGCGCCATTTTATCTTCTCCCAAGACCGAAATTATTTTCAAGTTTCAAGTGATTAAATTTTGTTTCTTATCTATACACACACACACACACACAAAAGAAAAATCTATGTATAAAATAATAATCAAATTATTGTTATGCAGTGAGACAAAATTATTATATCTGGTACTATAACAAAGTTTTAAAAATATAGAATATTTGACATATATTGACATTTGAACTTCAAAAAATAAATTAACTTTCTTAGTATTAATGAAATAATATTGATAAAATATAAAAAGATCCATAGTACAGTTTTAACTTCATGCACAATACTGAATTGTAAAATGGTTGGCAAAAAAGAAAGCAAATATATTGAAAGAAAAAATTTAGTTAAAAATAATAATAACTTCATGAAATTTAAATAATAACTAGCTTGTCATCTCCAGTTTGAAACAAACCTAGCAAATAGTTCGGGAATTGCGATACTAACTGTTAAAAAGAAGTTAATATATATCGAATAGCAGTACATTTTTACAAGTTATTAAATAATTTATCTCTCCCCTCAATAAATAAATAAATATATTATTAAATATGAAAACAATAGTTATTTACATATTTTATATATCTAAAATATTCTGTAATAAAATAGCTTACTTACTTCAAAAGGTTTTTTTGGAACTCCAGCAATTCAAAACGGTATATGTATATGGGCTGAAATTTTATCAGGATGTTTTTGTTTATTATGTGTGTTCCTGTAATCATTATCGAAAATGGAATTACGTAACGCAGATTGTACTTTTTGTCTCTTACATTTAGGTGAGGACATAACAGATTCAAAAATATTCAATTGTTAACCAAATACCAAAATATTCTCGCATCAACATTTTGTAATTGAATGATTTCGTACTATGAGCTTGAATACTAACGGTTTACACAAAGAGTTAATGCAGGTGCTGCTTGTTTTGTAATTGACACATAGGACAGGACAGGAAGTTCAGCGCCCAGTTGTCTAGGTGCCCAAGCTTTAACTTTGAAGAGAAAAAAAATGTTCTATCTTTCTATTTTTCAGAAGTCAGTTAATAGCCCAGTCATTTTAGCAAAAATAGGGGAAAAAATTAGAACAAAACTGGATTTTTGCATAGGTGCTAGTTAGGTTATGTAGTTAAACATACTAAAAGTCCCCATCGATCCTATGTGAGCTTTCGCCACCAGGGGGCGCTAAAGAGCTTGAAAATCAGTTTTTGTGAATATCTCACGAACAATGGCATTTAGAGAAAAAAGTTGAATTACAAAGTTGTAGATAATTTAATTTCCTATAAAAAGTGTTATTAACATTTGTTTGTCACATTAACCCTTCCCTGTCAAAAATGTAAAAAAGTGAACATATTTGAAAGTAAAATTATAAAAATACAAAAAATCTGCTTCTAGGTTTAACAAAAATTATGTAAACAGATCTATAATTCTCACCTTTGAATTGGAAAAGTGAATATATAATATACATTCATGCTTATTTCCACACCACCCTTGGGGTAAATCACTTAGTGCGGTTTTTTTTATTATTGTGGTTTCTCCCGTAGGCATATTCCAGTTATAGTGACTGGCTTAATCCAATTTCAGTCGTTTAACTGCTTTAGTAATTCTTTGCACAGCTTCAATTTCTACACTCGATTCAGATTCGTCATTATCTGTATTTATTTCTTTAGTTGTTGTGCTGCTTTCAGTATTTTTTGTTTGCCTTTCGATATCATCACTGAATTCAGAAACAGCGCTTCCCTCCTCCCTTGCAGTGGGCAGGATACTGTCAATATTTCCCTCGTCTTCAAATTCAATTTTACTTGTATTATGAAATGAAACTCAGCAGCAATTTATGCAAATATCAGAACATTTCAATCCAATTTTTCGGCATCCACATGCTTTTCCACATCCTTTGGAGCAAGTGCAAAAAATAGATTCAATAATATTTTTTGGTTCGGGCGGTAAGGTAGCAGGAATTGGGACCAAATTAGGTGCGTTTTGCCAGCCCCAGTTCTCAGGAAGTAAGTTTATTGCTCAATCAGTATTGTATTTGATGATAAATACGTAAACTGTAAAATCTAGCTGCATCTTTGGTAAGTGGCAAAAATAAAAGGCTTTTTTTTACCAATAGCAAATTTTTTCTTGAAACATACATAACGGTACTTGTTCAGAGAAATTTCTGCTTTACTACCGTATAAAGCTAGAAAAATAGTTTTTCCTGCCTTCAAATTAAGATACTTGATCACTTTTAAAAATGCTGGCAGCTTGTATGTTATGATCTTCTTCCTTTTTCAAAAATTTTGCTAACGATATTTTACCTTTCCCAAACATTGCTGATGTTGAGTTACAACCTGAAAAAGTGTGGAAGAACAAACATGATCTTTCAGAACAGCATCATTGTTAAGAATGTGCGATGAAAACAGGGTGGTTACAATTCGTCCTCTAACAGGCTTAATAAAAAATATCTCTATCTCTGGGTGCTAAAGCAGTCAACAATACGAGCAAGTCAACATCATCGCCAACAACAGCAGTAAGCGTACCAAACTTTGCTACTTCAATAGTGTTAACAATCAGTGTTTTTGCATCATCTTCTGCTTGTTTCGCTTCGAAACCATTCTCCATAAATTTCTCCATAAGCATAGATATGAGACATGTCTTATGTTAATGATTAGATTAAAAAAACGCGATACTTTAGAGCTTTCTTTTTTTCCTTCTGTAAAAAATCTTCGTCTAATGTATCAGAATATAACAAACATTTTATCTTAAATTCAAACAACGGACTGTCATTTCTCAATTTTTCCTTCAATGGATGATTAATTTGTGCGGACGTTGATCTTTTTCTCTGCAATAGATTTATTGTATGATTTAATAGAATCCTTTCGTGAATAATTTTTCTTACTCTTTGAATGAACTGTAAATTCATTATTGTTTTAACCATTTCTTCAAATATTTTTCACTTATGGTCATCTCTTTCCGAACTTGCTTTCACAATGGACTTCAGTCGCTTTTTTTTTCTATTTTTACATAATCTTTCGAAACGCAGTCCTCATCTCATGCAAGATGAACTATTTTATCAATCTCCATTTTTTGCTCAGAATCAGCAATTAAGAAAGAGTAATTTTAAACTGTCATAACTAATTTAAAACTTTCTACAACATGCGTTGAAAATAAAATTATTCCCTTTCTAAAATCTCACAAAGAATAAATACTTCGTTCAATAAATTAGGGTGATTTCATACTAGTCAAATGAGCACCAAATGAAAATAAAACATTGGTAAGTACTTGTACGTGGTACATTTCGACAAATGAAAAGAGAGTTAGCGTATTGGGCAATGACTATTCGTCACCTGAGAATAATACAGTTCTATCTGTGTTTTTGAAAATATTGACTATCTATATAGAAAGGCTCTATTTGTATCTATGAAGGCATTTTTGCATCAAAATGATGTTACATATAATTTACATATAACCTTACAATTATATTACGACATTTTTTTAATCGAGAGATACAAATAGAACATTTCTATATCGATAAGTCGATTTTTTTCAAAAACACAGATAGAACCTTATTATTTTCAGGTGACGTATTGCACAAGCGCGTGAAAACGCCATACAGACAATGGGGGAGAAATGGGGGGGGGATCGAAAGTTGTTTAGTATTAGTTCTGCCTCTTCGTCACGTTATGATTGTACTTGCACATTTTTTCAATAATATTTATTTTATCTTAAATTTTGGCAGGGAAGGGTTGGTGTGACAAAAAAATGTTAATGACACTTTTTGTAGAAAATTAAATTATCTACATCTTCGTAATTGAACTTTTTTGTCTAGATGCCATTGTTCGTGAGATATTCACATAAAACCGATATTCAAGCTCTTTAGCGCCCCCTGGAGGCGGAAGCTCACATCGGATCGATGGGGATTTTTAGTATGTTAAACTACATACCTTAACTAGCACCTATGCAAAAATCCTGCTTTGTTCTAATTTTTTCCGCTATTTGCAAAAAAAGGTGCTAAAATGACTGGACTATAAAATCTCTAGCTGTTATTTATTTATTTATTTATTTATTTACTTAAGGAATATTTTAGAGACAAAAATTTGTCAAAAATACGGGATTTCTTAATATAAGTTTTAATTCTTTCTAACGACAAACTTTAAAACAGCGTAACAACTTGATGTTACCCCTTATTTTTCGGACTAAACAAAATGCAATAGTATTAATAAAAATATTTTAAAAAAATAAATACAATTGATTCAGGAAAAAAAAAAAAAACGACCGTATTATTTCTGGGAGAAATATACTCGTATATTGTAAAATATTCATATTATTTCGAGATAAAAATTCAAAGTATTTGGGTATTTTCAATTTTCATCCTATATCATATATATTTCTTAAGCACTTTTTTAAATCAATCCAAAATTACGTAAAAAGGTAAATGAAAACAGTTTCACATTTTTAATTATATATATTTTTTAATAAAATAAAAAGAAAACACAATATTAGTTAGTAGGAAAAAATAAAACCATAATTATTTTCAATTAAAGGTAAAATTTGTATAGAGTGGAAAACATCCAGATTTCGAAATGGAAAAATATTAAATATTTGTATTTCAGTTTTGAATTTTCATCGGATATCATTTAAATTCCGTGATACATAGTTCTAACTAAATTTAAAGTTTAGATAAAAAAAATAGGAGTTTCTTCACTTCAATCAGTATAGCTTAAAATTTCAAGACTAAACTAAAAACTATCCTATAGTAAACAAATACAGGTAGATTTCGATATTTCGAAGTCAAAAAGCACAGAAAAAAAAAAAAAAAAAAAAAAAATCGGAATATTAAGGTTTTACTCAAAATACCACAGTTACAAATAACATTAACATTGCTACAATATGTACATAAATATTTTTTTTTCGTCATATCGAGGTTTCCGAGTACACATTATTTGACAAATCAAAATTTTTCTGAATAGTTTTATAAAAAAAAAAAAAAAAAATCCTATATATTGATAAGTTATATTAATTAGTAAATTAAACTAATTAATAAATTACCAATTAGTTAAATTAATTAGTTCCGGTTAAGAATAAGTTTATGTTTTCTTCGTTATAAATTTTTTTTCTTATTAGAAACTACAAGGGGAAATAAATCCGACTAAGAAGAAAATTTTATAGGTTTTCTTCGATCTAACTTGTTTTTCTTATTTAATTAAAAACTACAAAAATATTTCTCCAATTCATAAATATTTGTAGATTAATACCTTTTTTTTCGGCTAAACATACTTTTTTTCCGATCGAACAAGAATTTTTCCGTCTGACTTTTCCGTTTTTCCAATTTATAAATTTTTATGGGTTAATACGTAATATTATTTTTTCCGACTAAACATGCCTTTTCTGATGGAACGGAAAAATTTCCGAATGATATTTTTGTTTTTTCAATTTATAAGTTTTTATAGGTTAATACCATTTTTTTCCGATCGGACAAGAAATTTTCCGACTGATTTTTCCGCTTTTCCAATTTATAAGCTTTTAGAGGTTAATACGTAATACTGTTTTTTCCGACTAAACATGCCTTTTCCGATGGAACGGGACATTTTCCGAATGATATTTTTGTTTTTCCAATTTAGAAGTTTTTATAGGTTAACACCAGTTTTTCCTATTGACTTTTCCGTTTTTCCAATTTATAAATTTTTATAGGTTAATACGTAATACTGTTTTTTCCGACTAAACATGCTTTTTTCCGATGGAAACGAAAAATTTTCCGAATGCTATTTTAGTTTTTCCAATTTATAAGTTTTTATAAGTTAATGCGATTTTTTCCAATCGAACAAGAGTTTTTCCGACTAATTTTTCCATTTTTCTAATTTATGAGTTTTTATAGGGTAATACATAATACTATTTTTCCGACTTTTCGATTAAACGGTATGCCTTTTCCGATTAAACGGTAAATTTCCCGAATGATATTTCCGTTTTACCAGTTTATAAGTTTTTATAGGTTAATACTATTTTTTTCCGACTAAAGATACTTTTTCCGAGCGATCTGGTAATTTTCCGACTGATTTCTTCTGGGGGGGTGCTGCACCCCCCCAAACCCCCCCGGGATTTACGCCCCTGCAGATAGTATTTACAGGAACACACAAAAGATTTGGAGTACTATAATGTATCCGAAGTACTATCTACTATAACAGCAAGATCTGAATATTTTTAAAACTTCGTTATCGTACGAACGCACCTCATTTGCTACGCTTCACGTGCAATTTCCAACTTGTTTCCCTTTCAATAGTTCGCCATTTTAATATTATTTATAATAAATATTGTTGTATTTGTAAATAAGAACTTGTGAGAATGTAATTTAATAAATCTAATTAATGAATTTTATTTCGCATTTTGCTTAGAATAAAGATAATTTATCATTTTTAGTCATTCGCTCTTTTGCGGCCTTTCTCTCCAAATGGAAAAAAAATAGTATTTTACTGTGTTATTTTACTCAAAAATTGTTAACCCCACCCAATATTTATCAAAAGTTGGCGGTATTAATTATTTATTTTAAATTTCGAATGATTCAGTTGGGCAGTTTTTTCGTTGTTATGTTCGGACAGACGGACGTATTGAACGACGACTATAGGTGCTACGTATTTACATAATTACGAACGTAGATAAGTTATCTATCAGTATTATAGATTTCAGAACTGATGTATCTTTCCGCGAGCCACCATTTCGGTTCCTTGTTATTTCTCACAAATTATTAATTAGCTTTAAGCAACGAACCGCAACTGAAATGTTTATTTGTTGATTAAATCATACATTGCAAAAAGTGATATTAAATTAAACAAGACAATCTACTGTCGAAACTCAAAGATTGAAAAATTAAATTTTTAATGTTAAAAATCATATGAATTTATTTATTTCGCAAAATATTTAAGTAAAATGAAAATAGTGAATAGTTTAATAGAAAACAATGAAATAATTTTTTTAGTGTACATAAGCTTTAAAAATGTTTATTTTATATTTCCCTCCAAAAATAATAGCAAAATAAATAAATAAATAATAATGATAACAATTTCTGAGAAATAATAAGAAACCAAGATGGGGGAAAAATACGACATCTGTTCCTAGATTTCTAATTTTAGAGGCACGATAATACCAATTGTATCATAATCTTATCTGCGACTAGTATTCCTATAAACATCCAACAAAACTGTGGAATTATAGTTTTAACTTCAAGTTTCAGTCCTAGATGGTAGCACTACTGCACAAAATGGAATATTTCTTCCATCAGCTGTTTTCGTTGCATTCGGAAAGTGTAAGAAGGAGAGTTTTTCCTCCTAATTCCTGGTATCACGTGCTATTTTTTTTCACTTCCTTTTCTATCCTTAGGGCATGCGTCACTGTAGGATTACGCATGTTATTTCATTCACAAAAACTTTTCAGAGGAATCTGGAATATGTGGCACTCGGTGTGTGCAATCTCAAAGTATGTTAGTAATTGATTTTGTTCGGAAACAGAGCCAGTGGCGTGTTTTATTTGCCTATGCCATTGTTGTTCGTTTTTAATGGCAATATATATAGAGCCTGTTTACAGGACCCGACTTAGACAGTGGGGGGGGGGGGGGGCTTCTATCTTAAATTTTTTTGTAAATTATACTGAAGTGACTAAAATTCTTACTAGTGTATGCGTACATAAATTTCGTACCAAGTACTATTCACAACTAGATACATAACAGCAGAAGAAAGATAACTTTAAAAAACTGTAGAAATCATTTTTTTTTTCCTCTTACAGGAATATAACGATAAATGTGAGATCTTAAGGGGGCATGGGGTGTGGACACAGAGGGGGTAGGAGAAGAAAGCTCCTTAATACTAAAAAAAAAAGAATTTTGGTCGTTTTTTATCATTTGACACTGTTTTAACAAAAAACTTATCTGTCGTTGGGGGGGGGGGGGGGGCAGTTGCCCCGCACGCCCCTGCTTTAGTCGGGCCCTGCCTGTTTACTGAATCGGCTCGTGAAGCCCGTGGTTACCCACTGAAATTCAAAGGGGACCCCAAATTTATTTTTCAAAATTAATTTTTAGAAAAAAAAAATCAATCCCAATAAAAAAATGCATTTTATTCTTACAAAACTTTTTTTTTTTTTTTTTTTTTTTTTTTTTTAACTATGCTTCAATTTATACGTTATAAAAGAAATTTTGAAGTTCAAGTATTCTCAGGGCCATGCAGGTTGCTCCAAATTTATACTATCAACCTGGTCTCGATTATGACTAATTGAGGCCCTGGACAAAGATAAATTAGGGGACCCCTCTCGAATCATTACAACGTTATTCCAATAGCACTGATGGTCAATCATATGTGTATGTGTAATGCATAAACATATTTTTGCACCTTGGATATAAATAGATGAAAATTCTTAGCTCTGTCAATTCTAAATCAAATACTTTAATTAATAAAAGTACACATTTTCTGAATATTCTCAACTGTGATTCTACATTTGCAGTGTTGAATTCAGGCACTTTTCTGCAGGAGGGATTTCTGTGGCTGAGGTGGGGAATTATTGAATTCCGGGAGGGGAGTTGCACTTTCTCCCGTTAAAAATACTAAGTCTCAAATTTTCCGGGGGGGACATCTCACTGCTCTGGGGGGATGTCACCCCTTGAATTCAACACTGCATATTTATCATTTACGAAATTAATTAATTAGACATAATTATGTATATAAATTATAAAATACTTTTACTTACCCATCATACGTAGTAGAGGGTAAGTCTTGCAATCGTTTTGAAAATCGAAAATTTTTTTTGACGGATTTACACGTTTCCGACACTAGGAATTTCGAAAAACATATTTTAAAAAAAAAAAAAATTGCCGTACGTCTGTCTGTCTGTCTGTAAACGCTCTATCTCCCGAACGAATTGAGATAGAGACTTGAAATTTTGTATGTACTTAGTATGTAAGAATGGGACGAAGCCTATTGAATATCAGTAACCTCGATTATCCGGAACTATTTTTTTCGGACTCTCGAAAAATTCGTTCTGATGAAAGGTACATAAAAATTTTCGAAATTTTCTATTTTAAAGGGTGATCGTAAAAGGCAATAAAATAACACAAATTTTGCATCAAGAACAAAGTTAATCGAATCATTAGTTGCCGAGATATCTGTAATCCTGTTTTCCACTTTCTTCGATTTTTCATGACCCTGTATTTCATTCAAATTTTAATTCAAAGATATATTTTAATTGGTAATGAGACGCTTAATCCGACGCAATAAACTGTTAGTTAATAAGATTGTTATTTTTGGAGTTATAAGGATGTTTCTTTTTCGCAATTCAGCACTACTTGAGTAGTTAGGTGTGTTGTATAATTTATCGAAAGAGATTCATCAGAAACTCATTAATACAGCATCACTATGCACAATAAAAATATAAATACACGTTTATATTTTGTTTTGGAATTGCAATCCATTTTATAAACAGTTTTCAAATGTATTATCAGGGCCCGACTTAGACGGTGGGGGTCCCTGGGGCAAACATTATTAGGGGGGCCCCCTTCTATCTTAAAATTTGTCGTAAATTATACTGAAGTGACTAAAACTGAAATTTATAACTATTGTATGAGTATATAAATTTTATACCAAGTACTATTCACATCCATATACATAATAGCAGAAGAAAGACAATTTTAAGAAATTATAGAATACAGGAATATGAGGATAAATGTGAGGCTTTAAGGAGGCATTAGGTACAGAACAGAGAGGTAGGAGAAGAGAGACCCTTAAAATTTAAAAAAAAATTTTTTTTGGTCACTTTTGACCATTTTTTATCATTTGTCGCCCCTATAACGAAAAATTCTGTCCTTGGGGGGGCCCCTTAAGCTGGGGGCCCAGGGCAATTGCCCCGCATGCCCCTGCCTTAGTCAGGCCCTGTGTGTTATTTTCATATATTATGTATGCATATATATGATGGGTAAGTATTACGGTGGCCCCCAACGACTAGTTTCATATGTAAGTATGTAGTTAGTAGTATTATTTACACGAGATTTTGATGGGAAATTTTTGAATCGGGCATATGTTTTGTTTGGTTTATTTTATGACGGCCGATTATCTAAACGACAGATATAGGTCCTTAAGGGGGAGGGGTGCCCTCCGTGGGGATATCTTTAAGGGAACCTAACCCGTATTTACGCAAGAAAATCGAAAGTTCGAAGAAATCCATGGAAAACTCCGAACGGTTAGGCCGACGGTCGCGATTGGGATCGAACCCAGCACCTGCCGCCTACCAGTTTGGAGGTCAGAACCTCTCGGCCACTGATGGAGCCGAACTGTGCATACGAAAAATGGATTTACTAAAAAAAAAAAGCAATCGAGAGAGAAGCAAGTATCGGTAGCGTAATAGGGGCCCTCTATGGAATGTCGGGCTTCCCCTACGTATGAATCTTAAGGGGCCGCTTCACTCAAATGAAAAGATCCGTTCGCTAATGCTAATCCTATGGAAGAAATTTATAAAGATATATCTCGGTTGTATTTCACTATTTTTAAATGATTCTTCTTGCATTGGATAACTGAGATGGATCTGAATGCAGCCCGTTTTTTTACTTTTTTTAATTTCGTTTGCAGATATTTTTTACGAGAATGCTTTCATTTTCAGAACCGGTTTGGAAAGCAAAATCACCCTCATAAAAAAAATATCTGCAACCAAAATCTAAAAATTAAACAAGTTGGAAATTGCACGTGAAGCGTAGCAAATGAGACGCGTTCGTACGATAACGAAGTTTTAAAAATATCACTCTCATAAAATTGTAAATAATTACAGTTAAAATGCGCACCAAACAATTTTCTCCCTATACCATTATGCAATGGAATAATTTTGTGTGGCCTTGTAAATCAATAACAAATATTCTTTGCACCACAGATTATGCAAAATATATATTATAATATGTACTTTATAGATGTATCAATTTTATTACGTTCGAATGAGTGTAACTCCATTAAAATGCATTTGAAACATTTTTACCCATTGACCGTAATGTAACGGAACACTTTTGATCTTCCCTGTAGTTAAACTATGCATCCTATTTTGATAAAATTTGAAATAACTCGGCAAAATTATGTAATAATTATGTATTTAAAATTTCAAACGATTGAAATGCATTTGAAATTTTTTCCCCCATTGACCGTAATGTAACGGAATCCTTTTGATTGTCCCTGTAAATTAGGGATGCACAACCTGTGGCCCGCGGGCCAAAAGTGGCCCTCGATGGGTTAACGTGTGGCCCGCGAACATCGCCAATATACTATTGCGGAAAATTGCAATTTTTGTGCATAAGTCACAAAAAAAAAAATGTAGAATTCGGCAATTTACCGCGGAAAAAAAATAAAATTTCGCCAGCCACTTAAAAATTGCTTCCAAAGTCTATTAAATTTCGTAGGTCGCGCACGGAAAAATCGCGAATTTCATTAATCAAGTGCGGAAAAATAGCAAATTTCGCAGATCAGGGACGAAAAAAATCGCAAACTTCGTTGATAAGGCACAGGAAAATCCCCAATTTTGCAATGATGCGCGGAAAAAGTGAAAAATTCGTTGATCGGTTGCAAAACAATTGTGAATTTTGTGAGTTTAGCAGGAAAAAAAAATTTAATCTTGCCTCGTAAAAAATGCAGATTTCGTCAAAGTTAGTTTTTTAAAAAAAATGTTAATTCCGTTGATTGGGCGCGGAAAATACGTATTTCGTTGATCGAAACACAAAAAAGCGAGTTTCATGGATCGGTTTCTGAAAAATCGCAAATTTCATTGCGGAAAAAATTTCAAATTTCGTCGATTAGGGTTAAATAAAATCGCAAATTTCTTCTATTGGGTGTGGAAAATCGCGAATTTTGTCTATCAGGTTCGTAAAAATCATGAATTCTGTCAATTGATATTATAAAAATTGCAAACTTCGTAGATAAATTTCATAAAACTCGCGAATTTTATCGATGATGTGAGGAAAGATCGCGAATCTGACCAGTCAACTTTGTTAAAATCTCGAAGTTCGTCGATCAGTTTTGTAAAAATTGCAAATTTCATCGATCGTTTTGAATTTCATCGATTAAAATTTGATAATTTCGGCGATCGGCTTCGTAAAAATTGTAAATTTTGCTGATCAGATGCGTAATTTTATTGATCGGCTCCATAAAAATCGCGCATTTTGTTGATCAGATGTGGAGAATTCGTGAATTTTCTCGATTTGCTTCGTAAAATTCGCCAGACATGCGAAGCAAATTAGCGAGTTTCGTCGATCACCTTTGTAAAAATCGCGAATTTCGTCAATTGGCTTGGAAAATTCGCGAATTCCGTCGATCGGCTTCGCAAAAATCACTACTTTTATTGATCAGACCGAAAAAATTGTAATTTTTTTCTATCGGCTTTGTAAAAGTCACGAATTTTGTCGATCATGCGAAGGAAAATTGCGAATTTCGTCGATCAGCTTTATAAAAAAACAAGCATTTGGTCGATCAGTTTCGTAAAAATCGCGAATTTCGTCGATCGGCTTCATAAAAATCGCAAATTTCATAGACAGGCTTCATAAAAATCGCGAATAGCGTCGATCGGCTTCGTAAAAATCGCACATTTCATCAAGTGAGTGAAAAATTGCAAATTTCGTCAGTCGGCTTTGTAAAAATTGAATTCCGTCGATCGGTTTCGTAAAAATCGGGAATTTTGTTGATACGGGGAAAATTTCATAAATTTTCTCGATCGGTTTCGTAAGAATTGTAAATTTTGTTGATCAGGCGCGGGAAGATTGTGAATTTTGTCGATTGGTTTCATAAAAATTGCGAATCCTGTCGATCGGTTTCGTAAAAAAGCGCAAACTTCGTTGATTGGAAGCAGAAAATTCGGGAATTTCTTTAATCATGCATTTAAAAATCTTGTTGATCGGCTCCTTCTCTCTTCTTCGTTCATAAAGCTTATTTATTTTTTTCAGTACCAGCCTCTTATGTTTGTTTTTAAGCACTTTTAATAAAACAAAATTTACTCTCTTGAATAAAGTCAAGGAATATTATTACATAATGAAAATAATCCTTGCTATGTCTCTTGTATATACAAAACGTAAAAACTGCCGTATATCCTTACTAACTAAATCTGATATTTTGACTGGGTAAGCAGACTTGAGTAATCCCCCCTTCCCCTAACACACATACACTGCTGTCTGAAACCATATTTTTTATCCGATTATAGGCCACAGATCCCCTCCTCAAAATCGAGTTTTCTTCATGCTATTGATGTGGCCCTCGACCACCCAGACATATTTGTATGTGGCCCTTCCCTTGTAAAGGTTGTGCACCCCTACTGTAAATGATCTATGCATTACTATTTTCATAAAATTTGAAATGACTCGACAAAATTATGTAATAATTATGTATTTTAAATTTCAAACGATTCAGTTGGGTAGTTTTTGCATTGTTATATGCGGACGGACAGACAGACGGACGGACGGAAAGACTGAGCGCAGGCCCATAACCAGAAGGGGGGGGCAGGTGGGGCTGAGCCCCCCCCCCCCCTAGCGTCCTCTAGAGCCCCCTCTAACGATTCTTTACTTTCTACTTTTTTTAACAAAATCCATATTTTAACTGTTCTCAAAAAAAAAAAAAAAAAAAAAAAAAAAAAAAAAATAGCTTTTTTAACTGCCTTGAATAAAATGGGAATACGCCAAAAATTTTGTATTCGGAACCATATTAGATTAGTTGTTTTCTGTTATCTTGCTAGCGGTATGCATTTCTCGAAACACATTTTAAAGGAACATTTCTTTTTCCTGAAAAAAAAATTTGCACTAACTGGTCACCACATGTGTTAGTACATCGTTATATTTCCAAAGCAACGATCTTACGCAGAATGAATGGAAATGGAAACATGGTGTTCAAGTTGACCGATAATTAGTCAAGCGATGCTCAAAATCTTGACTAAGACATAGTCATTAAAAACCCATGTTTCTAAATTTTAATGGTTTGCTTGTTGGCAATACGTATACTTATTAGTAGATTTAGTTAACGATGAAATATCACTTGGAAACTAGAACGTTTGAAATTTAAAAAGATAAAAAATGTCAATTTATACACGTGGAATAAAAAAAGCCAGTAATTCAGGGCCGTAACTATAAACTTGGGGGCCCCGGGGCAAAACCTTCGGGGGGGGGGCGGGGGGGCCCAGGGAGGCAAATTGAAACTTTGCCCCAGGCATAGTTTCTTTTCTCACACACCGTTGTTTAAATGTACATAGTATGATAAGCCCAAAAATGACTAAAAAATGTAGAATTGGACAACTCTACTCGGCAGGCACTTGGCGGCGACGCCATTTTTGCCGATCCCACTGAAGTTAGCATAGGGAAGAAAATACGGACTTCTGATTGGTTGAATACTTTAAAGAGCATTTTATTTAGGTTCATTTTTGAGTATATGTAACTTAATCATGCGTTTCTGTTTAAAAACCTTTTGAAAGATGGATTGTGATAATTTTTTTTTTCGATTTTATGTATTTACTAGCACCCTTCGCCCGCTATGCCGGTCAGCTTTTTTTAAAGAAACTTTGAATCAAAAGAAGTTTTTATATCATAGTAATTTTTAGTTTTATATCATGTTTTAGTCTGTTTGTCATCGGAGAAAAGTCAGTCATCTAAACGGAAAGTTCAATGCTAGTCAAAAATGAATGACGTAGCGGTCAATGGGTTAACAGTTTTAATCAAATAAAAATTCATTCAGCGGAACCTTTCAAATAAAGCCAGCCTTTTGTAATTGCGTTCATCTGATTTAAAACATCTCCATAAGTAGTCAATTAAACAACGTAGAATGCTATATTTTATTTATTACAAAATTTCTGAAAAATTATACAACACAATGTAAGTTCCATTATAGTAGAACTTAAGTTATAAGCGGCCGGAAAGAAATTTCACTTTGCGTTTTATATATATTGAGATAATTAAATATAGCGTATATACTCATGTTAACCTGATTATAGATCTCTTTTTCAAAATTGTAGGTTCAATAGATTTTTTTGTAAGATGATTAATACGAAATCCAGACTTTTTTTTATATAGATAGATTGAAATTTTCAGGATTTAGCGACGAAAACATTGCCAAATTTGGAAAATGTGAAGTATCTCACGAACTAATGGTTTTAAAAGAATTCGCTTAGTACAAATCAATTTAGCATGAAAAAATACACTTAAATATGAAATCAGTTGAAGAACAGCTACAAAAGTCGATTTTTAAGGAATTTTTTAAGTTCGTTCTTTTTTTTACCCCTCTTAGAGGTGAAATTTTCGAAAATCCCTTCTTAGCGGCACTCGATGTTATAAGTAGTATTTTTACCCCAATTTTCAAGATTTTTGGTTCGGTAGATTTTTTTGTGTCGTGATTAATACGAAATCCAGACTTTCTTTTGTATATATATATAGATAAGGATTGAAAATTTCAGGTTTTTGCGCCGAAGAAATCGCCAAATTTCGAAAATGTGAAGTATCTAACGAACTAATGGATTTAAAAGAATTTGCTTAGTACCGTTCGATTCAGCATGAAAAAATACACTAAAATATGATATCAGTTGAAGAACAACTACAAAAGCCGATTTTTAAGGAATTTTTTTAAAGTTCGTTCTTTTTTTTAAGAACCTTAGAGGTGGAATTTTCGAAAATCCCTTCTTAGCGGCACTCGATGTTATAAGAAGTATTTTTACCCCAATTTTAAAGATTTTTGGTTCGGTAGATTTTTTTGTGTCGTGATTAATACGAAATCCAGAATTTCTTTTATATTTATAGATTAATAGACTAGTTGACCCATCCGGCATTGCCCGGGACACGTTATGATAACCTTAAGCAAACAATTAACACTTTAGATCTACAATTAGCCAAAATTAAGCATAGGATATGAATTATTCGTTAAATAATATTTTAAAGAAATGCATAAAAAATGAGTAAATGCTTTTAAAAAGGCCTTTGGACCTCAATAAAAACATCAGGGTATAGGTCCTGAAATAAGAGTCCAAAATTCAACTTTAAATTTATGCATTGAGAAGGTTTGATAATAAGTGGGTGAAATATGCATGGAGAACAAAAATTTCAAGGTGCCTGAGCCGAGACCATAGGGAGTCTCAGGCTTTTAAATGGAATATAAGAACATGGGAATAACTAAGTGAAAAAATAGTTCCAAAAATGAAGATTGGATTAAGAGAGGGCAGCTTAATAGCAATTTATGGTACAAAATCTTCAAGGGGCCAGGAACTTATTTCGCATGTAGTTGGGTATAAAATATTTTTTGTAGTTATTAAAGTAATGGAAGGACGCTAAAGCAATGTGAAAGAAAATTGCAAGCAATCCGGGTCATTTTTAAAGGAATTGCACCAATGGCCCCAAAAACGCGATTAATATTCGAAATTGGTGGTAGCTAGACTATGGCGGTTTCTTAGTAGCTGATGGACTTAAAAAGTTGTTTAAAAAAAGGAGTTAATTGAACCATTTTAAAGGGATTTATAATAAGGGCCCTAAAAGGACAACTGACAGTTAAAAAGAGGGCCCTAACAGGAAAACATGTTAAAATATCTTAGTTACTTAGCTCTTTAGATCTACAATTAGTCAAAATTAATCATAGGGTATGAATTATTCATTTTAATAATATTTTATCGAAATGCACAAATTGAATCCGAAAATGTTTAAAAAAAGGTCCTAGCCGCGGATGAAAATATGAGAATCTTTCCCTGAAAGAAGAGTCCAAGGCTCAAATTTAAAAATTTTGCACTGAGAAGTGAATAAATTTAAAGAGTGAACTATGTTTGCCTCACAAAATGTTCAGGGGCCCTAGACTGAGCCCAATGATTCCACAGGAGGCCAAAGTGTCTTATATGGAATATCAAAACATTAAAATATCTAAATGAATAAAGAATCCTAAAAAGGAAGATCGGATTAAAAGGGAACAATTTATTAACAATTTATTATTACAAAAACTTCAACGGGCCCCAAGGGACCATGAATTTATTTTGCATGTAGTTGGGTATAAAGATATTTTTTGTAGTTATTAAAATGATGGAAAGACGCTATAACTATGTTAAATAAAATTGAAAGCAATTTGGTTCATGTTTAAAGAAGCTGCATCAAGGGCCTCAAGAAAGCAATTGACAAACAAAATTAATGGTAGCTGAAGTCTGAGAAATTCTTTTGTCGTTCATGTAATAGATAGAAAGAGGACATAAAAAATTGATAGAAAAAAAAAGCTAGTGAATTGGACCATTTTTAAGGGAGCTATAATATGGGGCCCTGTAGGGACCAACTGACAGTTAAAACCAGGACCCTAATATGAAACCATGTTAAAATATTTTAGTACATAGCGCTTTAGACCTTTAATTAGTCAAAATTAAGCATATAGTAGGAACTATTCTTTGGAATGATATAATTTTTTAAATGTACCAATTGATTGGGCAAATGTTTAAAAAGGGGCCCTAGGATCCGAATAAAAACATCAGGTTTTCTGGATTGGTCCTGAAAGAAGAGTCCCAGGCAACTTTAAAATTTTTCACTAAGAACATCAGAAATATAGGAAGTGAAATATGTTTATTTCACAAAATGTTGAGAAGCGCTGGGCTGGACCATATGATTCCGAAGGGGAACACAGTGTCTTGTATAGAATGTCAAAACATTAAAATATCTAAATGAATAAAGAATCCTAAAAATGAAGATCAGATTAAAAGGAAGCAATTTATTGACAATTTATTATTACAAAAACTTCAAGGGGGCCTGTACCGGGCCCCAAAGGGCCAGGGAATTATTTCGCATGTAGTTGGGTATAAAAATATTTGTGTAGTTATTAAAATAATGGGAAGACGCTAAAACTATGTTGAATAAAATTGAAAGCAATTTGGATGATTTTTAAAGAAGCTGCACCAAGGGTTCCAAGAAAGCGATTAATATTCATAAATAGTGGTTGCTGAAGTCTAAAAAAATTTTTTTTTGTTGTTCATGTCGTAGTTGGATGACCTAAAAAGTTATTAAAAAATGCTAGTGAATCCGACCATTTTTAAGGGAGCTATGATAGAGGACCCCATAGGGGCCAACTGACAAATACAATCAGGGCCCTAACATGAAAACATGTTAAAATGTTTTAGTACATAACGCTTTAGACCTTTAATTAGTCAAAATTAAGCATAGAATATGAATTATTTGCAAGAATAATATATTTTTTAAATGAACCAATTGCTTGGGTAAGCGTTAAAAAAGGGCCCCAGGGCCCGAATAAAAATATCAGGGTGTTGGTCCTGACATAAGAGTCCAAGATTCAGCTTTAAAAATTTGCACTAAGAAGGTGAAAAATTTAGGGAGTGAAAAATATTTAGCGCACAAAAAGATCAAGGGGCCCTGGGTCGGCCCTATGATTATCTAGGGGGCCCCAGTGTCTTACATGGAACGTAAAAATTTGAAAATATCTAAGTGGAATAGGTATCCCAAAAATGAAGATCGAAATTAATGGAAGCAATTTATTAACAATTTACTATCACAAAGATTAAAAGAAACCCTAAAACGGGCCCCAAGAGTCCAAGGTCATAACTGAAGAGTAAAAAGGCGAAAATATCTAAAAGGAGAAAGGTACCTCAAAACGGAAAAGATTAGATAAAAAGGAGTCAAGCTATTAACAATTTGGCGCATAAAAATTGTTAAGGGCCCAGGGCCCTGGCCCTTAAAATATTAAAAGTCTGAGCCTCAGGTGCATCAGGACCTGTCTTGGACTATCTTCACCTAAAATTTCAGACTTCTATGTGCGGTAGATTTTGCTAACCATCGCACTCACACACTCGCATACACATACGCAAACATACACAAACAGAGCGTTTTGTTAACTTATTAGTATAGATAAGAAGAAAGATTTTCTAGAATTTTTTAGATGCTTTTTATATTATTCAGTCGATTAGAAGTCCATATTTTCTTCCTTATACTAGCTTCGGTGGGATCAGCAAACATGCTGGCGCGACATGACACATTCGACTCGACATTTTGCTGTCTACTGTAGAACTCCTTTTGCATGCGAAGCGTGTATTGACAGACAAGCAAAAACATCTATTCTAGCACTTTGATTTTTTTTTTTTTTACTAACTTTTTGGTATGTGCTGGACATTTTATAGGAACTTAGGCTAGAAACTAAAATCAATAGTTTTTTTAACCATCAGTTTGGGGCCCCTCAGGCTTGGGGGCCCCGGCTGCCCCGGCGGTAGTTACGGCCCTGCAGTAATTGCTTCCTGTTATGGGTTACAAGGGTGTACATTAGAAAAAAAAGGTTTATTTTATTTTATTTTTAGTTATTTTTTTATTTTATTTTTGTTTGTGTGTTAAATGAAAACATTTTTTTTTTTTCAAATTGTCATATAACAATCAAAAAATTAAGCAAAAAAAAAAAAAAAAAAAAAAAAAAAACATGATTAAGGTTAAGTTTATTATAATATTACGGCAAAAATATCTGTAATAATTTGATGTATGAAATATTAATAAATAGTTATAGTATTAGAAAATAAAATATTAATAAAATTTAATAAATTACGATTTGCCGTTAGTTAAAGATATTAAAAGTAGGAAATTAAAATAAGAACAATAAATTAAGTTTCATTAAGTATGTAATTTCTACCATAACATATGCAAAAAAACCAGTTAATTTTTAATTAAAAAATAAACTTCCTTTTTTTATCAAAAAGAAAACAGATTTCAAAAACTATTGCAAAGTATTTTTTTCATAATAATTAATAAGACATTAAATTAAGAGCATTGTATTTACCATGTGTATTATTAATATTTATGTACATTAATTTGATTTTTTGGAGTCGGCGCCAATCTAACCAAGATCAAAAATAATTGTCCTTTAAAAATTATAATAAAATTCAGCCAAAACATTGCGAAAATAAATTTAATTTTAAATCAATCACTTCTAACTTAGAATCCCATATTTTAAAATCTGTGTGTTTGGTTGGTCCTCCCCCCCCCCCCCATAATGGCCAGTACAAACGCATTATTTTATACTAACCATAGTTATAGTTGCTAATCTTACGTGAAAATATACATTTAAACACGTGAGATAAAATGTTACAAAAATGGTAGCATGGTAACATTAAATTTTTTAAACTAAATATTAAATCAGAAAAAATTTCATAGATAATTGGATATGTATCTATTGGATACTTATACTGAACTTGGCTGGACTTGCATGTACAAAAATTCAAACTAAAGTATACAAAAATAAATATAATAATACGCATGGTAAATACGCATTCTCTTAATTTAATTTCTCACAGGGTTGGAAAAAAACCAGGTTTTTTTGAAAAAAACCAAAAAAACCGGTTTTTTTGGTTTAAACCAGGTTTTTTTTGGTTTAAACCAGGTTTTTTTAAAAAACATCCTTTTTTAGTACATATACATGCATATTCATTAATAAAAATAGACATTGTTGGATTATAAATAGTATAAATTCATTTGAAAATAATTTAAATTAAATAATTATTGTGAATTATGTAAAAAATTTTTAAAAAAAGTCATTTTAATTTAAACAGTTTTTAGTAAACAGTCTTATATCCAAACAATAAACTACTCTACACAGTGAAACATTAGTATTTTGAAAATCTTTATAAACAATCTTTTGATTACTTATAATAAACATCTGATGTAGTTTGATAAATGTAAATATTATTTTCCACAATTTAAAAAATAAATAAATTTGAGATACTTCTTGGGAGTTTCGTTTTTTGAGAGACAATTTGAAATCAAAATTTATGGTCATTAGATTTAGCAGATAAAGGGGAAAAATTAGTTTGTTATTGTTAAAATACTATAACTAGCACCCAATTTTTTAATACTCTCTTATACAACTTCATATTTTGATTTTAATTTTTAAAGATTATCTCCCCAATAAAAAAAATAATTAAAAAAAAAATTTTAAATTTCATGAAAATTTTAAAGGTCATCAAGTTATGTAGCTCCATATTCGAAAGCTTGTACATGTTATGATAGATTGCTTTAAATAATCTGCATTTTTTTAATGAAAATATTTTACACTAAATATTGAATATTTTTAATCACTTTTATCTTTGATCAATTCACATGTTCTAAGATTTTTCTTTACAGCAATAGAATATGTTCACCAATGCATAGTAATTTTCATTCTATACATAAAAAAAATAATAATAATAACCTAGGCCCACTATATCTAATACTTATTGCCGAAAAAAAGTGTTAAAAGTAAAAAATATTTATATACAATAATTTATAAGTCTTAAATTATAAAGAAAATTAGAAAATATCATTAGATTTATTTGAAAAAAACCAATTGGTTTTTTTGAGAAAAAAACCAGTTGGTTTAAACCGTGGTTTAAACCATGGTTAAAACCAATTGGTTTAAACCGTGCCAACCCTGATTTCTCATTTAATATATTGTGTAAAAATAAAATTTTAAACCTTGCTGTAGTTTTTCAAAAAGGTTTTATTTTTGATTTTAAAAAAAAGTACTATTTATTTTCCGATGATCATGAAGTATTTTGCATTTATTAATTTCCTTATAGAAAAATTCCGTTATAGAGAGGTTTTACACTCTAGACACTTTAATAGGCAGGTCCATTTTATCAGTTTTTGCTATATTTAGTTTGCTTAAGATATGGATTGTTAAAAAATGTTAGCCCCCCAGAAAATTTTCAGAGCCCCCCCCCCCCCCCCTGGCATGTCTCTCTGGTTACGGCCCTGACTGAGCGACAACTATAGGTGCTACGTATTTACGTAATTACGAACGCACCTAAAAACGGACTGCATTCAGACCCATCTCAGCTAACCAATGTAAAAAGAATCATTTAAAAATATTGAAATGCAACCGAGATATATCTTTATAAATTTGTTCCATAGGATTAGCATTAGCGAACGGGTCTTTTCATTTGAGTGAAGCAATCCCTTAAGCGGGCCCTGAATACACACTGCCTGGCTATGAGCTCTTATAAGTAAATTTGGAATTGCCAAAAATTTATCGTTTGTTCCTCTCCCCAAAGTAAAATTCAAATATTTGCTGAAAGGGGTTTCTGCAGCTCTATAATTTTTCTACATTTATAAGCATAAAATTTAAAAATCTTCTGTGAGATAGTGGTGGGGGTTAGGATAAAGGGAATGATTTCATTGCATCACTTCTTGTGTTCCTACTCCTACGCTTCGCTACTGAGAAGGGTCTTGTACAGGGCTGTAGCTAAGGGGGCGCTATGGGTGGCTCATCCCCCCTAAAATATTTTGAGTCCCGCCCCATGGAAAAGATTCCAAGGTCACTCCATGAATTTCTGTTCCGAAAATTCAAATGAAAATCTGTTCAAAAATCTAATTTAGTTTAGAGACCCTTTCGTAGTTTAGTAGAATTACTAAATTGTCTCTAAAATAAGTGTTTCAGCACTCCCTCCTCCTATTTGTACATAGGAAGCTAACAAGATGTTTAATTTTGCACCAGTCATACACTCAAAATTATCATCCTCCTATACTTTTCTTTGCATAAAATGAAGTTATTGCAACAATTTAATAAGAAGCATAGTACCTACAATGTGAATGTGCAAGTAATTTAGTTTTCTACGTCAGAGAGAAAGAAAAAAAAATTATGACCCCCCCACCCCCTATTGTTCACTTCTAACTACGCCCTGGTTTTGTATTCACTGTTTTTACGTGGCGGCAGTGAAATCTTTAATAGATATACGACCGCGAAAACTTCAAGTGTGATTTTTTTTTTTTTTTATGTGCGCTCGTAATCATGTAAATACGAACACCTAAAGTCGTCGTTCAATTCGTCCGTCTGTCTTCAAATAACGAAGCAAAAAACCCAACTGAATCATTTGAAATTTAAAATATATAATTTCTGCATAATTTTGTCAAGTCATTTCAAATTTTATGAAAATTACATATACATATACTCTTACATAAATATACTCTTACACATATATCTATACATGTAAACACTGGCGCCTGGCTAACCGAAAAGTACCTAAAATTCTAATTAATATAATAATGTAATAATTATATAAGTTTCTTTTTGTCTAAACTAGACCATTAAATTATTCTGTTTCCACAGGTTTTAGTCAGTTTTTTTTTTTTTTTTTTCGTTGCGAAAGTCGTTTTACAGGAAGGTCGAAATAACCTAAGAGAGAAAAATGAAAGTTATTTTGCTATTTGTGTTAAAGAGAGGAGATTACACGAAAAGACAATCAAACTGAGTCGATGGGGATGTCTTTATATCTAGGTCATTCAGAACATTTTGAAACAATTTTTTCCTGCATCTGCCTTCAATGCAAAAAAAGAAGGAAATGTTGCATTTCCAATACTGCGCTGATTTCTAGTCCTTTGAACGTAAACTTGTTTATTTTCCGATTTATTTTTAAATTCATTTTTGCTCTCAAACACATCAAACGGGCAAATTTTCTCATTTAGAAAGTACACAATGTGCTATGCTTGTCGACTTTTTGATAAAGGTAGAAAATACTGCAAAAAAATACTGCCAAAGTTGGCATTTTGAATCAAATTCTCCGGAATAGGAGATATGGGAATGAAAAAAATGGTCATACTGAGAAAGTAATTGTTTATAAATCAAATTCTAATGAATTGAACAAAAAATGAAATCACACGCCATCTTATACATCTCTTCAAAAATCACCTCAACAAGTTTCATGTTTTTACTTTTTAAAAATGAGTCTGAAAATGTATCCGAAAATTTTAAGCTGTTGAGAGTGGAAAAGTATTTTTTCGAATACACCTTTAAGCGTCCTTCAAAAATTACCTCTAATGTTTTACGATTCATAAAATAGCTATGAAAAATATTGGCATGAGAATTTTTATTTCGTATTTTTGCATATTTATTTACAGTAGACTCCCTCAAATCCGCAAACCAGAAATCCGCAACTCTCTAAAATCCGCACATAATTTATGGATGTAAACAATGAAACTTTCAGTTCAGATATTGGGAGAAAATTTGATTTTTTTTAGTTTTGTATCAGTTCCATATCTTTTTTAACTTGTAATTTTTTTAATAATACTCTATTCATGTTTTTTTTTTTTTTTTTTTTTTTTTTTTTTCCATGAAGGAAGAATAAATTTTTTTTGAAAAAAATTAAAGATATTTTTAATATTACTGTTAATCACAATCTTCTTACCAAATATATTTATGCATTAATCAAGATTTTTTGGTTATGAATCCTGGCTAAACTTGAAAAAAATCCTTATTTTATGATTTTGATGTGAATTAGTAATGTACTTTTATGAGGCAAGTTTTGTTGAATAATTTTGGAAAAATACATCTAATCTTTATAATGAGTATTTATTCATACACTATTGATTATTAACTTGACCTTTGCTATTAGTATTTTTATCATTTAAAAAATGCCTAAATTTTTATTATTTTAGTTTATTACCTTTTTCAATATTTTATTATATTGTAATCATTCATTATAGTTCCGATTGCACTATTAATTGCACTCAAATTATTGTTTAAAAAATGCAAAAAAAAAAAAAAAAAAAAAAAAAAAGACCAGAAATCTGCAAAATTCTAAAATCCGCACAACCTCTGGTCCCAAGCTGTGCGGATTTGAGGGAGTCTACTATATCTCTTTCACTTCAAAAAATTAGCTTTAATATCGATTTTGTGTTAAATTAACCTTTGATTCCAAAAGTTACGTGACGGAAAAACTCGGTTAGTACGTTTAAAGGATTAGTGTAGTAAAATAAGGATCGACCGAAACCGAATTTCGATAATCTTCCTGTTTGTGGCCGAAAACGAAAATGTATTTAATATTCACACAAATATACATAATTATTAATTAACTGCATGTTTGCTTAATGACGAGGGTGGATCAATAATTATTGTCCCTATAGCGTATATAAAATATTTGTACTGTGATGGTTGATGTGGTATATCGAAACTTAATGCCTTAGATGCCTATAGTACAGGGGCCTCGCTAAGGAGGGGGGGGGACAGGGGGGAGCCTCCCCCCCAAACATTCGCAAATGTTGTTACACTTGACAAATTTATTTAAAATTTTAATAAAAACTGCAATATATTTCCTATTTTTGATAGAAATTGCAAAAGTTACAACTCTAATTTGGAATATCATTAAACTTTTTTAAAAATAAGAACTGTATTACATTTTCTAAGTGTGGTAACTTGGCAAAATTATGAAACGAGTTGGCAAATATGAAAATTTGACTTGGCAATTTAAGGTCTTCTCCCCCACCAATAAAAAGGTTTAGCGATGGCCCTGCTATAGTAGCGGTCAATTTGAAAAAATAAAAGTTACTGGTTCCAAGGACCAGTAAGGATGAGAGTTACTGATCCGCATTCATCATCACTGGTCCGCTACATAAAATTATATTAAGTACCTTTAACCCATTGAGTGACAACCCCCACCCCCTCTTACTAGAGTATAAACCAAATTTTCTTTGCAATTACAGAAAAGTCTGGACATAATAAAATGTAAAATTATAATTTGCTAAAAAAAGGTGGGTTTACAGGACTTAAGCAAGAAACTATAAAAAATTATTAATTGTGCATTTTATTTCCGATCATTTATTTCAACAAACTGTAAAGATTAACGCATCTATTTTTTTTTTTTTTATAAAATAAAATTTTGTGGTTTGTGTTTGGTTCTCGGTTTTCTCAGGGACGGGGAAATTTGCATTTACCTTTCAGAGAGGGGGGGAAAAGGTTATTGGTCCTACGGACCACTAAATTTTTTAAATTAGTGGTTCGATTGAATATTTGGTGGTTCGGGACTAGCGGACCACCAATGATTTCGAACACTGCCTATAGGCTGAATTTCAGAACTATAGCTGCTATACTAATACAATTTTGTTTGGGAGGGGTGAAGTTTTAAAGACCTTTTTAAAAAGGGGGAGGGGCTAAATTTGTGACAGTGGATTAGATGTGACTCCATAATTATGATCACGATTCTAAATGATAGTAGCGTTGTCTCACCCAATATCACAAATTTAACCCAATAAACTCCAAACCACCCTTCCATCCAACACTATGTGAATATAGCAATGACGGTTCTGAAATTGAGCCTATAGGCATCTAAGACATTGGGCTTTGATATTCCACCTCAACCATCGCAGCACAAATATTTTATATACTCTACGGAGAATAATTATTGAACCAAACTTTTATATGTATGATGGCCCGTGCATCAGACCAAAACTTTTTATTTCTATGTAAAATAAAAGTGTAATTCATTCGTCAATGGCACAAAATGATTTTCTAACTATACGAATTTCATATCATTAAAGAATGTTTTAGGTACAGTACACACTGTAAAAAAAATTTCAAGAGGTTACTAAAAATTTTTGAGTAAATTTGTATTCCACAGAATTTTTTAGTAACCATTACAAACTTTTTTTGCAAGCGAAACAAGCATTTCTTTTGTAAACTAAACAAAAGAATTTTTTGTATAACTAACTTAAAAATTTTTAGTATGAGCCACCAAGTAAATTTTAGTAATAGCACCGAAATTATTTTTAATAACCATTACGTGGGCCCGAAGGGCAGGAGTTTCCTTCGAGCTGCATCCAGACTTCTGAAGCGGAAGATTTTCGGCAAAACCGCAATAGATGGCAGCACCAAACATTGCTACTGCTCCGTCAGGATATTCATAATCCCTTTATTAACGAGTACTTACACTACATATATTCAGGGCGTATTTGGCAGTGGCCAGTATCGAACCCGGGACCTTTTAGCCTGGAGTCCGTTACTATAACCACTATGCTATCAAGGCCACATCAAGTGAGTTTTAGTAATAGCTATTAAAAATATAAAATTATTAACTCTATTCGTTGCTAACTTTTTTCTAGTAATTCGTACAGATTTTCTTGTAACCGACTAAGATTACTAAAAATTTTTTAGTAATTACAAGGATCACTAAAGTTTTTTTAGTAGATCGACACTTTTTTTTTTTACAGTGCAGATACCTCAATTTATTTTATAAGGATTTTTGTAAACGATCATCACTTATAATAGAATATACTGTTATATTTCCGAAAACAAACGCGAATGTTGAGACCATATCTTCCTGTACAAGTTAAGTTCTTTATTTATTTTATTTATTTATTTTTTTTATGGAAAAGGTGAATTAAAAGTTAAAAAATATATATTTATTAAACATTAAAAGTACATGTTTTAAATAAATTTGAATAATTATAAACAAATATTGTTCAAAACTAATTTGCTGGTCTATGGCAAAAAAAAAAAAAAATTATGATGTGCGATTGTTTGACAGAACAAATCTTGCTTGTATGTAAAGAAAAATTGCGGCCTCGATTTCTATTTTTAATTTAAGACCCGCCAGTGAAGTATCATACTCTATTGCTTTTTAGGTGCGTTCGTAATTATTTAAATAACGTAGTATACTTATAGTTGTTGTTCAATCCGTCTGTCTGTCCGCATATAACAGAGCAAAAACAACCCAACCGAATCGTTTAAAATTTAAAATATATAATTGTTGCCTTATTTTGTCGAGACATTTCAAATTTTATGAAAATCGGGTGTTTAGCTCAACGACAGGGACAGTCAAAACTATTCCGTTACAAGTAGCGTTCTCGCTGACATTTGACCAACGTTAGTAATTTGGTTAATTAAAAAAAAAAAAAAAAAAAAAAAAAAAAAAAAAAAAAAACATTCGCCAAATGAGAAAAGTATTAGCAAAATAGATTCGCCGTGCAGCATTAAAAAATTATCTTTAATCTTTTAATGTACCTCCTTTTTTTCAATATGTTCTAAAATAACCTAAGTTTTTATAACTGTGACAACGATTGTTATTAATCTAATTTTAACTATACGCTACAAATATATTTAAAAAAAAGTATAGATGCATATGTATGAAAAACAAAAAAGAAAAGAAAGAAAAAGCTAAAATTGAGCACTAGCAATTTGGCGAATCTAATCGCTTGCTTACTTGCCAAATGAAGAATTTAATCGCAATTTGGCGCAATGGCGAGCGACAGTGAGAGCTCTGGTTACAAGACGATCAATGGGAATAAATTGTTTCAAGTGCATTTTAATGGTGTTACACTCATTCGAACATAACAAAATGGATTGGCATCTCTGAAATACATACTATAATATACATTCTGTACAATCTGCGGTGCAAAGAATATTTGTTATTATGTTTGCTTGTTATTATTGTACACAAAAATATTCCATTACATAATGGTATACAGAGAAAGATTGTTTGGGGCGCGTTTTTATTATATTAAACTATTTGACATTTTATAAAATTGATATACGCTGCTGAGGTTTAATACGCGTTACTGCCTGTAAAATTGAAAGCAGATAGTACTTACTGGAACACACAAATAATTTCGATCACTATACCGTATCCGAAGTACTGTATACTATAACAGCAAGATCTGATTTTTTTTTTTAAACTTTGTTATAGTACGAACGCACCTCATTTGCTACGCTTCACGTGCAATTTCCTACTTTTTTCTATTGACTTGTTATTATTATCCAACTTGTATTTGCTTAATTTTGTTATACATGAGATAATGTGAATTTTGCCCTACCAGGTTTTAGTTTAAAGATTTTTTTTCTTTATTGCGAAAAATGTTATTATAGATCTTGAAAATATCGCCGTCTGAGCAATGAAACATGTCGATCTAAATAAAGATATTTTTTTGCCTCGTAAGTGTATTTTTATCACTTTTAGCAACCATTAACCTAATGTAATGAAGCGCGAATAAATCCACCATTCGTTCATAATTCAAATTGTCAAACATTTATTGAAAAATGGAAAATTTTTTAAAATTACTTGAACAATAGTACGTCCCAATTTCATACTTTTATATTAACCAAACCGGAAAATGCACGTCAGACGTAGCAAATGAGATGCGTTCGTATACTATAAAGAAGTTTTTAAAATATACAGTACTTCGGATACAATACAGTATACGTAATCTTTTGTGTGTCCCTGTAAATACTAAATGCTTTCCATTATAGAGGAAGTAATTTGCAGTAGACTTCAGCAACGTATATCCATTTCATGAAATGTGAAATAGTTTAATATTATTAAAACGCGCCCCAAGCAATGTTTCCCGCTATACCATTATTTAATGGAATCCTTTTGTGTGGCCCTGTAATTTAATAAAAAAATATTCTTTGCACCACACATTGTATATTTTTGTACAAACTCCATAGATGTGTATAAATTCTATTATGTTCGAAAGAGTGTAATATCATTAAAATGCACTCGAAACTATTTTTTCCCTTGGCCGTCCTATAGCGGAATACTTTTGATTGACTCTGTATTTAAACTATGCATCCGATTTTCATAAAATTAGAAATAACTCGGCAAAATTTTGCCACAGCTATATATTTAAATTTCAAACGATTCGGTCGGGTAGCTTTTCTCTGTTATATGCGGACAGACGGACAAACTGAACGACGACTACAGGTGCGACATATTTGCATAATTACAAACGCACCTAAAAAGGAATCGATGAGTGTATCGAAAATTTTCACTGTCCTGGGTGGGGGAAAAACATCTTTTTAAGAACCCACCTTCGTGATAAAAATAAAAATATCTTGTTACTAGTTAGTTTCTTTTTTTTTTTTCTTTGCAGTTATGGTTAAGACGCTAAACTAATAAAATGAGATGCATAAGGTGAATATTTGAATAAGTAATTCCGCCAATGTTTACTTACTCTATCTTAGTGGAAGAGACATTTATTTTGTCCCACTTTATTGATCGATTGGTACACGTGTCGGGATAAGTTATCGAAGAACAATTTTATCGGAGATAAAAACGAGATACTATACGTATAACATGGAATGTGGATTGTACGTACACTTACAATAAAAGATCACGCGCACACCTGTTACATTTCCATTGTCATAAAGCACTTTTGTTTCGCAACTTTTTACTTTTTAGGTGCATTTGTAATTATATAAATCCGTAGCCCCTATAGTCGTCGTTCAATTCTTCCGTCTGTCCGTCCGTCCGCATATAACAACGCAAAAACTACCCAGCAGAATCGTTTGAAATTTAAAATACATAATTGTTGAATAATGTGGTCGAGCCATTTCATAATTTATAAAATCAGATACATAGTTCATTTACAGAGACAATCAAATATATTCCGTTAAATTATGGTGAATGGGAAAAAGTATTTTCAAGTGCATTTTAATGATGTTATACATTTTCGAACACAGTACAATTCATATGCATTATTGAAATATGTACTGTACATTCTGTATAACCTGTGGTGTAAAGAGTATATATTTTTTTCATTATACAAGGCCACACAAAATTATTCCATTGCATAATGGTATAGGATGAAACATTGTTTAGGGTTGTTTAAATTAGATTAAATTATTTCACAGTTTATGAAATTGTTATACATTGCTGAGGTTTACTACAAGTTAATTTTTGTACAATAGAAAGCATTTAGTATTTACAGAACACACAAAAGATTTTGGATACTGTATTTTATCCGAAATACTGTATACTTTAAAAGCTTCGTTACGCTTCGAACGTACCGCGTTTGCTATGCCAGACGTGCAATTTCAAACTTGTTATTTTTTTAAGGCTATCATCAAATCCAAAGAGTTTAATTTCTAACACAATTTTTAAATTCATTTTTGTTCGGAAACACATAAAGTAAGCCAGTGTTGTTATTCTGAAACTATGTAATCGAAAGACATTTTCTGGTTTCTTGGTGCGTTCATATTTATTTAAATACGTAGCAATTATAATCGTCTTTCAGCCCGTTCTTCTGTCTATCTGTCCACATACAACAATGCAAAAACTACTCAACCAAATCTCTTGACATTTAAAATTATAATTGTTGAATAATTTTGTCAAGTCATTTCAAATTTTATGAAAACCGGGTGTATAGTTTAATTACAATGACAATCAAAAGTATTCCATCCCATGGCGGTCAATAGGTAAAAAAAATGGTTTCAAGTGCATTTTAATAATGTTACACATATTGCCGTTGCTGTTACGATGCTAAACTAATATAAGTCGGAAATTGAACATCAAACATAGCAAATGAGGCACGTTCATACTATAACGAAGTTAAAAAAAAATATTCAGATATTGGTGTAATAGTATATAGTATTTTGTATACAGTATTAGTATCCGAAATTTTTTGTATGCTAATGTAAATAATATCTGCATTCTATTATACAGGAAGTAAGTTCTTAGTAAACCTCAGCAACGCATATCAATTTCAAAAAAGTGAAATCGTTTAATAAAATAAGAACGCGACACAAACAGTGTTTCCCATTATTATCAGTATGTAATGGAATACTTTTGTGTGGACCTGTAAATAAATAAAAAATATTTTATGCACTCCAGATTGTACACAGATACTTTAGTATGTACTAAAATAGTTTAGTATTTGTAAATGCATATCAATTCTATTATGATCGAAAGAATGTAATGTCATTAAAATGCAATTGAGACTATTCTTTCCCATTCATCGTCATGTAACAGACTACTTTTGATTGCCCCTGTCATTGAACTATACATCCGATTTTCATAAAATTTGAAATGACTCGTACAAAATTATGTAATAATTATTTATTTTAAATTTCAAGCGATTCAGTTGGGTGTTTTTTGGGTGGTTGTATGCGGACGGACAGACTGAAAGACGACTATAGGTGCTACGTATTTATATAATTACAAGAGCAGCATAAAGTGAATATTTGAATTAGTAATTTCACCGATGTTGACTTTGTCAGAGTTGAAGTGATCTATTTTGTCCCAGTTTATTGATCGAGTGCTACACGTGTCTGATAAGTTATCGGAGATAATAAAAAAACATATACAACTAGGAATGTGAATCGTATATACACTTAACAATAAAAGATCACGTACACCCATTGCGTTTCTATTGTCATATAAAGCTCTGTTGTGTCATAGTTTTTTTTTTCTTTTTGAGCAATTTCGTAAGAAATAAAAAGAACATTGCCTAGTTAAACTGATGTCATTGAGCTCATATGCTATTCACACATACAAGGTGAGTCATAAATATCGAAACAATAGGCTATCTCCTTAAATATTGCCCCTAGACCCAAACTTCCAATTGCAAAGTTTCATAAAAAAAAAAAAAAAAGGTGAAATTATTGATAAGATAAGTTGCAACTCCATGGGGGGTCTATTTGAAAAAATACGAAAATTAAATTTTTATGTGGCTCCCGTAAGGCAAAATTCCCAGTTAGGAAATTATTCCTTATCCATTACTAAATTGAATAAAAAAATTTCATCTCATTATCTAAAAACCTGACAGAGACATAATTCATAATTCTCCAAAGTTCGTGATTTACACCACTTAACCATGCCTGTAAACAACGAGTTTTTGACACAATTTGAAAACAAATAAGGGATCGTTCACAAATTGTCCATTATTAAATGTCGATTTAAGACAGTGCCTCTTATTTGGACATAATAAAGCAGCTTATTGATTTGAATCAAAACTTATTTTCAAAATGTGTTGGTAGTCTGCACTGAAGGTTTGCATGGATCGAAATATCTAGGTTCGGTCCCAAACCGACCCATAGGAAAAAAATTTGGACCGGCCTGGGAAAAAATTTAAATCATAGCCCGGCTCAGACGTGAATTTCTACATAGTTTTTTACTTCGGTATAGTTAAAATTTGTTTCGCATGTAGGAGTTCTCACCAAAAATACTTATTATAGCTTTTCGTTTTTTATATTTATACTTTTTATTATAAAGAAGCGACAAAGGCTGTGATATATTTGTTTTATCAATGAATCTCTGTATGTAAATGTTTCACTTATATTTTAATATCGTTAATCCATATTCCATGCGTTGGAGACTGAAAAATGTTATACAGTAAAACCTTTTAAGACGGAATCACATAGGAAAGAAAAGTAAGTTATAGACAAATGGCTTTCCTAGGAGGTGTAAATGGAGTATATTTTTTCTCAGGTATTATTGTATTTACTTTGCATGGATTTAACACATTTTCCGTTTAAGACAGGTTTCCGTCATAGGCAGATTTTTTTCACTGGTTTTATTGTCTTTATTTTATTTAGCCTGTAAATATATTATTCTTTAAAAAATGAATTTTGAAGTTTTTGTTTTGTAAAATAAAAGCGATTTTAAAATCTATGTTGTTTTCGTAAAAAATTTGATTAAACCGAATTTTACTTTTTTTATGCACGTATTAGGTCAGTCAGAGACATGATTTTAAAACGGATTATTTGACACCGGGATACAAAATCTCATCTAGTGTAGACTTTGAGATTTTTTCACTGGTTTTATTGTCTTTATTTTTTTAGCCTTTAAATATATTATTCTTAAAAAAATGAATTTTAAAGTTTTTGTTTTGTAAAATAAAAGCGATTTTAAAATCTATGTTATTTTCGTAAAAATTTTGATTGAATCGAATTTTACTTTTTTATGTACGTATTAGATCAGTCAGAGACAATGATTTTAAAACGGATTGTTCGAGACCAGGATATAAAATTTCATCTAGTGCAGACTAAGGAAGCAGTCCCCTTCGGTATGAAAAATACGTTAGGCCCAGCCAGGAAAGTTTTCCGATAAAAGTAAAGTCTCGGTCCTGGCCCGGCCTGGGCCCAGAATACAGATTTTTTAACAGCCTGTCCAAAACGATAAAAAGTCTGAATTTGTGAGAGCTAAACTTTTAAAAAGACTTAATCTGCATCCTAGAAAAAGCATTCTTTTAAATAACTGACCGACATTAAGACAATACACTTCGTTTTTCTGCATAATTAATTTTTTTCCACACTATTTCTTGTCTTTAAATTATTAAAAGTTTAGAATTGTTAAATAAAAAAAGTACAAACTTGAAACATGTCATTTTTTGATTATTTTACATTAATTTGTTTCGGAAATTTTGAAAAAATATTTACTTTTAAAAATATGATTTTTTTTAAAAAATTATATTGTTTTTTCAATAAATATTTTTAATAGTTTAAAAATTAATATTGAAAAACAAACTCTGGAACAAAACTAAAATTAAATTTTCATCTTTAATTAAATGGAAAGGAATTGAAATCCGATGAATAATGTTTCGAGTTATAACGATTTTTAACTATCCAATTTAAACCAGTACAAACCATGTGAAATTTTTACAAATTTTATGATAAATATTGGGATGTGATTTTCTTAGCAAATTATAGGGCTAAACATCACAAAAAAAAGAAAAAAAATCAAAATTCTAACTCAAAAGATAGATTTTTTACACGTTTCCTAGAACTGTTAAGGTAACATTGTTTTTTAAATTGAGCGCATTTCAATTTGTGTCTAAGCCCTTAAAACCTGATGAATTTTTTAAACGGTTATAAATCTGCGAGTTTTGAAGATATGAAGATGCAACTTTTTGTGTCTTATTCAGGACTGGATAAGGAAAGTTTTCCTAATTGAAATTTTAATCCTACGGGGGCCGTGTAAAAATTTTAATTTTCGTATTTTTTCAAATAGACCCCCCATGGAGTTGCAACTTATCTTATCAAAAATTTCACCTTTTTTATGAATTTTTGCAATTGGAAGTATAGATCTAGGCGCAATATTTAAGGAGATAGCCTATTGTTTCGATATTTATGACTCACCCTGTATAGCAAGCAGCCTTTTTTTTTCCTTCAAGGTATAATGCCCCCAAAAAACAAATTAAGAGGGGGGGAGGTGAGGGATTAGCTCCATTTCCATCTTTTATGCTTGATGATTAAACCCCCAAAACTAATCAGGGATATGCCTTATCATAATTAACTTATACCCAGAATTCGAAAAAAATCGGATAATTCTGCATCATTTATTTAATTTAAAAGGGACTATTTCCGTTCTCCTATTTATACTTAATCTTTACACAACCAAAACTATTCAGGGATTGGCCTCATCAGAAAGAATCTATATCCAAAATTTAAAGTAAATCGCATAATTCTGCATAAAATACATTTATCTTATTTAAGGGGTAGGGCAATGGCCCGTTCTTCATTTTATACGTAACAAAAGAACCCCAAAACTAAGCAGAGAAGCGTCTTATCAGCATGAAAAATACATTTATCTAAATTAAAAGGGGTAGTCTCCAGATCCCCCTTTTATACTTAACCAATAAATCTCCCTCCCCCCCCCATAAAAAAATAAACTAGTTGGATGTGCCAATCCCAAAACTTTCTTCTATCTCATACGTACATTTTAATATTTAAAAAAAATAGTGACTCATTTTAATGCTTTAATAATTTTAATTCAATACCATACCAACTTTGATTTTCATCTTAAATTTCTGCTTCAATCAATTAACCGGAGCAAAAACGAATTTCCGTCTCTGCACGAGCCGATGAACAATAGAATGATAGGCAGATTTTTTTTTTCAAATTCAGGAAGGACCTACTTGCCTTACCAAAAAATAATCATGTACAAAAAATTTAGTTCAGTTTTAGAACTAACTTCATACATTTTTATATGGTGTAATATTGAAAATGGCATAAAATTCGCTATTCCAGCGCCCCCTTCCGGCGGATTTTTTTCAGATTCAAGGCGACCCAACTAGCCATAGCCATACACGTACATAAAAAATTTCGTTCAATTCGATGCATAACTTCATGTACTTTTGGTTGGTACAATATTGAAAATGGCACAAAAATCGAGATTGCAGCGCCCCCTTCCGACGGATTTTTTTTCAAATTCAGGGAGTGCCAACTAGCCATAGTCATACACATACACAAAAAATTTGGTTCAATTCGATGGATAACTTCATATACTTTTGGTTAGTACAATATTAAAAATGGCACGAAAATCGCGATTGCAGCGCCCCCTTCCGGCGGATTATTTTCAAATTCAGGGAGGACCAACTAGCCATAGTCATACACATACACAAAAAATTTGGCTAAATTCGATGCATAACTTCATATACTTTTGGTCGGTACAATATTAAAAATGGAACAAAAATCGCGATTGCAGTGCCCCCTTCCGACGGATTTTTTTCAATTTCAGGGAGGACCAACTAGCCATAGTCATACACATACACAAAAAATTTGGTTCAATTCGATGCATAACTTCATATTCTTTTGGTCGGTACAATATTGAAAATGGCACAAAAATCGCGATTGCAGCGCCCCCATCCGGCGGAATATTTCAAAACTGAAGGAGAACCTGCTTGCCACAGCCAAAAACATTCACAAAAAATTTGGTTCAATTCTATGCATAACTTCATACACTTTTTGATGATAGAATGGCGACATACACACAGACACACACACACACAGACAGATGGACAGACAGACATTTTGTAAAAACATGTTTTTTGGAATCTCTGACCCCTAAAACGTGTCAATCCGTCGAAAACCGGAAGTCGAAAAAAATTTCGATTACAATACTTTCTTCTATTGAAGATAGAAGAAAGTAAAAAAAATCAGAGAAGCGCCTTATCAGAATGAACTTATATCCAAAATTTGAAGCATATCGGTAAATTCTGTGCAAAAAATGCATTTACCTGCATTAAGGGGAGGGGTTATTTCCTATTCCCCCCGTTACATTTTACCAATGAACACTCAAAACTAATCATTGAGGCCGTCTCATCAAGATAATCCTATATTTAAAATTTGAAGCTAATCGCTAAATTCTCCGTAGAAAATCCGTTTACCTACATTTTGAAGGGTTACCTCCTTTTCCCACTTCCCCTTTTATATTTAAACAATTCACACCTAAAAGTAATCATGGAGGCGCCTCATCAGAATGATCCTATATGCAAAATTTGAATAAAATCTGATAATTCAGCATAAAGATCACATTCATCTAAAATGAGAAGGGAGATTAATCATTCATCCCCCCTTATATTTATCCAATGAACTCCCAAAACTAATCAGGGAAGCGCCTTATCACAAAAAACCTATTTACAAAATTTGAAGCAAATAGAATATTTTAATCATGATTTATCGCGCTACATACATATATACGTACGTATATACTTATAGAAAGAGCGGGTACATAAGTTCTCAGGCATTGAATTTCTCTCATTAGCTTACAGGCTATCAAAGCCTGGAGCTTATGTGCCCGTCCATTCTGTATGTATATATGTGACGCGATAACTCATGATAAAAATATCCGATTTGCTTTAAATTTTTCATATAGATTTATTCTGATAAGGCGCTTTGGGAGTTCATTAGATAAGTATAAAGGGGAACAGGGATCTAATCCCCTTTAAGTTAGATAAATGGTTTTTCATGCAGAATTATCAAATTTCATTCAAATTTCCAACATAGGATCATTCTGATCATAAATCTGCATGAAAAACCCACTTATCTAAATTAAGAAGAGGTATTAGCCCCCCTTACCCCCCTCCTTTATTCTTACTCAATGAACTCCCAAAACTAATTCCCTGATTAGTTTTGGGAATTCATTGAGTAAGATATAAGGCAGGTAAAGGGAGAAGTTCATTGGGTAAGTTTAAGGAAGGTAAAGGGAGACTAAATAAAATCCCGCTCTTAATTTAGACAGATGCGTTTTTCATGTTAAATTATCAGACCTCATTCACATTTTAAATATAGGATCATTCTAATGAGCCGCCTCCATGATTAGTTTTGGGTGTTCATTGGTTAAGTATAAAGGGGACGGCTACAGGAGGTACCTCCCTTCTTAATAGAGGTAAATGAGTTTTTTAGCAGAATTTACCGATTAGCTTCAAATTTTAGATATAGGATCACTCTGATGAGGCGTCTCCATGATTAGTGTTGGTTGCTTATTGATTAAGCATAAAGGGGGGATAGGGGTACTCCCCCCTCTTAATGTAGATAAATGAGTTTTTTTTTCCGTTGAATTTACTGATAAGCTTCAAATGTTTGATATAGGTTCATTCTGATAAAGCGCTTCCCTGATTTGTTTTGAGAATTCATTGGTTAAGTATAGAGGGGGCATCTGACAGATACCCCTCCCAATTTTTGGCAAATATATTTTTCATGCAGAATTAACCGATTTGCTTTAATTTTTGGATATAAGTTCATATTCATAACATGCTTCCCTGGGTCATTCTGGTGCCTTTTTGTTATGTATAAAGGGAGAACAAGCGATTACCCCCCCCCCCCTTTTAAATTAGATAAATTGGTTTTTATGCAGAATTATCCGATTTGCTTTAAATTTTAAATGTAGGGCTCATTTTATGATAAGGCAAGTCCGTGAATAGTTTTGGTGTGTAATGGTTAAGTATTAAAGGGAGAATGGGGGATAGCTCCTCTTAAATTAAATAAATTGGGTTTTATTCAGAATCATCCGATTTCGTTTGAATTTTGGCTATAGGTTCAATATGATAAGGCATATATATCCCTATTCAGTTTTGAGGTTCAATAACTAAGTATAAAAGCTTCAAATGGGAGAGCTAACCTCTCCTCTCCTTTAATTTGTTTTTTGAGTGGCAATATTCTTTGAAAAAATAAGGCTGTAATATACAGTTAATGTGAATAGACTGTGATTTCAATGCCATCAGTTTAATTGGGCAATATTGGTTTTTATTTTTAGATATACACGAGAGTTAAAAAAATAAAAATCATATTAAATGTAAAACCCCATACATCTAAATATCCATATATTGTTTTATGCAGTGAATTCTAATGAATTTAGAAAAAAAATCGAAGCAAAAATATTTATATTTATAAAAGTAGTAGGGATTTTTAAAAAGTTAAGCTTCTGTCAGTCCTTTATAAAAATTATCTATAAGTGTTAGATTAAAAATTTTTAAACAAGCAAAAAAAAAAAAAAAAATCTGTATTTAGATATTAAATTTAGTAAGATCTCTTTGGTGCTTTTATTTCTTGCGTCTTTAAATTTGTAAGTTGGTTATGAAATTCTTATTTTATAGCAATTAAAATTAAAAGAAAGGTTTTCTTTAGTGTGTACTAGAAATATGGCTTTGTGTCAGTTGAAATAAAAGAGAAATTGCTGCCCATACAAGGAAAGGAATTGTACATATAAAATTTTATCAACTCGTTAGTAAATTTAAACTCCTTTCTCCTCTTACGATATCATATGATATCATTCAACAAAGCCTCTCCATCTTCCTTAATAATATCGTTATCAATGGCCAAAAAATCTTTCAATTTTTGCAATATCTTTCTTTTGCTTGCAGGTATGGTTATTATATATTTATTATTCGCATATTTGGGGTTGTCCATAAATAATGTTACACTATTTTTCAATATTTTTTACCCGTCTTCCCCCTCCCCCCCCCCTTTGTCATAAAGTGTCACACTTCACCACATCTCCTCAGTGGCGTAGCTAAGGGGGGGCAAGGGGGGCGTCCGCCCCGGGCGCCGAGGCCTAGGGGCGCCAAATTGAGAGAAATTGTTATATATCTATATTGAGGTGGGGGCGCAAAATTTCTTGCTGGCCCCGGGCGCCAAAAAACATAGCTACGCCACTGCATCTCCTCCCCCTGCCTTGTCACATGTCACGCTATATTACATATACATATACTTGTAGTTCAGAAACAAAGCACTACGTTATAGATCATATTTCAAATTTTATTTTTAAACTTTAACAATATGTTCTAATGTCGTTTGTGAGCATAACAATAAACAAGTTGGAAATTGCACGTGAAGCGTAGCAAATGAGGTGCGTTCGTACGATAATGAAGTTTTAAAAATATCACTCTCATATATCAATCCCATAAAATTGTAAATAGTTCATTACAATTAAAATGCGCAACAAACAATGTTCTCTCTATTCTCATTATGTAATGGAATACTCTTGTGTGACCTTGTAAAACAATAATAAAAGTTCTTTGCACAACATATTATGCAAAATCTGTATTATAGTATGTATTTTATGATGCATATCAATATTATTATGTTCGAATGAGTGTAACATTATTAAAATGCATTTGAATTTTTTTTTCCATTGACTGTAATGTAACGGAGTACTTTTGATTGTCCCTGTATTTGATCTATGCATCCTATTTTTAAAAAAATGGAAATGACTTGACCAAATGATGTAATAAGTATGTAATTTAAGTTTCAATCGATTAAAATGCATTTGCAACATTTTTCCCCATTGACCGTAATGTAACGGAATACTTTTGATCCTCCCTGTAATTGATCTATCCATCCGATTCTCATAAAATTTGAAATGACTCAACTAAATTATGTAATAATTATATATTTTAAATTTCAAAAGATTCGGTTGGGTAGTTTTTGCGTTGTTATATGCGGACAGACAGACGGACAGACAGGCGGACTGAACGAACACTATAGGTGCTACGTATTTACATAATTACGAACGCACCTAAAAAGGATTCATGTACTTATTTTGTATGAAATAACATTAATGTTACAGCAAAAAAAACATAATATACTATAATAATAAAATATTTATATAAAAAAAATTGAAAACAACAGAATTTTGGAATTTGAAATGGAATTCAACATATTTAGCTTTAAATCTATTATTTACTTTATGAGCACAAAATATTTTAATTTCTAAATCACTTCAAAATTTAATCTGTTGAATTTTCATACTTTTATTTGAAACAAACTGTGTGATGTCACATTTTTTCTAACTCCCTCGCACCCCTTTGTCACAAACTGTCTACATATCAGAAACTTCCATCCCCCTTCCAAGCATGACATCATTTGTGTACGACCCCTTTCTTCATTTAAATGAAGAGAAGTGAATAAAATACAGCCGACTCTGGTTAATTTGAAATCGGATAAATCGAATCTTCGCTTAATTTGAACTAAACATGAAGTCTCGAAATCTTCAATGGCAGAATAACGTTAAAAACTTTCATTAATTCGAACTCATTTTCCCCTGACTTCGTTTAATTCGAACTAATGAGAATTCTGATTTTTCATTTTTCCTCTCTTTCTCATAGACTTCAGATCATTTGAATAACTTTCTTTCTTTGGTTTTTGTGAAAATTGTTCTGAACGAGTATACATACTAGAGGTCTGCACGGGCCGGGCCGATTTCCAAAAATGGCATTCGGGCCGGGCCGGGCTCGGGCCTTACTTCTGAAGACTCGGGCCAGGCCGGGCCTAGTCACTAATCCTTTCGGGCCGGGTCGGGCCCGGCCTAGTCTCTAATCTTTTCGGGCCAGGCTGGGCTCGAACCTTAATTTTTTTGCTGGAGTATCAGGCCGGGCCTAACTTTTTTTTTTCCGTACGAAGCCGAGACTGATTCCATTCTTCCTAGTTTTCATGGACCAAAATAATCAGTTCCAATTTAATCTTCCTATATGAAAATCCTTTTCTCGACTTTTTATAAATTAGTAATATTTGGCTTTGTCCAAAAATTTCTGCAAAAAAAGCATATACTTTTAAGCCGTCATTATTCTACAATTAAACATTAGAATTTATTCCTTTTAAAGAATCGTAAATTACTAGGTGTTTTAAAATAGAATTAAACACGCACACACAAAAAACATGATTATGACGGAATTTTTTTTTAAACTGAAAACTGAAACAGGGTTCGTACAGACTCCTTGGACTCTTTAGAAACTACTTAGAAATGAAAACGTTCCCAAGTAGTACTTAGAACTACTTAGATAAACAAAATACTCCTTAGAAACTCCTTAAATTGTATTGAGGTTTTGCACGCGAGCAATATTGCTCCCGGGAAAAGAAAGAAAAAAAAAATCGGATTGTAAAATTTTGCGTGCGGAAAAAACAATCGTGAAGAAATGCAAATTTCGTGAAAGGATCGCCGAAAAAGCACACATTTCGTCAATATTTCGTGGAAAAACGACGATTTCGTCAATGTTTTTGGTCTACAAACTTTGTCAAAAGATTGCTGAAAAACGCCGATTTCTTGTGCGAATACCGGTTAAAACGGCAATTTCACCAAATATCACAGATAAAACGGTAATTTCGTCTGAAAACCGTGATAAAACGTCGATTTCATCTAAAGATATAATGCCAATTTCATTAAAAGATCGCAGAAAAAAATGCCGTTTTCGATAAAAGATGGCCTACAAATATTTTGCCTAAAGATCATTGGGAGAAAAAACGCCGATTTCATTAAAAGATCACGGAAAAAACGTCAATTTCGTCAAAAGGTTGCGGGGATAAAACGCAATTTTTTAGAAAAAATCATGTAAAATTGCAAATTTTGTCTAAAAATCCTCGAAAAAAGAGTCTATTTCATAAAAAAGAAACACGGGAAAACGCTGATTTCGTCAAAAGATCGCAGAAAAACTGCCAATTTCGACAAAAGATCGCAATAAATCGCCAATTTTTCTAAAATATCGCAGATAAATCGCTGATTTTGTCTGAAGATCTCGGGAAAGCGCCGATTTCGTCTGAAGATCGCGTATACCCTCCTTCTCGGGGGGGGGGGGGGGGGTAACTTCCGGAATTCCTGCTGAATTGGGGCTGTGTAAGTGCATGCCACATAAATAACAACAAAAGTGGCAAGTTCTTAGAATTTTTTGGACTCCTTGGATTTTTTATGTACTCCTTGGATTTTTTCTTCCCAACTCTGTATGAACCCTGTGAAAGTTTCTTTTAAAATGATCATCCATGCAAAATGAATACAACAATACGGGAGAAAAAAATATATTAAACATTTACATTTGTTAAATAGGGAATGTATTTTTTTTCGTTCCAAAGCGATTTGGTCTTGGGAATTTTACCATATACCGCGTTTTCGATTTTTTGTCTCCATTACAGGGAATATGGATTAATAATACTAGTGATAACTGAAACATTTACATACAACAAACAAAGACTCATTTAAAAGCATAAATATCGCAGCCTACGGCACTTCTGCATAAATGGAGATTATAAACATAGAAAAAAAAAGACTAATATAATTTTTTTTTGGTCAGAACTCTTCCATAAGATTAAAGATCAATGTTCTGTAGAAATTCACTCGAGCCGGGCCGGGTTCGGGCCGAAATTAAAAAAAATTTCCGGACCGGGCCGAGCTCAGGCCGAGCCGGGCTCGGGCCGAATTTTTAACTTTCGGGCCGGGCCGGTTCGGGTTAAAATTTCTTTCGTTCGGGCCGGGCCGGGCCCGGGCCTGGAAATTTCGGCCCGTGCAGACCTCTAATACATACAATACAATGCATTTGATATCCACTTTCTTAAAGCCCCGTCTGTCCATCAGTGACGCTTTAAATTTTTCTTCCATCGTGCTTGTTTCTCATCTTTTAATAAGTTTATGTATTTATACATTCTAAGTTAATATTACGTCAAATTCTAATGATAACTGACGAAATAAGTTTAAAAAACACTATAACTTTAATTCCTTTGTAATAGTAAAATATTAGGCATGTTTTCCATAATTCGAACATTTCTTGTGGTCCCGACGAGTTCGAATTAACGAGAGTCGACTGTATCACTATTGTAAACAAAATAATTTAATATCATATAGCCCGTAAAAGAAATAACTACTTTTTAAAAGTATTTAATATTAGCTTTTTGTTGCATGATACATTCAACAATGCGTTTTTTTGCACTTACACACGTATGGGATGGGGGGGGGGGAGGGGGAGAGAGACAGTAGAGGTCTGCACGGGCCGGGCCTCGGCCCGAAGCCCGAGACCGACACGGCCCGCGGGCCGGGCCGGGCCTAGTCACTAATCTTTCCGGGCCGGGCTGGGCTCGGGCCTTAATTTTTTTGCTGGAGTATCGGGCTGGGCCTAACTTTTTTTTTCCGTACGAAGCCGAGACTGATTCCATTTTTCCTAGTTTTCATGGACCAAAATAATCAGTTCCTATTGAATCTTCCTATATGAAAATCCTTTTCTCGACTTTTTATAAATCAGTAATATTTGGCTTTGTCCAAAAATTTCTGCAAAATAAGCATATACTTTTAAGCCGTCATTATTCTACAATTAAACGTTAGAATTTATTCCTTTTAAAGAATCGTAAATTACTAGGCGTTTTAAAATAGAATTAAACACACACACACAAAAAAAAAAAAAAAAAAAAAAAAAAAAAAAAAAAAAAAAAAACATGATTATGACGGAATTTTTTTTAAACTGAAAACTGAAAGTTTCTTTTAAAATGTTCATCCATGCAAAATGAATACAACAATACGAGAGAAAAAAATATATTAAACATTTACATCTATTAAGACGGGAATGCATTTTTTTCCGTTCCAAAGCGATTTCGTGTTAGGAAACTTTACCATATACCGCTTTTTCGATTTTTTGTCTCCATTACAGGGAATATGGATTAATAATACTAGTGATAGCTGAAACATTTACATACAACAAACAAGGATTCATTTAAAAGCGTAAATATCGCAGCCTACGGCACTTCTGCATAAATGGAGATTATAAACATGGAAAAACAAGACTAATATAATTTTTTTTTTTGGTCAGAACTCTTCCATAAGATTAAAGATCAATGTTCTGTAGAAATTCGGTCGAGCCGGGCCGGGTTCGGGGCTGATTTTAAACTTTTTTCCGGACCGGGCCGAGCTCGGGCCGAAATTTTAACTTTCGATCCGGGCCGGGTCGGGCCAATATTTCTTTCGTTCGGGCCGGGCCGGTCCGAAATTTTAACTTTCGGGCCAGGCCCGGGCCTGGAAATTTCGGCCCGTGCAGACCTCTAAGAGACAGAACATCTTATTAACGTTACAGATGGACAACGACTTTACTGTGTTAGAATTATTGCGGCAATTGTCGCTCGACCAATAAGAATATTCACGACTTTGTTATTTAAATATCATTCTAGATTACAAATGAAATAAAAAAATATCAGAATGGTCGCGATAAAAAATAAATGACGCGTCACTCATATGTCTTAAGTTTATTTCCATCAAGATAAATTTATCTTCCGAGGCTAAAAAAGCAAAAAAATTCTTATCTGCATCTGTTTTTAAATATTGTGACAACCCTCTTTTTTAACACTTTCCAACTAAGTTGAAGAGTGTTTATGCTTTCGGTTTGCCTGTCCGTCTGTCCGCGCTCTACCTCTCGTAAATATACTCAGATTGCCATGAAATTTTTGAAAGTTATTGACCTTTACCCTGGAACGAACCCTATTGCAAATGAAGTTTCTTGCATGATTAGTTTATTTACAGGGACAGTCGAAATTTTTTTCGTTACATTATGGCCTATGGGAAAAAAATCCTTTCAAATGATGATAATACATCTTGTCGAACATATTAAAACTTATGTGCATTTACGAATTGCACTAAAATCTGCGGTGAAAAGAATAGTTATTATTCATTTACAAGGCCACACAAAAAAATCCAATTACTTATGCGTTTTCTTGCTAAACTGAATTTACCAACATATATATAAATATATATATATATATATAAATCAACCGACAGATCAAAAACATGATTGTACAAAAGTATTTAAATACAGATTTTGCTATGGGCCTTATTTCCTTAAAAAACGAAGTTTTGTTAAAAATTTCAGGAGTGTTGGAAAGGGTTTCATAATCTATGCTTAATACACGACTTTTCTTACTTGTTTTTAATCTAAACTTGTTTAAACTATACATTTATATATGTATACATATATTTAAATCACATTTTAGGTGAATAATTTGGCGGTAAAATATAATGTAAAAAGCGTGATTTTCATAATATGAATTATGAAATTAATATTCAAAAAGAAAATGGAAATTGCAACACTATAATTTTTTTGTAAAGATTTATATTAATTATGCCCTGTTTCATAACGGCAATTTTCAATTTCAAATTTTTCTTCCCCATAATTTTTAAATTATGCTTAATAAACGTCAAAATGATGATTTAAATGGAGTCTTCACTGACTTGAAATCACCCGCTCCTTAATGATAATCCTATGGACAAGTTATTTTTCAATTTATCGTTTAATTTTGATTATTTTTACATGATTTTTTTTTCTCACACAGGATAATCTGAGTTTGGTCTGTCATATGGCTATTTTTTTCAATTTCGGTTGTTGATTTTTTTAAATAAAGGTGCTTTCATTTTTAAAACCGGTTTCAAAAGTGAAAATATCTTTAATAAGAAAATCAGCTACCCAATTCGAAAAAGTAATACACAGCCATGTTAGAGACCGAGCTCAGTTACACTATGCAAAAGAAAAATCATTTAAAAATATTCAAAATAAAACGAGAAATTTGCAAACATCCTACCCATCGGATTAACATGATGGAGCGGGTGATTTCAAGTGAGTGAAAAATTCCCGTAAGAGGCCATCTATGATGTACAGAAAAGCATAATTTGAAGAAAAAAAAATTACATATTTGAAACATTTGGGCTGACAATAGTCGAAGCATATTACATTCAACGAGTGAAAAGGTCCTATCAGGGCCTAAAGGGGGTACTAAGGGGGGGGGGGATGAATTTATATTCCGAGAATCCAAATGAAATTCTGTTTTAATTAATTTAATTTTGTGGCCCTTTCACAAATTTGCAGAAATGCCAATTTTAACTAAAATAAGTGTTTCAACACTCGCACATCCTATTTGCACATAGAAAGCTAACATGGTGTTTAATATTGCACCCGTTATACACTCGAATTTTTCATCATCCCGTTCTTTTGCTAGCATAAAACAAAGTTATTACAAACAGTCGGGCACGTAGCCAGGGAGGGGGCTAAGGGGGCTGAAGCCCCTCCCGAAAGTTTAAAAAGATTTATGTAAGTTAATGAGAATAAATATAATAATAATTTATCTAATGATAATAAAATTTGATTATTTTTTTTTAAATCTTCAATCGCATTAGAGCCGCAATTTTTAGTTGTAAAAATATAAATTTCTTCAATTAAAGTTATAGCAATTCCGCATTATACACCCATTCGAAAATATTGTTCTTTATTTGTATCTACCATATAAAATATCAGTTCTTAAAACGCTATTTTTACTTTATGCACAATAATTTCGATAAGTGTAGTTACCTATCATTAATTTTACCAAGAAAAAGTAAATATAATACGCATATGACGTATAATTTGACTTCAGGAGTCAAATATAAAACATTTACATGTGTGTTACGATGTTCTTTATTTTTTTTTTCTCTATCCTGTTTATATTACAATATAATGAAAACTTACAGTGATCAATTTTAAAATGTTTTGTGGAGAAATAAGCCAAAAACTTTAATAGCTCCTTGTAATGTAAAATCATGTGAAAAATAATGATTTTAAAGAAAATATATTTGAAAATAATTTTATAACTGTCAAAAAAAAAATAATAATAAGTAAATAAATAAAAATAAAAAAACAGTTGTAATAAGAAGTTTTGAAAAGGGGTGGTGCGAAGAAAGACGATAAGGTATTGACAAACTTTCAAAATCGCCATGCTGGATAACTTTGCTTTAATTTTTTTGTATATGAATCTTTAATAGAAAGAAAATGTGCACAGAGTAGTCTTCTTTGCCTTTTGTAGAACTATCAACTTCAAGAATGGATACCCTCGTTTAAGAGATTTTTTGGCAGTTTTTTATAGTGCCCCTCAAAGAGTTTTCAAGAAGGTGAACATATAGCATTCTAACAATCTTATTTTAAGCAGAGCAAGAAATGCTATTCAAAGATTATTATAATAGCTGTCCTATAACATTGGAGAACCAATAAAGAAGACGATAAGCTAAGAGCTCTTTAGAGCAAAGTCTGGAGTTGATGAATTGAAATGTTATAAACAGTCGTAGAAATGTTACTTACTCAGCCCAGACATTCAGATATGTTCGCATATAATTAAAGAAAAACAGATTACCAAATTAAATAACGCGATCTGCACTGTTAAAAATCTGCTGCGGTGGAGTGCGTTGCAGCAAAATGCAGCAGATTTTTAACAGTGTGTTTTGGGTTGATTGCTGCTGAAACTGTGGCTATTTCAAACACAAAATGGCTTTCCTTTTAAGTTAAATATGTGGACAATTTATAAAATTCAAAAACTCCAATGATTGAGGAAGATATTTTGGGTTTAATTCAAGTAATTAACTTGTCCACCGAAAATAGAGCAGAATAAATAGTACAACGTTGTGATGAACTACATATTGATTTGCCTAAATGCATTACATAGGCGTATGACTGAGCAGCTAATATGGCTAGTTATGTTAGTGGGATCTAGTCTTGAATTCACCAGAAGTATTTCAATTGTGCCAAACGTCCATTGTGCAAGCTATCGGTTAAATCTTGCATTATCCAAACACATGCTGTTTCGTACCATCCGGAACTGTTGATGAAGAGACAATTATTTTTAGAAATCACAACAAAACAAATTTAGTCCTTGAAGAAGCAATTTATCATATGCCTCAGAATAATAGAAGAGAATCTTAATGCTTTTGCATTTGTGGACAAGATTTATTGAGAGGCATGAAAGCATATTAACTTTTATTGAACTGTTTAAATGCATTTATAATAGCTTAGAAAATATTTCAAAAAACACATGGAACATTTCTTCAACAGTTAGAGCTTTATCGGCAGTTATGGAGATTAGGGATTTTCTTATAAGCCTATTTATTCGCGAGAATTAATTCAATCTGACAACACCATTGTCAATTCTTATTCGATAAAAATCTTGTGATATAATTCGGGTAACTGATCGGCTGTAACTCATGCTAAAGACGTCCTAATTATCATACAGAAAATGTACTGCAAACTTTTCGCGAGATATTTATTTCTGCATCAAAACTTAGAAATATACGTCTTCTAAACTGAAGTAAAGATCCCGACTAACATTTAGACAGACAACACGTTCAATCCCTCGAATTCCATCCACTGAAATACATTACACGGTCGTGGTCTTTATTCCGTGGTTAGAAAGTCTTATTAAAAATTTGAATGATGGATGAATTCCGCATTAAGACATTGAAATAGAGTTCCATATACTTCTTCCAGGATTTATTTCTCCAGAGTAAAGCAAGAAAGTTAGAGAATCTCTATTGATATTTTGACGATGAAGTGTTAATATCGAAAATGAAAGCTGAATATGAATTATGGTGTGAGAGAATTGTTAAAGTTAACACAAACTCAGAGATTCTAACAGGTTTAGAATACTGCAGTAGTACAGTACGATTAAGTACTTGCCGACAGTCTTGGCTACAATCCCGATAACAACAGCGAACACTGAAAAGTCTTTTTCGACAGTGAAATAAATTAAATTTTTGCCTCTAAGCTTTATGGCCAATGAGAGATTAAATAGTTTTGCAATAATTTGCATTCATTGGGACATTCCAGTAGATTCTGTTAAGGTAATTAGCCTCATGGCTGAAAAGCAGTCACGAAAATTGCTTCTGCAGCACTAATAAATTTGTTGTACCAAGAGTATTGAATTTATAATTAATGTAATCAAAGAATGCGAAATATATAATTTTTATTATTACATATAAATGCAACAATTATTTTTTTATTTGAAAAACAATCCGTATAAATAATTTCATGTATAGATTTATCCTTTTAAGATCCCGCCCCGTATTGTGAAACACGCGCACACTAATATTAATCCTGTGCTTTAAATCTATTCAAATTAATTGTTTGCATTTCAATATTTTTTTAACGTTTTTCTCGTAGAATACTCGAGGCTCATCTCAAACATTTTTAGTTTGTGCTATTTTAATTTAATTTCAATTTTTTTCCTCTAAAAACATTTCCAGTTTAATAATCAAGTTTGGAAACTGGAAGTTTTCTTGAAAATTATAAAAGAACTATAAAAATATAAACTAATAATTTTTGAAATGGACATAAAATATCCTATGCAGGAACATATCTTAAACTAGGACTTCCCTCAGAGGGATTAGTCTGAGCGATATTGCTGAGGACATAGATTTAACAATGATTTCCAAAAAGTAAAAGAAAAAATAATAACATGCTACCTTTAATTGACCATATACTGCCACAAGTTCAAATGACGAAAATGGCCAGAGTAAAATAAAGAGTTACAAAATAGTCTATATAAATTCGTGTACACGGTTAAAAAATGGAAAAGCAATTTATGCAAAACATTTTTCAACTTTGTTGGTAAGTATTAAAAATGTAACCCCAAGGCTGAAGATTGAAATCAGATTGGTTCCTTTAATGCCAAATAAATAAATACATAAATAATAAAGCTCTCCAAAAAACCAGAAAAGAACACGGAACTTATATATGGCATAATTGGCGCCAGAATAACGTTATATTGCATGGCTTAGTAACCCTGCTATTGTTGTTTATTTATTAATAAATTGTTTATAGTGTATAGTTTATAGTGTATAGTGTATAGTAATTGTGTATAGTTTTTTTCAATATTTATTAATTAATCGTGTTTTTATTTATTGTTATTTCCCTTTTAAAATAATAGAAAATAATTGAAAAATATATATGTAACTAATATTCAAAAAAAAAAAAAAAAAAAAAAGATTTCGCCAAATTTGCCCCAAATTCGATGCATATACCTGCCCTAATAGTACTTTTCTAACATTACCTTTACTTTGGCACTCCAGTTTGGAGTCAAAAAGTGAGATTTGTTGCAAATAGATGAACAGCCGCATAAATAAACCTGATAAACGTTTATGCTTATTTTTACATATACATATTGTACGAAAGTCACATACGCACTTACGTGGCGCGATTTTTTCTCCCGCAATTGGCAAAAACTTTGATTTGGTGGAAGTTTTGAATATTGCTCTAAATGTTAGTATTTATGGTTTATTGTGTTATTTATGTATTTTATTCTATTTACTAGCTGCCCCGCCCGGCGTTGCCCGGGTCCGTATTAACAATATTAAACGAACTTGAAATTTGTATGATTTTATCATTAACTCGAAACATGCAGAAATGTATTGTCTGAAATACGTAGCCACTAACTGTGTGAAAAATCGGTTTAAAAAACAGCTAATGTTAAGCTCTAAAAACACTCAAAATGAGCGATGAGAAGCGCGGGAGGGAATATGTATCCAACGACTGCGTGATTATCGTGTTAAAGTGTTGATATTTATCAAAAGTCACTGTTAAGTCACGTAACTAATTTTTTTTTCACATAGAAATCCCAAGTGAAATATTTTTGAATTTCAAACTAATTATATCACTCTTAAATCCGACTATACCATGAATGAAATCGATACTCGCTGGTAGCTAAAATGTTGGTATATAGTATTATAATTTCAGAGCCATTTAACAAAAGTAAGTGTTTTTTTAAACAAATCATGCGTAATGTTCACTCTATGGATAAATTCTTAACCGTAAACTTTTGTACCATAACCATAACCTGCCTGTAACCTAACTTTGACTTAACCGTACCTTACCGTAAATTAAATATAACATAAATGTAACCTAGCCTTCGCTTTATTGTAACATATCCTTATTCTAACCATAACATAAATGCAATTTAACTTTAACCTAACTTTAACTTAACCGTGACCTAACTGTAACCTAACGGGAAATTAAATATAATCAAAGACTTACCGTAGTGTAATTGCAACCTATATTTACCAAACCATATATTGGTTTCATGTCCATGGAAATTATTTTGTCTTGTTCGGATCTGGTTATGATTCATTAGAACACTTTTGTCGGGTTCAGATTTCGTTCGGTTCAGATTATAGGTATTTTTTGATATTGAGTTTTAATGTTCGGATCGTATTCATGTCCATGGAAATTATTTTGCCTTGCTCGGATACAGTTATGGTTCTTTGAAATATTTTTGTTGGGAACAGATTTGTTTTAATTTAGATTTCGGCTTTTTCTTCAAATGGAATTTTTGGGTTCGGGTTTTCTTGCGTGTTCACGGAAATTATGCTGCCTTGTTCGAATAAGAACATGCTTCACTGGAATATTTTTTTTCAAGGTCAGATTTGGTTCAATTCAGATTTCGTGATTTTTTCAAAGAAATTTTTTAGGTTCACATTCAGTTCATGTGAATGGAAATTTTTTGTCTTATTCAGATCCGGTTACAATTCTTTGGAATATTTTTTATGAGGTTCCGATTGGTTCGATTCAAATTTCAGGTATTTTTTCAAGTAGAATTTTTAGGTTCGGATCTCGTTCATGTCCACGGAAATTATTTTGTCATATTTGAATCCAGTTATGATTCTTTCGAATATTTTTGTCGAATTTAGATGTGGTTTGGGTCAAATTTCAGTTTTTTTTCAAATCGAATTTTTTAGGTTTGAGTTGGGTTTATGTCCATAGAAATTATTTCGTCTTGCTTGTATTGGGTTATTGTTCTTTGGAATATTTTTGTCAGGTCCAGATTTGGTTCAATTCAGATTTCGGGTTTTTTCTTCAAATATAACTGTTGAGTTCGGGTCTTATTGCATGTTCACGGAAATAATTCTTTCTTGTTCGAATAAGAACATGCTTCACTGGAATATTTTTGCCAAGTTCAGATTTCGTTCAGTTCGCGATGTTTTCAAAGAAATTTTTTGGGATTGTGTTCATGTCCCTGGATATATTTTGTCTTGTTTGGATCCGGTTGCGTTTCTTTGAAATAGTTTTGTCAGATTCAGATTTGGTTAGATTCAAATTTCAGGTATTTTTTTGAATGGGAGTTTTAGGTTCGTATCGGGTTCATGTCCACGGAAATTATTTTGTCTTACTCGAATCCGGTTATGGTTCTTTCGAATACTTTGGTCAGATTTAGATGTGGTTTGGGTCAAAGTTCAGTATTTTTCAAACGGAGTTTTTCAGGTTTGAGTCGGGTTTATGACCATGAAAAGTATTTTGTCTTGCTGGGATCGGGTTCTCTGGAATATTTTTATCGGTTTCAGATTTCGTTCGAGTCATATTTCGGTTTTTTTTAAAGAAAATATTTAGGTTCGGGTCAGGTTTCATGCCCACGAAAATTATTTTTCCTTGTTTGAATCGGGTTATGCTTCATTTGAACATTTTTGCGGGATTCAGATTTGGTTCGGGTCAGTTATCAAATCCATAGTTTTTTCCAAACAGCATTTTTAGGTCAGGGTCGGGTTTATACTCACGGAAATTTTGTGTATCACGGATCGGAGTGTAGTCTGTTTTTTTTCTGGTTGGGATCGGGTTATGTTTAAATTAGTCTAAACATTAAGGTTAAAATCAGTTTTGCTACTATTCTTTTTATGGCTATTTCTGATAGATACTTTACTTTGCTATTTGATAATTTATTATGGTGAATGAATCATTTGCAGATACAAACAATTGTACGCCAAACAGCTATTTTATTTTTGTTTTAAAAACAAATTAAAACCATATTACAATTTAAAATTGATTAGAACACATTTAAATTTAATCAATGATTAAAAAGATAATCTCATAGAAAAGTGTTGTGTAATGTTTTTTACTGCAACACAGCTAATTATTCATACAATTTAATGTTCGAAATCCCAAAAATATGCGCACAACCATATAGTAAAAAGAAATTAATAGAGTGGCAGTATAATGTCTTGGGATGACGCAAAAAATGTAACTCTAAAATCCGCTACATTAAGTCCAAATAAGCACCAACAAAACCATGTACTTTGAAACTCCGGTCAATTCAAACTGGTTTAAACCAGTATTTCTTTGTTTTTCTTTTTACCTTTTAAACTGTCATTGAATAGATGACTAAAATTTCATTTAAAAAAGTAACGTTTTGTGCCATTATTGCCTGTAATACACGATCAGAATGCATGAAAGATACAATTAGATCAATCAAAGGCAAGAATCATTTGATTATTTTTATCATATGACTTTGAAATATCAATATAGAAGCATCATTTAAGACTTTGCTTGAAAAATCAACATTCTTTCGTTAATGTCTTAAAATCGTCTGCACTCTGAAATCTAGATTTTAGATTAATATTATTATTTAAGTGTTCATGTATGATTTTAAAAGAATCTTTTCATCACTATATTTTATATATTGACATGGAATTATTAATATGTTGTTAAATCATAAACATTTTTCATCTACGTTATAAAGTATTAAAAATTTCTGAAAAAAAAGAGAAAACTTTTAGTAATACAATATTTTACTTCAAATCATATGTTTTCAATATTTTATTTAATTTTGTTTTGACATTTAATAATTTTTAATTTTCAAATTTCAATTATTTTAAAAGCAAACATTTATTTTAATAAATAATATAACAGAAAAAACCATTTAAAAAAATTACTATTTCTTCGTAAAATATGCTTCAGCAGTAATTCATTTCTTCCAATCCGTCTTATTAATACAAAATTCCTTCCTCGTGCTTTATTTTGACACATTAAAATTTCAGCGATAAATGGTTTCATATTGCAAACCTTTTTTTTTTTTTCGGTTTACTTCGCCACCACCTATATTTTTCCTCCATGGCATACAGCAGCTGTGATAAAAAAAAAAAAAAAAAATCCCCATTTAAACTGACAGTTTGCCAGTCTATGAATTTTAACGGTCAGTCCCAGTTTTTAAAATTATTTCTGCAAAAATTTCACGCAACCAACCAACCATAAGAGAATGAAAGTGAGAAAAGCTAAAAAAAGCGATTTTTTATGAGAGTGAGGTTTGGAATTTAATTAATTACTCAGTTAATAAATAGAATTTTGAAATTCTGAGCGTCAGGTGCATCAGGAGAAATATTGGGCTACTCTCAGAAAAATTTTGAGCTTCGTAGGTCCCGTAGTTTTCGCTAACTATCGCACACACACACACACACACACACACACACACACAGACAGAGCGATTTGTTATTTTATTAATATAGATTATTCAATTTATTATTTACAACTGTTTACTTATTGCTTCCACTGTTGTTTCTTTTTTAAATAGATTGATGAAACAAAATAAATGGGTTACCATGTGAGACATTCAATCGCCATTTTGTTGCAATCGCGCCAACTTAGAAAGCATATGACATCTGTGGCATATTTATGTTTTCATAAAATTTAACCATAAAAAAATACGTGCAATCACGCAATAATCGCAGGGGAAAACACATTGCTTAATGAGAAATAATTTTAAGTAATCTATGTAAAAAATATCTTATCAAAAACATGAATGTGAAAGAATGCCAAGTTCGTTAAAGGTTTCGCTAAGTTTAAAAGAAATGAGATCTAACTGCAAACCAAGTTCTTTCGAAGCTCCTTAAATCATAGCTCCTGTCATGCATAACATTCTTCAATTGCTTAAAATGATATGTTACGTTACTTGTTATTCAATAGAGCGACTTAGCAAGTTTTCTCTTATTCAAATTTCTCTATTTAGTTGATCAGAACTTGAAGTTGATCACTTCCTTAACTTATTAATACCTTAACTTCAAGATACTTAATCGAACACTCGATTGACTAGATCTTTGTCCGAGTCAAAAATTAAAGTTGGTGGCTGAAAACTTGCCAAGTCACTCTATTGAATAACAAGTAACGTAAAATATCATTTTAAGCAATTGAAGAATATTATGCATGACAGGAGCTATGACTTAAGGAGCTTCGAAAGAACTTGGTTTGCAGTTAGATCTTTCTTTTATTAGCGAAACCTTTAACGAACTTGGCATTCTTTCACATTCATGTTTTTGATAAGATATCATTATTTTTTGTCAAAAAAGTAGGTATTTGTTTCCTTTTTGAAATAAATAGGCTTAATATTAAATTAACTTTATTTAATATTCACCAGTCTTACAGTTTTTCCTGCTTTTATTCACTGTTTTTTTTTTTTTTCAGTCAAATTTAAAAATTTTAACATTATAAGTACTTATGTTCCTTTAAATTCCACTAATAAGGATGTTTCTTTTCCGTGATTGGGTACTACTTGATTACCTCGTCGACCAAAAAAAGTTTGTCGCCAACTTGACGATATATCATTAAATTGACGACAAAAATTAGGCGTCAAAAGAGATACTAACTTGGCGCTATTTCTGGTATTTCGCCAAATTCCCATAGATTCCCATTGTAATCTGGTAATTTATCCAGTACTTTTGTTATAGCAAATACTGTCGCCATCATTTTGGCATCTTTATTTTGAAACGGTTCGCTAACTTCCCAAGATTGCTTAAATATTGCTATTTAGAAAGTTTTTAGAACGCTTTTAGCGCATTTTTACCCTTTTTAAATTTTGTATTTGTTAACAAATGTTCTTAGTGATCATTTATATCTTATAAGTAATGAACATGCCAAATTGTATGTTTCTAGGCCCTTAACATACATATACATCGCATTTTTAGAACGTTTTTTGCTCTTTTACCCCTTTGGATTAGTGGCATCGGCATAAGATATAGCCTACGTTGGAGCAAGGGCTATCACCATCATTTTGATATCATTACTTTTAAGATAGGTTTGTTGTTTGCTTAGATTGCTTTAAAATCCCAATTTAGAACGCTTTTCACGCATCCCCCCCCCTTTTTAAATTTGGTATTTTTAAGCAAATGTCATTAGCTATCATTAATATCTTATAAATAATTAACATGCTTAATTTTGTGCTTCTATGCCTTTTAGTAAAACAAAAATCTCATTTTTAGAATGTTTTTGGTTTCTGAACCCTTTTTGGTTAGTGAAACAGACATAAGATATAGTCTATGTTTGAACCGGGGAGAATACCATTATTTTGGTACCATTACTTTTGAAATCGGCTCGGTAGTTTCAGAGATTAGCCCCGATAGTCGCCAAAAGGGACGCCAACTTGGCACTATTTCTGGTATTTTGTGAAATTCTCATAAACTCCCATTGTAATTCAATAATTTATCTTTTAACCACCATTAATGTTTAATTAATGGTGATTTCTGATTTTTTCCTATTTATAGATCCAATAACCTACCTTCATACCAAATTTTAACTTTCTAAGTCACCTGGAAGTAGTCAAACATTTCTATGAGTGAGTCAGTGGTAAAAATAGCGGTTTTCAGACGCCAATGTCTCGTGAACGGTAAAAGATTTTTTTAAAAAATTGTAGGATTCGGAAATTAGCAGATGGTCTTACACTACACAAAAAATTGCAAGTTTGTAGGTGAAATAGAATTTAAGTTATTGGGGGGTCAAAAGTGGCCCGAAATGGTTCGGGTAATATAACCCACGGCTGGTGTGTCGCCTTTTACTTTGTGAACTTGGCTGACACACTGCCGTGTGTCTAGATAACAGAATATAATCTATGATTAAAAGTAATATCTAAAGAACGCATGTCAAACACGTATCATATCATATATATATTATAAAGCAGAAGTTCTGAAACTTCCAAACGAGTGTTTTCAAAAACTACCCGATGGATTTTTTTGCCGATTGTATCATTCGATAGGAAATATTTTTCCGAAGGTTTATGATTCAAATTTACAGGGATAACTCTGATTTTTCGTAGTAAATTTCGTATTTTTCGGTTATTTTTGACAAAAGGGTTGCCAGTAGCTGTTTTTGGCGAAAATTATAATTGCTAAAAGAATTAAAATGGCTATATCTATTAGAAATATTACAAATATCTTGCAAATAATAGCAGAAAATAACTACTGATAATATTAATAATAATAAGGAAAGACTGCTTAAATGAGGCGTAATATTATAAAAATATATTTATCTTGAAAATGAAAAAAATATTTGTAATGCTTAAAAAATAAATTAACGCGAAATATAACAATTGCTTCAACTTTTGGCGACTTATCCCTGGTGTTAGATTAAAAACATGAATTTTAGAAATTGATTAAATGAATTTTGAATGATAGTTATTTCCCTTTTTATTATTTTCTTTCTCTTTTTTATCGAATTTCCGTATAATATAACATACAGCAGAAAAAAGCAGATCTGATTGTAAAAGACACTGTAAGTTGTGAGTTACTATTCGTTTCTATACCATTTTCATCTTGCGTTTGTCCCCAAAGAATGTGTTTTTAAGCCGAAAATGCACTACTGACTTATTGCTTGACTTAGGTTCTTAATGGTCGCAATAACGTTGTTTTTTTCAAGTGAAGTTAATTTTTAGAATATATTTTAATATTCAATCGTAAATTATATAGATATGAGTATAACTCTTTTATTTCTTTTTGCAAATGTTTTCATTGTTAATTTAATTTTTCTTGTGCCATTTCGTCAATTTCACTTACAGGAAAAATTTCAGTGTTAAAATTTAAAAACTGAAGAAGGAAAGATTACCCCATCGATTAAAAATCTACCCTCAAATTCCAAGATTAAATGTCAATAATGGATGATCGTAAATGTCACATGACATTAAGCATAATATAAATACTAATTATGTCATCAAGTGATTTTTAATTCCCCATTTTATTTCTACTTTTATATTATATTCTGCTAATTTGTTTTTCGTTATTTAAATGAAAATTTATGCTAATCTATATAATCTGGCTAATAGTTTGGCGATTTGTATAATTTGGCGAACTTGGTCGACGGTATAACCAAGTAATACTGAAGGAAAAATTTTGCAACTCAAAGTAAATTTATGCAATTATGCGTTATTACTATAGATAAATTCAACATTTTGAAATGAAAAATTCCCGCTGAATAAAATTTACAAGTCTTTTTTAACTGACCATTTCCTCTTCAATATTTCTTCAATCTAACTTTCGCTATTCTCTTTTGCGCAGGCTAACAAAAATGTATTTTAAATATTTTATTAGATAAAACGTAAATAAAATTTTTCTATTTAAAAAAAAAAAAATAAAAAAAATAATAATAATCTAATTCTACCATTATGTGTCTTACAGGGCAAAATAGCAGAATTACTTTTAAAAGTGGTTTTATCTGTTAATTGTATGTTATTTGTTTATTTGGGTGTTTGAATTTACTTTTGTCATCAAACAATGCGATTTTATATCAAGAAGGCATAAGCCGGAGCGATGTTCACAATTACTAAATTCTCTCACTCTCTTTTAAATGTGTGAGATCATTTTTAGGATATTTTTTTGTTTAATTGTAAATATATAAATAACAGTTATAGCAAAAAAAAAAAAAAAAAAAAAAAAATGCGTATAATATTTAAATTTTAGTATAAATGTCTTCCTCATCCAACCTGTAAAATAATTTAATTGCAACTTTTCAAAGTTTTAGCGCAGATGTCATATACGCACCACATTCGCACGATTGCAACAAAATGGCGATTTTATGCCACACATGGTAAACCGATTATGGTTGTTTATTTATTAATAAACTATTTATTAACTTTCATTTTGTTTTTTAAAATAATATAAATCATGTTGTTCTATAGCTATTAATTAAACTTTTTTATTTATTATTTTTTTTTCAAATAATACAAAATAATTAAAAAATATTTATGAAATTGGTAATTAAAAACCAAGTTCTCCAAATTGGCGCCAGAAAAAAATTTCGCCAATGTGGTGCATACATGACATCTGTGTCAAGGTTTTTTCTTATACCTAAGTAGGGAAAATGCAGTATAAATACCGATTAAAGTTTTTTCCAAATGGAAATTTTGTCACGGATTTGGTCATATACTCATCGAGGTATCTCACTGGCGCCAAAATGGCATTATTTGCCTCATATGGTAACCCAGCTATAGTTGTTTATCTGATGATAAGTTGTTTATTTACTTTCATTTTTTTTCTTTTTTGAAATGATATTTGTTGTTTTGTTCTACAGTTATTTTTTATTTATTGTTAATAACTGTTTAAAATGATAGGAAATAATAAAATATACACAAATTTCTTTGGTATTCTAAAACGAGGATTTTGCCACATTGTAGTTGCAAGATAATTGTGCTAAACCTATTGCGTATATGTCTGTGTAGGAATCTTTTGTGAAATATGAAAAGTGTAAATTGGCTACTACTTGATTATCACGTCAACCAATTTCGCCAAATCGTCCGCCAAATTATACAAATTTACATGATTTTATCTTAAATAACTAAAGAGAAAATGCTTGAATACGAAAGAGCAAATAATTTTGTTTTCATTTTTCAGGAAGAAATTTTGCAATAATAAAGTAATTGTTGTAGTGAGAATTTTAATGTGTTTTTTTTATCGTTGGCAACTTGCTGTAACGAAAAATGTTTATTTTTTTTCCTGCTATTGTTTTGTAAGAGCTGGTTTTGTGAAAGCTATGTTAAGATGGTATTCAAATTTTTGAACCCTTCCCGATTACCACCCCCTTGGGCCGATTTTGCTCATTTGCAATTCCCACTGAGATATTAACCATCTCAATGTACTTGACGAGTTTGAAGATGATTCTTGCATAATTGTGCCTTTTATCGCGCGGACAAAATTTAATATATATATAAATTTTTTAGGTGGGAGTAGCTTTGGGTTCCTGGCTTCACATAATGAAAAGTTGTGAAGAAATTTTTCAGAAGTTGTACCATGGTAACGACTGTAATAATTAATATTTCTTCAGAAAAGGGAAAGTTTTAAATCCTGTTGTCATAATGGTCTCATTTCGCTTCCAAATGTGCACTATTAGTAATAAACTAAAATAGTTACTGCTAAATAGCTGGTTTTTGCGCAACGTTTAAGATAATTTAATATCACAATGGTGTGTAAATCGTTTTCAGCAATGAGCAAGGTGCTGTTGGAGGTGCAAATTATTTAAAATACAAATTTAAATTCACCAGTTCGTTTCATCCACGGTTGATCTTGAAATATTGACCAGCGCAGCGGGCATAGCCTGCTAGTATATTATAAAGCAGAAATTCTGAAACTTCCAAACGAGTGTTTTCAAAAACTACCCGATGGATCTTTTTGCAGATTATATCATTCGATAGGAAATATTTTTGCGGAGGTTTATGATACAAATATACAGGGATAACTCTGATTTTTCGTACTAAATTTCGTATTTTTCGGTTATTTTTGACGGAAGGGTTGCAACAACTAATTTTTTGGCGATAATTATATTTCAAAAAAGGAAATGAAATGCTTTCTCTAATGGGAAATAATATAAACATTTCGAAAAAAAAAAAACCCTGTTAATTCATTGATTTAAAATAAATAATGATAAAAAGAAAAAAATCCGTTTAATGCAAAATAATATTATGAAAGGAAAATATTTAGCTTTAACGAAAAAAAAAAAAAGAATATTTATAATATTTAAAAAGTAACTCAATGTGAAAGAAAGTTTTGAAGTGACACAATATTTGGCTATTTATTTCTTTCGAGCCATATTAAAAGAAAACAACATCTCAAAAATTTCATTAGGTAAAACACAAGTATTTTTTTTTCTTTCTTTTTTTAAAAATATTTTTAAATCTAATTTTCCCGTTATGTGTTTTACAGAAAAAACTCGCAGAATTAATTTTTTTAAAAAGGCTTTAATTGTTATTTGCATGTTGTTTGTTCAATTGGGTGTTTCAATCTACTTTTGTCGCCAATCAATGCGATTTTAAACTCAAAAAAAAAAAAAAAAAAAAAAAAAAAAAAAAAAAAAACTCAAGACGGAGCGATGTTTGCAAGAACTATTTTTTTTCTCTCTCTCTTTTAATGAGTGAGAGCATTTTAAAGAAAAAATTTTACATTTAACTTAAATACATATATAGCAGTTAATACCACAAAAATGAATAATATTTAAATTTTAGGGTAAATGTCTTTCCACATACATAGATATTGTAAAATAATTTAACTGCAACTTTAAATTTTTTTTTTTGGCACAGATATCTCATACGCACTACATTGGTACGATTTGTCTCTTACGCCAATACCGTTTATACATCTGGGTAATTAACTGACGCCAAAGTGTCATTATTTTGCTTGATATGGCAACCCGGATGTTATTGTCTATTTATTAATAAATTGTCTATTTACATTTTTAGCTTACAGGCTATCATAGCCTGAGAGCTTTTGTGCCCGTCCGTTCTGTATGTTCGTTCGTATGTGCGTAACGCGATAACTCATGATAAAAATATCAGATCCACTTGAAATTTTGTATATAGGTATATCCTGATAAGGCGCTTCCCTGATTAGTTTTTGGAGTTCATTCGATATGTATAAGAGGGGGAATGGGGGGCTCATGCCCCTCCCCTTAATGGATATAAATAGGTTTTTCATGCAGAATTAACAGTTTTTGTCCAAAATTTAGATATAGGATCATTCTGATGAGACGATTCCGTGACTGTAATTATGTGTTCATTGAATAAGTATAAACAGGGGGAATGGGGGGCTCATGCCCCCCCCTTAATTGATATAAACGGGATTTTCATGCAGAATTAACAGTTTTCGTTCAAAATTTAGATATAGGATCATTCGGATGAGGCGATACCGTGACTGTAATTAGGTATTCATTGAATAAGTATAAACAGGGGGAACGGGGGGCTCATGCCCCTCCCCTTAATGGATATATATGGGTTTTTCATGCAGAATTAACAGCTTTTGTCCAAAATTTAGATATAGGATCATTCGGATGAGGCGATACCGTGGCTGTTATTAGGTGTTCATTGAATAAGTATAAATAGGGGGAACGGGGGGCTCATGCCCCTCCCCTTAATGGATATAAATGGGTTTTTCATGCAGAATTAACAGTTTTTGTCCAAAATTTAGGTATAGGATCATTCTGATGAGGCGATTCCGTGACTGTTATTATGTGTTCATTGAATAAGTATAAACAGGGGGAACGGGGGGCTCATGCCCCCCCCTTAATTGATATAAACGGGATTTTCATGCAGAATTAACAGTTTTCGTTCAAAATTTAGATATAGGATCATTCGGATGAGGCGATACCGTGGCTGTTATTAGGTGTTCATTGAATAAGTATAAACAGGGGGAACGGGAGGCTCCTGCCCCTCCCCTTAATTGATATAAACGGGATTTTCATGCAGAATTAACAGTTTTCGTTCAAAATTTAGATATAGGATCATTCTGATGAGGCGAGTCCGTGGCCGTTATTAGGTGTTCATTGAATAAGTATAAACAGGGGGAACGGGGGTTCTAATGCCCCTCCCCTTAACTTGCATAAATGAATTTTTCAATCAGAATTGTCAGATTTCGTTCAAATCTCTGAATAGTTTTGGAAGTTTAATGGTTAAGTATAAAAGAGGAGAATAACTCCTTTTAAATTATATAAATGCTAAATGGGTTTTTATTAAGAATTATCCGATTTGCTCTGAATTTTGGATATAGATTTTTTAATATGATAAAGCATGTACTTGATAGTTTAGGAAGTTCAATGATTAAGTATAAAAAAGGAGAAAGGAGAGAGCTGTTTCCCTTTCTTAATTTTTTTTTTTAGAACGGAATTAACGAAAATACAAGGCTGTAATGTACAATTAGTATGCGTAGCCTGTGAGCTCAATGCCATCAGTTTAACTGGGCAATATTCTTTTTTTCTTTTTTCCCAATTACATAAACTATTTTAATCTAGGCACATTTGTCATACATGCGCCACATTTGCGCGAATGCAATAAAATGACGATTTTATGCCTCACTTGGTAACCTGGCTGTTGTTTATTTATTGATAAATTTTTATTTTATTTTTTAAAGGATATAAATAGTTTTGTTTTATAATTATTAACTAAACTTTTTAAAATTTATTGTTATTTTCTATTTAAAATAACAGAAAATAATTGTAAACTATATATGTAACTTCTATTTGAAAACAAAATTTTCTCCGAATCGGCATCAAAAGAAAAAAAAAAAACGCGCCAATGTGTTGTGTATATGTCATGTATACATTTTTTTTCACTATACTACAGTATTTAAACATGCTGTATAAATAACGATTATTGTTTTTTCCAAACATGTTTGGCACAGATATTATATACACACCGAGGTATCTGACTATCGCCAAATCGGTGCTATTTTGCCTGATATGGTAACCCAGCAATAGCTGTTTCTGTATTAATAAATTGTTTATTTAATTTCAATTTCTTTTTAGAAATTCTATAAATTGTTTTGTGCTATAGTAACTTTTTTTATGGTACTTCTAGGTTATCCCGTCGACCAATTTCGCCAAATTATACAAATCGCCAAACTAGTAGCCAAATTATACATGTTGATATAATTTTTATTTAAAATAACGAAAAAACAAATAATTAGTAGAATATTAATAAAAATATTAATAAAAAGGCGAAATAAAAATCACTTAAATAGATTTTAAACACGTGAATCGCATTTAATGTCATTGAATGTTACATTCACGATCATCCATTATTGGCATTTAATCTTATAGTTTGGCGATAATTTTTTTGGTCGACAGGATAACCTAGAAGTGCCTTTTTTATTTATTAATATTTTCGTTTTAAAATAGCGAAAATAATTTTTTAAAATGCACATTTCGTCGCTATTCTAAAACGAGGATTTTGCCGCATTGGTATTGGAAGGAAATCTTGCAAATCCAGATTTGTGCGGAGTTTTTTGTGAAATATGATATTTTCAAATGTAAATTGATTGCTACTTGATTAACACGTCGGCCAGTTTCGCCAAACTATTCAAATTTACATAAATTCCTTTTAAATAACGAAAGAACAATAAACACAAGATGAATGTAGATTCTACCATTGCAGAATTCAGTTTCGCCTCCGATTAGAAAAAAAAAAAATCGATAGAAGTTTTTTAGAAGGGCGACCCCGTTTAGATTTCAATGAACTAACTTCATTTTTCTTGTGTTTATCAATATAATAGCAAACAGAACGGCGTAAAATACCCAATTGAATAGAAATTTCTCTCTGAGACATTGGAATTGCGGAATAATAAAGAGATACAATTTGAAGTGCTACTTCTTCATTGACTAGATTCATCAAAAACGGATTTTTTTCTTTAGTTTAAACGCTTTTTTATAGACTCTGAGTAAAAGGAAATGCAATTTAAGAATAAAACGAATGGAATCCCGTCGAATTCGACGAATGAAATGTTTAAAAGACCCGATCGATTTTGTTTTTAAAAAAAGCAAAAGTAATTACATTATTGAATCAATATATAATAAATATATTTGCAAAGTAAATGTCAAATTTGCCAGTTACAATTTTGCATTCATATATTCGCACATCTAAAGTTAAAATTGTAATATGAGTGCCGGCGAAATCCAGAAATTTTATTTTATATGCACTCACAGAAAAATAGCTTTATTTAAAATAATAATAATAATAATAATAATAATAATAATAATAATAATAATAATAATAATAATAATAATATCGGGTACTACTAGGTTATCCCATCGACCAAAAAATTATCGCCAAACTATAAGATTAAATGCCAATAATGGATGATCGTGAATGTCACATTCAATGACATTAAATACGATTCATGTGTTTAAAATGTCATTAAGTGATTTTTATTAATATTTTTATTAATATTATACTAATTATTTATTTTTTCGTTATTTAAAATAAAAATTATGTCAATATGTACAGTTTGGCTATCAATGTGGCGATTTGTATAATTTGGCGAAATTGGTCGACGAGATAACAGAGTAGTACCTAATATCGTTATGAGTAAAAATACAATGTTTTAAATAGTGACGTCATTTTCTCTTCAAATGTTCTTTAAAAGTTACTGTTTATGAAAAAGGCCTCCATAATAATATTGTAATTCCCTTTTATCTGGTTGCTGAATGACATAATTTTCCTCATTTGAAATTTCTCTTATTTTGATTTAGACATTAATTTTTATCATAAATTGTTTTCTGTCATTTTATTTACATTATTAATATTATTTCTCAGTAAATATATATTTTTTAACTCAATTAGTGCATAATTATACGCAATCATTTTAGAAAATAAATTTTTATTATCGAGAGAAAAGCTAAACTGTGTTGCCACCATTTTGAAGAAATGTCATGAAAAAGCTTTTAAAATTAAAAATAAAATATAAAAATGGAAATAAATTAAAAAAAATTAAAATGGACACAACTACAAATAAATAGCTTTCATTTAAAAAAATAATTATCAAAATCGGTTGACTAGAAAATTCAGGGCGGATGACACGACATTTTTAGCTTGTCTGAAAGAAATAGCATCGGATGCTAATAAATAAAAAATACAAATTAAAAGTCGAATTAAAAAGCACTTATGACGTAAAAAAATACGTATATCACGTGTAATATCAATTGCTATCATGCTTACGATCGTCGATTATTGACATTTATTCCTATAATCTGCTATTAATTTTTTTCTCGACAGAATAATCAAGTAGTACCGTACATTGTACAAACTCCAGTTAATATTACAAAAATAGAGCTAAATAACTAAATTTAGGTGCAAATGCACACTCCCATGTTGTAAGAAAGAGGCACAAATGTCATATATGCACCACGTTGGGGTGATACATTTCTGGCGCCACTTTAACGGGAACTTCGTTTTCAAATGTCAGATACATTTCTATTTTCTATTTTACTTTTCTATGTATAGAGCATAACATTTTGTATCATTTTAAAATGCAAATGAAAGTAAATAAATAGTTCATTAATAAATAAAAAAAAAGCTGCATTACCATAAGAGGCATAAAATGTTCATTTTGTTTCAATCACGCCAACCTTATGCGTATATGACATCTGTATCAATAAATGAATTTCACACATTCAAAAAACATTCCCCTTATTTTTCTAAGGAAAACTTTATTTAACTTTATTTATTCTGCTGCATTCCAAAAACGGAACACTGTAACAGATTTGTCAAGAGCAGATGTACATTGCGAAATATAATATAATATTGATAGAAGATGTATTAAGGTCTCCACAGATACCCATATCCTCAAGTTCAGAGGTTTAGAGTTCAAAAACTATCAAATGAAAATGAATCACTTGAAAATTGTTTAAATTCAATGGTCAATCTCTGCGATCATAATGCTCGCTATTTTAGAAGTATGGTGTATAGACAATATTTAAATTGCTCTTTTCATAATTGCGTCATCTATCTATCAAACTGTACAATAAATGGTCAACTGAAATATTTTTTTCTTAAAAGCCCGAATTTTATCGAATGCATAAGCTGATACAACAACACAATATTTTATTATTATTTTAATATATTTTGGCGTCAACGGACCTTGATTCCACTGTTGTTGTAATTATTTTTGGCTCAGTTTTGTTTTTTCTAGCTCGCTGAGTTTTGCACTGATGAAGAATCTCGACAGTAGATTCGAAACATCTGTTTGCTAAGTTTTAATGCATTTTTGTTGCATTTATATGGTTTTCTATCTTTAAATACAATGGCGTTTTGTATGATTTTCAGAAATGTCAAAGAGCATTCGAGGTGAAGTTGCTTTAAAAAACACAATCATATTCGATATTTTGTTTGATTCATGTTTTGTTTTGAAAAATAGACCAGCGCAGCGGGCTTAGCCTGCTAGTTTTATTTAAAAACGAAATAATTGTTTCCAATCTGCACGCGTGAAATATATAAAATGCTAATGGCAATTAAAAAATGCTATTATAAAGATTACCGCAAAATCTCAAATAGTAAGTTACTAAGTATTATGGCTTTTTTGTTTTAAATATATAAATAAATAATAATAATAAAATAGATTTCCTTTCCAATTTTTTTATTTCAGTTAAATATGTTTTATTTTAAGTAAATAAAAATTGCATGCGTATTTTTTTTCTCCATGTGCTCGAATTCTGGAATTTAACGAAAACATCCAGCGGGTGAAAAGTGACGTACATCAAATTTCTGTGACGTATGCAAATAAATTGTGCTTTTTTATCTGTTTTTTTAGTATAACTTTTAAACTATTTGGAATTAATTTTTAAAAGTAGGTGCATTCACGAGGTTACCTTCATAGGTACCTATTGGTACAAACATAATCAAAATCCGACAAGTACTTTTTGAGATTTGCTTCACGAAAGAATTTTTTTGATTTTTAATATCGTTACGTACTCTGAGTATAAGACTTCGCTACGCTCAGACAATTACGCCTTGTTTACCTTTTTTTTTTAACAAGACTTAAATTACGCAAATTACTGCTGTCAGATCAAAAAAAAAAAATTTTTTTTCAAGATTCAGCCCCCTCAGAAGGGAAATCCTGGCTACGGGCCTGCTTTAAGAAGTTAAGTTTAATAAGAAAATAGCACCTACTGTGTGATTATGCATTAATTTATCTTTCTGCTTCAGAGAGAGAGGGGGTAAGAGAAAACATGAGCCCCTCCTACGTTTTCTGAGCCTTATGCTTTCGGTTTGTCTGTCCGTCCGGCCGCGCTCTAACTCTCGTAAATATGCTCGGATAGCCATGAGATTTTTGCCTTAGCACGAATCCTATTGAAAATGAAATTTCTACCATGATTATTTTATTTACAGGATCAGTCAAAAGTTTTCCGTTACATTACGGCCTATGGCGATAAATCGTTTCAAATGAATTTTAAAGATGTTACACCCGATCAAACATATTCAAATTTATATGCATCAACAAATTGCACTAAAATATACATTCTGTAAAGTATGCAGTGAAAAGCATAGTTTTTATTCAATTACAGGGCCATACACAAAAGAATTCCATTACATAATAATAAAGGGAGAAATTGTTTGCGAAATACAGGGTGGTCATAAAAAAACTTTGCCGATATATGGAGCTCTAGCGGCCAGTCCGCTCAACGATCGAGGTGAAATTTCAGATATAGCTATTCAGAGGTATGAGCTCGAGATTCTGTGAACGGCAACAAAATGGCGCTCACGGTTACGGTTATAGTTACAGAAACTCGAAAATTTCCAATGGCAACACCCATTTTTTTCATTGCAAAATGCTCAGCGCATGCGAAAACCCTAAAGAACGTTGGAACCGTACGTGTATCGCAAGAAACGGACATATTATGCACGCACAAAAAACCGTTCTGCGAATCCTCCCCCCATAAAAAAAAAAAACTCGATTGGGGCGCAAGGAGGAAATTTGCATATGACACAGAGTCAGTACACTAATCTCTGATTACAATACAGATCGGAGAAATTAAAACTTTTATTTTGATTACACATTTTCCACATGGGTGCCATCACCATTAATTGCCTGTTATGACACCCATGTGGAAAATGTGTAATCAAAATAAAAGTTTTAGTTTTTCCGATCTGTATTGTAATCAGAGATTAGTGTACTGACTCTGTGCCATATGCAAATTTCCTCCTTGCGCTCCAATCGAGTTTTTTTTTATGGGGGGGGGGGGGCGGATTCGCAGAACGGTTTTTTGTGCGTGCATAACATGTCCGTTTCTTGCGATACACGTACGGTTCCAACGTTCTTTAGGGTTTTCGCATGCGCTGAGCATTTTGCGATGAAAAAAAATGGGTGTTGCCATTGGAAATTTTCGAGTTTCTCTAACTATAACCGTAACCGTGAGCGCCATTTTCTTGTCGTTCACAGAATCTCGAGCTCATACCTCTGAATAGCTATATCTGAAATTTCATTTCGATCGGTTGAGCGGACTGGCCGCTAGAGCTCCGTATATCGGCAAAGTTTTTTTATGACCACCCTGTATTTTAATTATGATAAACGCAGTGGCGTAGCTAGGATGGGTGATACCCGGGGCGGATGCAAATGGTGTCAACCCCAGCCATCATGGTGTCATGCCCCCTTTCCGATCCGTCATATGTTCTCAATCTTACTCTACGTTAGTATAACAAATGACAATACAATTCCTTATTTACCTTTTGCCCTCTTGCATAAAAGAACCCAGGCCTTTATTACCGCATGGGCAAATCGGGATTTTGCCCATGGATCCCGGACCTTAAGGGTGTATTCGAAAAAACGCTTTTCCATCTTCAACAGCTCAAAATTTTCCGATACAATTTCAGACACATTTTTTAAAGTAGAAACGTGAAACTTGCTGAGGGGATTCTTGAAGGGACGTATGAGATGCCGTGTGATGTCTTTTTACGCTCCATTCATTAGAATTTGAGTTATAAACAATTACCTTATCAGTAGGACCCTTTTTTTCGCTTCCAGATCTCTAGCTTGGGAAAAATCAGTTCGAAATACCGTTTTTGATTGCTTTTTTTGCAACATTTTCTACATTTATCAAAGAATCGACAATCACGGTACCTTGTGTACTTTCCAAATAACAGATTTTGAAAGTTTGGTGTATTGGAGAGCAAAAATGAATTTAAAAATAAATCGGAAAGTAAGCAGTTTGAATCGAAATACACCCTTAAGGGGCCCCCAAATCCATTCATTAAATTATAAGATATTTACTTTCTTTTTCCAGTTCCAACTCTTCCAAATGTTGAAGTTATTTAATTCATCTTAAAGTAATGTGACAAATTGCTAAAGTTATAAAAAAGAGTTTTATTCTGTGCTAAAGGGGGGGGGGGAGGAATGTGCTTTTATTTATTAAGGTATTTAATTTAGAATTAACGGAGCTAATAATTTTCTTCTATTTATATCTGAAGAACGAAAATAAGTTTATGTTTTACATATATACATAGGAGTGACGATCCGTTCTATTTGAATAACGTTGCAATGATTCGAAAGGGGACCCCCTAATTTACCTTTGCCATAAACCCCAATTAGTCATAATCGGGCCCTGAAAGAACCGCAGGAGTGACACATCACTCAACCTATAGTCCACATAAGTCAATGTGGTGTCTATAATGTAGAGTAGACGAAAATTCTTTCTTTTAAAATTTGCTTTTGTTATCCACTTCTTGAATAGGTAGGTTTTTGTTCCCCGGTGCATATCTAATTTAGACACACCATTCTGTAGAAAATTTTACATTCTCAAAGAAAAGAAAACAATCTCTATTGCATCGTGCTCTAAAAATTTCATTTTATGTCTGAATTCCTTTCCAAAATCTTGTAATATTATATTTTTTAGGGTCACACAAAAGAGCTCGGAAATGTAACTGAATAATAAGCGTAATTTACTTAACACGTTCGCTGCCGCGGACGCGCCAGCATATGATAAGACGCCAACGTTTAGAGGCCACTCACGCGCCAGCGCGTGATATGGAGTGATGTCCAATAGCCAGTCACGCACTGTCGCGGAAAAATCTTTCACTGATTCTTTGTTATAAAAAGTAAATCGGCTTCTGGGAAAAACCAACTTCTACAGTGCGGCATTAACTATCATCACATCTTCACTTAAGCGGCAGCGAACGTGTTAAATGTAGTTTTCAAATAAGTGATGCATTTTTATGTTGAAATGCGTATAGTTTACTAAGAAATGTTTGTAGGATATACTGGGTCATGCAAAGAACTGGAAACAGAGTCGCCTGTGATGGTAATTTCTGGAAATGTGATTTAAGTAGTTTAAAGAGTATTTTCATATGAAGTAAATTTTAGCGAAATACTTTCATGTAATAAAGGTACTAAATAAACTACAGGGCTGAACAAAAGTATTCAAGTATGTTTCCATGTATTAGTATAAAATTCTGAAAGAAATTTTTCAACTAAATAGACGTTTTCTTGCAAGACTAAATTTACTCATTACATAGTATATATATATATATATATATATATATATATATACCAACCAACATATCAAATACATGGCTGTTCAAAAGTATTGAAATACATATTTGGCTATGGACAGTAACACCTTATTTCTCTAGAAAATGAAATTTTGTTAATGATTTCAGGAAGTGTTGGAAAGTGCTTCATATTCTATGCTTAAGACATGATTTTTCTTACTTGTTTTTATTATTATTATTATTATTATTATTATTATTATTATTTTATTTTATTTTATTTTATTTTTTTATTTACCCGATTGTAAATTTTTTGTTTCAAAGTTATTGAATCGTACTTTCTCCCACATCCAAAAACAAATTTCTGACTGTAAAGTAATTCTTCCTATAGGGTTTTCTGGTTCCTTTCTTTGAGTAATTTTTCTTTTAAAAATTAATCTTTTTTTTTTTTTTTTTTTTTTTTTTTTTTTTGCTTTTTTCTCTTTTCTGATTACTGAGTCTGGAATTTCTTTTCGGTCCTTGTGACAAAACATGCACTCAACATAGCATGTGGTTTTTACCTCGCAATCCAAAAAAATTGCTAACTGTTATACTATACTTTTAAATACAACACTTTTCCAGATCCCGTTTGGGGTTGTACATAAAAGGTTATCACTTTAGGGGAGGGAGGGGAGAGGGCCTAGCACTTGATAAATCTTTAGGGGAGTGGAGATTTGAGATCAGTTATGGTTTGTTTTTTTTTATTATTTATTCTATAATCTATATTTATTTTTACATAATTTAATAAACATAATTTTTACGTAAATCTATTTTTAGTATTACTTTTCTTTTCTATCTTTCTTTTTTTATATGGAAAAAAAAGAAACATTATTAAATCATTTATTGATTCTAAAATATTGATTTGTTTGGTACTCCTTTCTTTTGTCATATGTGTATTTACATATAGTCAGCTATTCGATAAATCAGTTGCAAAGCATGCTTGAAATCATACTTCTTGTGCTTAGAAAGAAAAGAGAAAAAATGTTGTCCATATGTTTTTTTTTTCTTTAAATTTCAGCCTGCCCTCTCCCCCCCCCCCCCATTTATATGCAAGGTCAATTTCAAGAAGACATTATTATATTACTGTTAAATGCATTCTGTAACAAAAATCTATTTAAAAAAAAAAAAAACTTTTAAATGGTAGTTATTTTTTCTTAAGTTTTATTTGATACATAATATAGTTTTACAAAATTATTTTACTGACTTCTCTTAACATGAATCAATAAAATATACAAATAATAAATGTATAATCATATCTATATATCACTGCAAACAAAAGAAAAAAATCGCAACAATCAAAAGAATTTTTAGACAGTGATAACGATATCATATTTCAGTAGGGGGAGGTCGAGGAATGATAACGGATGATATCGTAAGGAGGAAGGGGGGATAAAAAATTATCAAAAAAGATGATAACTTTATGTATGTACAGCTGTTTTGCCAGAATATAAGTAGAATTTTCTCTTTTATTTTTTATCTGTTTGGAATTTCTAAATTAAACCTTTTAAAGTTCAAAATAAATGCGAAATATGTATTCAAAAGAATTTATTTTTTTAGGTAGCTTTCATTACAAAAAGTAAAAAGCTACCTATTGCAGCCGTCCGGAGGAAAACACTTCCAGAAAATTTTGGTATATTTTCACCGATCATAACCCCAGACCCCAAAACCACCCTCCGTTCAAATGTTGACATATATATATATACTAGCTGACCCGCCCAGCGTTGCCCGGGTCCGTATTAACAATATTAAACGAACTTGAAATTTGTATGATTTATCATTAACTCGAAACATGCAGAAATGCATTGTCTGAAATACTTAGCCACTGACTGTGTGAAAAATCGGTTTAAAAAACAGCTAACGTTAAGCTCTAAAAATACTCAAAATGAGCGATGAGAAACGCGGGAGGGAATATGTATCCAACGACTGCGTGATTTTCGTGTTAAAGTGTTGATATTTATCAAAAATCACTGTTAAGTTACGTAACTAATCATTTTTTTTCACATAGAAATCCCAAGTGAAATATTTTTGAATTTCAAACTAATTATATCGCTCTTAAATCCGACTATAACCATGAATGAAATCGATATTCGCTCGTAGCTAAAATGTTGGTATTCAGATCAGTATTATGATTTCAGAGCCATTTTAACAAAGGTAAGTGTTATTTTTAAACAAATCATGCGTAATGTTCACTCTATGGATAAATTCCTAACCGTAAACTTTTGTACCGTAACCATAACCTGCCTGTAACCTAACTTTGACTTAACCGTACCTTACCGTAAATTAAATATAACATAAATGTAACCTAGTCTTCACTTTATTGTAACATATCCTTATTCTAACCATAACATAAATGCAATTTAACTTTAACCTAACTTTAACTTAACCGTGACCTAACTGTAACCTAACGGGAAATTAAATATAATCAAAGACTTACCGTAGTGTAATTGAAACCTAAATTTACCAAACCATATATTGGTTTCATGTCCATGGAAATTATTTTGTCTTGTTCGGATCTGGTTATGATTCATTAGAACATTTTTGTCGGGTTCAGATTTCGTTCGGTTCAGATTATAGGTATTTTTTGATATTGAGTTTTAATGTTCGGATCGTATTCATGTCCATGGAAATTATTTTGCCTTGCTCGGATACAGTTATGGTTCTTTGGAATATTTTTGTCGGGAACAGATTTGTTTAAATTCAGATTTCGGCTTTTTCTTCAAATGGAATTTTTGGGTTCGGGTTTTCTTGCGTGTTCAAGGAAATTATGCTGCCTTGTTCGAATAAGAACATGCTTCACTGGAATATTTTTTTTACAAGTTCAGATTTCGTGATTATTTCAAAGAAATTTTTTAGGTTCAGATTCGGTTCATGTGAATGGAAATTTTTTGTCTTATTCATATCCGGTTACGATTCTTTGGAATATTTTTTATCAGGTTCCGATTTGGTTCAATTCAAATTTCAGGTATTTTTTCAAATAGAATTTTTAGGTTCGGATCTCGTTCATGTCCACGGAAATTATTTTGTCATACTCGAATCCAGTTATGATTCTTTCGAATATTTTGGTCGAATTTAGATGTGGTTTGGGTCAAATTTCAGTTTTTTTCAAATAGAATTTTTTAGGTTCGAGTTGGGTTTATGTCCATAGAAATTATTTCGTCTTGCTTGGATTGGGTTATAGTTCTTTGGAATATTTTTGTCAGGTCCAGATTTGGTTCAATTCAGATTTCGGGTTTTTTCTTAAAATATAACTGTTGAGTTCGGGTCTTATTGCATGTTCCCGGAAATAATTCTGTCTTGTTCGAATAAGGACATGCTTTACTGGAATATTTTTGTCAAGTTCAGATTTCGTTCAGTTTGCGATTTTTTCAAAGAAATTTTTTGGGTTCGGATTGTGTTCATGTCCATGAAAATATTTTGTCTTGTTTGGATCCGGTTGCGTTTCTTTGAAATAGTTTTGTCAGATTCAGATTTGGTTAGATTCAAATTTCAGGTATCTTTTTGAATGGGAGTTTTAGGTTCGTATCGGGTTCATGTCCACGGAAATTATTTTGTCTTACTCGAATCCGGTTATGGTTCTTTCGAATACTTTGGTCAGATTTAGATGTGGTTTGGGTCAAAGTTCAGGATTTTTCAAACGGCGTTTTTCAGGTTTGAGTCGGGTTTATGACCATGGAAAGTATTTTGTCTTGCTGGGATCGGGTTATAGTTCTCTGGAATATTTTTATCGGTTTCAGATTTCTTTCGAGCCATATTTCGGGCTTTTTTTAAGAAAATATTTAGGTTCGGGTCAGGTTTCATGCCCACGAAAATTATTTTTCCTTGTTTGAATTGGGTTATGCTTCACTTGAACATTTTTGCTCGATTGAGATTTGGTTCGGGTCAGTTATCAAATCCATAGTTTTTTCCAAACAGCATTTTTAGGTCAGGGTCGGGTTTATACTCACGGAAATTTTGTGCATCACGGATCAGAGTGTGGTCTGTTTTTTTTTCTGGTTGGGATCGGGTTATGTTTAAATTAGTCTAAACATTAAGGTTAAAATCAGTTTTGCTACTATTCTTTTTATGGCTATTTCTGATAGATACTTTACTTTGCTATTTGATAATTAATAGAGTGGCAGTATAATGTCTTGGGTGACGCAAAAAATGTAACTCTAAAATCGCTACATTAAGTCCAAATAAGCACCAACAAAACCATGTGCTTTGAAACTCCGATCAATTCAAACTGGTTTAGACCAGTTTTTCTTTGTTTTTGTTTTTTACCTTTTAAACTGTCATTGAATAGATGACTAAAACTTCATTGAAAAAAGTAACGTTTTGTGCCATTATTGCCTGTAATACACGATCAGAATGCATGAAAGATACAATTAGATCAATCATAGGCAAGAATTATTTGATTATTTTTATTATATGACTTTGAAATATCAATATAGAAGCATCATTTAAGACTTTGCTTGAAAAATCAACATTCTTTCGTTAATGTCTTAAAATCGTCTGCACTCTGAAATCTAGATTTTAGATTAATATTATTATTAAAGTGTTCATGCATGATTTTAAAAGAATCTTTTCATCACTATATTTTATATATTGACATTGAATTATTAATATGTTGTTAAATCATAAACATTTTTTATCTACATCATAAAGTATTAAAAATTTCTGAAAAAAAGAGAAAACTTTTAGTAATACAATTTTTTACTTCAAGTCATATGTTTTCAATATTTTATTTTATTTAGTTTTGACATTTAATTATTTTTAATTTTCCAATTTCAATTATTTTAACAGCAAACATTTATTTTAATAAATAATATAATAGAAAAAACCATTTAAAAAATTACTATTACTTCGTAAAATATGCTTCAGCTGTAATTCATTTCTTCCAATTCGTCTTATTAATACAAAATTCCTTCCTCGTGCTTTATTTTGAGACATTAAAATTTCAGCGATAAATGGTTTCATATTGCAAACCTTTTTTTTCGGTTTACTTCGCCACCACCTATATTTTTCCTCCATGGCATACAGCAGCTGTGATAAAAAAAAAATCCTCATTTAAACCAAGGAGCTTAAACCATGGAGAAGCCGTTGTTCCGCGTTTTTGAAGCTAATGACCACGCCCCCTCATACACCCAAAACATTGGACCTCCTAATAGGAAACTGTGTAAATTTTCAAATTCAAAAGCGCCTTATTTAGATATTTTTTCTCATTTTCCGTATTTTTCTTTAGTTTAATCTAAAGCTATAGCTTTAAACATAACTTTTATTTTTGTTCTAAGGTGTTTTCACTTTTTTTTTTTTTTTTTTTTAATAATCAATATTCTTTTAAGCAAGTGTTGGTGGTTGGACACAGATCGTAACGAAAAACCTTTTCTGTGTGAATAAAATTTGACCTTAAACTTAAGAGATATAAATATTACTAAGCCTTTTTTTTAAAATGAAGAGATTGCTGAGATCTATAATACTTAAATAAATAAAAAAGATATATATATATATATATATATATATATATATATATATATATATAGATAGATAGATAGATAGATAGATAGATAGATTAAAAATTTTTGAGCCATTCTTTAGTTTTTAAGATTTTGAGTAGCAGTACATATTTATAAGAAGGAGAAAGTGTCTACAAATTTGCCTAATTCTGTATTTTTCATTTCAAAAGTTTTTTTTTTCGGGGGTGGGGGGGGGGGATAGCCTTATTTAATAAAAATAAGCTTTGCAAAAACAATATTTTCGTAACAGAAATCGATCTATTAAGTTTGAAACATTTTTGCTCATATTGTAGGATATTTTTCTCATTATTTGTTTAAACCAGAGAAATTTTAATATTTTTTTAAATCGCATTCTTACTTCTAATGTTTGTAGAATGAGTGAAAATTTTATTAAATCTAATGTTAGCGGTTTAATAAATATTAAGATTGATATGAAATAAAAATAAAACTTAGTACATGCTGAAACAAAATACTTCTTCCTAGTAGTATAAAAAATAATTTTTTTACAATAAAAAGATTAAACTTCAAATATAACCAGTTTTTTTTAAAAGTACAATCATAGCAGTGTTGAATTCAGGGGGTAGCCCGTGGGCGACACTACCCTCCGGAATTATCAAATGTAACCCTAGAAAATTTTAGATTTTGTGTTTTCTACGGTAATAAAGTGTAACCCCCCCCCCCCCCCCCGGAACTCTTTTGTGCCCCCTTCCCTAGAGCCACAGAAGTCCCTCCCGGAGAAAAATGTCTGAATTTAGCATTGTAATCATAGTAAAAATCATATTTTTTTCACTTGATGTTTAAGAAGCATGTATAAAAAAATATCTGAAATTTTACGATAAAAAACAAGATAATATGTATAAATAATGTTCTATAAACGTAAAATCGTCGACGAAACCTGATCCGGACTCTAAAATTATTTTTATTCAAAATTTTCGGAACTCATTTTTCAATGTTTCGCTATGCGTTCTTCAATGTTTTGGGTGTATAAGGGGGCGTGGCAGGCTTCATTTTCCTAGCATTGCGTAGCGGAGCGTTGTCTCCTCCATTAGTTTAAGCTCCTTGATTTAAACTGACAGTTTGCCAGTCTATGAATTTTAAAGGTCAGTCAGAGTTTTTAAAATTATTTCTGCGAAAATTTCATGCAACCAACCAACCATAAGAGAATGAAAGTGAAAGAAGCTAAAAAAAGCGATTTTTTATGAGAGTGAGGTTTGGAATTTAATTAATTACTCAGTTAATAAATAGAATTTTGAAATTCTGAGCGTCAGGTGCATCAGGAGAGATATTGGGCTACTCTCAGAAAAATTTTGAGCTTCGTACGTCCCGTAGTTTTCGCTAACTATCGCAGACACACACACACACACACACACACACACAGACAGAGCGATTTGTTATTTTATTAATATATATATATATATATATATATATACATACATATATATGTATATCTGATTTTTGTCATGCAATAACTAACGTATTTATGAACCGATTTGAATGAAACTTGATATGTACATAGTACATACAAATGTCTCGACCGTGTTCGTTAGCCAGCATCATCCGCCATCTTGTTCCAAAATGGCGGCCATTTAAATTTTTTTTTAAAGTTAAAAATTTAAATTAGGTACAAAAAGATGAGAAATTGAAAAAGATTTTTCTTTTGTGTATTTGACCTTTATACAAAGATTCCAGGGCATTTTCTGTTTCATCTATATCTTGAAAAATGGCTGAGTTATGGCACTTTCAATTTCCAGTGTGTAGAGGTCTGCACGGGCCGGAATTTCAAGGCCCGGTCCGGCCCGTAGGAAAAAATTTTCGGCCCGACCCGGCCCGTTGTAAAACTTAAAAGTTCGGCCCGGGCCCGGCCCGGCCCGTACAGAAATCAGTGAAAACAGGCCCGGCCCGTTTTGGCCTGTTTCAATTTCTACGATTTCTAAAAAATTCAGATTTTTTTCATATAATTAAGATCTCTTTAAAGAATACTGCATACATATCTATGGAATGATTTTAGAGTATATTTTACAGGAAATACACATTAGCAACATTAGTGATTACTAAGATTCTTAGGCTTTCAAAAATCAAATAGAGATTCATCAAAAAATTAATATGGCTTAGAATAAAAGAAAAAAGAAAGAAAGTTAAAAACATCGTAACTTTTGAAGCTGTTTAATAAAAGAAGATTTATAAAAATATTTCTATATCATTTTATTAAAGATTTTAAATCCAAATTCATTCGTTAACTCAAATATACGCCTTTCTGATACATTTCTAAATTCATTTTTTTTTATCAGAAACGCACTGCAGGTATCTTTATTCAGAAACTATACAGGGTGATTCAGCTCGTCGGTGACAAACTTTAAGGATCGATAGAGCACACCTAGACGAACATTTTTGAATAGGGAATGTAGGGTCCCTGACGCGATGGTAAGGCGCTAGGCGCTTTCGAAAATTTGGGTGCCGAAATTCGAAACGTCATAAAAACTAGGGAAATGGTTAGATTTTCTTGCTTGTTGCGTTGAAATGATTCTGTTTGTTTAGACTTTCTTCAGTACCAATTTGATAAGCGTATCTCTTAAAACATGGATAGGGGGCGCTGCAGACTTTGGAGAGCTAGACAACAACTTTAAGCCCGTTATTTTGATAATTTAACACATGCTCGCCAAAGTTTATACTCTAACTTAAAGTTTGAACCCAAAAGTAGAGCCCTGCAAAAAGCGTAAGAGCCGGAATAAAATGTCAAAGTACAGGGTGGTCGAAACTCGAAGGCTCCTAAGAGATAAACAAACAGATTTCTTGACTTATGGCATGCATTTTCATGATTCTGTTTGCTGGGGCTCTCTGAAACTCAGTTGAACGGTACAAAAAGAAACATCGATAGGGGGCGCTTTGGGCAAAAAACATAATTCGTTGACATTTCGGACGCTAACTGGAAACGGGGCGCTACGATCAGTTAGTAATAATGAAAACACATTTTCTACCTCTGCTCAACACTTCTGAATAAATTTAGACCAAAAACATCAATGATACTGGAAATTTATTTACAAAAAATAACACTACAGAAGATGCTCGAAATTTCGACCTTGGGCCATGATGCAGGCTTCGCACCTCCGTCGCATTGAGGAGTGTGTGTTTCCAACAATGCCAGGAGTATCTCTGATCTGCCCTGCAGCTGCCACAATGCGCGCCACAAGTTCTTCAGCACTGCTGACAGGTGTATGGTATACCTCGGCCTTCAGGTAACCCCAAAGGAAGAAATCCAAGCAGGTGAGGTCTGGTGATCGGGCAGGCCAGTGAACTGGACCCCCACGCCCGATCCACCGCTGGCCATACCTTGCGTTTAGATGGAGACGCACGTCGTTCGTGTAATGGGCCGGAGCTCCATCGTGCTGGAACAGAGCTTTCTTGATATACCGGGCTTGGACAGCAGCTGTTCTGGGGAAAGTCACGTGATCAAAGGAGGGAAGTAGAAAATCACTTGAAATCTTCACCCCATTTTGATTTCCACCTGGGCAGGCTTATGGTGTGTGTTGTTAGCACGTGCTTTGATATTTTTTATATTAAAACATGCTTTTTCCCCCGAAAGATACAAATTAATACACAAAATTGTTTAGAAGATTTAAAAATTGATTTAGTGGTACAATTACATCCGGTTATGGAATATTTAATTAATATTAAGGATACAATTTGAAATATCACATGAATCTTATCAACCATATTCAGGATCTGTAATTGCAAGTAACTGTCTTTACAGGTAAGCAAATAATTCATATTATTTATATTGTTTTAACTAATATCGTGAATTGTTTTGGAGAGAATTACAAAATATTTTAATAAGTATTCAAAATTATGAAATTCCTGAATCTCATAAAAATAAAATATCTAAATATCTAAACTGCTTGTAGATAAAAATTATAATGGTGAAATTAATGATTAAATAACATTTATTTCAGAAACAAATTTTATCAGCAATAATAATAATAATATGTAAATGACAGAAATTACAGCAGTAACATATAATTTTCTTATTTATTTAAAGATTTGTGAAACCTTTTCATTAGAGATGTTTTATACAATAAATATAATATATTTTAATTCATTTAAGTGACTTTATTTTATTATTAATATTGATAAAAGTCAATTGTATTCGTAATTTAAATTACTTACTCTTTAAATTGAAAAAAAAAAATCTCAAGATATTAATTTTGCATATTAAAATATTAGTAAATTCACAATTATTTTTCTTTAAGTTAAATAATACTGTATTTCATCAATTGTAATACATTTACCATATTTTAAATTTTTTATTTTATTTTATTTTATTTTATTTTATTTTTTTAAGTGGAATGATATTGTATTTCATCTATTGCAAAGTAAAAATTTAAAAATGTTTCTGTTAGAACTGTTTTATACAATAAATATATCTAGATTACACAATATCTTTTCATTCGCATAGATGGTCTTTTTAGAATTTATCTAAAACTTTGTTCTATTATTGATAATGATAAAAATTAATTGTGTTCATAATATAAATAATTTTCTCTCTGAACCAAGTAAAAGTAAATCAAGATATGATTTTATACATTAAACACACTAGTATATTTATATAGATTTTTTTCTTTTTGTATTTCATGAATTGCAAAAATTTACAGCCGCTTTTGTTAGAGCTGTTTTGTACAATAAACATATGTAGAATAAACAATATCTTATCATTCATTTAGATATTTTTTCTTCTTATAATTCATGTGAAATTTTGTTTTATTATTAATAATGATGAAAACTAACTGTATGCATAATATAAATTATTAACTCTTTGAAAAAAAAAAAAAAATCACGATATAATTTTACGTATTAAGTATGTCTGAAAATTTATACATAATTTAAAAAAATAAATATTGTATTTCATCTATTGCAAGGCAAAGGTTTAAAGAGCTCTTGATACAGCTGTTTTAAACAATAAATATATCTAGAATACCTAATAACTTTTCATTCATTTAGATGTTTTTTGATTTCTTGTGAAATTTTGTTTTATATTTATAACTTACTAATAATTATAAAGGATAGTTGTATTCATTATACAATTTATTTCCTTTTAAACTGAAGAACAAAAATAATAATGATAATAGTAATTTTGTATAAGTGATTAAACTCCAATAACCTATTATTATTTGTAATGTATTTTAATAGATGTTAAATATATATGCAAATTAAAAAAAAAAAAAAAGTATAATAATTATCATGAGATTCAATTTTAAATTTATTAAAAAGCAAAGATTTAAGTTTTTGTTTGAGTTGTGTTATACAAATATTAAATAAATAAATAAATGCCTTTTTTCATTCATTCAAGTAGTTTTTAAACATTAATGTGATTTTAATATGTGTATAACACACACACACACATATATATATATATACTCTATGAAAACTTACAAAATTGATTTTTTTTTTTTAAATTAATTGCACTTAGTTTAAATGTTTAATGTTTGTTAATGCTTAATTTTTGTATGATAGCCTTTTAACTATTATTTTTTTAAATAATAGAGGTGACATTTAATATCTTCTAAGTTCGAAGCTGTATATTTTATTGTAATTATGCAATAGATCTTTAATATTTGTCTTTAAAAATTTGTATTTATTTATTGAGTACTAATTTCTGCGAATTGATTTCCTATATGTTGATAAAAAGAAGTAAATTTATATTTTTCTACATTTTTTTTTTTTTTTTAGTAAAACAACAAAACAAATAACAAAACAAATTTACAAAAACAAATAACAAAAATTATTTTTTTATAAACAAGAAAAGGTTTCACAAATCTTTAAAAAAATAAGAAAATTGTATGTTACTGCTGTAATTTCTGACATTTATATATTATTATTATTGCTAATAAAAATTTGTTTCTAAATTAAATGTTACTTAATCATTAATTTCACCATTATATTTTTTATATAAAGATGATTTCATAATTTTATAATTTCATAATTTTGAATATTAATTAAATATTTTGTACTTCACTCCAAAACAATTCACGATATTAGTTAAAATAATATGAATTATTTGCTTACCCGTAAAGACAGTTACTTGCAATTACAGATTCTGAATATGTTATTTTTATTTAGAAAATAAATGACAATAAAAGAATATCGGTGTTACTTTAGATATAAACCCCTTAATGTAGCATGGTACTAATATATTTCAACCTTCCCTCCTTTCCCCTAGCGGCGAAAACACTGTCCCGGCCTGTTATTATCAAGATGGCCTTGGCTGGAACCACATCTGGCGACGCGAAACCTTCGGGTACGTGCGCCTCCTCCAGAAGCTGCGGCAGCACTTGATCCAGGAAAATCAGGTAATTTCCACCTGTCAGCCGTTCAGGTAACAAATAAGGGCCAATGAGGCAATCCCCCAGAATGCCGGCCCACACATTTATTGAGAAACGCTCCTGGGCTGCTCGGCTTCTGGTTTCATGTGGATTTTCATCACACCACACATGACTGTTGTGGGCGTTCCACATTCCCTCCCGGCTGAAGGTGGACTCGTCCGTAAACAAAATGCTGTTTACAAAACGGGGATCCCTGGATCTCATCGCCAAGTACCATCTTGAGAATTCCACTCGAGGGCCAAAATCCTGCTCTCTGAGCAACTGCACCCGCTGGATGTGGTAGGGGTGCAGATTCCGGGAACGTAAGATGCGCCACGCAGTTGCTTGCGAAATGCCAACATGTCTGGCGATATCTCTCGTGCTAAGACCGGGGTTGTCCTCAACCAGGTTAAGCACAGCCTCTTCGTTGTCGGGGGTGCTCACTGATCGCTCCCGTTCAGGCCTGCCTCCGTCGAAAGATCCCGTTGTGGACAACCTCTGGTGTACTCGAGCGAAGAAGGCATGGCAGGGGATTTGCCTGTTGGGGTAACGCTCGGCGTACAACCGCTGAGCGGCTCGTCCATTACAACCAGCAGCGCCATACGCCAAATGCATGTCAGCCATTCAGAGTTTGTGTACCGTTCCATCCTACTACCGATCTGCAGACAAGTAACCCGAAGCTTAAGTAGGTACCGCACGTTCAAAAGACGTGTCTGCGCATACAACTACGTCATCTCGCGTTGTCGTCTACGCATTACGTATCTTTTGCATATCGATATGGTACGATATCTTTTGCATAAATCAGCAAAAAGCACCTTATGTAAATTTTATTGCGCGCATTGTGCATGATTGAAACCAGCTATGTTTGTTAAAAAAAAAAAAAAAAAACTGCAATTTTAATAGCTTCTTATGATAAGTAAATTACTCTCTTGTTTTGTTTCTAACTGATCGTAGCGCCCCGTTTCCAGTTAGCGTCCGAAATGTCAACGAATTATGTTTTTTGCCCAAAGCGCCCCCTATCGATGTTTCTTTTTGTACCGTTCAACTGAGTTTCAGAGAGCCCCAGCAAACAGAATCATGAAAATGCATGCCATAAGTCAAGAAATCTGTTTGTTTATCTCTTAGGAGCCTTCGAGTTTCGACCACCCTGTACTTTGACATTTTATTCCGGCTCTTACGCTTTTTGCAGGGCTCTACTTTTGGGTTCAAACTTTAAGTTAGAGTATAAACTTTGGCGAGCATGTGTTAAATTATCAAAATAACGGGCTTAAAGTTGTTGTCTAGCTCTCCAAAGTCTGCAGCGCCCCCTATCCATGTTTTAAGAGATACGCTTATCAAATTGGTACTGAAGAAAGTCTAAACAAACAGAATCATTTCGACGCAACAAGCAAGAAAATCTAACCATTTCCCTAGTTTTTATGACGTTTCGAATTTCGGCACCCAAATTTTCGAAAGCGCCTAGCGCCTTACCATCGCGTCAGGGACCCTACATTCCCTATTCAAAAATGTTCGTCTAGGTGTGCTCTATCGATCCTTAACTTTTGTCACCGACGAGCTGAATCACCCTGTATAATCAAGTGGCATTAACCGTTTTTTGATACAAGCAATTTAAGAATACTGAAAGGAAATAAATTATTGTTATAGTCAGCATTTTCTATAGAATTTCCGGAAGCGACAGCTTGGGAAGGGAGAAAAACCTGCAACCATTTGAGAAATTATTGTATCTGAACAAATTTATGCAAGTATTTTATTCATCAAAAATGAAAAATGCTATTCGATTCCAAATGCCTTCAATAGTCAGGCTTATCATTTTTATGTTTTTACAATTAAAAATTAATCTGAAAATGTGTCAAACTTTCGCGTTATTGAGAAATTAATTTAAAAACCATCAAACTTTCGCGTTATTAAGAAATTAATTTAAAAACCATCAAGAAGTATATATCCAAAGATTAATCTAACATAAGTTCTTTATCGCTGTTAATAATTTTACAAATCATGTTGTCTGCCCCACAGATCTTGAGAACAATTAAGTCTTGTTCCTGTCCGGTAAGTCTATATGTAGAAAAATGATGCAAGCTTGATCTCGGCCCGGTATGAGTCAGCTAAAAAAATATTAAAACGGGTTACACACAATTTAACTGTCCGATGCCGATCTCACACTGTACAAGTTACATTTTTATATTGATGCTGTCAAACTAGTATGGCTCGTGACGCACATTTATATTTATTCTCGTTAAAACCATTTGCGTTGAAAATAGATCATATTTTATCGTTTCTGCTTAAATCTTCAGAACGGGCCGGCAGGCCCGAAATTTTTTTTATCGGCCCGGCCCGTATGGCCCGTTCAATTTTTTTGCCGGCCCGGCCCGTTGAGAAAACTATTCTAATTCTGCCGGCCCGTTAGAAAATTTGAAACGATTCCGCCGGACCGAGTACGGGCCACGGGCCCGTGCAGACCTCTACCAGTGTGGTTGACATTTTGAAACGATCTGAAATTTGTCACGCGATAATACGCATATTTATATATTGATTTGCATATAACTCCGTGTGTACATAGTACATATCAATGTCTTGACCGAGTTCACTAGCCAACTTCATCCGCCATCTTGTTTCAAAATGGCGGCTATTTAAGTTTGTCAAAAATCTTTTAAATGTATAATGATGTACAAATAAAAAATTAGAAATTGAAAAAAGATTCTTTCGAATGTATTTATCTTAATAATGAATTCCGGAGTATTTTTTGCTTTGTATTTATCTTAAAAAACGCCTGAGATATATCAGTTGGAATTTCTAATGTGGGTGACATTTTTAAAAAAAATCAATTTGCCAGCGACAACACTCGTATATATTAATTGATTTCGATATGAGCGTGCAAATTAAATTTTCGACCAAGTTGGTTTGTTTTATCCATCATGTTGCTTTGGCATACACTTCATGATATCGTGGAATTTGGCGACTCTCTAAATCGCTGAAAATAAAACCAGGTTGAATAAAATATGACTAATTTCTAAAAATTCCTATTAATAATCAGTATTGACAAAAACTAGCATTCAATCTTATAAAATCAATTTTCACTAATTTGAGCCTCGTATGTTTGAATAAGTAACTTAATTTAAAATAAATATTATATAAATAAGTATATAGAAGCTACCTCTTCCTCCCGGCATTGCCGGAAGGACTTTTTATTTACTTGTATCTTCAATAAAAGAAAATTTTTTCGCCTTCAGATTTTCGAGTGATTTACGCGTTTTAGGGAGTCAGATATCCCAAAAAAACATGCTTGAGTTTATACGAAACGTCTGTCTGTCCGCGTGTCCATGTGTCGCCATTGTACCATTGAAAAGTGTAATGAAATTATGCTTAGAAGTAAACCAAATTTTTGAAACCTCATTGAATTTGGAAATATCCCTCTTAAAGGAATGTTGTAATAGCATTTTTTCCCCTCTATTTTTCGTAGTTTTATTGTAAATCGGCGGCTCGTGCAGTGACGGGAACTCGCAACCTGCTGAGCCGGTTATCTTCAAACAGTTTATGTATAATAACGAAAATCTATTGATTTTAATAAATATCATTATCGACATTAACTCGTTTTTACTCTGATTAACTGACTAATGCAGAAATTTAAAGGGTTTCAGGAGTCTTACTTTTTACGTATGGTGCAATTAACAACATGTCACATTTAATTTTTTTTCTCAGTCTATAAAAAACATAAATGTATAAAATTTTTACTATAGCCAACTTAATATCTCTTTTATTTAAATATTTTTTTTATGTTATACATTGAAATTTTAATTAATTTTTTTATGTCTAATTTTAATCTAAAATTTAAAACTGCTTTTTTGACTTCATCCACTGCATGCGAGACTGTAGCAAAACTATTGATTCAAGAGTCCTTAAAAATACTGATAATGATGTAAAACTGATGTATCTTGAACATATACTTCATTTGAAAGCAATTTATTTATTTATTTATTTATATTAAAATTTAAATTATAAAATTTTGAAAATTCCTTTTTATTGAAAAATTGCCAATTTTAAATAATCAATGCATTTATAATATTAAATTTGAAGTATAAGTTATTCTTTAACTTAAAATGAAAATATTTATCATGTTTTATTCAAATTGCTTTATTAGTTTTTGAGAAATGTTGCGCGCAGTCTATGCAATTCAAAGAAAAATTTTATTTATTTATTTATTTATTTATTTATTTTATCAAAATTAAACATGAAAAAATAATATAAAATTTCAATATAGAGTATTAAAAATATTTTAAATAAAAGAGATATTAAGTTGTCTATATTAAAAATTGTATGTTTCAAAGGGACGGAGAAAAAGAATTAAATGTGACAAGTTGCTACATTGCACCACTAGGTAAAAAGTAAGACTCAGCATCCCCCCCCCCCCTCCGCCTTAAGATGAAAATCAAATTTCGTACAGTAATGAATTAATAATATTGAAATATTAACATTTGTAAATATATCTTGAAATATTAAGATGGTTGAGATAAAAGAAAGTTTTGTGATTGGCACATCCAATTGGTCTGTCAATTTTGTGACACCTATAACAAAAAGACGGCGGGCGCGCGCCAAATTGAAACATTGCCCCGGACGCAGTTTTCTCTTCACTTGTTTCTGCATAGTAGATTATTATACAAAATAAGAAACTACAAAAATATCCAAAATTTTCAACTTTCAAGGCTAAAACTGAAATTTCCACATACACGGAATTTCTGCGTGTCATTTTTTAAAAAATTCGAAGGAAACGGGATATCCTAAGAAACACGAACAGGAAGTGCTATCACGAGAAGGGTTTCTGGTCACGTGACCCGACGGTGTTGTTTCGCTTTCTCCTCTCCGCTTTCGCTTTCTCCTGTCGCTTTTCACCTTATGACATACTAAAGTTATTTCACTCTTTTCTTCACGCTCGGAAAAAAAAAATATCGAACAGTCGGGCAGATATTTTTTTTTTGTTTTGTTTTTGTTTTAGTTTTGTGTCTCGAATCGATAGACTGTGTCCAAGTAGATTAGGAAAATAAATCCGGTTTTGGAGTTTAGTGTTACAGTTTTGTCATCTTTCTGTAAAAAATAAGGAAATTTCTTTGTCATTGGCAACACAACTCAAATCGATTAATTTGAGGGAGTCCGCGGCACATTTTAAAATAATTTTTATTTATTGAGTTAAAATTCTGAAATTTTTTGTGTTAATTTAACCATAACATTTGTAAATAAAATCACATGATAAAACTTGTCTTATATGTATTTTTTTTTATTTAAAATTTATCAAAAAGTGGAGTCATTCAAAATCGTTATAACTCAAATTATTATTTGTAAAATTTCTTTCCTTTTTTTTTAACATTTAAATGAACACAACTATCTAAATTTAAATTTTAATTCAGCATTAAAAAAAAAATATTTAAAGTAAAAAGTTTTTAACTTTTATTTATTTAAAAAAAAAAAAAAAAAAAAAAAAAAAAAACATTTTTTTAAAAGTAATTTTTTTTTTCAAATTTGCTGAATCAAAATTAAAGTAAAACAATAAAAAAATAAATAAATAATAATAATAATAATAAAAACATGTTCCAAGTTTAAAGCATTTATCCTTAAGAGCCCACAATAGTCACAGAAAAAGTACACAAAAAGACCCGGATGATCATGTAAAGTCTATGGGAGCGTTCTTTTCGAATATCTCGCTGAAAATTTAATATTTTTGCATGATTTTTTTTGCACAAGATAGCTGAGGACGATCCACAACCGGCCTAGTTTTTACTTTTTCAATTTTTGTTTCAGATTTTCTTTAAACATTTATTTAAACTTTCGGAACCGGTTTAAACCGGTTTTGAAACTGAAACTATCGTAATATAAAAAATATATAACCAAAATCGAAAAAGTAAAAACTAGGCCGGTTGTGGATCGCCCTCAGCTATCTTGTGCAAAAAAAAAATCATGCAAAAATATTAAAATTGGAGCGAGATATTCGAAAAGAACGCTCCCATAGACTTTACATGATCATCCGGGTCTTTTTGAGTAATTTTTCTGTGACTATTGTGGGCTCTCAATGGCTTTTGAGTTATAACAATTTAAATCCAAGAAATTGAAAAAAAAAAAAAAAGCATTGGGAAGAAAAATGCATTTTCACAAGAAGTCATTTCCATAGCAACCATTGCTTGAAAGCTAGATTTTGAAAACAAACCAAAACGAAATAATTAACATTTCCTCTTCTAATTACGATAGAAACATGATTTAGACGTCAGTTTAAGCATTTTTTTAGGTGCGTTCGTAATTATGTAAATACGTAGCACCTATAGTCGTCATTTAGTCCGTCTGTCTGTCCGTCCGTCTGTCCGTATATAACAACACAAAAACTACCCAACCGAATTGTTTGAAATTTAAAATACATAATTATTACATAATTTTGTCGAGTCATTTCAAATTTTATGAAAATCGGATGCATAGGATGCACAGGGGCAATCAAAAGTATTCCATTACATTACGGTCAATGGGGAAAAAAGTTTCAAATGCATTTTAATCGTTTGAAATTTAAAATACATAATTATTACATAATTTTGTCGAGTTATTTCAAATTTTTTGATAATCGGTTGCGTAGATCAATTACAGGGACAATCAAAAGTATTCAAATACATTATGGTCAATGGGGGAAAAGTTTCAAATGTATTTTATACGTTTGGAATTTAAAATACATAATTATTACATAATTTTGTCGAGTTATTTCAAATTTTATGAAAATCGGATGCATAGATCAATTACAGGGACCATCAAAAGTATTCCGTTACATTACGGTCAATGGGGAAAAATGTTTCAAATGCATTTTATTGGTGTTACACTCATTCGAACTTAATAAAATTTATATGGAACTATAAAGTACATATTAAAATATACCGTATTTTCGGGTGTATAGTCCGCGGCTTATACAAGAAAAAAAACCTTCCAATAAGCCGCTGTGGATTATACACGGTGCGGGTTATACAAAGATTTTTTTTAAAAAAATTGGAAATTGTGATATTTTTTCTACAGCTTTTAAACTCAAAAAATTTGAAAAAAAACATCAAAATTTGTAAATTTATTTCGCTATGCCACGAAATTTAGAGTTCTCCGATGTTTGTAAAGACTTTTTTTTTACTGCTTAAATACAGTTATTTCTTGGTTTGGAAGAACTGTCGCAACTATCGCCAAGTATTGCACTGATAGATCTATAATAGCTACCGTATATACTCGGGTATAAGTCGTGAAATTTTAGACAAAAAAGAACTTCAAAGTGGGGGGTGTCAAATTATACGCGAGACCTTAAAAAAAAAAAAAAAAAAAAAAAAAAAAAACTATAAATAAAATATCATAAAATAATTTGCTATCGAATCGGTGCTGTGGCATCCCATTGTGTTTGTAGAGTACAAAATCCAAAATCCGGAACCCTTCCAACCTCGACGATTCTGAATTTAAGATCATTTAAGATTTAGTTTATTTTTCAAAAAAATAATCTATCCTATCCTGTTTATTTATTTTGCACAATATCTACCCTATCGTTAAAAAAAAAAAAAAAAAAAAAAAAAAAAAAAAAAAAAAAGCGCGATTTATGTCATTTCGGAACGATTCAGAGCAGTCGATCTTTTCCGAAACGATTTCGAGGCATCGTTCCTTTACAGAGTCGTTTCATTTTGGAATGATTTCAAGGAATCGAACTTTTCCGGAGTCGTTTCATTTGAGATAGATTCTGACGAATCGTTCATTTTCGGAGTTGGTACCCTACCCTGTTGCAAAGAATAAAAAAAAATGTGCGTGATTTATGGCATTTTGGAACGATTCCAGGCCTTCGGTCTCTTTTCGAAACGATTCCGAAGAGTCGTTCTTTTACAGAGTCGTTTCATTTCGGAACGAGTTCAAGGAATCGAACTTTTCCGAAGTCGTTTCCTTTTAAATGGAGTCCGAGGAATCGTTCCTTTTCGGAGTTGGTGCATTTCGGACCGATTCCGAGGATTCAAACCTTTTGGGAACCAATGACCTAAGATACATATACATTTTATGTCCGAAATTTTGAAATTATCACATTTTTTTAATTTTCGGAAAAATTCAACAAAAATATCACGCTTGTTTGAAAAAAAAAAATGCGCGTAAACGCCGCATCGCTTGAAATTTTGTCATAAAACACGTAAACGCCGCGGCGTTTCTTCCGAAAATTACGGTACTGATAATCTTAATTTTTTAGCCGAATTACTGTGGGTATTATGCATCAGGAAAAAATTTGGTAAATTTGTATTAAAAATTATGACTAATAGCTTCTAATTTCGAACCCTGATCGAAATATACGTTCGTAAATGGTGTATAGCCCGCGGACTATACACCGATGCATCTCCGCGGGTTATACACGAACTTTTTCTACTGCACTGCTCGATTTAGGGGTGCAGGTTATACACAGGGTGCGGGCTATACACCCGAAAATACGGTACATTTTACATAATTTGTGGTGCAAAGAACATTTGTTATTGATTTACAAGGCCACACAAAAGTATTCCATTACATAATAGTATAGGGAGAACATTGTTTGATGAGCGTTTTAATTGTAATTCATTATTTACAATTTTATGAGATTGATATAGGAGAGTAATATTTTTAAAATTTCATTATCGTACGAACGCACCTCATTTGCTACGCTTCACGTGCAATTTCCAACTTGTTTTTTTATTTGTAGATTTTTATGTTCTGGACTCCCTTAACCATAAAGAAATGTAATTGAATCGAGCGTGCACTTTAGCCCCTTCAAGAGCGGGTGATATGTTTATGAAACATTTAGTTTTAATTCTCAAATCTCAAACGCCATAATGGCACCAGAATTTGGTAAAATATCTTCTACGTATGTGCAACATGATCCCCCCTTTTTTAGGTATTTTTCGTAAGAAATACTACCTATTGCAATCGCACCAGTTTATATATATATATATATATCTCACTTTTTTATGGACACGATAACTTTTATAATTCTCCACCATCTCCACCTAGGGGCGTAGCTACTGGGGGGGCGTAGGGGGGCGTCTCGCCCCCCTAATGTCGGCAACTTCGATGACAGTCGGCAAATTCTAGGTAGTCAGTATCAATCGATACAACTGTAAAACACCCGTTTTTTTTTTTCAATTTTACATGTTTTTACTTAAAACATACACTAAAAAACACCAATCCTTAGTATTTTTCTAAAGGATTTCTTCCGAAAATCCGAAGTTTGCCTCACCATTTTTCGACTTCTCGTGACTGCTGAAAATAATTTGAAAAAAAAAAAAAAAAAAAATCGGGAAAGACTAGTTTTTCTGAGAATTTGCAGTAGATGTGTAGAGTTCTTTAGAAGATCAACTAGCATTAAAGATGATGACGACTTCGGTGAAGATATTCATTTTTTTTTTTTTTTTTTTTTTTTTCGTGTGCATGGACTTAACCCAGGAGTGGCAACAATCACACTTCGGTGACTATGTACCGTCCGAAAAATACTGTTTATTGGACGAAAGGAAAGTTGAGTAAAAATGTTCTTCATTCTTATTGGACAGGAAAGCCACTATACAGGCCTCGTTGAGTTTGTGGCTAAAATTCTAGTATTGGACAGAACTCGATTATCATATTAAAATGCAACTGATCTGCCAAAGCCAGAACTTGGTGGAAACAACTGTCATAAACTCTATTTTAGTGGTCAATTGGAAGGTTTATCACTGTTAATTTTAGTTTTCTTACTCGTCGTCTATGTTTTTCATATCTTAGGGTACAAGATAGGGACTTGCACGGGCCCGGGCTTGATCCGAGGCCCGCAGTCGGCCAGTCGAAATAAAGACAATTTTCAAACTGGTCGGGTCGGCAGAATTAAGACATTTTTATCAACGGGCTGATAAACGAAAAATACGAGCCATGCCAGCAAATAAATTAAACGGACCAGCTAGGTCGGAAAAAAAAAAAAAAAAAAAAAAAAAAAAAAAAAATTAGTGGGCCTGCCGACCCGATCTAAAAGAGTAAGCAAAACCGGTAAAATATTGGCTAGTTTCAATTAATATGATTTTCGGGAGAATAAGTGCAAATGTTCGTCATGAACCGATGCTAGTTTGATAAATCAATACAGAAATATTGCATGTCCACCATAGAAGTCGGCATCAGGCATGGTGTCTGAGCTGAGTTTCTTTTTTCTTTAGCAGACTCGTGCAGTGCTGAAATCAAGCTTGCTTTTTTTTCTCAGTGAAGTCAAGACGTGCTGGAACTGTACTTAATTGTTATCAGGATGTATAGCGCAGACAACATGTTTTGTAAAAACATTAAAAACGATAATGTTCTGTTAAAGTAATCTTTGGAAATATATCGTAAGGTGGTCAAATGTATTGCTAAACAGCACATTTTTAAACTACTTTTAACTATAAAGGCTTAAAACTGGCAAGCCTGACTATTGAAGCGATTTTGAATCCAATAGTAATTTATATATATACAGGGTGATTCAGCTCGTCGGTGACAAACTTTAAGGATCGATAGAGCACACCTAGGCGAACATTTTTGAATAGGGAATATAGGGTCCCTGACGCGATGGTAAGGCGCTAGGCGCTTTCGAAAATTTGGGTGCCGAAATTCGAAACGTCATAAAAACTAGGGAAATGGTTAGATTTTCTTGCTTGTTGCGTCGAAATGATTCTGTTTGTTTAGACTTTCTTCAGTACCAATTTGATAAGCGTATCTCTTAAAACATGGATAGGGGGCGCTGCAGACTTTGGAGAGCTAGACAACAACTTTAAGCCCGTTATTTTGATAATTTAACACATGCTCGCCAAAGTTTATACTCTAACTTAAAGTTTGAACCCAAAAGTAGAGCCCTGCAAAAAGCGTAAGAGCCGGAATAAAATGTCAAAGTACAGGGTGGTCGAAACTCGAAGGCTCCTAAGAGATAAACAAACAGATTTCTTGACTTATGGCATGCATTTTCATGATTCTGTTTGCTGGGGCTCTCTGAAACTCAGTTGAACGGTACAAAAAGAAACATCGATAGGGGGCGCTTTGGGCAAAAAACATAATTCGTTGACATTTCGGACGCTAACTGGAAACGGGGCGCTACGATCAGTTAGTAATAATGAAAACACATTTTCTACCTCTGCTCAACACTTCTGAATAAATTTAGACCAAAAACATCAATGATACTGGAAATTTATTTACAAAAAATAACACTACAGAAGATGCTCGAAATTTCGACCTTGGGCCATGATGCAGGCTTCGCACCTCCGTCGCATTGAGGAGTGTGTGTTTCCAACAATGCCAGGAGTATCTCTGATCTGCCCTGCAGCTGCCACAATGCGCGCCACAAGTTCTTCAGCACTGCTGACAGGTGTATGGTATACCTCGGCCTTCAGGTAACCCCAAAGGAAGAAATCCAAGCAGGTGAGGTCTGGTGATCGGGCAGGCCAGTGAACTGGACCCCCACGCCCGATCCACCGCTGGCCATACCTTGCGTTTAGATGGAGACGCACGTCGTTCGTGTAATGGGCCGGAGCTCCATCGTGCTGGAACCACATCTGGCGACGCGAACCTTCGGGTACGTGCGCCTCCTCCAGAAGCTGCGGCAGCACTTGATCCAGGAAAATCAGGTAATTTTCACCTGTCAGTCGTTCAGGTAACAAATAAGGGCCAATGAGGCAATCCCCCAGAATGCCGGCCCACACATTTACTGAGAAACGCTCCTGGGCTGCTCGGCTTCTGGTTTCATGTGGATTTTCATCACACCACACATGACTGTTGTGGGCGTTCCACATTCCCTCCCGGCTGAAGGTGGACTCGTCCGTAAACAAAATGCTGTTTACAAAACGGGGATCCCTGGATCTCATCGCCAAGTACCATCTTGAGAATTCCACTCGAGGGCCAAAATCCTGCTCTCTGAGCAACTGAACCCGCTGGATGTGGTAGGGGTGCAGATTCCGGGAACGTAAGATGCGCCACGCAGTTGCTTGCGAAATGCCAACATGTCTGGCGATATCTCTCGTGCTAAGACCTGGGTTGTCCTCAACCAGGTTAAGCACAGCCTCTTCGTTGTCGGGGGTGCTCACTGATCGCTCCCGTTCAGGCCTGCCTCCGTCGAAAGATCCCGTTGTGGACAACCTCTGGTGTACTCGAGCGAAGAAGGCATGGCAGGGGATTTGCCTGTTGGGGTAACGTTCGGCGTACAACCGCTGAGCGGCTCGTCCATTACAACCAGCAGCGCCATACGCCAAATGCATGTCAGCCAATTCAGAGTTTGTGTACCGTTCCATCCATTGACTTTCTCATATACGTAGACGCCAAATCCCATTGTTATCTCGGCATGGTTACGAATCCAACATCTTTGGCAAAAAGATGCTGTTTTTTGGCGGTGATCGCTTTATTGGCAACTTTCAGATTTCACAAAGAGAAAAGAAGAAGCGCGGTCCAACTCAAGGCAAACATAGCAATATGAGTTTCGGCGGGAGAAAAACCGGTTTGGCGTGCTAAATCTGCCCTCCGTCACGTGACGGAAGGCACACATGTCGGCCTACGAAAAGGTTGCTATTTTGGAGTCTAAGTATCTTAAGGTCATTGGTTCCATCCTACTACCGATCTGCAGACAAGTAACCCGAAGCTTAAGTAGGTACCGCACGTTCAAAAGACGTGTCTGCGCATACAACTACGTCATCTCGCGTTGTCGTCTACGCATTACATATCTTTTGCATATCGATATGGTACGATATCTTTTGCATAAATCAGCAAAAAGCACCTTATGTAAATTTTATTGCGCGCATTGTGCATGATTGAAACCAGCTATGTTTGTTAAAAAAAAAAAAAAAAACTGCAGTTTTAATAGCTTCTTATGATAAGTAAATTACTCTCTTGTTTTGTTTCTAACTGATCGTAGCGCCCCGTTTCCAGTTAACGTCCGAAATGTCAACGAATTATGTTTTTTGCCCAAAGCGCCCCCTATCGATGTTTCTTTTTGTACCGTTCAACTGAGTTTCAGAGAGCCCCAGCAAACAGAATCATGAAAATGCATGCCATAAGTCAAGAAATCTGTTTGTTTATCTCTTAGGAGCCTTCGAGTTTCGACCACCCTGTACTTTGACATTTTATTCCGGCTCTTACGCTTTTTGCAGGGCTCTACTTTTGGGTTCAAACTTTAAGTTAGAGTATAAACTTTGGCGAGCATGTGTTAAATTATCAAAATAACGGGCTTAAAGTTGTTGTCTAGCTCTCCAAAGTCTGCAGCGCCCCCTATCCATGTTTTAAGAGATACGCTTATCAAATTGGTACTGAAGAAAGTCTAAACAAACAGAATCATTTCGACGCAACAAGCAAGAAAATCTAACCATTTCCCTAGTTTTTATGACGTTTCGAATTTCGGCACCCAAATTTTCGAAAGCGCCTAGCGCCTTACCATCGCGTCAGGGACCCTACATTCCCTATTCAAAAATGTTCGTCTAGGTGTGCTCTATCGATCCTTAATGTTTGTCACCGACGAGCTGAATCACCCTGTATATAGGGTCGATGTGCCAGTAATGGGCACCTCGCACTTTTTTGTTTATAAAAAAATAATAAATAATAGTTTAGCTTTTATTATTTTTTTCTGAACTCCACCTTGCATGCTTTATAAGCTGGATTAATTTTTTACACTTTTCGTCAAAACAATTAGGAAGCAGAAAATAAAGTTTCACAGTTTTTCTGTTTTTCACTGAAAATCTTAATGAACATGCTAAGAGCAGACTTTACTTACTTAGTTTATAACTTTTTTATTTTTCCGTAAAAATTGAATGTTTTTATTTGGTTAGCAATATAAAACATTGAATTTAATGTACCAATGGCCATTAACAAAATTTTATTTATTTTTAAGATTTTAGGAGGGGTGGTCCATTACTAGATTGCTTATTTCGCGATTTTCCAGTAATGGACCACCCAAGTAACCAGTACAAAAAGTGTTATTTCAGTAGACATAAAATATTTTGATTTAACAGAAAAGCTAAATAATCAAATTTAATACTTAAATTTTACCTATTAGAATTTAATAAAGACAATTTCTTTATAAATAGTTGTTTTTAAAAAGTCATCCAAAATTGGTATAAAACACAAGCAGAACATTTGACAAAATCTAGATGTGCCGTTTAGAGGTCTGCACGGGCCGGGCTCGGGCCGATTTCCAATAATGGCATTCGGGCCGGGCCGGGCCGGGCTCGGGCCTTACTTCTGAAGACTCGGGCCGGGCCGGGCCGGGCCTAGTCACTAATCCTTTCGGGCCGGGCTGGGCTCGAGCCTTAATTTTTTGCTGGAGTATCGGGCCGGGCCTAACTTTTTTTTTCCGTACGAAGCCGAGACTGATTCCATTCTTCCTAGTTTTCATGGACCAAAATAATCAGTTCCTATTGAATCTTCCTATATGAAAATCCTTTTCTCGACTTTTTATAAATCAGTAATATTTGGCTTTGTCCAAAAATTTCTGCAAAAAAAGCATGTACTTTTAAGCCGTCATTATTAAACAATTAAACATTAGAATTTATTCCTTTAGAAGAATCGTAGATTACTAGGCGTTTTAAAATAGAATTAAACACACACACCAAAAAAAAAAAAAAAAAAAAAATGAATAAATCATGATTATGGCGGAATTTTTTTTTAAACTGAAAACTGAAAGTTTCTTTTAAAATGTTCATCCATGCAAAATGAATAGAACAATACGGGAGAAAAAAATATATTAAACATTTACATCTGTTAAGAAGAGAATGCATTTTTTTTCGTTCCAAAGCGATTTCGTCTTTGGAAATTTTACCATATACCGCTTTTTCGATTTTTTGTCTCCATTACAGGGAATATGGATTAATAATACTAGTGATAACTGAAACATTTACATACAACAAACAAAGATTCATTTAAAAGCATAAATATCGCAGCCTACGGCACTTCTGCATAAATGGAGATTATAAACATGGAAAAAAAGACTAATATAATTTTTTTTGGTAAGAACTCTTCCATAAGATTAAAGATCAATGTTCTGTAGAAATTCACTCGAGCCGGGCCGGGTTCGGGCCGAAATTAAAAAATTTTTCCGCACCGGGCCGAGCTCGGGCCGAAATTTTAACTTTCGGGCCGGGCCGGGTCGGGCCATTATTTTTTTCGTTCGGGCCGGGCCGGGCTCGGGCCGAATTTTTAACTTTCGGGCCGGGCCGGGTCGGGCCAATATTTCTTTCGTTCGGGCCGGGCCGGGCCCGGGCTGCAATTTTAACTTTCGGGCCGGGCCCGGGCCTGGAAATTTCGGCCCGTGCAGACCTCTAGTGCCGTTACAAAAGAAGTTGGTTCAGAAATGTAAAATCATATTTGGAAGAAGATATTATTAATATTTTCTTCCGAATTCTAAAGCATACAGAGAGAATTTTCAATAAGGTTAAAGCAAGGTTTCTTTTGTGCTCTTAAAACAAGAAAAATTTTGGGACCAAAATCAGTTAAAGATGTGTATTATGTAGTACCAAATAACGAAAAAGAACAAATCACTGTTATGGGATGTTTTTCAGCAAATAATGAGATTGTTCCATTAGTGATAATATATCCATATAAGCATCTCTGAAGGGAAATTGTGGAATCAATCTGTACCAAATTGGTGGGCTATATGATTATCTGAAAGTGGTTGGATAGTGCAAGAACATTTATCATTTTAAATGCATTCTAAAATTCCATATTGAGCAGTTTGGACTATCGGAAAGGAAAGATAAAATTGAAGATCTGTTATTTATATTTCACAGTTGCAAAGCATATCACTTAGATAATGATATGAATGAACATTGGAGACTTTTTTTTAATGCCTTATTTTATCTAAACTTGATTTCAGTAAAACATTGTCTTTATCTTGTAAATCCTTTAAATTTAAATATTTTGTTGTATATCTTTACAATATAAGCCCCACCAGTGGCCGAGAGGTTCTGACCTCAAACTGGTAGACGGTAGGTGCTGGGTTCGAACCCAATCGCGACCGTCGGCCTAACCATTCGAAGTTTTCCGTGGTTTTCTTCGAACCTTGCGTAAATACGGGTTAGGTTCCCTTAGAAAGACCCCCACGGAGGGCAACCCACCCCATAGGGCCTATATCCCATAGCGTAGATAATCGGCCGACAAAAATATACATCAAATACATCAAATACTTTACAATATAAATCCTTTAATGTTAGTTAATAATAAACAATTAATAATATCATTAATATTTTGTTTTATATCCACATTATAAATCCTTGATTATAATAAATTCATAACTTAAATTTAAATATTTTGTTTTATGTTTTTTCATTATAAATCCTTTAATGTAATGAATTTCTAACTTAAGTTTTAATATTTTTTTTTTTATTATTATTATGCTTTCATTAAGTTCTGGAGCAAAATACAATTGAAACCAGCTGGAAATTGCACGTGAAGCGTAGCAAATGAGGTTCGTTCGTACGACAACGAAGTTTTAAAAATATACAGATCTTCCTGATATAGTAGACAATACTTCGGATACAGTACAGTGGTTGAACTCTTTGTGTTCCATATAAGCACACAGGAAGTAATTTTCATTACACCTCAGCAACGTATATCATATTCATAAAATGTGGCACAGTTTAATATAATTAAAACATGTCCCAAACAATGTTTCCCCGTATAGCATTATGTAGTGGAATACTTTTGTGTGGCCCTGTAATTTAATAATAAATATTCTTTGCATCTCAGATTGTACAGAATTTATATTTTAGTATATATATACGTCATAGGTTCATGTCAATTTTATTATGTTCGAATGAGTGTAACACCATTAAAATGCATTTGCAACTTTTTTCCCCTTTGACTGTAATGTAACGGAATACTTTTGATAGTCCCTGTAATTGATCTATGTATCTGATTATCATAAGATCTGAAATGACTCGGCAAAATTATGTAATATTTATATGTTTTAAATTTCAAACGATTAAAATGCATTTCAAACTTTTTTCCCCATTGACCGTAATGTAACGGAATACTTTTGATTTTCCCTGTAATTGATCTATTCATCCGATTTTCATGAAATTCGAAATGACTTGACAAAATTATGTAATAATTACGTATTTTAAATTTCAACCGATTCGGTTGGATAGTTATAGCGTTGTTATATGCGGACAGACAGATAGACGGACAGACAGGCGGACGGACTGAACGACAACTATAGGTGCTACGTATTTACATAATTACGAACGCACCTAAAAGCAATTATCTGTTATTTTTTGTAGGGTGGCCCATTACTGGAACATAGGCGGTCCATTACTGGAACATAGGTGGTCCATTACTGAGCTTTTGGGTGTTTAGACATATTTCTATTATTTAAAATTAAATTTTTATTTCTATTGGGAAATGTAACTATGGGATTAGTTAAATATTGTTGAAAGATTAATATAATATGAAAAAATTTTTATACAATAATTATAACTATTAATAAAAAATTATTTTTTAGAGAAATTCCTTAAGGGGGTCCATTACTGGCACATCTACCCTATATAAGGTTGACATTAAAAGATTCTTGTTACGGCTTCAGGTTTTTCTCCTTTTTCGTGATGTCGGAACTGGAAATTCGTTTCAAAACGCTTTCTTTAACATTATTTTATCTAAGATGCATTGCTTTTACCAAAAAATAAATAACGTCATTCGATTGAATAGTTTCTAATGAGAACACCTGCCAATCTTATGCATTTCCGAAAATAAATGAATTCAGAAGTGTGTCCAAAAATAGTCCTTTTGTTTTGGGAAAACTTCAATAAATGTCGGAGAAATATTTTCACAAATCTACTTTTTATTAGACAGCTTCAAATGTATTCTAAGCTAAATTATTATCATTTTTATTATTTATTCATTATAAATCCTTATTTGAATGTTGAAACGTCTAGGAAAAGTAGTCATTAATGTTGCTTTTATGTACTTTCTGTCGTGCGAACGCATAGTAATATACTGTATATACTGTAATATATACTGTAAATTTATTATATAAATATGCATGCAATATTGTTAAAGGAATCTTAATTGTAGTTAAGACAAAATTGGGATTTTTTTCCTTACAGAAATTGAATTGCGCCAGATCGCGCAGGGCGGGGCTGTGTACTATAAATATAAACGGACCAAACTTAAAATTTTTACATTGGATAGGCCGGTCCAAGATAACTATCATTCGAGTCGGGACTGGGCCTGAAAATTCTGGCCCATAGTGAAATTCTGGCTCTAATACAGGAAAATTTGATGATAAACCTATCGATCATTGACGAAAATCAGGTCTGCAGATGGCACTAAGAATGACTTTGGCAGACCAGTTGCATTTTAACATGCGAATATTGAAAATTCAGCCGTCAATTCGATGTGGTGATGATCCGAGCAGCTGATTCTCAGTCTGATGGTGCTTGTTTATCTTCTAGATATCCGCAGCTGATGTGACATAGGTAAAGTTCAATGAAATGAGTTGAGTAATTGAATAATTTAGTCGATTATTTACGTCTAAAGCCGATTATTGAAAAATTGACCTGTCTGTTGAATAAAATGTTTTTTTAAATCCCTTTTAGAGACTAGAGATAGAGATCCACACAGGCCATAATTTTCAGGCTCGACCTGTTTGAAAAAAATCTTGGCCCGGCCCTAAAAAGAAGTTGGAATTTCACCCGAAACCGGTCCGCAAAATTCCAACTCAGTCCGATTGAATTTCTACTAAATAGTGATTTTTACTTGTATGGAGAAGTTCTGATTTAAAAAAAATACCTTAGAATTTTTCTAACGTTTATGATCTTCATTTATATAAATGACGTAGTTTATGTTTAAAATGAACCACTATTTGTTGTATGTAAATGTTTCAGTTATCCTTAATACTATTAATCCGTATTCCATGTATTGGATATATAAATATCTTAAAAATGGTATACAGCAAAATCTTCTAAAACGGAATCGCATAGAAAAGAAAAAAATCGTTATAGACATGTTTCCTTCTTAGAAGGTATAAAAATGTATTATATTTTACCCTCACATATTATTGCATTAATTTTGTATGGATGAAACACAATTTTCAATTTAAAAACATTATTCCGCCATACTTTTTTATACATTTTACTACATTTTAAAGAGCTTAGAAATCTACGATTCTTTAAAAAGAATAAATTTTTATATTTAATTGAAGAATAAAGGCGATTTTAAACTGTATGCTTTTTTTGCAAAAATTTTGGCTCAGGCCAAATTTTACTGATCTTTCAACAGACCTGGCTACGCCGAGACAATGATTTTCATATAGGCTGGCTCAAAACTGGGACAAAATATTTTGGCCCGTGAAGTTAAGAAGAATGAAATCAGTCCCGGCTGGGTACGGAAAAAATAAATTAGGCCCGGTCTGATCCGATCTTTCAGGAAAAAAGTAAGTCCCTATCCCAGCCCGACCTAGGAAGAGTAATAAAATAAATTTTGATTTAATCCTTTTTAATATAAATAAGTTTACTGTAAATAAATTCCAAGTAACTTCTTACTAAAAATTTCAACTTGTTTAATTAATTTGGATTCGAATTTCCTGCTGTACTATCAGCAATAAAATAAACAAATTTTCATTAATATGAAAATACGCAACTGGAATATTTATAGCAATATAACGTAAGGGGTAGTATAGAATGTCCATCTTTAAATCTATCTTATAGTCTCCTCAATAAGTGTAAAATATTCGATATTTTAAAGTGAAAAATTTAACCCATTAATGCCCAAATTATTTTCTTCAATAAAAATGAAATTTTTGGGTTTCCCACTACTTTTAAAAGAAGAATAACTTTGATCTTAATTTATTGAGGTCACTTAAAAAAATAGTACTTATTTATCTTTCTATTTACTGGTATGAAAAGTGCTTTTTTGTCTTTTTTGTAATTGTCCCTAAAAAGGGACGCTAAGCACTAATGAGTTAATCTCGGTGGGTTAATAATGTTGAATTTTATATAGAACATACAGGGTGTCTTAAAATGAATTAACTGATTTAAAAATTTAATAACTTACGAATGGTCGCAGCTATTTAAAAAATATTTGCAGAAGGGTTAGGTAAGATGTGAGAAGTGTTTTTTACAGCGTTTCTCGACTTAAGTTTAAAATAGAAGAAATACATGACATTGCTAGCAATGGTTGTTAAATTGGGGGCCGATATTTTGTTTCTCTTCACTCTCAGTCTTGTTCCGACAAAAGGAGATTAAATATATGAAATGACTCTCAGTTACCAATGTCATTTTGTTATTGGGAATCCACTGCATATATTTAATCTTTCTCTTTCATACCAGAATTGAGAAAAGAGGCCAAAAAGGCTCAGATTCAGCGCCTGTTGCTAACAGTACCATCTATCCCCGCTATTTTAAATTAAAATCGAGAATCGCGGTAAAAAACTCCTGCTGTCTTACATTCTTACATAACACTCTTCTAGGAATTTAATTTTACAGCTACCACAATTAACAAGTTTACTGAGTTTACTGAGTTTTAAAATCAGTCAGTCAATTTTAGGACATCCGGTAGATGCATATATACAAATACAGAAGCATACTTTTAAAGATATAAACATATATATTTTAAGTTAGTCGGCAAAATCGTCATTTACGCCCCCCTAATGAATTCTACTTAAATACGACCCTGTCTCCACCAAACTCGTACATAAAGTCAAAGGGGATAAAATCTCGGCTAAGTTCGTTAATGGGCAAAATTGGACCAAGGGGGTCGAAATAGGGGGCGTTTTTGTGAAAACAGAAAAAAGCCCATAACTTCTTAATGAAAATAGATATCGAATCAGTTTAAAGTTTATATTACTTCTAAATAACGGGCCAAAAGTTTATGCATGACAGATTTTTGATAAAGTTAAAAATGGGCTCAAGGGGCGAAAAAAATAGGATTTTTGGGAGAAAAAAAATCATAACATTGTCAATTCTCAAGATATCCAATCCATCTAAATTTTTTATAAATGTTCTCAAAATTATCTAAAACTTTTGTATTTGCAAGTTTTTGATAGGACTAACTCTTACCGGTAAAAAAAATTAAAAACGAAAATAAAAAGGGCTTTCGAAAAAGAAAAAAATCCATAACTTTGTCAATTCTTAAACTATCAAATCCAATTAAATTTATTTTACATCTTCTCAATAATATTTACAACTTTTATACTGACAAGTTTTTCATAGGATCAATTCTTATAGCAAAAATAAATTAAACAAAAATTGGAGTTGGAGAAAAAACCTCTAATCCAAACTGCTTACATTCTGAATCGTTTTATAAATTCATTTTTTATTTTAAACGCATCCAAATGGCAGATCCTCTTATTTAGGAACTATATTATGTGAAACATTGGCCAGATTTTTGATAAAGACAGAATATATTTCAAAAAAGGCTGCCAAAAAGGGTATTTTGAACAAAATTTCCCGAAGTGACAGTGATAGGAAATTTTAAGTATTCAAATAACAAATTGCGTTTTTCCTGACTCATTTTTAAATCCATTTTTACTCTCAAACGCATCCAGTTTACAAGTCCTCTTATTCAGGAACTGTATAATATGAAGCATTGGTCAATTTTTTGATAAAGACAGAATATATTTCAAACAAGGCTGCCAAAAAGGGTATTTTGAACAGAATTTCGAGAAGTTGTGATTGAAAATTTAAGGAAGCATTGAAATAACAAATTGCGTTTTTTCTGACTAATTTTTTAAATTCAGTTTTGCTCTCAAACGCATCCAATTGACAGGTTGTCTTATATAGGAGCTGTATAATGTCCCGTATTGGTCAGTTTTTTGATACAGGCTGAATATATTTTTTAAAATGCTGTCGAATTGGGCACTTCGCGCAAAATTTCCCGAAGCTATCATGATTAAGAATTGAGGTTATATTCAAAATTGGTTATTTTATAACTCATTTTTAAATTCAATTTTACTCTCAAACGCATTCAATTGACAGTCTTTTGTTATTTAGGAACTACATAATGTGCCGTATTAGTTGATTTTTTTAATAAAGGCAGAATTATTTCAAAATAGGTTGTCAAAATGGGCATTGGATCCGAATTTAGCTTAAGATGATTCTGATAAAACCAGTCCTTACAGAAAAATGAAATGAAAATTTTTTCAAAAGAGGACAAATAAAGTTGTCAAACTGGGTTTATCTGTAATCAAATTTATTTTTTTGTCGTTGAAGTGAGCCCTCTTCGAAATCTACCTCCGCCTATAGGCCAAGCCGACAGGGATTTTTTATTATTTACAAGTAAATTTGTAAATAAATTTCGGTGGCATTAATTTATTTCGACATTTTAGTAATGAAATTGCTTTGTTTCTGAAATGGTGAAACTATTGCTAGAGGGTCTGTAAGAAATAAATTTCAAGACCGGGACCGACAGGAAATTTATCTTACATCTGATGTAAAAATTGAAAATTCGGCTTAACGTATTTTATTTATTTATTTATTCATTAGCATATCACGGGCCACAGATCGAACAAAAACCACTGAAATCGAAATCAACCAGAATCCCAATTCACCTTTAATTTCAGATTTGAGATTGTCACTGCTTTTTTTTTTTTTTTTTAATATAATTCAATATTTTTAAAGCCGATCGACTTCAGCGTGCTTTTAGAAATTGGTGTGTATGAACGGGGGTTGGCGAGCGTAGCTTGTAGGAGGAATGGCCCAAAAGTCAAAGAAATTAAAAAGAGAAAAAGTTGAGAAAAATATGTGAATGGGTTATTTTTCCTCGTTTAACATAATAGCAGTGTTTAATTCAGACACTTTTCTCCGGGAGGAACTTTAGTGACTCCGGGGGAGGGGGGACATTATAAAGTTCCGGGGGGGAGGGGGGAATTGTACTTTTTGACCATTGAAAACGCAAAATTTCCGGGGGGACATTTTATTGTTCCGCGGGGGGGAGGAATGTTCCCTCCTTGGTCCACCCCCTGAATTCAACACAGCACAATAGAGCATTACAGAAAAAAAAAAAAAAAAAAAAAAAAAAAAAATCCAAATTTTTAATTAGGATGGTTGCCAAGAGTCATTTGTTTTCAGTTGAAAATCGCTCGTCTAAAACAAACAAGGCGAAACGCGAAAAAGAATAAATAAAAAAAACGAGACACTTTCTTTTCAATTCCGCACAGTGATTTTGTCACGTGCGTGACACTGCAAATGGCGCGGTAGTCGTTAACTTGTTCGAAATGAAATTGTTTTTTTATTTCCTTTGTCGTCCTTGGAGAACGTTGAAGGTTTCCTATTCCTCCAGAAAACACTTAAATTATGAAATTTTAATGCGACGGCTGTTTTGTTTGTCGTAAAATACACCTGAGAAATGAAGTCATCCATTTTCCCGCCAAACACGTTAATGTTCGTTTTCGATTTTATCATCGTCGTTTTTTCTTTTTTACTATCTCTATTATGAAAATGGTTTTGTTTTGTTTACTTTCTCTTTTTCTCAAATAGAAATTCTGTTGTCCTTTGGCGAAATTCAATTACGGTATTAAATTACGCTTTCTCTTTGTGGTAAAGTAACGTAAATTTTGTGTCCCGATGGACCCTATTATATAACCGAACAAAAACGCAGTTCTTTTTATATGTCAACTTAAATGACCATTTCGTGTCTTTGACTTTAACCGTAATCGACTGGAAGATTGAAAATTATCGACGGTGATGAAATAAAAAACTAAGCATTTTCACAAATCTCCATTCATTTGATAAGGGCAAGGTGTAAAGAGATTTACTACTAAACATATATCGCCATGATATGTGTAAATTTTTAGGTTGAAATTAAATATCTGCAGCGAAACATTTGATTTTATTGTTTTTTTTTTTTTTTTTTTTTTTTTTTTTTTTTAAGTCATTTAACCAGGGGCCGATTTATAACGTTTGGGACCTTGTGCACAGATGCTTATAGTTAAGCTTCATTCCACATATATTTATAGTGGGATTGAATTTAAAAAAAAAAAAAAAAAAAACTAGTTGGATATGCCAATCCCAAAACTTTCTTCTATCTTATGCGTACATTTTAATATTTCAAAAAAAAAAAAAAAAAAAAAGTTACTCATTTTAATGCTTTAATAATTTTAATTCAATACCATACTGACTTTGATTTTCATCTTAAATTTCTGCTTCAGTGAATTAATCGGAGTAAAAACGAATTTCCGTCTCTGCACGATAGAATGATAGGCAGATTTTTTTTTCAAATTCAGGGAGGACCTACTTGTCATAGCAAAAAATAATCATACACAAAAATTTTAGTTCAGTTCTATGCCTAACTTCATACACTTTTGATCGGTACAATATTAATAATGACACAAAAATCGCAATTGCAGCGTTCCCTTCCGGTGGATTTTTTTCAAATTCAGGGAGGAACAATTAGCTATAGCGATATGTTTACACAAAAAATTTGGTTCAATTCGATGCATAACTTCATATACTGTTGGTCGGTACAATAATGAAATTGGCACAAAAATCGCGATTGCAGCGCCCCCTTCCGGCTCAATCAATATTTCAAAATTGAAGGAGGACCTGCTTGCCACGGCCAAAAACATTCACAAAACATTTGGTTCAATTCTTTGCATAACTTCATACACGTTTTGATGATAGAATGGCGACCTACGGACAGACATATACACAGACACACGGATAGACTGACATTTTGTAAAAACATGTTTTTTAGAATCTCTGACCCCTAAAACATGTAAATACGTCGAAAACCGGAAATTGAAAAATTTTTCGATTACTTTCTTCTATTGAAGATAGAAGAAAATAAAAAGATTTTAAAATGATCATAATTGACTTTAATAATTATTTAAAATGTCCAATAAAAAATTAAATATGATAATCATTAATTTATTTTTAAATAATTATTTCACAATTTTGAAATCTAAATCAGTAGACGTGTTGTAATAAATTGTGTGGTGTTGATTATTTTTTTTCTATGCTAGTCTATATGTCTAAAATGATAAAATATGTTACAATTAATATTACGTTTTCTACAACATCAAGTTACAATTACAGTCGAACCTCTATATAACGAAACTCCATACATCGAATTTCTCCATATAACGAATTTTTAGTAAGAACGGTCCCCTTTTCGCATGATTACATTAAAAACAGACTCTATATAGCGAAATATCTATCTCCATATAACGAATTTTTTCATAAATTGATCTTAATTTATTCAGTTTTAAAAAAATCTTCGAAATCATATGGAATCAATTTTCCATCACTTATTTTTGATTTATCGTTCAGTGGAGAGGTTTTTTTTTTTTTTTTATATAAATATTACTTTTCTCCTTATTCTTTAAATCTAACAAGTTCATCTCACCTCCCACACACCTTTCAACATCCTTTTCAAAACACAGTCAATTGAATTGTTACACATATAAGAGAGGAATCAATGAGATAAGAGAGACCTTCAAATGGAGGAAAATATCAACTACAATTTTTCATTCCTTGCTAAAATTTGAGAATTTTTTTTGAGAGCGTAACAATTGTAATTTTAAAATCAAAACAACAAAAAATTACAGATTTCTTCCTCTGAAATTTATGTAAGTCTTCCTTATTTGATTTTCATTAAGCTTTCAAATAAATGTCTTTTCTCTTTTTTGAAACTGCTTAAATAAGTAAGAAATAAAATGTTAGGTTAATATATACTTTTAAACATTTCAAATTCTTAATTAAAAAGATCAAAAATAATATTTGTTCAAAATTTACACATTAAATACTATTTTTAACATCATACTCTATACATCGAATTTCTCTATATAACATATTTTTACCTGGAACGATGGATTTCGTTATATAGAGGCTCGACTGTATTTAAAATATCAAGAGCTCTACAGCCTTAACATACGCTCACCAACCCCAAAATAATCTGAGGAGAGCAGGAAATGGATTAAATAAGAATTAAAAATATAATGAATTTTTAAATTGTTAAGGATAAAAAAACTATTCATTATATTAAAGTAATTATAAATGGATGTTTTAGACAAAATATGTTCAAAATTATATATTAGCATTCGCTCATCAATCCCAAACATATACACTATATTGCCATTGATTATGGGACACTTGCGATTTTAGACATTTTACTAAATATCTAGAAAAATACATGAGGAATCATCTCGAAACTCTTAGTGTATAAATATAATAGTATACGTCATACATCTCCGTGAAGATGTTTTACCGAAATGCCATAGGGGACCGTCAACAAATTAAAAAAGAATGAATATCTTTTGAATAACCCTGTCAAAACTAATGTAGCAAAAGCGCTCAAACTCTAGATTATGATTGAATGCCTTATTGTAATACACTGTGTTCATTTATATGCAAATAGCATGCACACTCGCAGAGTAATTAAGGTTTTTATAAAAATGGTCCCAAATTTTTCCAAGTTTTTCCATTATAATTTTCAGAGTTCTTAATATAAAACAATATTTTTTTTCAGAAAATATGACAAACAACATTGCACACAGTACCCTGTAATCAGATTTAAAAAATAATAAAAATTATATGAAAAATGAGTAGGTTTACTATATAATTTTTAACTGCGCATGCGTCAAAGATATCAAAATTTCATTTGCATATTATGTTAGCTAAATGTATAGAGCAACTTTTGTAAAAGTCTCAAAATCATAGCTTGAAAATTCTGAAAGCAATCGTCTATAGAAAAAGGACAAAATCCGTTGTTTCCAAAATGAAGCAAAAAAATGAGGGATTTTATCCAAATGCAGTAGTACATCCCATATTGTGTTTTCTATATTGACACTAATCAATGAATATATGGATACAACCCCTCTTGTTTTTGCTTCATTTTGAGAATAACGGATTTTCGACTTATTCAATTGACGATTATTGTCAGAATTTTCGAGTTATGATTTTGTGACTTTCACAAAAGTTGCTCTATACATTTAGCTAACATAATATGCAAATGAAATTTTGATATCGTTGACGCATGCGCAGTAAAAAATTATTTAGTAAACCAACTCATTTTTTATACAATTTTCATTATTTTTTAATTCTGATTACAGGGTACTGTGTGCAATGTTGTTTGTCATATTTTCTGAAAAAAATAATATTTTATATTAAGAACTCTGAAAATTATAAGGAAAAAACTTGGAAAAATTTGGGATCATTTTTATAAAAACCTTAATTACTCTGCGAGTATGCATGCTATTTGCATAAAAATGAACAAGGCTTATTACAATAAGGCATTCAATTACAATCTAGAGTTTGAGCTCTTTTGCTACATTAGTTTTGACAGGATTATTCAAAAGATATTCATTCTTTTTTAATTTGTTGACGGCCCCCTATGGAGTTTCGGGAAAAAATCTTCACGGAGATGTATGACGTATACTATTATATTTATACACTAAGAGTTTCGAGATGATTCCTCATGTATTTTTCTAGATATTTAGTAAAATGTCTAAAATCGCAAGTGTCCCATAATCAATGGCAATATAGTGCATATATATATATTATAAACAATATGAACACAATAGAATGTCGAATGAAATATAAAATTCCATTAGATATTAAACTTACATTAGATTTCAGGCAATAATTGAAAAACATTCAGCACCATTTGGGGGTCATCGGCCCGTGCTCCGAATGTCCTACCGTAAATTAACCCAATCTGTGCAGAACTGTATTTGATATAAGCGTGAAATGCAACCAAACTGACATGCATAAGCTTAGAACAAAGAATATTTATCCTAAAATGTCACTTAAGTTAACTTAAGGGGGTCCGGGGCACATTTTAAAACAATTTCTATTTAATAAGTTAAAATTTTGACATATTTTTTCTTTTTTCCAGGCATTGCATTTAACGCTTTTAACCCCCTTAGTGCCAACAGTACTTTAAGGGTGTATTAGAAAAAACGCTTTTCCACCTTCAACAGCTCGAAACTTTCCGATACATTTTCAGACATATTTTTAAAAGTAGAAACATGAAACTTGCTGAAGGGATTTTTGAAGAGACGTATAAAGTGCCGTGTAATGTCATTTTACGCTCAATTCATTAGAATTTGATTTATAAACAATTACCTTCTCAGCATGACCCTTTTTTTCGTCCACAGATCTTTCCACTACGAAAAAATCGGTTCAAATTGTCGTTTTTGATTGCTTTTTTTGCAATATTTTCTACATTTATCAAAGAATTGACGATTACGGCACCTTGAGTAGTTTCTAAAAAAGAGAATCTGTGAGTTTGCTGCGTTTGAGACTTTGAGAGCAAAAGTGACTTCAAAAATAAATCGGAAAATAAGCAGTTTGAATCGAAATACACCCTTAAAGTAGAGTCCTGCTTCGTCCTGCTTCGTTCCGATTTTAACACTTTATTTACCGACGGTACTTATAGGTACCATTAAAATTACTTATTATAAAAATTCTTTTGGTATGTCAATTAGTTGTAATACTGTTTAGAATGAGTTACAGATACATTACTTTATTTTGCTCCAAAAGCATTATTGGTTACACAAAACAAAAATATTTTTAAAAGGATGATTTATTTTTTTTTGCCTTTGTATCTTTTCAGCTATATTGACGCTGAGGTAGGGGGATGGGGATTTTTCAATTCGGAAATATTTCTGTATTTATATTGTAAGAACATCCTGTTTGTACATTTTATAATTCTACAAAATACCAAGAAAAAATTTAAAATAAAAGATTTGAGTCCCCACTCAAATCTTTTATTTTAAATTGTTTGTAAATAAATATTGCAGAAAATCCCTGTAAATTCAAATTTAATTAATCCTTCTAAATCCTTCAATCCTTCTAAAATCCTTCAAAAATGTATTCAATAATTATGTAAATCTTTTAATTTAGTTTAAACAATTTACATAAAATGCTTTAGAACGTAAAATTTTCATGAATTCATAATTCGGTAGATAAAGGATTAACTAGCCGCGGTCCGGTTTAGAGATTTGTTCGAGACTATTTTCAGTCGCTGTACTCGGGACGGGTTCGGGCCTTACTTTTTTCTGAAGATTGAGGTCGAGTCGAGCTTGCTCTTTCAGGGCAGGGCTTGTTCTCTTTTTTTTTTTTTTTTTTTTTTTTTTTTTTTTTTTTTTTTTCTGATGTATTGGGCTGTTCCGTACTTATCTTATTTTTAGGTGCATTCGTAATTATGTAAATACGTAGCACCTATAGTTGTCGTTCAGTCCGTCCGTCTGTCTGTCCGTCCGCATATAACAACGCAAAAACTACCCAATTGAATCTTTTGAAATTTAAAATATATAATTATTACGTAATTTTGTCGAGTCATTTCAAATTTTATAAGAATCGGATGGATAGATCAATTACAAGGACGATCAAAAGTATTCCGTCACATTAAGGTCAATGGAAAAAATGTTTCAAATGCATTTTAATAATATTACACTCATTCGAACATAATAATATTGATATGCATCATAAAGTACATATTCTAATATAGATTTTGAATAATCTGTTGTACAAAGAACATTTGTTATTGGTTTACAAGGCCACACAAAAGTATTCCATTACATAATGAGTATAGAGAGAACATTGTTTGGTGCGCATTTTAATTGTAATTAACTATTTACAATTTTATGAGCTTGGTATATGAAAGTGATATTTTTAAAACTTCGTTATCGTACGAACGCACCTCATTTGCTACGCTTCACGTGCATTTTCCAACTTGTTTGTACTGATCCGGGACTGGTTTCAGCAGTCTTCCTGGTCTTTAAGGGTCAAAATTTTCAATCCCGGTCTTAACCCAGCAATCGTTTTGAGAATCGAAATTTTTTTTTTTTTTTTTTGACGGATTGACACGTTTCAGACATTGGAGATTTCGGAAAACATACTTTTAGAAAAAAAAAAAAAATGCCTTCCGTCCGTCTGTCTGTGTGTCTGTCAATAAACGCTTTATCTCCCGAACAATTGAGATAGAGATTTGAAATCTAGTGTGTACTTAGTATGTAAGAATGGAAAGAAGCTTTTCAATATCAGTAACCTCGATTATCCGAAGCTATTTTTTTTTTGGACTCTCGAAATGTTTGTTCTGATGAAAGGTATATAAACATTTTCGAATTTTTTTTTAAGGAGTGGATGTAAAATACAATAAAATAACACAAATTTTGCGTAACAAACGAAATCGATCGGATAATGAGTTGCTGAGATTTGTAATCCTATTTTTCGCAGTCTTTGATTTTTTATGACTCTGTATTACCTTCAAAATTCAATTCAAAGCTATATTTTAATTGGATAAAAGGCGCATAATCTGACGCAGTAAACTGTTAGTTGATATGATTATTTTTTTGGAGTTATAAGGATGTTTCTTTTACGCAATTCGGTACTACTTGAGTACTTTGGCATTTTATGTAATTTGTCGAAATGGACCCATCAGCAATTCTTTAATAGGGCGTTACAATGTGTTAAAGATATTTAAATATAATACGTTATATTTAAATATATACGTTTAAATTTTATTTTGGAATTGCGATAAATTTTATAAATAGCTCACACATGTTTTATTTTCATATTTTATATTATGCATATCCATATGATGGTTAAGTATTACGGTGCCTCCTCCCCCAACAATGGCTAGTTTAAATCGTCAATACTCCACAATTAAACATTAAAATTTACTCTTTTTAAATAATATTAGATTTCAAAGCCTATTAAAACACCTTTAAATTAAAAAATAATGTAAAGTGTGATAAAGAACTGCCAATGCGGAGTCCTACCTTATGCTGAAAAATGTGTTGATCCGTGCAAAATGAATATACTAATACAGGGGTACCCAGAGAGGGGTTTGGTGACGCAAGATGCGTCATACAATTTAGTTTTCGGGGGGAATTTGAGAAAAAGTACATTTTTTTGGGGGGGGGGGAGTTTAAATTCTTAATATTTCCTTTTTTTACTGTTAATATCACTTTTAAATGTTTTCAACATTTAATTTCCAGAAATGTTCCTGTGTTTTCTTTCTTTAAATTCTAGAAAAGGACAATAAGTACTCATTCTGCTATACTCAACTCGCTATCTTTTGTAAATCTTGATTCTTTTAATATCACTTTTACATTTTTTCAACATTTAATTTCCAGAAATGTTCCTGTATTTTCTTTCTTTAAATTCTAGATAAGGGTAATTACAACTCATTCCGCTATGCTCAACCCGCATCTTTTGAATTTGAGTAGATTATAAGTAGAATATATTTTACAATTGATATTCTGTTTAGGAACGGTCAATGTTAAAGTATGAAGATTTTTTTTTTTTTTGGGGGGGGGGGGGAGAGGGATGATTTGCGTCATTGGGTTTGGGGGGGAGGGGTGGTCACCACTGTACTAATATGCAAGAAGAGAATACAATACATTTAAACTGGCTAAAAAGGGAGGTTTTATATATAACGTTTTTCTTTCTTTCCCATGCAATTTCGTTTTGGAAGATTTTACTATACAGGATTTTTCAGTTTTTTAGGTCTCCAATACATGGAATACTGATTAACAATATTAGTGATAACTAAAACATTTACATACAACAAAAATTCATGGAAAAAAAATGCATTTATATCTGCTAAGACAAATCTTCATCTTAGCCGATTTTACTAGAATCCATTATGCTCGTTAATGTTTCATTTTCATGCTTTATGTAAGGGAATAGGGAATTTCCCAGACATCTACTTCGCATTTTACGGGCCGTGCTGGAAAAGTATGACGTGCAATACGGGCTCTCATTGTTACTTCGGAATTTTACGTAGGATGCGGGAATTGGGGTAGCGATTTAAAGTTAAGGATCGACAGGAATCAGGTTTTTAAGACAGAAAATGAAAACGAATTTCGGCAATTTTCCTATTTTCGATCAAAAACGAAAATGTCCCCCTTTTTTACTTACCCATCATACGTAGTATAGGGTAAGTCTTGCAATCGTTTTGAAAATCGGAAAATTTTTTTTGACGGATTTACAAGTTTTAGATAGTGGAGATTCCGAAAAACATATTTTTAGAAATTTTTTTTGCCGTCCGTCCGTCTGTCTGTCTGTCTGTCTGTAAACGCTCTATCTCCCGAACAAATTGAGATAGAGACTTGAAATTTTGTATGTAGTTAGTATGTAAGAATGGGACGAACCCTATTTAATATCAGCAACCTCGATTATCCGGAACTATTTTTTTCGGACCCTCGAAAAATTCGTTCTGATGATAGGTATATAAAAATTTTCGAATTTTTTTGTTTTAAGGAATGGACGTAAAAGGCAATAAAATAACACACATTTTGCATATAGAACGAAGTCGATCGAATTATGAGTTGCCGAGATATTTGTAATCCTGTTTTCCACATTCTTCGATTTTTCATGACCCTGTATTTCATTCAAATTTCAATTCAGAGGTATAATTTAATTGGAAATGAGACGCTTAATACGACGCAGTTAATTGTTAGTTAATAAAATTATTATTTTTGGAGTTATAAGGATGTTTCTTTCACGCAGTTCGGTACTACTTGAGTAGTTTGGCGTTTTATATAATTTATCGAAAGAGATTCATCAGCAGTTCTTTAATAGAGCATTACTATGTATATGAACAATATTTAAATTTTGTTTATGAATTGCAATGCATTGTATAAATAGTTTTCACATGTTTTATTTTCATATACATATCCATGATGGGTAAGTATTACGGTGGCCCCCAACGACTAGTCTTTTCTAAGTAACTAGGGGCTCTGCTCCCAAATCCCATTGACACATCACAAACTCGAAAAACACGCTAATTTGATCGGCTTTTTAGGTTGCGAAACACTGAACTACATATACAGAGGTGCCAACTTCTATGCCTTTTTAAATCATATTAACATGTTTGGAACCACAAAATTTTTAGAGTGAAATGTACGCCAAATACATTTAATGCCATGTGTTACAATACATATTGTTAATTATTAAGTAAAATTTCAGATTCTAGTATGTTTATTTGACTTTAAAACGGCGTAGTAGTTGGCAGCCATGCATATACATAAATATATAAAGTGTCTGTAGAATGATGTAACGTCGTTAACACACTACCAGTTGTTATTATGAGATTTAATATTTCTTTAAATGTACATAGGGGCGTAGCTACTGGGGGGGCGTAGGGGGGCGTCTCGCCCCCCTAATGTCGGCAACTTCGATGACAGTCGGCAAATTCTAGGTAGTCAGTATCAATCGATACAACTGTAAAACACCCGTTTTTTTTTTTCAATTTTACATGTTTTTACTTAAAACATACACTAAAAAACACCAATCCTTAGTATTTTTCTAAAGGATTTCTTCCGAAAATCCGAAGTTTGCCTCACCATTTTTCGACTTCTCGTGACTGCTGAAAATAATTTGAAAAAAAAAAAAAAAAAAATCGGGAAAGACTAGTTTTTCTGAGAATTTGCAGTAGATGTGTAGAGTTCTTTAGAAGATCAACTAGCATTAAAGATGATGACGACTTCGGTGAAGATATTCATTTTTTTTTTTTTTTTTTTTTTTTCGTGTGCATGGACTTAACCCAGGAGTGGCAACAATCACACTTCGGTGACTATGTACCGTCCGAAAAATACTGTTTATTGGACGAAAGGAAAGTTGAGTAAAAATGTTCTTCATTCTTATTGGACAGGAAAGCCACTATACAGGCCTCGTTGAGTTTGTGGCTAAAATTCTAGTATTGGACAGAACTCGATTATCATATTAAAATGCAACTGATCTGCCAAAGCCAGAACTTGGTGGAAACAACTGTCATAAACTCTATTTTAGTGGTCAATTGGAAGGTTTATCACTGTTAATTTTAGTTTTCTTACTCGTCGTCTATGTTTTTCATATCTTAGGGTACAAGATAGGGACTTGCACGGGCCCGGGCTTGATCCGAGGCCCGCAGTCGGCCAGTCGAAATAAAGACAATTTTCAAACTGGTCGGGTCGGCAGAATTAAGACATTTTTATCAACGGGCTGATAAACGAAAAATACGAGCCATGCCAGCAAATAAATTAAACGGACCAGCTAGGTCGGAAAAAAAAAAAAAAAAAAAAAAAAAAAAAAATTAGTGGGCCTGCCGACCCGATCTAAAAGAGTAAGCAAAACCGGTAAAATATTGGCTAGTTTCAATTAATATGATTTTCGGGAGAATAAGTGCAAATGTTCGTCATGAACCGATGCTAGTTTGATAAATCAATACAGAAATATTGCATGTCCACCATAGAAGTCGGCATCAGGCATGGTGTCTGAGCTGAGTTTCTTTTTTCTTTAGCAGACTCGTGCAGTGCTGAAATCAAGCTTGCTTTTTTTTCTCAGTGAAGTCAAGACGTGCTGGAACTGTACTTAATTGTTATCAGGATGTATAGCGCAGACAACATGTTTTGTAAAAACATTAAAAACGATAATGTTCTGTTAAAGTAATCTTTGGAAATATATCGTAAGGTGGTCAAATGTATTGCTAAACAGCACATTTTTAAACTACTTTTAACTATAAAGGCTTAAAACTGGCAAGCCTGACTATTGAAGCGATTTTGAATCCAATAGTAATTTATATATATACAGGGTGATTCAGCTCGTCGGTGACAAACTTTAAGGATCGATAGAGCACACCTAGGCGAACATTTTTGAATAGGGAATATAGGGTCCCTGACGCGATGGTAAGGCGCTAGGCGCTTTCGAAAATTTGGGTGCCGAAATTCGAAACGTCATAAAAACTAGGGAAATGGTTAGATTTTCTTGCTTGTTGCGTCGAAATGATTCTGTTTGTTTAGACTTTCTTCAGTACCAATTTGATAAGCGTATCTCTTAAAACATGGATAGGGGGCGCTGCAGACTTTGGAGAGCTAGACAACAACTTTAAGCCCGTTATTTTGATAATTTAACACATGCTCGCCAAAGTTTATACTCTAACTTAAAGTTTGAACCCAAAAGTAGAGCCCTGCAAAAAGCGTAAGAGCCGGAATAAAATGTCAAAGTACAGGGTGGTCGAAACTCGAAGGCTCCTAAGAGATAAACAAACAGATTTCTTGACTTATGGCATGCATTTTCATGATTCTGTTTGCTGGGGCTCTCTGAAACTCAGTTGAACGGTACAAAAAGAAACATCGATAGGGGGCGCTTTGGGCAAAAAACATAATTCGTTGACATTTCGGACGCTAACTGGAAACGGGGCGCTACGATCAGTTAGTAATAATGAAAACACATTTTCTACCTCTGCTCAACACTTCTGAATAAATTTAGACCAAAAACATCAATGATACTGGAAATTTATTTACAAAAAATAACACTACAGAAGATGCTCGAAATTTCGACCTTGGGCCATGATGCAGGCTTCGCACCTCCGTCGCATTGAGGAGTGTGTGTTTCCAACAATGCCAGGAGTATCTCTGATCTGCCCTGCAGCTGCCACAATGCGCGCCACAAGTTCTTCAGCACTGCTGACAGGTGTATGGTATACCTCGGCCTTCAGGTAACCCCAAAGGAAGAAATCCAAGCAGGTGAGGTCTGGTGATCGGGCAGGCCAGTGAACTGGACCCCCACGCCCGATCCACCGCTGGCCATACCTTGCGTTTAGATGGAGACGCACGTCGTTCGTGTAATGGGCCGGAGCTCCATCGTGCTGGAACCACATCTGGCGACGCGAACCTTCGGGTACGTGCGCCTCCTCCAGAAGCTGCGGCAGCACTTGATCCAGGAAAATCAGGTAATTTTCACCTGTCAGTCGTTCAGGTAACAAATAAGGGCCAATGAGGCAATCCCCCAGAATGCCGGCCCACACATTTACTGAGAAACGCTCCTGGGCTGCTCGGCTTCTGGTTTCATGTGGATTTTCATCACACCACACATGACTGTTGTGGGCGTTCCACATTCCCTCCCGGCTGAAGGTGGACTCGTCCGTAAACAAAATGCTGTTTACAAAACGGGGATCCCTGGATCTCATCGCCAAGTACCATCTTGAGAATTCCACTCGAGGGCCAAAATCCTGCTCTCTGAGCAACTGAACCCGCTGGATGTGGTAGGGGTGCAGATTCCGGGAACGTAAGATGCGCCACGCAGTTGCTTGCGAAATGCCAACATGTCTGGCGATATCTCTCGTGCTAAGACCTGGGTTGTCCTCAACCAGGTTAAGCACAGCCTCTTCGTTGTCGGGGGTGCTCACTGATCGCTCCCGTTCAGGCCTGCCTCCGTCGAAAGATCCCGTTGTGGACAACCTCTGGTGTACTCGAGCGAAGAAGGCATGGCAGGGGATTTGCCTGTTGGGGTAACGTTCGGCGTACAACCGCTGAGCGGCTCGTCCATTACAACCAGCAGCGCCATACGCCAAATGCATGTCAGCCAATTCAGAGTTTGTGTACCGTTCCATCCATTGACTTTCTCATATACGTAGACGCCAAATCCCATTGTTATCTCGGCATGGTTACGAATCCAACATCTTTGGCAAAAAGATGCTGTTTTTTGGCGGTGATCGCTTTATTGGCAACTTTCAGATTTCACAAAGAGAAAAGAAGAAGCGCGGTCCAACTCAAGGCAAACATAGCAATATGAGTTTCGGCGGGAGAAAAACCGGTTTGGCGTGCTAAATCTGCCCTCCGTCACGTGACGGAAGGCACACATGTCGGCCTACGAAAAGGTTGCTATTTTGGAGTCTAAGTATCTTAAGGTCATTGGTTCCATCCTACTACCGATCTGCAGACAAGTAACCCGAAGCTTAAGTAGGTACCGCACGTTCAAAAGACGTGTCTGCGCATACAACTACGTCATCTCGCGTTGTCGTCTACGCATTACATATCTTTTGCATATCGATATGGTACGATATCTTTTGCATAAATCAGCAAAAAGCACCTTATGTAAATTTTATTGCGCGCATTGTGCATGATTGAAACCAGCTATGTTTGTTAAAAAAAAAAAAAAAAACTGCAGTTTTAATAGCTTCTTATGATAAGTAAATTACTCTCTTGTTTTGTTTCTAACTGATCGTAGCGCCCCGTTTCCAGTTAACGTCCGAAATGTCAACGAATTATGTTTTTTGCCCAAAGCGCCCCCTATCGATGTTTCTTTTTGTACCGTTCAACTGAGTTTCAGAGAGCCCCAGCAAACAGAATCATGAAAATGCATGCCATAAGTCAAGAAATCTGTTTGTTTATCTCTTAGGAGCCTTCGAGTTTCGACCACCCTGTACTTTGACATTTTATTCCGGCTCTTACGCTTTTTGCAGGGCTCTACTTTTGGGTTCAAACTTTAAGTTAGAGTATAAACTTTGGCGAGCATGTGTTAAATTATCAAAATAACGGGCTTAAAGTTGTTGTCTAGCTCTCCAAAGTCTGCAGCGCCCCCTATCCATGTTTTAAGAGATACGCTTATCAAATTGGTACTGAAGAAAGTCTAAACAAACAGAATCATTTCGACGCAACAAGCAAGAAAATCTAACCATTTCCCTAGTTTTTATGACGTTTCGAATTTCGGCACCCAAATTTTCGAAAGCGCCTAGCGCCTTACCATCGCGTCAGGGACCCTACATTCCCTATTCAAAAATGTTCGTCTAGGTGTGCTCTATCGATCCTTAATGTTTGTCACCGACGAGCTGAATCACCCTGTATATAGGGTCGATGTGCCAGTAATGGGCACCTCGCACTTTTTTGTTTATAAAAAAATAATAAATAATAGTTTAGCTTTTATTATTTTTTTCTGAACTCCACCTTGCATGCTTTATAAGCTGGATTAATTTTTTACACTTTTCGTCAAAACAATTAGGAAGCAGAAAATAAAGTTTCACAGTTTTTCTGTTTTTCACTGAAAATCTTAATGAACATGCTAAGAGCAGACTTTACTTACTTAGTTTATAACTTTTTTATTTTTCCGTAAAAATTGAATGTTTTTATTTGGTTAGCAATATAAAACATTGAATTTAATGTACCAATGGCCATTAACAAAATTTTATTTATTTTTAAGATTTTAGGAGGGGTGGTCCATTACTAGATTGCTTATTTCGCGATTTTCCAGTAATGGACCACCCAAGTAACCAGTACAAAAAGTGTTATTTCAGTAGACATAAAATATTTTGATTTAACAGAAAAGCTAAATAATCAAATTTAATACTTAAATTTTACCTATTAGAATTTAATAAAGACAATTTCTTTATAAATAGTTGTTTTTAAAAAGTCATCCAAAATTGGTATAAAACACAAGCAGAACATTTGACAAAATCTAGATGTGCCGTTTAGAGGTCTGCACGGGCCGGGCTCGGGCCGATTTCCAATAATGGCATTCGGGCCGGGCCGGGCCGGGCTCGGGCCTTACTTCTGAAGACTCGGGCCGGGCCGGGCCGGGCCTAGTCACTAATCCTTTCGGGCCGGGCTGGGCTCGAGCCTTAATTTTTTGCTGGAGTATCGGGCCGGGCCTAACTTTTTTTTTCCGTACGAAGCCGAGACTGATTCCATTCTTCCTAGTTTTCATGGACCAAAATAATCAGTTCCTATTGAATCTTCCTATATGAAAATCCTTTTCTCGACTTTTTATAAATCAGTAATATTTGGCTTTGTCCAAAAATTTCTGCAAAAAAAGCATGTACTTTTAAGCCGTCATTATTAAACAATTAAACATTAGAATTTATTCCTTTAGAAGAATCGTAGATTACTAGGCGTTTTAAAATAGAATTAAACACACACACCAAAAAAAAAAAAAAAAAAAAATGAATAAATCATGATTATGGCGGAATTTTTTTTTAAACTGAAAACTGAAAGTTTCTTTTAAAATGTTCATCCATGCAAAATGAATAGAACAATACGGGAGAAAAAAATATATTAAACATTTACATCTGTTAAGAAGAGAATGCATTTTTTTTCGTTCCAAAGCGATTTCGTCTTTGGAAATTTTACCATATACCGCTTTTTCGATTTTTTGTCTCCATTACAGGGAATATGGATTAATAATACTAGTGATAACTGAAACATTTACATACAACAAACAAAGATTCATTTAAAAGCATAAATATCGCAGCCTACGGCACTTCTGCATAAATGGAGATTATAAACATGGAAAAAAAGACTAATATAATTTTTTTTGGTAAGAACTCTTCCATAAGATTAAAGATCAATGTTCTGTAGAAATTCACTCGAGCCGGGCCGGGTTCGGGCCGAAATTAAAAAATTTTTCCGCACCGGGCCGAGCTCGGGCCGAAATTTTAACTTTCGGGCCGGGCCGGGTCGGGCCATTATTTTTTTCGTTCGGGCCGGGCCGGGCTCGGGCCGAATTTTTAACTTTCGGGCCGGGCCGGGTCGGGCCAATATTTCTTTCGTTCGGGCCGGGCCGGGCCCGGGCTGCAATTTTAACTTTCGGGCCGGGCCCGGGCCTGGAAATTTCGGCCCGTGCAGACCTCTAGTGCCGTTACAAAAGAAGTTGGTTCAGAAATGTAAAATCATATTTGGAAGAAGATATTATTAATATTTTCTTCCGAATTCTAAAGCATACAGAGAGAATTTTCAATAAGGTTAAAGCAAGGTTTCTTTTGTGCTCTTAAAACAAGAAAAATTTTGGGACCAAAATCAGTTAAAGATGTGTATTATGTAGTACCAAATAACGAAAAAGAACAAATCACTGTTATGGGATGTTTTTCAGCAAATAATGAGATTGTTCCATTAGTGATAATATATCCATATAAGCATCTCTGAAGGGAAATTGTGGAATCAATCTGTACCAAATTGGTGGGCTATATGATTATCTGAAAGTGGTTGGATAGTGCAAGAACATTTATCATTTTAAATGCATTCTAAAATTCCATATTGAGCAGTTTGGACTATCGGAAAGGAAAGATAAAATTGAAGATCTGTTATTTATATTTCACAGTTGCAAAGCATATCACTTAGATAATGATATGAATGAACATTGGAGACTTTTTTTTAATGCCTTATTTTATCTAAACTTGATTTCAGTAAAACATTGTCTTTATCTTGTAAATCCTTTAAATTTAAATATTTTGTTGTATATCTTTACAATATAAGCCCCACCAGTGGCCGAGAGGTTCTGACCTCAAACTGGTAGACGGTAGGTGCTGGGTTCGAACCCAATCGCGACCGTCGGCCTAACCATTCGAAGTTTTCCGTGGTTTTCTTCGAACCTTGCGTAAATACGGGTTAGGTTCCCTTAGAAAGACCCCCACGGAGGGCAACCCACCCCATAGGGCCTATATCCCATAGCGTAGATAATCGGCCGACAAAAATATACATCAAATACATCAAATACTTTACAATATAAATCCTTTAATGTTAGTTAATAATAAACAATTAATAATATCATTAATATTTTGTTTTATATCCACATTATAAATCCTTGATTATAATAAATTCATAACTTAAATTTAAATATTTTGTTTTATGTTTTTTCATTATAAATCCTTTAATGTAATGAATTTCTAACTTAAGTTTTAATATTTTTTTTTTTATTATTATTATGCTTTCATTAAGTTCTGGAGCAAAATACAATTGAAACCAGCTGGAAATTGCACGTGAAGCGTAGCAAATGAGGTTCGTTCGTACGACAACGAAGTTTTAAAAATATACAGATCTTCCTGATATAGTAGACAATACTTCGGATACAGTACAGTGGTTGAACTCTTTGTGTTCCATATAAGCACACAGGAAGTAATTTTCATTACACCTCAGCAACGTATATCATATTCATAAAATGTGGCACAGTTTAATATAATTAAAACATGTCCCAAACAATGTTTCCCCGTATAGCATTATGTAGTGGAATACTTTTGTGTGGCCCTGTAATTTAATAATAAATATTCTTTGCATCTCAGATTGTACAGAATTTATATTTTAGTATATATATACGTCATAGGTTCATGTCAATTTTATTATGTTCGAATGAGTGTAACACCATTAAAATGCATTTGCAACTTTTTTCCCCTTTGACTGTAATGTAACGGAATACTTTTGATAGTCCCTGTAATTGATCTATGTATCTGATTATCATAAGATCTGAAATGACTCGGCAAAATTATGTAATATTTATATGTTTTAAATTTCAAACGATTAAAATGCATTTCAAACTTTTTTCCCCATTGACCGTAATGTAACGGAATACTTTTGATTTTCCCTGTAATTGATCTATTCATCCGATTTTCATGAAATTCGAAATGACTTGACAAAATTATGTAATAATTACGTATTTTAAATTTCAACCGATTCGGTTGGATAGTTATAGCGTTGTTATATGCGGACAGACAGATAGACGGACAGACAGGCGGACGGACTGAACGACAACTATAGGTGCTACGTATTTACATAATTACGAACGCACCTAAAAGCAATTATCTGTTATTTTTTGTAGGGTGGCCCATTACTGGAACATAGGCGGTCCATTACTGGAACATAGGTGGTCCATTACTGAGCTTTTGGGTGTTTAGACATATTTCTATTATTTAAAATTAAATTTTTATTTCTATTGGGAAATGTAACTATGGGATTAGTTAAATATTGTTGAAAGATTAATATAATATGAAAAAATTTTTATACAATAATTATAACTATTAATAAAAAATTATTTTTTAGAGAAATTCCTTAAGGGGGTCCATTACTGGCACATCTACCCTATATAAGGTTGACATTAAAAGATTCTTGTTACGGCTTCAGGTTTTTCTCCTTTTTCGTGATGTCGGAACTGGAAATTCGTTTCAAAACGCTTTCTTTAACATTATTTTATCTAAGATGCATTGCTTTTACCAAAAAATAAATAACGTCATTCGATTGAATAGTTTCTAATGAGAACACCTGCCAATCTTATGCATTTCCGAAAATAAATGAATTCAGAAGTGTGTCCAAAAATAGTCCTTTTGTTTTGGGAAAACTTCAATAAATGTCGGAGAAATATTTTCACAAATCTACTTTTTATTAGACAGCTTCAAATGTATTCTAAGCTAAATTATTATCATTTTTATTATTTATTCATTATAAATCCTTATTTGAATGTTGAAACGTCTAGGAAAAGTAGTCATTAATGTTGCTTTTATGTACTTTCTGTCGTGCGAACGCATAGTAATATACTGTATATACTGTAATATATACTGTAAATTTATTATATAAATATGCATGCAATATTGTTAAAGGAATCTTAATTGTAGTTAAGACAAAATTGGGATTTTTTTCCTTACAGAAATTGAATTGCGCCAGATCGCGCAGGGCGGGGCTGTGTACTATAAATATAAACGGACCAAACTTAAAATTTTTACATTGGATAGGCCGGTCCAAGATAACTATCATTCGAGTCGGGACTGGGCCTGAAAATTCTGGCCCATAGTGAAATTCTGGCTCTAATACAGGAAAATTTGATGATAAACCTATCGATCATTGACGAAAATCAGGTCTGCAGATGGCACTAAGAATGACTTTGGCAGACCAGTTGCATTTTAACATGCGAATATTGAAAATTCAGCCGTCAATTCGATGTGGTGATGATCCGAGCAGCTGATTCTCAGTCTGATGGTGCTTGTTTATCTTCTAGATATCCGCAGCTGATGTGACATAGGTAAAGTTCAATGAAATGAGTTGAGTAATTGAATAATTTAGTCGATTATTTACGTCTAAAGCCGATTATTGAAAAATTGACCTGTCTGTTGAATAAAATGTTTTTTTAAATCCCTTTTAGAGACTAGAGATAGAGATCCACACAGGCCATAATTTTCAGGCTCGACCTGTTTGAAAAAAATCTTGGCCCGGCCCTAAAAAGAAGTTGGAATTTCACCCGAAACCGGTCCGCAAAATTCCAACTCAGTCCGATTGAATTTCTACTAAATAGTGATTTTTACTTGTATGGAGAAGTTCTGATTTAAAAAAAATACCTTAGAATTTTTCTAACGTTTATGATCTTCATTTATATAAATGACGTAGTTTATGTTTAAAATGAACCACTATTTGTTGTATGTAAATGTTTCAGTTATCCTTAATACTATTAATCCGTATTCCATGTATTGGATATATAAATATCTTAAAAATGGTATACAGCAAAATCTTCTAAAACGGAATCGCATAGAAAAGAAAAAAATCGTTATAGACATGTTTCCTTCTTAGAAGGTATAAAAATGTATTATATTTTACCCTCACATATTATTGCATTAATTTTGTATGGATGAAACACAATTTTCAATTTAAAAACATTATTCCGCCATACTTTTTTATACATTTTACTACATTTTAAAGAGCTTAGAAATCTACGATTCTTTAAAAAGAATAAATTTTTATATTTAATTGAAGAATAAAGGCGATTTTAAACTGTATGCTTTTTTTGCAAAAATTTTGGCTCAGGCCAAATTTTACTGATCTTTCAACAGACCTGGCTACGCCGAGACAATGATTTTCATATAGGCTGGCTCAAAACTGGGACAAAATATTTTGGCCCGTGAAGTTAAGAAGAATGAAATCAGTCCCGGCTGGGTACGGAAAAAATAAATTAGGCCCGGTCTGATCCGATCTTTCAGGAAAAAAGTAAGTCCCTATCCCAGCCCGACCTAGGAAGAGTAATAAAATAAATTTTGATTTAATCCTTTTTAATATAAATAAGTTTACTGTAAATAAATTCCAAGTAACTTCTTACTAAAAATTTCAACTTGTTTAATTAATTTGGATTCGAATTTCCTGCTGTACTATCAGCAATAAAATAAACAAATTTTCATTAATATGAAAATACGCAACTGGAATATTTATAGCAATATAACGTAAGGGGTAGTATAGAATGTCCATCTTTAAATCTATCTTATAGTCTCCTCAATAAGTGTAAAATATTCGATATTTTAAAGTGAAAAATTTAACCCATTAATGCCCAAATTATTTTCTTCAATAAAAATGAAATTTTTGGGTTTCCCACTACTTTTAAAAGAAGAATAACTTTGATCTTAATTTATTGAGGTCACTTAAAAAAATAGTACTTATTTATCTTTCTATTTACTGGTATGAAAAGTGCTTTTTTGTCTTTTTTGTAATTGTCCCTAAAAAGGGACGCTAAGCACTAATGAGTTAATCTCGGTGGGTTAATAATGTTGAATTTTATATAGAACATACAGGGTGTCTTAAAATGAATTAACTGATTTAAAAATTTAATAACTTACGAATGGTCGCAGCTATTTAAAAAATATTTGCAGAAGGGTTAGGTAAGATGTGAGAAGTGTTTTTTACAGCGTTTCTCGACTTAAGTTTAAAATAGAAGAAATACATGACATTGCTAGCAATGGTTGTTAAATTGGGGGCCGATATTTTGTTTCTCTTCACTCTCAGTCTTGTTCCGACAAAAGGAGATTAAATATATGAAATGACTCTCAGTTACCAATGTCATTTTGTTATTGGGAATCCACTGCATATATTTAATCTTTCTCTTTCATACCAGAATTGAGAAAAGAGGCCAAAAAGGCTCAGATTCAGCGCCTGTTGCTAACAGTACCATCTATCCCCGCTATTTTAAATTAAAATCGAGAATCGCGGTAAAAAACTCCTGCTGTCTTACATTCTTACATAACACTCTTCTAGGAATTTAATTTTACAGCTACCACAATTAACAAGTTTACTGAGTTTACTGAGTTTTAAAATCAGTCAGTCAATTTTAGGACATCCGGTAGATGCATATATACAAATACAGAAGCATACTTTTAAAGATATAAACATATATATTTTAAGTTAGTCGGCAAAATCGTCATTTACGCCCCCCTAATGAATTCTACTTAAATACGACCCTGTCTCCACCAAACTCGTACATAAAGTCAAAGGGGATAAAATCTCGGCTAAGTTCGTTAATGGGCAAAATTGGACCAAGGGGGTCGAAATAGGGGGCGTTTTTGTGAAAACAGAAAAAAGCCCATAACTTCTTAATGAAAATAGATATCGAATCAGTTTAAAGTTTATATTACTTCTAAATAACGGGCCAAAAGTTTATGCATGACAGATTTTTGATAAAGTTAAAAATGGGCTCAAGGGGCGAAAAAAATAGGATTTTTGGGAGAAAAAAAATCATAACATTGTCAATTCTCAAGATATCCAATCCATCTAAATTTTTTATAAATGTTCTCAAAATTATCTAAAACTTTTGTATTTGCAAGTTTTTGATAGGACTAACTCTTACCGGTAAAAAAAATTAAAAACGAAAATAAAAAGGGCTTTCGAAAAAGAAAAAAATCCATAACTTTGTCAATTCTTAAACTATCAAATCCAATTAAATTTATTTTACATCTTCTCAATAATATTTACAACTTTTATACTGACAAGTTTTTCATAGGATCAATTCTTATAGCAAAAATAAATTAAACAAAAATTGGAGTTGGAGAAAAAACCTCTAATCCAAACTGCTTACATTCTGAATCGTTTTATAAATTCATTTTTTATTTTAAACGCATCCAAATGGCAGATCCTCTTATTTAGGAACTATATTATGTGAAACATTGGCCAGATTTTTGATAAAGACAGAATATATTTCAAAAAAGGCTGCCAAAAAGGGTATTTTGAACAAAATTTCCCGAAGTGACAGTGATAGGAAATTTTAAGTATTCAAATAACAAATTGCGTTTTTCCTGACTCATTTTTAAATCCATTTTTACTCTCAAACGCATCCAGTTTACAAGTCCTCTTATTCAGGAACTGTATAATATGAAGCATTGGTCAATTTTTTGATAAAGACAGAATATATTTCAAACAAGGCTGCCAAAAAGGGTATTTTGAACAGAATTTCGAGAAGTTGTGATTGAAAATTTAAGGAAGCATTGAAATAACAAATTGCGTTTTTTCTGACTAATTTTTTAAATTCAGTTTTGCTCTCAAACGCATCCAATTGACAGGTTGTCTTATATAGGAGCTGTATAATGTCCCGTATTGGTCAGTTTTTTGATACAGGCTGAATATATTTTTTAAAATGCTGTCGAATTGGGCACTTCGCGCAAAATTTCCCGAAGCTATCATGATTAAGAATTGAGGTTATATTCAAAATTGGTTATTTTATAACTCATTTTTAAATTCAATTTTACTCTCAAACGCATTCAATTGACAGTCTTTTGTTATTTAGGAACTACATAATGTGCCGTATTAGTTGATTTTTTTAATAAAGGCAGAATTATTTCAAAATAGGTTGTCAAAATGGGCATTGGATCCGAATTTAGCTTAAGATGATTCTGATAAAACCAGTCCTTACAGAAAAATGAAATGAAAATTTTTTCAAAAGAGGACAAATAAAGTTGTCAAACTGGGTTTATCTGTAATCAAATTTATTTTTTTGTCGTTGAAGTGAGCCCTCTTCGAAATCTACCTCCGCCTATAGGCCAAGCCGACAGGGATTTTTTATTATTTACAAGTAAATTTGTAAATAAATTTCGGTGGCATTAATTTATTTCGACATTTTAGTAATGAAATTGCTTTGTTTCTGAAATGGTGAAACTATTGCTAGAGGGTCTGTAAGAAATAAATTTCAAGACCGGGACCGACAGGAAATTTATCTTACATCTGATGTAAAAATTGAAAATTCGGCTTAACGTATTTTATTTATTTATTTATTCATTAGCATATCACGGGCCACAGATCGAACAAAAACCACTGAAATCGAAATCAACCAGAATCCCAATTCACCTTTAATTTCAGATTTGAGATTGTCACTGCTTTTTTTTTTTTTTTTTAATATAATTCAATATTTTTAAAGCCGATCGACTTCAGCGTGCTTTTAGAAATTGGTGTGTATGAACGGGGGTTGGCGAGCGTAGCTTGTAGGAGGAATGGCCCAAAAGTCAAAGAAATTAAAAAGAGAAAAAGTTGAGAAAAATATGTGAATGGGTTATTTTTCCTCGTTTAACATAATAGCAGTGTTTAATTCAGACACTTTTCTCCGGGAGGAACTTTAGTGACTCCGGGGGAGGGGGGACATTATAAAGTTCCGGGGGGGAGGGGGGAATTGTACTTTTTGACCATTGAAAACGCAAAATTTCCGGGGGGACATTTTATTGTTCCGCGGGGGGGAGGAATGTTCCCTCCTTGGTCCACCCCCTGAATTCAACACAGCACAATAGAGCATTACAGAAAAAAAAAAAAAAAAAAAAAAAAAAAAAATCCAAATTTTTAATTAGGATGGTTGCCAAGAGTCATTTGTTTTCAGTTGAAAATCGCTCGTCTAAAACAAACAAGGCGAAACGCGAAAAAGAATAAATAAAAAAAACGAGACACTTTCTTTTCAATTCCGCACAGTGATTTTGTCACGTGCGTGACACTGCAAATGGCGCGGTAGTCGTTAACTTGTTCGAAATGAAATTGTTTTTTTATTTCCTTTGTCGTCCTTGGAGAACGTTGAAGGTTTCCTATTCCTCCAGAAAACACTTAAATTATGAAATTTTAATGCGACGGCTGTTTTGTTTGTCGTAAAATACACCTGAGAAATGAAGTCATCCATTTTCCCGCCAAACACGTTAATGTTCGTTTTCGATTTTATCATCGTCGTTTTTTCTTTTTTACTATCTCTATTATGAAAATGGTTTTGTTTTGTTTACTTTCTCTTTTTCTCAAATAGAAATTCTGTTGTCCTTTGGCGAAATTCAATTACGGTATTAAATTACGCTTTCTCTTTGTGGTAAAGTAACGTAAATTTTGTGTCCCGATGGACCCTATTATATAACCGAACAAAAACGCAGTTCTTTTTATATGTCAACTTAAATGACCATTTCGTGTCTTTGACTTTAACCGTAATCGACTGGAAGATTGAAAATTATCGACGGTGATGAAATAAAAAACTAAGCATTTTCACAAATCTCCATTCATTTGATAAGGGCAAGGTGTAAAGAGATTTACTACTAAACATATATCGCCATGATATGTGTAAATTTTTAGGTTGAAATTAAATATCTGCAGCGAAACATTTGATTTTATTGTTTTTTTTTTTTTTTTTTTTTTTTTTTTTTTTTAAGTCATTTAACCAGGGGCCGATTTATAACGTTTGGGACCTTGTGCACAGATGCTTATAGTTAAGCTTCATTCCACATATATTTATAGTGGGATTGAATTTAAAAAAAAAAAAAAAAAAAACTAGTTGGATATGCCAATCCCAAAACTTTCTTCTATCTTATGCGTACATTTTAATATTTCAAAAAAAAAAAAAAAAAAAAAGTTACTCATTTTAATGCTTTAATAATTTTAATTCAATACCATACTGACTTTGATTTTCATCTTAAATTTCTGCTTCAGTGAATTAATCGGAGTAAAAACGAATTTCCGTCTCTGCACGATAGAATGATAGGCAGATTTTTTTTTCAAATTCAGGGAGGACCTACTTGTCATAGCAAAAAATAATCATACACAAAAATTTTAGTTCAGTTCTATGCCTAACTTCATACACTTTTGATCGGTACAATATTAATAATGACACAAAAATCGCAATTGCAGCGTTCCCTTCCGGTGGATTTTTTTCAAATTCAGGGAGGAACAATTAGCTATAGCGATATGTTTACACAAAAAATTTGGTTCAATTCGATGCATAACTTCATATACTGTTGGTCGGTACAATAATGAAATTGGCACAAAAATCGCGATTGCAGCGCCCCCTTCCGGCTCAATCAATATTTCAAAATTGAAGGAGGACCTGCTTGCCACGGCCAAAAACATTCACAAAACATTTGGTTCAATTCTTTGCATAACTTCATACACGTTTTGATGATAGAATGGCGACCTACGGACAGACATATACACAGACACACGGATAGACTGACATTTTGTAAAAACATGTTTTTTAGAATCTCTGACCCCTAAAACATGTAAATACGTCGAAAACCGGAAATTGAAAAATTTTTCGATTACTTTCTTCTATTGAAGATAGAAGAAAATAAAAAGATTTTAAAATGATCATAATTGACTTTAATAATTATTTAAAATGTCCAATAAAAAATTAAATATGATAATCATTAATTTATTTTTAAATAATTATTTCACAATTTTGAAATCTAAATCAGTAGACGTGTTGTAATAAATTGTGTGGTGTTGATTATTTTTTTTCTATGCTAGTCTATATGTCTAAAATGATAAAATATGTTACAATTAATATTACGTTTTCTACAACATCAAGTTACAATTACAGTCGAACCTCTATATAACGAAACTCCATACATCGAATTTCTCCATATAACGAATTTTTAGTAAGAACGGTCCCCTTTTCGCATGATTACATTAAAAACAGACTCTATATAGCGAAATATCTATCTCCATATAACGAATTTTTTCATAAATTGATCTTAATTTATTCAGTTTTAAAAAAATCTTCGAAATCATATGGAATCAATTTTCCATCACTTATTTTTGATTTATCGTTCAGTGGAGAGGTTTTTTTTTTTTTTTTATATAAATATTACTTTTCTCCTTATTCTTTAAATCTAACAAGTTCATCTCACCTCCCACACACCTTTCAACATCCTTTTCAAAACACAGTCAATTGAATTGTTACACATATAAGAGAGGAATCAATGAGATAAGAGAGACCTTCAAATGGAGGAAAATATCAACTACAATTTTTCATTCCTTGCTAAAATTTGAGAATTTTTTTTGAGAGCGTAACAATTGTAATTTTAAAATCAAAACAACAAAAAATTACAGATTTCTTCCTCTGAAATTTATGTAAGTCTTCCTTATTTGATTTTCATTAAGCTTTCAAATAAATGTCTTTTCTCTTTTTTGAAACTGCTTAAATAAGTAAGAAATAAAATGTTAGGTTAATATATACTTTTAAACATTTCAAATTCTTAATTAAAAAGATCAAAAATAATATTTGTTCAAAATTTACACATTAAATACTATTTTTAACATCATACTCTATACATCGAATTTCTCTATATAACATATTTTTACCTGGAACGATGGATTTCGTTATATAGAGGCTCGACTGTATTTAAAATATCAAGAGCTCTACAGCCTTAACATACGCTCACCAACCCCAAAATAATCTGAGGAGAGCAGGAAATGGATTAAATAAGAATTAAAAATATAATGAATTTTTAAATTGTTAAGGATAAAAAAACTATTCATTATATTAAAGTAATTATAAATGGATGTTTTAGACAAAATATGTTCAAAATTATATATTAGCATTCGCTCATCAATCCCAAACATATACACTATATTGCCATTGATTATGGGACACTTGCGATTTTAGACATTTTACTAAATATCTAGAAAAATACATGAGGAATCATCTCGAAACTCTTAGTGTATAAATATAATAGTATACGTCATACATCTCCGTGAAGATGTTTTACCGAAATGCCATAGGGGACCGTCAACAAATTAAAAAAGAATGAATATCTTTTGAATAACCCTGTCAAAACTAATGTAGCAAAAGCGCTCAAACTCTAGATTATGATTGAATGCCTTATTGTAATACACTGTGTTCATTTATATGCAAATAGCATGCACACTCGCAGAGTAATTAAGGTTTTTATAAAAATGGTCCCAAATTTTTCCAAGTTTTTCCATTATAATTTTCAGAGTTCTTAATATAAAACAATATTTTTTTTCAGAAAATATGACAAACAACATTGCACACAGTACCCTGTAATCAGATTTAAAAAATAATAAAAATTATATGAAAAATGAGTAGGTTTACTATATAATTTTTAACTGCGCATGCGTCAAAGATATCAAAATTTCATTTGCATATTATGTTAGCTAAATGTATAGAGCAACTTTTGTAAAAGTCTCAAAATCATAGCTTGAAAATTCTGAAAGCAATCGTCTATAGAAAAAGGACAAAATCCGTTGTTTCCAAAATGAAGCAAAAAAATGAGGGATTTTATCCAAATGCAGTAGTACATCCCATATTGTGTTTTCTATATTGACACTAATCAATGAATATATGGATACAACCCCTCTTGTTTTTGCTTCATTTTGAGAATAACGGATTTTCGACTTATTCAATTGACGATTATTGTCAGAATTTTCGAGTTATGATTTTGTGACTTTCACAAAAGTTGCTCTATACATTTAGCTAACATAATATGCAAATGAAATTTTGATATCGTTGACGCATGCGCAGTAAAAAATTATTTAGTAAACCAACTCATTTTTTATACAATTTTCATTATTTTTTAATTCTGATTACAGGGTACTGTGTGCAATGTTGTTTGTCATATTTTCTGAAAAAAATAATATTTTATATTAAGAACTCTGAAAATTATAAGGAAAAAACTTGGAAAAATTTGGGATCATTTTTATAAAAACCTTAATTACTCTGCGAGTATGCATGCTATTTGCATAAAAATGAACAAGGCTTATTACAATAAGGCATTCAATTACAATCTAGAGTTTGAGCTCTTTTGCTACATTAGTTTTGACAGGATTATTCAAAAGATATTCATTCTTTTTTAATTTGTTGACGGCCCCCTATGGAGTTTCGGGAAAAAATCTTCACGGAGATGTATGACGTATACTATTATATTTATACACTAAGAGTTTCGAGATGATTCCTCATGTATTTTTCTAGATATTTAGTAAAATGTCTAAAATCGCAAGTGTCCCATAATCAATGGCAATATAGTGCATATATATATATTATAAACAATATGAACACAATAGAATGTCGAATGAAATATAAAATTCCATTAGATATTAAACTTACATTAGATTTCAGGCAATAATTGAAAAACATTCAGCACCATTTGGGGGTCATCGGCCCGTGCTCCGAATGTCCTACCGTAAATTAACCCAATCTGTGCAGAACTGTATTTGATATAAGCGTGAAATGCAACCAAACTGACATGCATAAGCTTAGAACAAAGAATATTTATCCTAAAATGTCACTTAAGTTAACTTAAGGGGGTCCGGGGCACATTTTAAAACAATTTCTATTTAATAAGTTAAAATTTTGACATATTTTTTCTTTTTTCCAGGCATTGCATTTAACGCTTTTAACCCCCTTAGTGCCAACAGTACTTTAAGGGTGTATTAGAAAAAACGCTTTTCCACCTTCAACAGCTCGAAACTTTCCGATACATTTTCAGACATATTTTTAAAAGTAGAAACATGAAACTTGCTGAAGGGATTTTTGAAGAGACGTATAAAGTGCCGTGTAATGTCATTTTACGCTCAATTCATTAGAATTTGATTTATAAACAATTACCTTCTCAGCATGACCCTTTTTTTCGTCCACAGATCTTTCCACTACGAAAAAATCGGTTCAAATTGTCGTTTTTGATTGCTTTTTTTGCAATATTTTCTACATTTATCAAAGAATTGACGATTACGGCACCTTGAGTAGTTTCTAAAAAAGAGAATCTGTGAGTTTGCTGCGTTTGAGACTTTGAGAGCAAAAGTGACTTCAAAAATAAATCGGAAAATAAGCAGTTTGAATCGAAATACACCCTTAAAGTAGAGTCCTGCTTCGTCCTGCTTCGTTCCGATTTTAACACTTTATTTACCGACGGTACTTATAGGTACCATTAAAATTACTTATTATAAAAATTCTTTTGGTATGTCAATTAGTTGTAATACTGTTTAGAATGAGTTACAGATACATTACTTTATTTTGCTCCAAAAGCATTATTGGTTACACAAAACAAAAATATTTTTAAAAGGATGATTTATTTTTTTTTGCCTTTGTATCTTTTCAGCTATATTGACGCTGAGGTAGGGGGATGGGGATTTTTCAATTCGGAAATATTTCTGTATTTATATTGTAAGAACATCCTGTTTGTACATTTTATAATTCTACAAAATACCAAGAAAAAATTTAAAATAAAAGATTTGAGTCCCCACTCAAATCTTTTATTTTAAATTGTTTGTAAATAAATATTGCAGAAAATCCCTGTAAATTCAAATTTAATTAATCCTTCTAAATCCTTCAATCCTTCTAAAATCCTTCAAAAATGTATTCAATAATTATGTAAATCTTTTAATTTAGTTTAAACAATTTACATAAAATGCTTTAGAACGTAAAATTTTCATGAATTCATAATTCGGTAGATAAAGGATTAACTAGCCGCGGTCCGGTTTAGAGATTTGTTCGAGACTATTTTCAGTCGCTGTACTCGGGACGGGTTCGGGCCTTACTTTTTTCTGAAGATTGAGGTCGAGTCGAGCTTGCTCTTTCAGGGCAGGGCTTGTTCTCTTTTTTTTTTTTTTTTTTTTTTTTTTTTTTTTTTTTTTTTTCTGATGTATTGGGCTGTTCCGTACTTATCTTATTTTTAGGTGCATTCGTAATTATGTAAATACGTAGCACCTATAGTTGTCGTTCAGTCCGTCCGTCTGTCTGTCCGTCCGCATATAACAACGCAAAAACTACCCAATTGAATCTTTTGAAATTTAAAATATATAATTATTACGTAATTTTGTCGAGTCATTTCAAATTTTATAAGAATCGGATGGATAGATCAATTACAAGGACGATCAAAAGTATTCCGTCACATTAAGGTCAATGGAAAAAATGTTTCAAATGCATTTTAATAATATTACACTCATTCGAACATAATAATATTGATATGCATCATAAAGTACATATTCTAATATAGATTTTGAATAATCTGTTGTACAAAGAACATTTGTTATTGGTTTACAAGGCCACACAAAAGTATTCCATTACATAATGAGTATAGAGAGAACATTGTTTGGTGCGCATTTTAATTGTAATTAACTATTTACAATTTTATGAGCTTGGTATATGAAAGTGATATTTTTAAAACTTCGTTATCGTACGAACGCACCTCATTTGCTACGCTTCACGTGCATTTTCCAACTTGTTTGTACTGATCCGGGACTGGTTTCAGCAGTCTTCCTGGTCTTTAAGGGTCAAAATTTTCAATCCCGGTCTTAACCCAGCAATCGTTTTGAGAATCGAAATTTTTTTTTTTTTTTTTTGACGGATTGACACGTTTCAGACATTGGAGATTTCGGAAAACATACTTTTAGAAAAAAAAAAAAAATGCCTTCCGTCCGTCTGTCTGTGTGTCTGTCAATAAACGCTTTATCTCCCGAACAATTGAGATAGAGATTTGAAATCTAGTGTGTACTTAGTATGTAAGAATGGAAAGAAGCTTTTCAATATCAGTAACCTCGATTATCCGAAGCTATTTTTTTTTTGGACTCTCGAAATGTTTGTTCTGATGAAAGGTATATAAACATTTTCGAATTTTTTTTTAAGGAGTGGATGTAAAATACAATAAAATAACACAAATTTTGCGTAACAAACGAAATCGATCGGATAATGAGTTGCTGAGATTTGTAATCCTATTTTTCGCAGTCTTTGATTTTTTATGACTCTGTATTACCTTCAAAATTCAATTCAAAGCTATATTTTAATTGGATAAAAGGCGCATAATCTGACGCAGTAAACTGTTAGTTGATATGATTATTTTTTTGGAGTTATAAGGATGTTTCTTTTACGCAATTCGGTACTACTTGAGTACTTTGGCATTTTATGTAATTTGTCGAAATGGACCCATCAGCAATTCTTTAATAGGGCGTTACAATGTGTTAAAGATATTTAAATATAATACGTTATATTTAAATATATACGTTTAAATTTTATTTTGGAATTGCGATAAATTTTATAAATAGCTCACACATGTTTTATTTTCATATTTTATATTATGCATATCCATATGATGGTTAAGTATTACGGTGCCTCCTCCCCCAACAATGGCTAGTTTAAATCGTCAATACTCCACAATTAAACATTAAAATTTACTCTTTTTAAATAATATTAGATTTCAAAGCCTATTAAAACACCTTTAAATTAAAAAATAATGTAAAGTGTGATAAAGAACTGCCAATGCGGAGTCCTACCTTATGCTGAAAAATGTGTTGATCCGTGCAAAATGAATATACTAATACAGGGGTACCCAGAGAGGGGTTTGGTGACGCAAGATGCGTCATACAATTTAGTTTTCGGGGGGAATTTGAGAAAAAGTACATTTTTTTGGGGGGGGGGGAGTTTAAATTCTTAATATTTCCTTTTTTTACTGTTAATATCACTTTTAAATGTTTTCAACATTTAATTTCCAGAAATGTTCCTGTGTTTTCTTTCTTTAAATTCTAGAAAAGGACAATAAGTACTCATTCTGCTATACTCAACTCGCTATCTTTTGTAAATCTTGATTCTTTTAATATCACTTTTACATTTTTTCAACATTTAATTTCCAGAAATGTTCCTGTATTTTCTTTCTTTAAATTCTAGATAAGGGTAATTACAACTCATTCCGCTATGCTCAACCCGCATCTTTTGAATTTGAGTAGATTATAAGTAGAATATATTTTACAATTGATATTCTGTTTAGGAACGGTCAATGTTAAAGTATGAAGATTTTTTTTTTTTTTGGGGGGGGGGGGGAGAGGGATGATTTGCGTCATTGGGTTTGGGGGGGAGGGGTGGTCACCACTGTACTAATATGCAAGAAGAGAATACAATACATTTAAACTGGCTAAAAAGGGAGGTTTTATATATAACGTTTTTCTTTCTTTCCCATGCAATTTCGTTTTGGAAGATTTTACTATACAGGATTTTTCAGTTTTTTAGGTCTCCAATACATGGAATACTGATTAACAATATTAGTGATAACTAAAACATTTACATACAACAAAAATTCATGGAAAAAAAATGCATTTATATCTGCTAAGACAAATCTTCATCTTAGCCGATTTTACTAGAATCCATTATGCTCGTTAATGTTTCATTTTCATGCTTTATGTAAGGGAATAGGGAATTTCCCAGACATCTACTTCGCATTTTACGGGCCGTGCTGGAAAAGTATGACGTGCAATACGGGCTCTCATTGTTACTTCGGAATTTTACGTAGGATGCGGGAATTGGGGTAGCGATTTAAAGTTAAGGATCGACAGGAATCAGGTTTTTAAGACAGAAAATGAAAACGAATTTCGGCAATTTTCCTATTTTCGATCAAAAACGAAAATGTCCCCCTTTTTTACTTACCCATCATACGTAGTATAGGGTAAGTCTTGCAATCGTTTTGAAAATCGGAAAATTTTTTTTGACGGATTTACAAGTTTTAGATAGTGGAGATTCCGAAAAACATATTTTTAGAAATTTTTTTTGCCGTCCGTCCGTCTGTCTGTCTGTCTGTCTGTAAACGCTCTATCTCCCGAACAAATTGAGATAGAGACTTGAAATTTTGTATGTAGTTAGTATGTAAGAATGGGACGAACCCTATTTAATATCAGCAACCTCGATTATCCGGAACTATTTTTTTCGGACCCTCGAAAAATTCGTTCTGATGATAGGTATATAAAAATTTTCGAATTTTTTTGTTTTAAGGAATGGACGTAAAAGGCAATAAAATAACACACATTTTGCATATAGAACGAAGTCGATCGAATTATGAGTTGCCGAGATATTTGTAATCCTGTTTTCCACATTCTTCGATTTTTCATGACCCTGTATTTCATTCAAATTTCAATTCAGAGGTATAATTTAATTGGAAATGAGACGCTTAATACGACGCAGTTAATTGTTAGTTAATAAAATTATTATTTTTGGAGTTATAAGGATGTTTCTTTCACGCAGTTCGGTACTACTTGAGTAGTTTGGCGTTTTATATAATTTATCGAAAGAGATTCATCAGCAGTTCTTTAATAGAGCATTACTATGTATATGAACAATATTTAAATTTTGTTTATGAATTGCAATGCATTGTATAAATAGTTTTCACATGTTTTATTTTCATATACATATCCATGATGGGTAAGTATTACGGTGGCCCCCAACGACTAGTCTTTTCTAAGTAACTAGGGGCTCTGCTCCCAAATCCCATTGACACATCACAAACTCGAAAAACACGCTAATTTGATCGGCTTTTTAGGTTGCGAAACACTGAACTACATATACAGAGGTGCCAACTTCTATGCCTTTTTAAATCATATTAACATGTTTGGAACCACAAAATTTTTAGAGTGAAATGTACGCCAAATACATTTAATGCCATGTGTTACAATACATATTGTTAATTATTAAGTAAAATTTCAGATTCTAGTATGTTTATTTGACTTTAAAACGGCGTAGTAGTTGGCAGCCATGCATATACATAAATATATAAAGTGTCTGTAGAATGATGTAACGTCGTTAACACACTACCAGTTGTTATTATGAGATTTAATATTTCTTTAAATGTACATAGGGGCGTAGCTACTGGGGGGGCGTAGGGGGGCGTCTCGCCCCCCTAATGTCGGCAACTTCGATGACAGTCGGCAAATTCTAGGTAGTCAGTATCAATCGATACAACTGTAAAACACCCGTTTTTTTTTTTCAATTTTACATGTTTTTACTTAAAACATACACTAAAAAACACCAATCCTTAGTATTTTTCTAAAGGATTTCTTCCGAAAATCCGAAGTTTGCCTCACCATTTTTCGACTTCTCGTGACTGCTGAAAATAATTTGAAAAAAAAAAAAAAAAAAATCGGGAAAGACTAGTTTTTCTGAGAATTTGCAGTAGATGTGTAGAGTTCTTTAGAAGATCAACTAGCATTAAAGATGATGACGACTTCGGTGAAGATATTCATTTTTTTTTTTTTTTTTTTTTTTTCGTGTGCATGGACTTAACCCAGGAGTGGCAACAATCACACTTCGGTGACTATGTACCGTCCGAAAAATACTGTTTATTGGACGAAAGGAAAGTTGAGTAAAAATGTTCTTCATTCTTATTGGACAGGAAAGCCACTATACAGGCCTCGTTGAGTTTGTGGCTAAAATTCTAGTATTGGACAGAACTCGATTATCATATTAAAATGCAACTGATCTGCCAAAGCCAGAACTTGGTGGAAACAACTGTCATAAACTCTATTTTAGTGGTCAATTGGAAGGTTTATCACTGTTAATTTTAGTTTTCTTACTCGTCGTCTATGTTTTTCATATCTTAGGGTACAAGATAGGGACTTGCACGGGCCCGGGCTTGATCCGAGGCCCGCAGTCGGCCAGTCGAAATAAAGACAATTTTCAAACTGGTCGGGTCGGCAGAATTAAGACATTTTTATCAACGGGCTGATAAACGAAAAATACGAGCCATGCCAGCAAATAAATTAAACGGACCAGCTAGGTCGGAAAAAAAAAAAAAAAAAAAAAAAAAAAAAAATTAGTGGGCCTGCCGACCCGATCTAAAAGAGTAAGCAAAACCGGTAAAATATTGGCTAGTTTCAATTAATATGATTTTCGGGAGAATAAGTGCAAATGTTCGTCATGAACCGATGCTAGTTTGATAAATCAATACAGAAATATTGCATGTCCACCATAGAAGTCGGCATCAGGCATGGTGTCTGAGCTGAGTTTCTTTTTTCTTTAGCAGACTCGTGCAGTGCTGAAATCAAGCTTGCTTTTTTTTCTCAGTGAAGTCAAGACGTGCTGGAACTGTACTTAATTGTTATCAGGATGTATAGCGCAGACAACATGTTTTGTAAAAACATTAAAAACGATAATGTTCTGTTAAAGTAATCTTTGGAAATATATCGTAAGGTGGTCAAATGTATTGCTAAACAGCACATTTTTAAACTACTTTTAACTATAAAGGCTTAAAACTGGCAAGCCTGACTATTGAAGCGATTTTGAATCCAATAGTAATTTATATATATACAGGGTGATTCAGCTCGTCGGTGACAAACTTTAAGGATCGATAGAGCACACCTAGGCGAACATTTTTGAATAGGGAATATAGGGTCCCTGACGCGATGGTAAGGCGCTAGGCGCTTTCGAAAATTTGGGTGCCGAAATTCGAAACGTCATAAAAACTAGGGAAATGGTTAGATTTTCTTGCTTGTTGCGTCGAAATGATTCTGTTTGTTTAGACTTTCTTCAGTACCAATTTGATAAGCGTATCTCTTAAAACATGGATAGGGGGCGCTGCAGACTTTGGAGAGCTAGACAACAACTTTAAGCCCGTTATTTTGATAATTTAACACATGCTCGCCAAAGTTTATACTCTAACTTAAAGTTTGAACCCAAAAGTAGAGCCCTGCAAAAAGCGTAAGAGCCGGAATAAAATGTCAAAGTACAGGGTGGTCGAAACTCGAAGGCTCCTAAGAGATAAACAAACAGATTTCTTGACTTATGGCATGCATTTTCATGATTCTGTTTGCTGGGGCTCTCTGAAACTCAGTTGAACGGTACAAAAAGAAACATCGATAGGGGGCGCTTTGGGCAAAAAACATAATTCGTTGACATTTCGGACGCTAACTGGAAACGGGGCGCTACGATCAGTTAGTAATAATGAAAACACATTTTCTACCTCTGCTCAACACTTCTGAATAAATTTAGACCAAAAACATCAATGATACTGGAAATTTATTTACAAAAAATAACACTACAGAAGATGCTCGAAATTTCGACCTTGGGCCATGATGCAGGCTTCGCACCTCCGTCGCATTGAGGAGTGTGTGTTTCCAACAATGCCAGGAGTATCTCTGATCTGCCCTGCAGCTGCCACAATGCGCGCCACAAGTTCTTCAGCACTGCTGACAGGTGTATGGTATACCTCGGCCTTCAGGTAACCCCAAAGGAAGAAATCCAAGCAGGTGAGGTCTGGTGATCGGGCAGGCCAGTGAACTGGACCCCCACGCCCGATCCACCGCTGGCCATACCTTGCGTTTAGATGGAGACGCACGTCGTTCGTGTAATGGGCCGGAGCTCCATCGTGCTGGAACCACATCTGGCGACGCGAACCTTCGGGTACGTGCGCCTCCTCCAGAAGCTGCGGCAGCACTTGATCCAGGAAAATCAGGTAATTTTCACCTGTCAGTCGTTCAGGTAACAAATAAGGGCCAATGAGGCAATCCCCCAGAATGCCGGCCCACACATTTACTGAGAAACGCTCCTGGGCTGCTCGGCTTCTGGTTTCATGTGGATTTTCATCACACCACACATGACTGTTGTGGGCGTTCCACATTCCCTCCCGGCTGAAGGTGGACTCGTCCGTAAACAAAATGCTGTTTACAAAACGGGGATCCCTGGATCTCATCGCCAAGTACCATCTTGAGAATTCCACTCGAGGGCCAAAATCCTGCTCTCTGAGCAACTGAACCCGCTGGATGTGGTAGGGGTGCAGATTCCGGGAACGTAAGATGCGCCACGCAGTTGCTTGCGAAATGCCAACATGTCTGGCGATATCTCTCGTGCTAAGACCTGGGTTGTCCTCAACCAGGTTAAGCACAGCCTCTTCGTTGTCGGGGGTGCTCACTGATCGCTCCCGTTCAGGCCTGCCTCCGTCGAAAGATCCCGTTGTGGACAACCTCTGGTGTACTCGAGCGAAGAAGGCATGGCAGGGGATTTGCCTGTTGGGGTAACGTTCGGCGTACAACCGCTGAGCGGCTCGTCCATTACAACCAGCAGCGCCATACGCCAAATGCATGTCAGCCAATTCAGAGTTTGTGTACCGTTCCATCCATTGACTTTCTCATATACGTAGACGCCAAATCCCATTGTTATCTCGGCATGGTTACGAATCCAACATCTTTGGCAAAAAGATGCTGTTTTTTGGCGGTGATCGCTTTATTGGCAACTTTCAGATTTCACAAAGAGAAAAGAAGAAGCGCGGTCCAACTCAAGGCAAACATAGCAATATGAGTTTCGGCGGGAGAAAAACCGGTTTGGCGTGCTAAATCTGCCCTCCGTCACGTGACGGAAGGCACACATGTCGGCCTACGAAAAGGTTGCTATTTTGGAGTCTAAGTATCTTAAGGTCATTGGTTCCATCCTACTACCGATCTGCAGACAAGTAACCCGAAGCTTAAGTAGGTACCGCACGTTCAAAAGACGTGTCTGCGCATACAACTACGTCATCTCGCGTTGTCGTCTACGCATTACATATCTTTTGCATATCGATATGGTACGATATCTTTTGCATAAATCAGCAAAAAGCACCTTATGTAAATTTTATTGCGCGCATTGTGCATGATTGAAACCAGCTATGTTTGTTAAAAAAAAAAAAAAAAACTGCAGTTTTAATAGCTTCTTATGATAAGTAAATTACTCTCTTGTTTTGTTTCTAACTGATCGTAGCGCCCCGTTTCCAGTTAACGTCCGAAATGTCAACGAATTATGTTTTTTGCCCAAAGCGCCCCCTATCGATGTTTCTTTTTGTACCGTTCAACTGAGTTTCAGAGAGCCCCAGCAAACAGAATCATGAAAATGCATGCCATAAGTCAAGAAATCTGTTTGTTTATCTCTTAGGAGCCTTCGAGTTTCGACCACCCTGTACTTTGACATTTTATTCCGGCTCTTACGCTTTTTGCAGGGCTCTACTTTTGGGTTCAAACTTTAAGTTAGAGTATAAACTTTGGCGAGCATGTGTTAAATTATCAAAATAACGGGCTTAAAGTTGTTGTCTAGCTCTCCAAAGTCTGCAGCGCCCCCTATCCATGTTTTAAGAGATACGCTTATCAAATTGGTACTGAAGAAAGTCTAAACAAACAGAATCATTTCGACGCAACAAGCAAGAAAATCTAACCATTTCCCTAGTTTTTATGACGTTTCGAATTTCGGCACCCAAATTTTCGAAAGCGCCTAGCGCCTTACCATCGCGTCAGGGACCCTACATTCCCTATTCAAAAATGTTCGTCTAGGTGTGCTCTATCGATCCTTAATGTTTGTCACCGACGAGCTGAATCACCCTGTATATAGGGTCGATGTGCCAGTAATGGGCACCTCGCACTTTTTTGTTTATAAAAAAATAATAAATAATAGTTTAGCTTTTATTATTTTTTTCTGAACTCCACCTTGCATGCTTTATAAGCTGGATTAATTTTTTACACTTTTCGTCAAAACAATTAGGAAGCAGAAAATAAAGTTTCACAGTTTTTCTGTTTTTCACTGAAAATCTTAATGAACATGCTAAGAGCAGACTTTACTTACTTAGTTTATAACTTTTTTATTTTTCCGTAAAAATTGAATGTTTTTATTTGGTTAGCAATATAAAACATTGAATTTAATGTACCAATGGCCATTAACAAAATTTTATTTATTTTTAAGATTTTAGGAGGGGTGGTCCATTACTAGATTGCTTATTTCGCGATTTTCCAGTAATGGACCACCCAAGTAACCAGTACAAAAAGTGTTATTTCAGTAGACATAAAATATTTTGATTTAACAGAAAAGCTAAATAATCAAATTTAATACTTAAATTTTACCTATTAGAATTTAATAAAGACAATTTCTTTATAAATAGTTGTTTTTAAAAAGTCATCCAAAATTGGTATAAAACACAAGCAGAACATTTGACAAAATCTAGATGTGCCGTTTAGAGGTCTGCACGGGCCGGGCTCGGGCCGATTTCCAATAATGGCATTCGGGCCGGGCCGGGCCGGGCTCGGGCCTTACTTCTGAAGACTCGGGCCGGGCCGGGCCGGGCCTAGTCACTAATCCTTTCGGGCCGGGCTGGGCTCGAGCCTTAATTTTTTGCTGGAGTATCGGGCCGGGCCTAACTTTTTTTTTCCGTACGAAGCCGAGACTGATTCCATTCTTCCTAGTTTTCATGGACCAAAATAATCAGTTCCTATTGAATCTTCCTATATGAAAATCCTTTTCTCGACTTTTTATAAATCAGTAATATTTGGCTTTGTCCAAAAATTTCTGCAAAAAAAGCATGTACTTTTAAGCCGTCATTATTAAACAATTAAACATTAGAATTTATTCCTTTAGAAGAATCGTAGATTACTAGGCGTTTTAAAATAGAATTAAACACACACACCAAAAAAAAAAAAAAAAAAAAATGAATAAATCATGATTATGGCGGAATTTTTTTTTAAACTGAAAACTGAAAGTTTCTTTTAAAATGTTCATCCATGCAAAATGAATAGAACAATACGGGAGAAAAAAATATATTAAACATTTACATCTGTTAAGAAGAGAATGCATTTTTTTTCGTTCCAAAGCGATTTCGTCTTTGGAAATTTTACCATATACCGCTTTTTCGATTTTTTGTCTCCATTACAGGGAATATGGATTAATAATACTAGTGATAACTGAAACATTTACATACAACAAACAAAGATTCATTTAAAAGCATAAATATCGCAGCCTACGGCACTTCTGCATAAATGGAGATTATAAACATGGAAAAAAAGACTAATATAATTTTTTTTGGTAAGAACTCTTCCATAAGATTAAAGATCAATGTTCTGTAGAAATTCACTCGAGCCGGGCCGGGTTCGGGCCGAAATTAAAAAATTTTTCCGCACCGGGCCGAGCTCGGGCCGAAATTTTAACTTTCGGGCCGGGCCGGGTCGGGCCATTATTTTTTTCGTTCGGGCCGGGCCGGGCTCGGGCCGAATTTTTAACTTTCGGGCCGGGCCGGGTCGGGCCAATATTTCTTTCGTTCGGGCCGGGCCGGGCCCGGGCTGCAATTTTAACTTTCGGGCCGGGCCCGGGCCTGGAAATTTCGGCCCGTGCAGACCTCTAGTGCCGTTACAAAAGAAGTTGGTTCAGAAATGTAAAATCATATTTGGAAGAAGATATTATTAATATTTTCTTCCGAATTCTAAAGCATACAGAGAGAATTTTCAATAAGGTTAAAGCAAGGTTTCTTTTGTGCTCTTAAAACAAGAAAAATTTTGGGACCAAAATCAGTTAAAGATGTGTATTATGTAGTACCAAATAACGAAAAAGAACAAATCACTGTTATGGGATGTTTTTCAGCAAATAATGAGATTGTTCCATTAGTGATAATATATCCATATAAGCATCTCTGAAGGGAAATTGTGGAATCAATCTGTACCAAATTGGTGGGCTATATGATTATCTGAAAGTGGTTGGATAGTGCAAGAACATTTATCATTTTAAATGCATTCTAAAATTCCATATTGAGCAGTTTGGACTATCGGAAAGGAAAGATAAAATTGAAGATCTGTTATTTATATTTCACAGTTGCAAAGCATATCACTTAGATAATGATATGAATGAACATTGGAGACTTTTTTTTAATGCCTTATTTTATCTAAACTTGATTTCAGTAAAACATTGTCTTTATCTTGTAAATCCTTTAAATTTAAATATTTTGTTGTATATCTTTACAATATAAGCCCCACCAGTGGCCGAGAGGTTCTGACCTCAAACTGGTAGACGGTAGGTGCTGGGTTCGAACCCAATCGCGACCGTCGGCCTAACCATTCGAAGTTTTCCGTGGTTTTCTTCGAACCTTGCGTAAATACGGGTTAGGTTCCCTTAGAAAGACCCCCACGGAGGGCAACCCACCCCATAGGGCCTATATCCCATAGCGTAGATAATCGGCCGACAAAAATATACATCAAATACATCAAATACTTTACAATATAAATCCTTTAATGTTAGTTAATAATAAACAATTAATAATATCATTAATATTTTGTTTTATATCCACATTATAAATCCTTGATTATAATAAATTCATAACTTAAATTTAAATATTTTGTTTTATGTTTTTTCATTATAAATCCTTTAATGTAATGAATTTCTAACTTAAGTTTTAATATTTTTTTTTTTATTATTATTATGCTTTCATTAAGTTCTGGAGCAAAATACAATTGAAACCAGCTGGAAATTGCACGTGAAGCGTAGCAAATGAGGTTCGTTCGTACGACAACGAAGTTTTAAAAATATACAGATCTTCCTGATATAGTAGACAATACTTCGGATACAGTACAGTGGTTGAACTCTTTGTGTTCCATATAAGCACACAGGAAGTAATTTTCATTACACCTCAGCAACGTATATCATATTCATAAAATGTGGCACAGTTTAATATAATTAAAACATGTCCCAAACAATGTTTCCCCGTATAGCATTATGTAGTGGAATACTTTTGTGTGGCCCTGTAATTTAATAATAAATATTCTTTGCATCTCAGATTGTACAGAATTTATATTTTAGTATATATATACGTCATAGGTTCATGTCAATTTTATTATGTTCGAATGAGTGTAACACCATTAAAATGCATTTGCAACTTTTTTCCCCTTTGACTGTAATGTAACGGAATACTTTTGATAGTCCCTGTAATTGATCTATGTATCTGATTATCATAAGATCTGAAATGACTCGGCAAAATTATGTAATATTTATATGTTTTAAATTTCAAACGATTAAAATGCATTTCAAACTTTTTTCCCCATTGACCGTAATGTAACGGAATACTTTTGATTTTCCCTGTAATTGATCTATTCATCCGATTTTCATGAAATTCGAAATGACTTGACAAAATTATGTAATAATTACGTATTTTAAATTTCAACCGATTCGGTTGGATAGTTATAGCGTTGTTATATGCGGACAGACAGATAGACGGACAGACAGGCGGACGGACTGAACGACAACTATAGGTGCTACGTATTTACATAATTACGAACGCACCTAAAAGCAATTATCTGTTATTTTTTGTAGGGTGGCCCATTACTGGAACATAGGCGGTCCATTACTGGAACATAGGTGGTCCATTACTGAGCTTTTGGGTGTTTAGACATATTTCTATTATTTAAAATTAAATTTTTATTTCTATTGGGAAATGTAACTATGGGATTAGTTAAATATTGTTGAAAGATTAATATAATATGAAAAAATTTTTATACAATAATTATAACTATTAATAAAAAATTATTTTTTAGAGAAATTCCTTAAGGGGGTCCATTACTGGCACATCTACCCTATATAAGGTTGACATTAAAAGATTCTTGTTACGGCTTCAGGTTTTTCTCCTTTTTCGTGATGTCGGAACTGGAAATTCGTTTCAAAACGCTTTCTTTAACATTATTTTATCTAAGATGCATTGCTTTTACCAAAAAATAAATAACGTCATTCGATTGAATAGTTTCTAATGAGAACACCTGCCAATCTTATGCATTTCCGAAAATAAATGAATTCAGAAGTGTGTCCAAAAATAGTCCTTTTGTTTTGGGAAAACTTCAATAAATGTCGGAGAAATATTTTCACAAATCTACTTTTTATTAGACAGCTTCAAATGTATTCTAAGCTAAATTATTATCATTTTTATTATTTATTCATTATAAATCCTTATTTGAATGTTGAAACGTCTAGGAAAAGTAGTCATTAATGTTGCTTTTATGTACTTTCTGTCGTGCGAACGCATAGTAATATACTGTATATACTGTAATATATACTGTAAATTTATTATATAAATATGCATGCAATATTGTTAAAGGAATCTTAATTGTAGTTAAGACAAAATTGGGATTTTTTTCCTTACAGAAATTGAATTGCGCCAGATCGCGCAGGGCGGGGCTGTGTACTATAAATATAAACGGACCAAACTTAAAATTTTTACATTGGATAGGCCGGTCCAAGATAACTATCATTCGAGTCGGGACTGGGCCTGAAAATTCTGGCCCATAGTGAAATTCTGGCTCTAATACAGGAAAATTTGATGATAAACCTATCGATCATTGACGAAAATCAGGTCTGCAGATGGCACTAAGAATGACTTTGGCAGACCAGTTGCATTTTAACATGCGAATATTGAAAATTCAGCCGTCAATTCGATGTGGTGATGATCCGAGCAGCTGATTCTCAGTCTGATGGTGCTTGTTTATCTTCTAGATATCCGCAGCTGATGTGACATAGGTAAAGTTCAATGAAATGAGTTGAGTAATTGAATAATTTAGTCGATTATTTACGTCTAAAGCCGATTATTGAAAAATTGACCTGTCTGTTGAATAAAATGTTTTTTTAAATCCCTTTTAGAGACTAGAGATAGAGATCCACACAGGCCATAATTTTCAGGCTCGACCTGTTTGAAAAAAATCTTGGCCCGGCCCTAAAAAGAAGTTGGAATTTCACCCGAAACCGGTCCGCAAAATTCCAACTCAGTCCGATTGAATTTCTACTAAATAGTGATTTTTACTTGTATGGAGAAGTTCTGATTTAAAAAAAATACCTTAGAATTTTTCTAACGTTTATGATCTTCATTTATATAAATGACGTAGTTTATGTTTAAAATGAACCACTATTTGTTGTATGTAAATGTTTCAGTTATCCTTAATACTATTAATCCGTATTCCATGTATTGGATATATAAATATCTTAAAAATGGTATACAGCAAAATCTTCTAAAACGGAATCGCATAGGAAAGAAAAAAATCGTTATAGACATGTTTCCTTCTTAGAAGGTATAAAAATGTATTATATTTTACCCTCACATATTATTGCATTAATTTTGTATGGATGAAACACAATTTTCAATTTAAAAACATTATTCCGCCATACTTTTTTATACATTTTACTACATTTTAAAGAGCTTAGAAATCTACGATTCTTTAAAAAGAATAAATTTTTATATTTAATTGAAGAATAAAGGCGATTTTAAACTGTATGCTTTTTTTGCAAAAATTTTGGCTCAGGCCAAATTTTACTGATCTTTCAACAGACCTGGCTACGCCGAGACAATGATTTTCATATAGGCTGGCTCAAAACTGGGACAAAATATTTTGGCCCGTGAAGTTAAGAAGAATGAAATCAGTCCCGGCTGGGTACGGAAAAAATAAATTAGGCCCGGTCTGATCCGATCTTTCAGGAAAAAAGTAAGTCCCTATCCCAGCCCGACCTAGGAAGAGTAATAAAATAAATTTTGATTTAATCCTTTTTAATATAAATAAGTTTACTGTAAATAAATTCCAAGTAACTTCTTACTAAAAATTTCAACTTGTTTAATTAATTTGGATTCGAATTTCCTGCTGTACTATCAGCAATAAAATAAACAAATTTTCATTAATATGAAAATACGCAACTGGAATATTTATAGCAATATAACGTAAGGGGTAGTATAGAATGTCCATCTTTAAATCTATCTTATAGTCTCCTCAATAAGTGTAAAATATTCGATATTTTAAAGTGAAAAATTTAACCCATTAATGCCCAAATTATTTTCTTCAATAAAAATGAAATTTTTGGGTTTCCCACTACTTTTAAAAGAAGAATAACTTTGATCTTAATTTATTGAGGTCACTTAAAAAAATAGTACTTATTTATCTTTCTATTTACTGGTATGAAAAGTGCTTTTTTGTCTTTTTTGTAATTGTCCCTAAAAAGGGACGCTAAGCACTAATGAGTTAATCTCGGTGGGTTAATAATGTTGAATTTTATATAGAACATACAGGGTGTCTTAAAATGAATTAACTGATTTAAAAATTTAATAACTTACGAATGGTCGCAGCTATTTAAAAAATATTTGCAGAAGGGTTAGGTAAGATGTGAGAAGTGTTTTTTACAGCGTTTCTCGACTTAAGTTTAAAATAGAAGAAATACATGACATTGCTAGCAATGGTTGTTAAATTGGGGGCCGATATTTTGTTTCTCTTCACTCTCAGTCTTGTTCCGACAAAAGGAGATTAAATATATGAAATGACTCTCAGTTACCAATGTCATTTTGTTATTGGGAATCCACTGCATATATTTAATCTTTCTCTTTCATACCAGAATTGAGAAAAGAGGCCAAAAAGGCTCAGATTCAGCGCCTGTTGCTAACAGTACCATCTATCCCCGCTATTTTAAATTAAAATCGAGAATCGCGGTAAAAAACTCCTGCTGTCTTACATTCTTACATAACACTCTTCTAGGAATTTAATTTTACAGCTACCACAATTAACAAGTTTACTGAGTTTACTGAGTTTTAAAATCAGTCAGTCAATTTTAGGACATCCGGTAGATGCATATATACAAATACAGAAGCATACTTTTAAAGATATAAACATATATATTTTAAGTTAGTCGGCAAAATCGTCATTTACGCCCCCCTAATGAATTCTACTTAAATACGACCCTGTCTCCACCAAACTCGTACATAAAGTCAAAGGGGATAAAATCTCGGCTAAGTTCGTTAATGGGCAAAATTGGACCAAGGGGGTCGAAATAGGGGGCGTTTTTGTGAAAACAGAAAAAAGCCCATAACTTCTTAATGAAAATAGATATCGAATCAGTTTAAAGTTTATATTACTTCTAAATAACGGGCCAAAAGTTTATGCATGACAGATTTTTGATAAAGTTAAAAATGGGCTCAAGGGGCGAAAAAAATAGGATTTTTGGGAGAAAAAAAATCATAACATTGTCAATTCTCAAGATATCCAATCCATCTAAATTTTTTATAAATGTTCTCAAAATTATCTAAAACTTTTGTATTTGCAAGTTTTTGATAGGACTAACTCTTACCGGTAAAAAAAATTAAAAACGAAAATAAAAAGGGCTTTCGAAAAAGAAAAAAATCCATAACTTTGTCAATTCTTAAACTATCAAATCCAATTAAATTTATTTTACATCTTCTCAATAATATTTACAACTTTTATACTGACAAGTTTTTCATAGGATCAATTCTTATAGCAAAAATAAATTAAACAAAAATTGGAGTTGGAGAAAAAACCTCTAATCCAAACTGCTTACATTCTGAATCGTTTTATAAATTCATTTTTTATTTTAAACGCATCCAAATGGCAGATCCTCTTATTTAGGAACTATATTATGTGAAACATTGGCCAGATTTTTGATAAAGACAGAATATATTTCAAAAAAGGCTGCCAAAAAGGGTATTTTGAACAAAATTTCCCGAAGTGACAGTGATAGGAAATTTTAAGTATTCAAATAACAAATTGCGTTTTTCCTGACTCATTTTTAAATCCATTTTTACTCTCAAACGCATCCAGTTTACAAGTCCTCTTATTCAGGAACTGTATAATATGAAGCATTGGTCAATTTTTTGATAAAGACAGAATATATTTCAAACAAGGCTGCCAAAAAGGGTATTTTGAACAGAATTTCGAGAAGTTGTGATTGAAAATTTAAGGAAGCATTGAAATAACAAATTGCGTTTTTTCTGACTAATTTTTTAAATTCAGTTTTGCTCTCAAACGCATCCAATTGACAGGTTGTCTTATATAGGAGCTGTATAATGTCCCGTATTGGTCAGTTTTTTGATACAGGCTGAATATATTTTTTAAAATGCTGTCGAATTGGGCACTTCGCGCAAAATTTCCCGAAGCTATCATGATTAAGAATTGAGGTTATATTCAAAATTGGTTATTTTATAACTCATTTTTAAATTCAATTTTACTCTCAAACGCATTCAATTGACAGTCTTTTGTTATTTAGGAACTACATAATGTGCCGTATTAGTTGATTTTTTTAATAAAGGCAGAATTATTTCAAAATAGGTTGTCAAAATGGGCATTGGATCCGAATTTAGCTTAAGATGATTCTGATAAAACCAGTCCTTACAGAAAAATGAAATGAAATTTTTTTCAAAAGAGGACAAATAAAGTTGTCAAACTGGGTTTATCTGTAATCAAATTTATTTTTTTGTCGTTGAAGTGAGCCCTCTTCGAAATCTACCTCCGCCTATAGGCCAAGCCGACAGGGATTTTTTATTATTTACAAGTAAATTTGTAAATAAATTTCGGTGGCATTAATTTATTTCGACATTTTAGTAATGAAATTGCTTTGTTTCTGAAATGGTGAAACTATTGCTAGAGGGTCTGTAAGAAATAAATTTCAAGACCGGGACCGACAGGAAATTTATCTTACATCTGATGTAAAAATTGAAAATTCGGCTTAACGTATTTTATTTATTTATTTATTCATTAGCATATCACGGGCCACAGATCGAACAAAAACCACTGAAATCGAAATCAACCAGAATCCCAATTCACCTTTAATTTCAGATTTGAGATTGTCACTGCTTTTTTTTTTTTTTTTAATATAATTCAATATTTTTAAAGCCGATCGACTTCAGCGTGCTTTTAGAAATTGGTGTGTATGAACGGGGGTTGGCGAGCGTAGCTTGTAGGAGGAATGGCCCAAAAGTCAAAGAAATTAAAAAGAGAAAAAGTTGAGAAAAATATGTGAATGGGTTATTTTTCCTCGTTTAACATAATAGCAGTGTTTAATTCAGACACTTTTCTCCGGGAGGAACTTTAGTGACTCCGGGGGAGGGGGGACATTATAAAGTTCCGGGGGGGAGGGGGGAATTGTACTTTTTGACCATTGAAAACGCAAAATTTCCGGGGGGACATTTTATTGTTCCGCGGGGGGGAGGAATGTTCCCTCCTTGGTCCACCCCCTGAATTCAACACAGCACAATAGAGCATTACAGAAAAAAAAAAAAAAAAAATCCAAATTTTTAATTAGGATGGTTGCCAAGAGTCATTTGTTTTCAGTTGAAAATCGCTCGTCTAAAACAAACAAGGCGAAACGCGAAAAAGAATAAATAAAAAAAACGAGACACTTTCTTTTCAATTCCGCACAGTGATTTTGTCACGTGCGTGACACTGCAAATGGCGCGGTAGTCGTTAACTTGTTCGAAATGAAATTGTTTTTTTATTTCCTTTGTCGTCCTTGGAGAACGTTGAAGGTTTCCTATTCCTCCAGAAAACACTTAAATTATGAAATTTTAATGCGACGGCTGTTTTGTTTGTCGTAAAATACACCTGAGAAATGAAGTCATCCATTTTCCCGCCAAACACGTTAATGTTCGTTTTCGATTTTATCATCGTCGTTTTTTCTTTTTTACTATCTCTATTATGAAAATGGTTTTGTTTTGTTTACTTTCTCTTTTTCTCAAATAGAAATTCTGTTGTCCTTTGGCGAAATTCAATTACGGTATTAAATTACGCTTTCTCTTTGTGGTAAAGTAACGTAAATTTTGTGTCCCGATGGACCCTATTATATAACCGAACAAAAACGCAGTTCTTTTTATATGGACCATTTCGTGTCTTTGACTTTAACCGTAATCGACTGGAAGATTGAAAATTATCGACGGTGATGAAATAAAAAACTAAGCATTTTCACAAATCTCCATTCATTTGATAAGGGCAAGGTGTAAAGAGATTTACTACTAAACATATATCGCCATGATATGTGTAAATTTTTAGGTTGAAATTAAATATCTGCAGCGAAACATTTGATTTTATTGTTTTTTTTTTTTTTTTTTTTTTTTTTTTTTTTTAAGTCATTTAACCAGGGGCCGATTTATAACGTTTGGGACCTTGTGCACAGATGCTTATAGTTAAGCTTCATTCCACATATATTTATAGTGGGATTGAATTTAAAAAAAAAAAAAAAAAAAACTAGTTGGATATGCCAATCCCAAAACTTTCTTCTATCTTATGCGTACATTTTAATATTTCAAAAAAAAAAAAAAAAAAAAAAGTTACTCATTTTAATGCTTTAATAATTTTAATTCAATACCATACTGACTTTGATTTTCATCTTAAATTTCTGCTTCAGTGAATTAATCGGAGTAAAAACGAATTTCCGTCTCTGCACGATAGAATGATAGGCAGATTTTTTTTTCAAATTCAGGGAGGACCTACTTGTCATAGCAAAAAATAATCATACACAAAAATTTTAGTTCAGTTCTATGCCTAACTTCATACACTTTTGATCGGTACAATATTAATAATGACACAAAAATCGCAATTGCAGCGTTCCCTTCCGGTGGATTTTTTTCAAATTCAGGGAGGAACAATTAGCTATAGCGATATGTTTACACAAAAAATTTGGTTCAATTCGATGCATAACTTCATATACTGTTGGTCGGTACAATAATGAAATTGGCACAAAAATCGCGATTGCAGCGCCCCCTTCCGGCTCAATCAATATTTCAAAATTGAAGGAGGACCTGCTTGCCACGGCCAAAAACATTCACAAAACATTTGGTTCAATTCTTTGCATAACTTCATACACGTTTTGATGATAGAATGGCGACCTACGGACAGACATATACACAGACACACGGATAGACTGACATTTTGTAAAAACATGTTTTTTAGAATCTCTGACCCCTAAAACATGTAAATACGTCGAAAACCGGAAATTGAAAAATTTTTCGATTACTTTCTTCTATTGAAGATAGAAGAAAATAAAAAGATTTTAAAATGATCATAATTGACTTTAATAATTATTTAAAATGTCCAATAAAAAATTAAATATGATAATCATTAATTTATTTTTAAATAATTATTTCACAATTTTGAAATCTAAATCAGTAGACGTGTTGTAATAAATTGTGTGGTGTTGATTATTTTTTTTCTATGCTAGTCTATATGTCTAAAATGATAAAATATGTTACAATTAATATTACGTTTTCTACAACATCAAGTTACAATTACAGTCGAACCTCTATATAACGAAACTCCATACATCGAATTTCTCCATATAACGAATTTTTAGTAAGAACGGTCCCCTTTTCGCATGATTACATTAAAAACAGACTCTATATAGCGAAATATCTATCTCCATATAACGAATTTTTTCATAAATTGATCTTAATTTATTCAGTTTTAAAAAAATCTTCGAAATCATATGGAATCAATTTTCCATCACTTATTTTTGATTTATCGTTCAGTGGAGAGGTTTTTTTTTTTTTTTTATATAAATATTACTTTTCTCCTTATTCTTTAAATCTAACAAGTTCATCTCACCTCCCACACACCTTTCAACATCCTTTTCAAAACACAGTCAATTGAATTGTTACACATATAAGAGAGGAATCAATGAGATAAGAGAGACCTTCAAATGGAGGAAAATATCAACTACAATTTTTCATTCCTTGCTAAAATTTGAGAATTTTTTTTGAGAGCGTAACAATTGTAATTTTAAAATCAAAACAACAAAAAATTACAGATTTCTTCCTCTGAAATTTATGTAAGTCTTCCTTATTTGATTTTCATTAAGCTTTCAAATAAATGTCTTTTCTCTTTTTTGAAACTGCTTAAATAAGTAAGAAATAAAATGTTAGGTTAATATATACTTTTAAACATTTCAAATTCTTAATTAAAAAGATCAAAAATAATATTTGTTCAAAATTTACACATTAAATACTATTTTTAACATCATACTCTATACATCGAATTTCTCTATATAACATATTTTTACCTGGAACGATGGATTTCGTTATATAGAGGCTCGACTGTATTTAAAATATCAAGAGCTCTACAGCCTTAACATACGCTCACCAACCCCAAAATAATCTGAGGAGAGCAGGAAATGGATTAAATAAGAATTAAAAATATAATGAATTTTTAAATTGTTAAGGATAAAAAAACTATTCATTATATTAAAGTAATTATAAATGGATGTTTTAGACAAAATATGTTCAAAATTATATATTAGCATTCGCTCATCAATCCCAAACATATACACTATATTGCCATTGATTATGGGACACTTGCGATTTTAGACATTTTACTAAATATCTAGAAAAATACATGAGGAATCATCTCGAAACTCTTAGTGTATAAATATAATAGTATACGTCATACATCTCCGTGAAGATGTTTTACCGAAATGCCATAGGGGACCGTCAACAAATTAAAAAAGAATGAATATCTTTTGAATAACCCTGTCAAAACTAATGTAGCAAAAGCGCTCAAACTCTAGATTATGATTGAATGCCTTATTGTAATACACTGTGTTCATTTATATGCAAATAGCATGCACACTCGCAGAGTAATTAAGGTTTTTATAAAAATGGTCCCAAATTTTTCCAAGTTTTTCCATTATAATTTTCAGAGTTCTTAATATAAAACAATATTTTTTTTCAGAAAATATGACAAACAACATTGCACACAGTACCCTGTAATCAGATTTAAAAAATAATAAAAATTATATGAAAAATGAGTAGGTTTACTATATAATTTTTAACTGCGCATGCGTCAAAGATATCAAAATTTCATTTGCATATTATGTTAGCTAAATGTATAGAGCAACTTTTGTAAAAGTCTCAAAATCATAGCTTGAAAATTCTGAAAGCAATCGTCTATAGAAAAAGGACAAAATCCGTTGTTTCCAAAATGAAGCAAAAAAATGAGGGATTTTATCCAAATGCAGTAGTACATCCCATATTGTGTTTTCTATATTGACACTAATCAATGAATATATGGATACAACCCCTCTTGTTTTTGCTTCATTTTGAGAATAACGGATTTTCGACTTATTCAATTGACGATTATTGTCAGAATTTTCGAGTTATGATTTTGTGACTTTCACAAAAGTTGCTCTATACATTTAGCTAACATAATATGCAAATGAAATTTTGATATCGTTGACGCATGCGCAGTAAAAAATTATTTAGTAAACCAACTCATTTTTTATACAATTTTCATTATTTTTTAATTCTGATTACAGGGTACTGTGTGCAATGTTGTTTGTCATATTTTCTGAAAAAAATAATATTTTATATTAAGAACTCTGAAAATTATAAGGAAAAAACTTGGAAAAATTTGGGATCATTTTTATAAAAACCTTAATTACTCTGCGAGTATGCATGCTATTTGCATAAAAATGAACAAGGCTTATTACAATAAGGCATTCAATTACAATCTAGAGTTTGAGCTCTTTTGCTACATTAGTTTTGACAGGATTATTCAAAAGATATTCATTCTTTTTTAATTTGTTGACGGCCCCCTATGGAGTTTCGGGAAAAAATCTTCACGGAGATGTATGACGTATACTATTATATTTATACACTAAGAGTTTCGAGATGATTCCTCATGTATTTTTCTAGATATTTAGTAAAATGTCTAAAATCGCAAGTGTCCCATAATCAATGGCAATATAGTGCATATATATATATTATAAACAATATGAACACAATAGAATGTCGAATGAAATATAAAATTCCATTAGATATTAAACTTACATTAGATTTCAGGCAATAATTGAAAAACATTCAGCACCATTTGGGGGTCATCGGCCCGTGCTCCGAATGTCCTACCGTAAATTAACCCAATCTGTGCAGAACTGTATTTGATATAAGCGTGAAATGCAACCAAACTGACATGCATAAGCTTAGAACAAAGAATATTTATCCTAAAATGTCACTTAAGTTAACTTAAGGGGGTCCGGGGCACATTTTAAAACAATTTCTATTTAATAAGTTAAAATTTTGACATATTTTTTCTTTTTTCCAGGCATTGCATTTAACGCTTTTAACCCCCTTAGTGCCAACAGTACTTTAAGGGTGTATTAGAAAAAACGCTTTTCCACCTTCAACAGCTCGAAACTTTCCGATACATTTTCAGACATATTTTTAAAAGTAGAAACATGAAACTTGCTGAAGGGATTTTTGAAGAGACGTATAAAGTGCCGTGTAATGTCATTTTACGCTCAATTCATTAGAATTTGATTTATAAACAATTACCTTCTCAGCATGACCCTTTTTTTCGTGCACAGATCTTTCCACTACGAAAAAATCGGTTCAAATTGTCGTTTTTGATTGCTTTTTTTGCAATATTTTCTACATTTATCAAAGAATTGACGATTACGGCACCTTGAGTAGTTTCTAAAAAAGAGAATCTGTGAGTTTGCTGCGTTTGAGACTTTGAGAGCAAAAGTGACTTCAAAAATAAATCGGAAAATAAGCAGTTTGAATCGAAATACACCCTTAAAGTAGAGTCCTGCTTCGTCCTGCTTCGTTCCGATTTTAACACTTTATTTACCGACGGTACTTATAGGTACCATTAAAATTACTTATTATAAAAATTCTTTTGGTATGTCAATTAGTTGTAATACTGTTTAGAATGAGTTACAGATACATTACTTTATTTTGCTCCAAAAGCATTATTGGTTACGCAAAACAAAAATATTTTTAAAAGGATGATTTATTTTTTTTTTGCCTTTGTATCTTTTCAGCTATATTGACGCTGAGGTAGGGGGATGGGGATTTTTCAATTCGGAAATATTTCTGTATTTATATTGTAAGAACATCCTGTTTGTACATTTTATAATTCTACAAAATACCAAGAAAAAATTTAAAATAAAAGATTTGAGTCCCCACTCAAATCTTTTATTTTAAATTGTTTGTAAATAAATATTGCAGAAAATCCCTGTAAATTCAAATTTAATTAATCCTTCTAAATCCTTCAATCCTTCTAAAATCCTTCAAAAATGTATTCAATAATTATGTAAATCTTTTAATTTAGTTTAAACAATTTACATAAAATGCTTTAGAACGTAAAATTTTCATGAATTCATAATTCGGTAGATAAAGGATTAACTAGCCGCGGTCCGGTTTAGAGATTTGTTCGAGACTATTTTCAGTCGCTGTACTCGGGACGGGTTCGGGCCTTACTTTTTTCTGAAGATTGAGGTCGAGTCGAGCTTGCTCTTTCAGGGCAGGGCTTGTTCTCTTTTTTTTTTTTTTTTTTTTTTTTCTGATGTATTGGGCTGTTTCGTACTTATCTTATTTTTAGGTGCATTCGTAATTATGTAAATACGTAGCACCTATAGTTGTCGTTCAGTCCGTCCGTCTGTCTGTCCGTCCGCATATAACAACGCAAAAACTACCCAATTGAATCTTTTGAAATTTAAAATATATAATTATTACGTAATTTTGTCGAGTCATTTCAAATTTTATAAGAATCGGATGGATAGATCAATTACAAGGACGATCAAAAGTATTCCGTCACATTAAGGTCAATGGAAAAAATGTTTCAAATGCATTTTAATAATATTACACTCATTCGAACATAATAATATTGATATGCATCATAAAGTACATATTCTAATATAGATTTTGAATAATCTGTTGTACAAAGAACATTTGTTATTGGTTTACAAGGCCACACAAAAGTATTCCATTACATAATGAGTATAGAGAGAACATTGTTTGGTGCGCATTTTAATTGTAATTAACTATTTACAATTTTATGAGCTTGGTATATGAAAGTGATATTTTTAAAACTTCGTTATCGTACGAACGCACCTCATTTGCTACGCTTCACGTGCATTTTCCAACTTGTTTGTACTGATCCGGGACTGGTTTCAGCAGTCTTCCTGGTCTTTAAGGGTCAAAATTTTCAATCCCGGTCTTAACCCAGCAATCGTTTTGAGAATCGAAATTTTTTTTTTTTTTTTGACGGATTGACACGTTTCAGACATTGGAGATTTCGGAAAACATACTTTTAGAAAAAAAAAAAAAATGCCTTCCGTCCGTCTGTCTGTGTGTCTGTCAATAAACGCTTTATCTCCCGAACAATTGAGATAGAGATTTGAAATCTAGTGTGTACTTAGTATGTAAGAATGGAAAGAAGCTTTTCAATATCAGTAACCTCGATTATCCGAAGCTATTTTTTTTTTGGACTCTCGAAATGTTTGTTCTGATGAAAGGTATATAAACATTTTCGAATTTTTTTTTAAGGAGTGGATGTAAAATACAATAAAATAACACAAATTTTGCGTAACAAACGAAATCGATCGGATAATGAGTTGCTGAGATTTGTAATCCTATTTTTCGCAGTCTTTGATTTTTTATGACTCTGTATTACCTTCAAAATTCAATTCAAAGCTATATTTTAATTGGATAAAAGGCGCATAATCTGACGCAGTAAACTGTTAGTTGATATGATTATTTTTTTGGAGTTATAAGGATGTTTCTTTTACGCAATTCGGTACTACTTGAGTACTTTGGCATTTTATGTAATTTGTCGAAATGGACCCATCAGCAATTCTTTAATAGGGCGTTACAATGTGTTAAAGATATTTAAATATAATACGTTATATTTAAATATATACGTTTAAATTTTATTTTGGAATTGCGATAAATTTTATAAATAGCTCACACATGTTTTATTTTCATATTTTATATTATGCATATCCATATGATGGTTAAGTATTACGGTGCCTCCTCCCCCAACAATGGCTAGTTTAAATCGTCAATACTCCACAATTAAACATTAAAATTTACTCTTTTTAAATAATATTAGATTTCAAAGCCTATTAAAACACCTTTAAATTAAAAAATAATGTAAAGTGTTATAAAGAACTGCCAATGCGGAGTCCTACCTTATGCTGAAAAATGTGTTGATCCGTGCAAAATGAATATACTAATACAGGGGTACCCAGAGAGGGGTTTGGTGACGCAAGATGCGTCATACAATTTAGTTTTCGGGGGGAATTTGAGAAAAAGTACATTTTTTTGGGGGGGGGAGTTTAAATTCTTAATATTTCCTTTTTTTACTGTTAATATCACTTTTAAATGTTTTCAACATTTAATTTCCAGAAATGTTCCTGTGTTTTCTTTCTTTAAATTCTAGAAAAGGACAATAAGTACTCATTCTGCTATACTCAACTCGCTATCTTTTGTAAATCTTGATTCTTTTAATATCACTTTTACATTTTTTCAACATTTAATTTCCAGAAATGTTCCTGTATTTTCTTTCTTTAAATTCTAGATAAGGGTAATTACAACTCATTCCGCTATGCTCAACCCGCATCTTTTGAATTTGAGAAGATTATAAGTAGAATATATTTTACAATTGATATTCTGTTTAGGAACGGTCAATGTTAAAGTATGAAGATTTTTTTTTTTTTGGGGGGGGGGGGAGAGGGATGATTTGCGTCATTGGGTTTGGGGGGGAGGGGTGGTCACCACTGTACTAATATGCAAGAAGAGAATACAATACATTTAAACTGGCTAAAAAGGGAGGTTTTATATATAACGTTTTTCTTTCTTTCCCATGCAATTTCGTTTTGGAAGATTTTACTATACAGGATTTTTCAGTTTTTTAGGTCTCCAATACATGGAATACTGATTAACAATATTAGTGATAACTAAAACATTTACATACAACAAAAATTCATGGAAAAAAAATGCATTTATATCTGCTAAGACAAATCTTCATCTTAGCCGATTTTACTAGAATCCATTATGCTCGTTAATGTTTCATTTTCATGCTTTATGTAAGGGAATAGGGAATTTCCCAGACATCTACTTCGCATTTTACGGGCCGTGCTGGAAAAGTATGACGTGCAATACGGGCTCTCATTGTTACTTCGGAATTTTACGTAGGATGCGGGAATTGGGGTAGCGATTTAAAGTTAAGGATCGACAGGAATCAGGTTTTTAAGACAGAAAATGAAAACGAATTTCGGCAATTTTCCTATTTTCGATCAAAAACGAAAATGTCCCCCTTTTTTACTTACCCATCATACGTAGTATAGGGTAAGTCTTGCAATCGTTTTGAAAATCGGAAAATTTTTTTTGACGGATTTACAAGTTTTAGATAGTGGAGATTCCGAAAAACATATTTTTAGAAATTTTTTTTGCCGTCCGTCCGTCTGTCTGTCTGTCTGTCTGTAAACGCTCTATCTCCCGAACAAATTGAGATAGAGACTTGAAATTTTGTATGTAGTTAGTATGTAAGAATGGGACGAACCCTATTTAATATCAGCAACCTCGATTATCCGGAACTATTTTTTTCGGACCCTCGAAAAATTCGTTCTGATGATAGGTATATAAAAATTTTCGAATTTTTTTGTTTTAAGGAATGGACGTAAAAGGCAATAAAATAACACACATTTTGCATATAGAACGAAGTCGATCGAATTATGAGTTGCCGAGATATTTGTAATCCTGTTTTCCACATTCTTCGATTTTTCATGACCCTGTATTTCATTCAAATTTCAATTCAGAGGTATAATTTAATTGGAAATGAGACGCTTAATACGACGCAGTTAATTGTTAGTTAATAAAATTATTATTTTTGGAGTTATAAGGATGTTTCTTTCACGCAGTTCGGTACTACTTGAGTAGTTTGGCGTTTTATATAATTTATCGAAAGAGATTCATCAGCAGTTCTTTAATAGAGCATTACTATGTATATGAACAATATTTAAATTTTGTTTATGAATTGCAATGCATTGTATAAATAGTTTTCACATGTTTTATTTTCATATACATATCCATGATGGGTAAGTATTACGGTGGCCCCCAACGACTAGTCTTTTCTAAGTAACTAGGGGCTCTGCTCCCAAATCCCATTGACACATCACAAACTCGAAAAACACGCTAATTTGATCGGCTTTTTAGGTTGCGAAACACTGAACTACATATACAGAGGTGCCAACTTCTATGCCTTTTTAAATCATATTAACATGTTTGGAACCACAAAATTTTTAGAGTGAAATGTACGCCAAATACATTTAATGCCATGTGTTACAATACATATTGTTAATTATTAAGTAAAATTTCAGATTCTAGTATGTTTATTTGACTTTAAAACGGCGTAGTAGTTGGCAGCCATGCATATACATAAATATATAAAGTGTCTGTAGAATGATGTAACGTCGTTAACACACTACCAGTTGTTATTATGAGATTTAATATTTCTTTAAATGTACAACACACACAATAAAGTGTGTGTTGTACATTTAAATACATTTAAAGTGTTACACGAAACACTTTATATATTTATGCATATACATAAATATATAAAGTGTCTGTAGAATGATGTAACGTCGTTAACACCACTACCAGTTGTTATTAAATCAGAGATTTAATATTTCTTTAAATGTACAACACACACAATAAAGTTTAGGTAAAATACATATGGGTATGACAACATCAAGCATAAAATCTAACAAGAGAAACAGATGCCCTTACTCGGCTCTGATCTTCTCCCTTCTCCCTTCTCCCTCTCATTCCATCGTCACCTCCTCCGAGAGTTCTGATTCTGACCCTACAGTGTCTATCTCCCTGTAAACGGGTTTTCATTCATTTGCCATTAATGGAAGAACTTTAAGGTCTAATCAGCTGCTGTTAAGCATCTACCGGCTTTTTACATGTTTAATTAAACAAGATCAATTAAACTTTGAACTGCACAGAGTCTTTGTCTCCTGATATTTTTTGAACCGCGGTATAAGAAAAAATATTTTTAGTGATGATTTTAAGTATATCGTTTAAATTTGATGTAATTTTCTCTAAATTTTTCTTTCTCTTTTTAATATTTACGCGAAAATATTTTTGTTGTTTGAAAGGAAATGTTATTTGTGCCGTCTAGAATTCACCACAATAGTTAAAAAGATCATTTCAAAATATGAAGTAAATGTCTCATCGAAATATTTTTTTTTTAATTTTAACCGTTTTTGCAATGTTACTTGGTCATTTGAAATATGACATATATATTTTTTTTTTACTTCCTGCTTTTAATCCACATTAATGAATTTATGTATTATTTAAGCGTTTTCTTTCTCTTTTTGATCTTTACATAAAGATATTTTTTATTTCTAGAAAGGAAATATTTTTAGTGAATGTCTCACGTAAATATATTTTTAAATTTAAACTGTTTGCAGTATGTTTGATTATTTTAAATATGACGTAACTTTTTCAATTTTTAGGCGGTTAACGCATTTTAACGAATTGTTTAATTTAAGCTTATCTTTCTTTTTAATATTTACATGTAAATAAAGTTTTTGACGTAATTTTCAATATTTCCCGCTTTTATTTTGTAATTATTTAATTCTCATTTGAAATTTCTTAATCTGTTTGTGATAGTCGGGTGTAAATAATTTTTTTAAGTTGAAGGAAATATTATTTTTTGATCATTCGGCAACAATTTAAAATAATAATCTTTTCTAAAATATGCAAAAAATGTCTCTCGAAATGCAGAAAATTTGAATTTAAAATTGAAATAAATCCTCAAAAAAAAAAAAGAGTCAAATTAAAAAAATAAATGCTGTCTGCACATCGGGAACTTTTAATGTATTACATGATCTAAAAATATTTAAATTCCAGTGTATAGCTTTTACTCCAATGAAACTTTTTTAATGGAACTATTTTGACTAACTTTAACATTAAATACATCTCTTAAAATAATTGTTGAATTTAAAAACTGCCTGCATCAACATATTTATCAAACATTTTTCTATAATACCATCAATTTTCATATTTTTGTGTACAGTAATTTTTTTAATATTTGCGAAGAAATGCCCTAGGTCACAAAAAGTTCATTGTCAGCGGCGGTAACACCGTTAGTTTTTTTTTTTTTTTTTAAGAATAGAGAAATTAATGCTACATAAATATTAATTAATTATGAGTGTAATTAAACCCGTGGCTCAAATCTCTGTGCCTTTGACTAAAACTTCTTAATTCGATATATAAAAAATGTAATTATTTCATCGACACAAAACAACTTTCTAAGTATACGAATTTTATCTCAGATATATACCTCGATTTATCTTTTATAAATGATCATCTGTTTTATTGGAGCTTTTTCAAAGGACATTTGAATTTTTTTTTTCGATTTCAAACTGAAAGTTTTCTGTTGTATTAAGTCTGTAACTTTTTAAGAGCAGTGAAAAGTGCCTTCAAAACTTAGCCATATTTTCATTGCTTGCTTTTTAATTTTCACTCACGTCTTGAGTCAGTCATGACTAATGATTGTAAAGAATGAAGTTCATAACAATTAATAAAGAATTCCTCATTTCAGCCATTATAGCTAAAAGCATCATTTATAAATTATTAAGAATTAATAACTTAAGAATTTATTTATAAATCTAAAATTTTACTTTTTGAAAATATTGTTTTCCAAATGGTTGTTGTAATTTGCTAAATTACATTCTTTTTTTCTTGGTCTCTCTGTCTCTATCCTCTTTTTACTTACCCATTGTACATAAGTTAAGGTAAATCTTGCAATCACTTTGAAAATCGAAAAAAAAAAATTTTGACAGATTTACACGTTTCAAACACGGGAGATTCCGAAAAACATATTTTTAGAAAAACAATTGCAGTCTGTCTATGTGTCTGTAAACTCTTTATCTCTTGAACAAACTGAGATAGAAACTGAAGTTTCGTTTGTACTTAGTATGTAATAAAGGAAAGAAGCCTATTGAATTATCAGTAACCTGGATTATCTGGAACTATTTTTTCCAGACTCTCGAAATGTTCTTACTTATACAAGTATATAAAAGTTTTAATTTTTTTTCATTTGAAGAAGTGGATATAAAATACAATAAAATGACACAAATTTTGCATAAAGAACGAAGTCGATCGGATTATCAGTTGTCGAGATATTTGTAATCCAGTTTTCGACATTTTTCGATTTTTCATGACCTTGTATTTCATTAAAATTTCAATTCAAAGGTATATTTTAATTAGATATAAGACCACGGCCGTAGCTAGAAGTGTACGATAGGGGGGGGGGGCTCAGGGGAATATAGGGGGGCTCAAGGGAATGTAGGGGGGGGGGCTCATATTTTTTTGTTCTCTCTCTAATGCAGAAAGATAAATTACTGCATATTCACATTGTAGGTACTATGTTTCTTATTAAACTGCTGTAATAACTTCATTTTATGCTAAGAAAAGTATATGTTGATGAAAATTTTGAATGTACAACTGGTGCAAAATTAAACATCCTGTTAGCTTCATAGGTACAAATAGGATGAGGGAGTATTGAAACACTTATTTTAGATACAATTTAGTAACTCTGCAAAACTGTGAAAGGGTCACAAAACTAAATTAGATTTTTGAACAGAATTTCATTTGAATTTTCGGAACATTTAGAGACCTTGGAACTTTTTCCAGGGAGGGGGGCTCAAAATATTTTAGGGGGGGGGCTGAGCCGCCCATAGCGCCCCCTTAGCTACGGCCCTGTATAGGACAGTTAATCTGACGCAGTAAAATTTTAGTTAATATGATTATTTCTTTTGGTGTTTTATAAGGATGTTTCTTTTACGCCATTCGATACTACTTGTGTAATTTGGCGTTTTATATAATTTGTCAAAATTGATTTCATCAGCAACTCCATAATAGAGCATTACTATACTTTAAAAGTATTTAAATATACGTTTAAATTTTATTTATTTTAGAATTGCAATGCATTTTCTAAATAGTTTACAAATGTGTTATTTTCATATATTATAATATGCATATCCATGATGGGTAAGTATTACGCTGGCCCCCAACGACTAGTTTTTTGACAATGAATTTGGAAACAAGAGTGGGGCGGCCTATAAGAGGTCGGCGGACCGCAGATTGAGTATATGTGATGTAGATTATTTTTTCTAATGTAGTGGATGCAATTAATTCTCATTGTGCGCAAATATCATAAGTTACTATCACCTCCAACCTCTGTGAATAAGATCACTTTTAGTATTCAGCGGACGACGCGTTTGTTTTTTGACTTAGAGACCTTTTATTAAAATTTTCTCGGATGACCTTCAGTAACTGGCTTCAAGGCCTCTCTCGGCTCTGCAAGGTAAAATAGGAGAAAGGAAATTTCTCTATTATTTAAACATATACTCTCGTTCTTTAATACTTAAGAGCGCCCTCGAATTCACTCCGTCACATTCTTGAATACATTAATATTTTCCTAGAAAGTTGAAAAGTGTTTATGCATTCGGTTTGTCTAGGATTACGCTTTAGAGGGGGCTAGCATATTTTAGAAGTCTGTATTTTCCTAATCTAGCCCCCATCAAAATAAACAAATAATCACTAAATTATGGAAATCGTTGCGTTTGTTCCCAAAACACCACGTTTGTAAAAAAAAAAAAAAAAAAAAAAAGAGAGAGAGAGAGAAAGAATTCACTTTGAATTAAATAACTAATTTTCGTGATTGTCGGAAAAGCCTTTTTAACCTTCCTACCCTGAATGGGTCTAATCGACCCATAACCATACTTTATTTTACACGATTCGAACCAGAACTTTTTTCATAAAGAAAGTTAAATAACAGATTCAGAGAAATAAGTCAATTAAATATATTAAAATATTTTAAATAACAATTCTGGTGAGAGATGTTTTTATCAAGATTGAGTAAAATTTGAACAGAGTAGGAGGGTTAAAGCTTTTTTTTTTTTTTTTTTTTTTTTTTTTTAAATCTATTTTTTATTAATGTTTGTAAAGCGTCCATTGTTAATGTCAATGAAACGGAAATGAAAAAGTAAATAAAATAAAATTACTCTCAATGAAAAAATTTCTCGGGTTTACGGAATTAAATTGACAGATATTTTTTCTCCTTTTCCCCTTCCAAATCTCTCAACAAAAATAAACAAATAATCGCTAAATTATGGAAATCGTTGCGTTTTTTCCAAAAACACCACGTTTGGAAAAAAAAAGAGAGAGAGAGAGAGAGAAAGAGAAGGAATTCACTTTGAATTAAGTAACTAATTTTCATGATTGTCATGATTTTTTTTTAAGGTTTTTTTTTTTTTAGGTGCGGTCGTAATTATGTATATACGTAGCACCTATTGTTGTCGTTCAGTCTGTCCGTCTGTCTGTCCGTCCGCATATAACAACGCAAAAACTACCCAACCGAATCGTTTGAAATTTAAAATATATTATTATTACATAATTTTGTCGAGTCATTTCAAATTTTAAGAAAATCGGATGCATAGATCAATTACAGGGACAATCAAAAAGATTCCGTTATATTACGGTCAATGGGGAAAAAAGTTTCAAATGCATTTTAATAATTTGAAATTTTAAATCCATAATTATTACATAATTTTGTCAAGTTATTTCAAATTTTATCAAAATCGGATGCATAGTTCAATTACAGGGACAATCAAAAGTATTCCGTTGCATTGCGGTTAATGAGGAAAAATGTTTCAAATGCATTTTAATGGTGCTACACATATTCGAACGTAATAAAACTGATATGCATCTATAAAATAGATATTATAATATACATTTTGCATATCTGTAGTACAAAGAATATTTGTTATTGATTTACAAGGCCACACAAAAGTATTCCATTGCATAATGGTTATAGGGAGAACATTGTTTGGTGCGCATTTTAATTGTAATTATTTACAGTTTTATGAGATTGATATTTTTAAAACTTTGTTATCGTACGAACGCACCTCATTTGCTACGCTTCACGTGCAATTTCCAACTTGTTTTTTAATCTGTTTTTTATTAATGTTTGTAAATCGTCCATTGTTAATGTGAATGAAACGGAAATGAAAAAGTAAATAAAATAAAATTACTCTCAATGAAAATTTCCCCGGGTTTTAAGAACAAATTGGCAGAGTTTTTTCTTCTCTCACCCCCCCCCCCCCACCAATCTCTCAACAAAATGAAACAAATAATCACTAAATTATGGAAATCGTTGCGTTTCTTCCTAAAATGCGCGTTTTAAAAGAAAGAAAGAAAGGAAGAATTCAATTCAAATTAAGTAAACAATTTTCATGATTGTCGGGAAAAACTTTTTTAAGCTTGTCTTCTTTTTTTTTTTTTTTTAAATCCATTTCTTATTATTGTTTGTAAAGCATCGATTGTTAATGTCAATGAAACGGAAATGAAAAATAAAATAAAATAAGTCTCAATGAAAATTTTTCGGATTTAAAGAACAAATTTAATTAAAACGAACTAAGTAAGAACGAATTTTTAAAGAACGAACTTTTTTCTTTTCCCCCCTCCCCCATCTCTCGACAAAAATAAAAAATAAACAAATAATCCCTAAATTATGGAAATCGTTGCGTCTATTCCAAAAACACCACGTTTAAAAGAATTCACTTCGAATTAAGCAATCCTTTTCTTTTTTTTTCTCTCTTTTCTCCACTTAATCTGTTGGAAAAGGCAAAAAGAAGAAGCAGAAATATTGTCTGTGCATTTTTAATGTCGAATTCGTTCAGGTGTCGAGAACGAGAAAAGCAAAAATTGCGAGAGCGAGCAGGAAGCTCAGTTGGCCGTCTGCCCGCTTTTATGAGGCCTCCCGTCCACAAATTCAATTCCCGGAGTTATGAGAGACACACATTCCTGCCTGCCCTTGAATTGAATAAGCTGCCTCGAATCGCAAATTGTGTCAAATTCGCTCCGGGAAAGACTTCTTCTATTTATTTTTTTTCAACTTCACTCTGAAAATGAGATTATAAAATTCAAAACTACAGTAATCTCTAATCCGACACGTTCGGGACCTGACTCATGCCGGATTACAGGATGAATGTCGGCAAAAATGTTTAGAAGTTAGAATTAAACAAGCAAGTCGGAAATTGCACGTTAAGGGTGTATTTCGATCCAAAGTGTCTTTTTTCCGATTTATTTTTAGATTCACTTTTTCTCTCAAATGCATCAAACTTTCAATTCTCTTATTTAGAAACTACACAAGGTGACGTAAATGTCGATTTTTTGATAAATGTAGAAAATGTTGCAAAAAAAAAATGCTGTCAAAAACGGCGTTTTGGACAAAATTTTCCGGAGCGGGAGGTCTGCGAACGAAAAAAAGAGCATTGTGAGAAAATAATTGCTTATAAATCAAATTCTAATTAACTCAGCGAAAAATTAGTTCACACGGCATCTTCTTACCATCTTCTTACCTTCTTACTTCTTCTTCTCTCCAAAAATCACCCCAGCAAGTTTCCTGTTTCTACTTTTAAAAATGAGTCTGAAAATGCATCGGAAAATTTCGAGCTGTTGAAGGTGAAAAATCATTTTTTCGAATACACCCTTAAGCGCAGTAAATGAGGTGCTTTCGTACTATAATGAAGTTTTAAAAATATTCGGATCTTGATGTACGCAGCAATTCGGATACAGTATAGTAGCCGAAATCTTTTGTGTGTCCCTCTAAATATTGTCTGTATTCTATTATACAGGAAGTAACTTGTAGCAAACGTCAATGACGTATATCAATTTCATAAAATGTTAAATAGTTTAATACAATTAAAATGCGCCCCAAGCAATGTTCCCCTTTTACCATTATCCTCTTCAGACCTGAGCATGAAATAACTCAACAAATATTTATTTATTGCTTTTGCATAATCGAAATGACACCATAGATGACAGAAAGAGTCATTTTTATGAAGTCAGAGCTTTAGGGGTCCAAGGGCGGATCCAGCCCTCCTTTCAGAGGGGGGTCACGGCTCCTTTTTTTTTAGGGGGGGGGGGGGTCACGTCTCTTAATAAGCAATTTTTATATTAAAGATTGTCGCCACACCAAAAATGGCTTTTGAAGAATTCAATGTATATTTCATTGAAAGAATTCAATATGCATTTCATTTTTTATATTTCCTCTTAAAAGTTTCTTCTTTCAGGAGGGGATCATGACTCCCGTGACCTCCCCCTTGGATCCGCCACTGTAGGGGTCTCGTAATTTAGGTTTACAAATATGGATATGAAAGTATTAATCCCCTTAAAACATCAGTTTAACTATCAGTAATATAAATTTACGCAGTAACAAAATTAAGGCCTTTAAATAAGTAAATGATCGGCGAATCCTCATTTTTTTTATATTCTAAAGCATTTAAGTTAAATAATTATGAATATTTCTCACTTTCTTTGGCCAAAATGTCTTGGAGGTATTTTCGAAACTCGGATGAAAATAATATTTATTTTATGAGGTAATATTCATCAGTGCTGACATTTATTGGTTTTGTTATAAATCTAAAAACATTCAGCTATATAGAAGTAAAGTAAAAATGCAAAAAAAAAATGAACAGTTTAGTTTTTATGAAGAAAAGAATGAAGGTACACATTTGTGTACCTCAGGTCTGAAGAGGATAAATAATAAAATATTTTGTGTGGTCTTGTAAATGAATAACAAATATTCTTTGTGTCACAGATTGAATGTAATGTATATGTTGTTATATATACTTCATAGCTGCATATCAATTGTATTATGTTTGAAAGAGTGTCACATCATTAAGATTCACTGGAAACTATTTTTTCCCACTGGCCATACTGCAACGGAATACTTTTTGATGGTCCCTGTAATTAAACTATACATCCTATTTTCATAAAATTTGAAATGACTCGCCAAAATCATGCAACAATTATACATTTTAAATTTTGAACGATTCGGTTTGGTAACTTTTGTTCTATTATATCCGGACAGACGGACGGACTGAACGACGATTATAAGTACTACGTATTTACATAATTACAAACGCACCTAAAACAACTTGGAAATTGCATATGAAGCATAGCAAATAAGGTGCGTTCGTACTACATCGAAGTTTTAAAAATATCCAGATTTTGCTGTTTCAGCATATAGTACATCGGATACAGTACAGTCACCGCCAAAAAAATCTTGACACTTTCGATTTTTGATGTTTTGTTAAATATCTAGAAATAAACACAAGGAATTATTCTGAAACTCCTGGTGTGTAAACAAAATAGTACACGTCATATATTTTGACAAAGATTTTTCCCCGTAATCTAACAGGGGACCGTCAATAAATTGAAAAAGAACGAAGATCTTTTGGATCACCCTATCAAAACTAATGAAGCAAAACAGTTTAAACTGCAGATAATGATTAAGTGGCTTATTGTGATAAGTTGTGTCGATTTTTATGAATATAGCTTGAAAACTCGTAGAGAAATTAAAGTTTTTATAAAAACAGTCCAAAATTTTTCAAAGTTTTTTGCTTATAATTTTCAGAGATCTTCATAAAACACAATAATCTTTTCAGAAAATATGACAAACAACATTGCTCATAACACCCTGTAATCAGAATTAAAAAATAATAAAAAATGTATGAAAAATGAACGGGTTTACTAAATAATTTTTTACTGCACATGCGTCAACGCTATTAAAATTTCATTTGCATATTATGTTAGTTAAATCTATACAGCAACTTTTGTGAAAGTCTCAAAAACATAGCTTGAAAACTCTGAAAATTATCGTTAATAGAATATTGTCAAAATCCATTATTCCCAAAATGAAGCAAAAAGATGAGGGGCTGTATCCATATTCCATTGATTAGTACCGACACAGTATTGCACGTACTACTATATTTGGATACAACTCCTTATCTTTTTGCTTTATTTTGGAAATAACGGATTTTGTCCATATTCTATTGACGATAATTTTTAGAGTTTTTAAGCTATGTTTTTGAGACTTTCACAAAAGTTGCTCTATACATTTAACTAACATAATATGCAAATGAAATTTTAATAGCGTTGACGCATGCGCAGTAAAAAAATATTTAATAAACCCGTTCATTTTTCATACATTTTTTATTATTTTTTAATTCTGATTAAAGGGTGTTATGTGCAATGTTGTTTGTCATATTTTCTGAAAAGATTATTGTGTTTTATGAAGAGCTCTGAAAATTATAAGCAAAAAACTTGGAAAAATTTTGGACTGTTTTTATAAAAACTTTAATTTCTCTACGAGTTTTCAAGCTATATTCATAAAAATCGACACAACTTATCACAATAAGCCACTTAATCATTATCTGCAGTTTAAACTGTTTTGCTTCATTAGTTTTGACAGGGTGATCCAAAAGATCTTCGTTCTTTTTCAATTTATTGACGGTCCCCTGTTAGATTACGGGGAAAAATCTTTGTCAAAATATATGACGTGTACTATTTTGTTTACACACCAGTAGTTTCAGAATGATTCCTTGTGTATATTTCAAGATATTTAACTAAACATCAAAAATCGAAAGTTTCAAGATTTTTTTGGCGGTGACTGTACAGTGGTCGAAATTATTTGTGTGTTCCTGTAAATACTATCTGATTTCTATTATACAGGAAGGAACTTGTATTAAACTTCAGCCAACGTACCGTAATTTCAGGTGTATAAGCCGCAGATCAAACAATTCTTTTTCGACCCAGAATTTTTTAAGAAACAAATATAACTACTTAGATCGCCGTAAATATTTGTCTTCAATCACTAAATAAGATTTCTGGGTCCAAAAAGAATTGTTTGATCCGAGGCTTATACACGCGAAATTGTTATATCAATTTCATAAAATGCAAACTTGTTTAATATAAATAAAACACGCCCCAAACGATGTTTCCCCTTATACCGGGTGTCCAGTAAATAACTGACCCATTTTGAACTTAAATAACAAATAAACGGTTTGAGATAATAATGCGCGGTTTGCGGTATTGTTATTAGAAAATCAATAAATTTTTAAACATATACTTTCTTAATATAGTTCAAATTTCGGAAAAAAAATATCGCGCTGGCGGTAACAGGCTGTTTGAATACAGACATGACTCTAATTTTCATAAATATGAGATTTTCGGCTGGATCTGAATCTATATGTTTTCGAATCTGAAATTATATGTTGAATCGACTCTCGAATCAGCTTCAGAAATAGGGTACGTTGGTTGGAAAGTGATTTAAAATAATATTTATGATTGAACCATCTGTATTATATTTCCCCTCCTCAGTCTTGAGACTGAGATATTATTTTAAATATTATTATACACATTAACAAAGTGCATATTTTAAAATTTATTTATATTCTAATAACAATACAGCAAGCCGCGCATTTTTTATCTCAAAGAGTTTTTTTGTTATTTACACTCAAAATGGGTCAGTCATTTACTGGACACCCGGTACCATTATGTTGTGGGATACTTTTGTGTGGCTCTGTGAATTAATAACAAATATTCTTTGCATCACAGCTTGTAAAATATGTATATTTTAGTATAAAATTCATAGATTCGTGTAAGTTCTATTATATTCGAAAGAACGTAACTTTATTGAAATGTGCTTGAAACTATTTTCTCCTGTTGGACGTAATGTAATGAGATACCTTTAATTGTCCCTGTTATTAAACTATACATCCGATTTTAATAACATTTGAAATGATTTGACAAAAATTATGCAAAAGCTATATATTTTAAATCTCAAACGATTTGGTTGGGTAGTTTTTGCTCAGTTATATGCGGGCAGACGGAAGGACAGACAGAGAGACAGACGGAACGATGCCTATAGGTGCTATGTGTATTTAAATAATTACGAACGCACCTAAAAGTGTTATGATATTGATGTAATAGTATATAGTATTTCGGATACAGTATAATAGCCTAAATATCCCTTTAAATACTATCTGCTTTCTATTATACAAGAAATAACTTGTAGTATTCCTCAGCAACATATATCAATTCAAAAACGTTAAACAGTATAATACAGTTAAAAAGCGCACCAAACAATGTTCTCCCTTTATCAATGTAAAGGAATACTTTTGTGCCCCTGTAAATCAAAAACAAATGTTCTTTGCTCCACAGATTGTACAGAATGTATATTACAGTATATACTTCATAGATGGATATCAATTTTATTATGTTCGAAAGAGTGTAACACCATTCAAATGCACATGAAACTTTTTTTTCCCATTGACCGTAATGTAAGGGAATACTTTTGATTGTCCTTGTAATTGAACTATATGTCCGATCTCATAAAATATTAAATGATTCGACACCATTATGTAATAATTATATTTTTTAAATTTAAAACGAATCGGTTGGGTAGCTTTTGCGTTTTTACATGCGGACAGACGGACGGACTAAACGACGACTATAGGTGCTACGTATTTACATAATTAGGAACGCATCTAAAAAAGCAAGAAATAAAAGTAACAAGTTGGAAATTGCACGTGAAGCGTAGCAAATGAGGTGCGTTCGTACGATAACGAAGTTTTAAAAATATTCAGATCTTGATGATATAGTAGAGCGTACTTCGGATACAGTATAGTAGTCGAAATCTTTGTGTTTCTGTAAACATGCCGGAAGTAATTTTTATTACACCTCAGCAACGTATATCTTATTCATAAAATGTGAAATAGCTGAATATAATTAAAACACGCCCCAAACAATGTTTCCCCGTATAGCATTATGTAGTGGAATACTTTTGTGTGGCCCTGTAATTTAATAATAAAAATTCTTTGCATCACAGATTGTACAGAATGCTTATTTTAGTATATACTTCATAGATTCATGCCAATTCTATTATGTTCGAATGAGTGTAACATCATTAAAATGCATTTGAAACTTTTTTCCACATTGACTGTAATGTAACGGAATCCTTTTGATTGTCCCTGTAATTGATCTATACATCCGATTGTCATAACATTTAAAATGACTCGATAAAATTACGCAATAATTATATGTTTTAAATTTTAAACGATTAAAATGCTTTTGAAACTTTTTTCCCCATTGACCGTAATGTAACGGAATCCTTTTGATTGTCCCTGTAATTGATCTATCCATCCGATTGTCATAACATTTAAAATGACTCGATAAAATTACGCAATAATTATATGTTTTAAATTTCAAACGATTAAAATGCTTTTGAAACTTTTTTCCCCATTGACCGTAATGTAACGGAATCCTTTTGATTGTCCCTGTAATTGATCTATCCATCATAAAATTTGAAATGACTCGACAAAATTACGTAATAATTATGTATTTTAAATTTCAAACGATTCGGTTGGGTAGTTTTTGCGTTGTTATATGCGGATAGACAGACGGGCGGACTGAGCGACAACAATAGGTGCTACGTATTTACATAATTACGAACGCACCTAAAAAGAATCAATAATAACCTAAATAAATTGCACGCTATCTAATCTAATCTAGCGTCAGTCATTTTTCGCCGCCATTTCAAACTTTCCCCAAAAATATTTTTAGAAGTTCATGTAAACCTAGTTTCGTCTATGTAGCATTATGTAAAACTACAAACGTTATCCCCCTCCCCTCTCCTTAAATTGATGATTCACATTTTTTCAGCTGATTGAGATTCAGGAAATCCTTAGGAAATCTTTATCGGATTATCGTATGAATTAGTTGTAAGCGGTTTGCTAAAGACTAAACGAAAAAAAAAAAGTGTTTCTTGTGGAAGTTTTTAAAATCAGTTTTATGAGGTCAAGAATGAGCTGTTTCATATTTTCTATTTTAAATGGTGAGAATTTGCAAATGCCATGCGTATTTCTTCAATTAATGCAGAAAAAATATGTGAAAATGGAATCTGTATGTTATGGAATCTTGTTTTAAACGGAAACATTTTCAGGTACCACAGAAAAAATATCGTGTATAACTGTACAGACATGAAAATACAGTAAACAACCCTTACCACACTGGAAAAAAAAAAAAAAAAAAAAAAAAAAAAAAACTGTCATTTATTTTTTTATTTTCTCGTTTTTAATGATGTCTACTAAATTTGCTTAGGGGGCCACATATTAAAAAAAATCACTAATGGTGAATTCCATGAAAATGCGACATGGACATCATTTTTTAAATTTGAACTAAATTAGTTTTTTTTTGTTCCAATTGATAGAAAATAAGTCAAATTTCATGAAAATAACAAGATATAATAAGATAATTGTAAAAATAAATTTTTATAGTTAATTATTATCAAGACTAACTTTGAAATCAAAAATCTGCTATTTTTACCTCTAGTTTAATGTCCCTTGAAGCATTTAAATATCACATAGATTTTTGAAACAAATATATCTTTTTAAAAAATGACTAACAGTATGTTTAAAAACACCAAAGTTTTCACTTGAAATATTTTAATTATTTTGCTATTGCCCTCAAACTTTATATTAGTCTTCATGTCATGTCTGTCACAGAAAATGTCGATTTTTTTATTTTCAAGAAAATCTACTTGATAAAAATTATTAACACTTTATTTTCTCTTTTTATATGTCAAAAGGAACAGTTCATAAAAAAATTGAAAGATAAATTAAAAATCTGAGTGAAATATAAAGCATTACATTTTGTCATGTCTGTCAAATTTGTCATGTCTGTCACGCTAGTCATGTCTGTCACAATTAGTTTTTCAAGCAACTTTACCTTAATCTCTTTCCTAGAAAGTTATTTTTGTAATTTTTAGGTGCGTTCGTAATTATGTAAATACGTAGCACCTATTGTTGTCGCTCCGTCCGTCTGTCTGTCTATCTGTCCGTCCGCATATAACAACGCAAAAACTATCCAACCGAATCGTTTGAAATTTAAAATTTATAATTATTACATGGTTTTGTCGAGTCATTTCAAATTTTATGAAAATCAGATGGATAGATCAATTACAGGGACACTCAAAAGTATTTCATTACATTACGTCAATGGGGAAAAAAAAGTTTCAAATGCATTTTAATCGTTTGAAATTTAAAACGTTTAATTATTACATAATTTTGTCGAGTCATTTCAAATGTTATGAAAATCGGATGCATAGATCACTTACAGGGACAATAAAAAGTATTCCGTTACATTACGATCAATGGGGAAAAATGTTTCAAATGCATTTTAATGGTGTTACACTCATTTGAACATAATATAATTGACATGAATCTATGATGTATGTACTAAAATCTACATTGTACAATCTGGGATGCAGAGAATATTTATTATTAAATTACAGGGCCACAACAAATGTATTCCACTAAATAATGTTATACGGGGAAACATTGTTTGGGGCGTGTTTTAATTATATTAACCTACTTCACATTTTATGAATAAGATATACATTAATGAAGTATAATAAAAATTACTCCCTGCATATTTACAGGAACACAAAGATTTCGACCACTATACTGTATCCAAAATACGCTCTACTATATCAGCAAGATCTGAATATTTTAAAACGTATAGTACGAACGCACCTCATTTGCTACGCTTCACGTGCAATTTCCAACTTGTTTAACTTAGTATGATGCCAATAATATTTCTTTATAACTCAACTCAACAAAATGCTTAAATTTAGAATGCATGTCATTGTTACCAGATAATTATGTTGATACCGATTTTGTTTCAGATATATTATCTGTCACAATTATTTTTTCAAACAGTTTTGCTTTAATCTTGTGATTTGAAAGTTGTTATTATCTAACTTGGAATTGGTGGCTATGGTATTTCTTCATGTGAAACGTACACAATCTAAAGTTTTGTACTATTTAAAAGAAAATCTGCCAAATAGAATATTTCTGGTACAAACTCATTTCAGTGAAAACTTCCAAGGGATTTTATAAATTAAAATTTTTTTTTTTTGAGATTTTTTTAACATAATTATACTCTTATATCATATAATAACGAACCCTTATATCATATTCTAATCTCCAAGTTGTGATAAAAGTAAAGAAAGTAATATTTAAGAAAAAAATACTTAAATTCATAGAAAATTGTACACGTGTCATGTCTGTCACAAAACTTTGTCATGTCTGTCACGCTGATAAATATTTTTTAATATTTTACTATTCGCAAATTTTTCAATATTTTTCTTTCTGCTTCACATATCCAAGTCTTATTTTGTTTCCTAAAAAATTCTGGTCTTAGTATGCATGCCAATTAAGAGCAAATGATGATAATATGTGTCTAGTCAAAATCTATGTCTAAATTTTGTCATGTCTGTCACGGCGGATTTTAACCCTCAATTAAATTAAGTTTTTCCTTGAATTAAAATTTTAGTGTTTTTTTATAGCATAAGGCCTATATTTACATCACTCCTTGCATTTTTTTAACTATCAATTAATATTTAGTACTTAAAGATGAACAAAAAAGTTCTCTCAGTCATGTCTGTCACAAAATGGAATTCACCTAATTTTGTTTTCTTCAATGTTTTTTGTAATAAAATCCAAAAGACGCAAACATAGATTTTTCGAGATTTCCCAAAATTTGATTATCTTTATAAAGCGAGTTTTGAAACCCACGTTCTCAATTGTAAGTTAAAACAAGTAGAAAATTCCACTTCAAGTGCAGCAAATGAGGTGTGTTCGTAATATAACGAAATTTTAAAAACATTCAAACATTGGTGTATAGTATACACTACTTCGGATATACTATATATAAGCCAAAATATTTTGTGTGTCTCTGTAAATACTGTCTACTTCCTATTGTACAAGAAATAACTAGTAAACCACAACAATGTATATCAATTTCATAAAATGTGAAATTGTTTAATATAATTAAAACATGCCCCAAACAATGTTTCCCCCTATAACATTATTTTATGGAATACTTTTGTGTGGCCCTGTAAATGAATAACACACAGATTGTACAGAATGTATATTATAGTATCATATGAAAAACTGGCGAATTAGAGAGACAAGTAGAGTTCGATCTATAAAATGATACAGTAACAAATTGGCAAATATATTCACTATAACAAAGTGCGTAGAAAAGAAATGGTATCAGATTGTCGGTAAAGCTCATGGAATTACCCAAATTTTTGTTAGCTGAAAATGTGGACTGAGCTTTACTGGTGCCTTAAACTCAGTCATGGAAAAAGAGGTATTTTTAATGCACTCCATATTTCAATAAACCATAATCAATTTAAAAATTTGGGTCCATAACTATGAATTACATGCTGATGTAATAAAGAACGAGAATCTAAACGGTCCACTCAAAACAAGGTGTGGACAAAATTCCATTCCAAGAGATTTTGATAAGTAGAAGATGAAAGCCCCGAGTAAACCCAAAATCTTAAACATATACGATTCAACCGTATATTAAATATTTATGTTCAGAAATATTTTTCTACGTCAATTCCTCAACAATCTGACTATATTAATGTTATACGTTAATTATTACTTCATGGTTTATAATCGTTTAGCGTTGTGGATCTTAGCTGATTTGAGATAACATAACTATATATTCTATTAACTATTTTGCCCAGTAATCATTTTCAGTGGATAATAGTATGACTCTGAATATGAGGCACCAGTAAAGCTCAGTCCACATTTTCAGCTAACAAAAATTTGGGTAATTCCATGAGCTTTACAGACAATCTGATACCATTTCTTTTCTACGCACTTTGTTATAGTGAATATATTTGCCAATTTATTACTGTATCATTTTATAGATCGAGCTCTACTTGTCTCTCTGGTTCCACCAGTTTTTCATATGATTTCATAACTTTTTCTGATCCTTTCAGGAATTTGATCAACCACCCCAACTAATAAATTTAAACTAATATTAGTATTAGGTTAAAGTTACTAGTAGACATATTAGTTTGGAAAAGTACCGGAAATAGAGCCAAGTTGGCGTCAGTTTTGGCGAATAATTTTGGTCACCAGATTTGGCGATATATCGCCAAGTTGAAGACAAACTTGGCAATGTTTGACGACAGAACCGCCCTCGTGATAGTCCCCTCTACAGTTTCGCGGTATCTATGCAGATTTTCATTTGTCCATTGGTATCTACACAGATTTTCATTCTTCTATTTCCAAATCGTTACTTTTCTTACATATAGAAGAATTTTTTTCTAAATTATCTTTTTATAATGAGATATCTGCATTATAGTAATTGTTTTGACTTAGGAAATATTCAAATAAAGGTGCGATGTTGTTTTTAACATAAATTTAGTTACAGTTTATACATTTGTTTATGAAAAATATGCATTTTCTGTTTCGAATGACGTCAACTTCAAAATTCAAAAATCTATCAGGGTCAATCCATTTCAAGTGGTCCAGCACTGGTCGCTCGACTATTTTTAAAAAATCTGAAATTTTTTGTACAACAACCCTAACATGGTGGAAGTTCAAAATGACCGTTCTTTTAATTCTACTATTTTTTGTTTGTGCATAGCGGCCATCTTTGTTTCATCGTGTGCAGCGATTTTCTCAGATACTAGGATACACAAAATTGTAAATATCTCGTCTTCTATTTTACCAATTGAAATGGGGTTTGCAGCATTTTGTTCAGAATAAAATAGGCTAAATACACAGTGATAGAAAAATTTTGAAAAATAAATTTTTACAGGTGAAATTTTAGTACAAAATGTACGATTTTTTCCAAAATCTATCCGTTTGCAAGAGGAAAATTTTCATGCAAGGGAAACTGTCAACCTTACACAATTTTTTCTACAAATAAGTCAAAAATGCGTGTACTCATACACCAAGTCCCAGATCTGGGAGTTAATTTCTCTTTGCGAAAAAAATTCCGAAATTCGTCAAAAATTTCAAAAATCGCACTATTTAGGCTTTGATATCTCTGGTGGGGCACGAGATAAAAATCTGAAATTTTGGCCTATGATAGTATCGTATAGTAGCGTAATGTACAAAAAATTTCAAGAAGGAGATTTGACTACAAGCTGAGATATGACATGGAAAATATGTGAAAACAATACTACCAAACTATTGTAAACCTACTATGTAATTGTTCAACAAGACTGTCAACCTTGCACATTTTTTTCTACAAATAGGTCAGAAGTGTGTGTACTCATACACCAAGTCCCATATCTGGGAAATGATTTCTCTTTGCGAAAAAAATTCCGAAATTCGTCGAAAATTTCAAAAATCGCACTTTTTAGGCTTTGATATCTCTGGTGGAGCACGAGATAAAAATCTGAAATTCTGGCCTTTGATAGTATTGTGTAGTAGTGTTATGTACAAAAAATTTCAAGAAGGAGATTTGACTACAAGCTGAGATATGACATGGACAATATGTGAAAACAATACTGCCAAACTATTGTAACATACTATGTAATTGTTCATACCTCCAAAATTTTAAATTAATTATTTATGGTACAAAGTTAAATGTTAGTTACAAATATCTTTTTCAAATGCTTCTGTGTGATTTAAACAATTCAGAATGTATGCTAAACCAATACACTATTTGTCCAGATGAACAAATCTACTAGAAATGCTATTCGAACAATTTTACTCGGAACACATTTCAGGAAAAGTAAATTACAGACAATGAATTGCAACTGATCGAGTTGACATGGCTTCAATTATGAAACGTAAAGAATTTCATTCAAGCTAACAAGGGATGACAAGACTTGGGGGGCTTCAAATAAAATTTTTAGAAAGAACAGCCTGATGGACTGATAACAGTAACTGGTCGAACTCATAACATCTCTCGTAAATATTGTTAAGATCTTTGTTGAGCATATATAGTATTTTGTAAATTAAATGCTTTTTATTTAACTGTTTTCAAAAAAACGATATTTTCTGTGTAAATATTGTAATGAGACTAATCTCATTCTCCTAATGTACTCGTAATAGCATTTCTTAACATTTTTTAATCACCGTATCACAGCTTGTAGTCAAATCTCCTTCTTGAAATTTTTTGTACATAACCCTACTACACAATACTATCAAAGGCCAGAATTTCAGATTTTTATCTCGTGCTCCACCAGAGATATCAAAGCCTAAAAAGTGCGATTTTTGAAATTTTCGACGAATTTCGGAATTTTTTTCGGAAAGAGAAATCATTTCCCAGATATGGGACTTGGTGTATAAGTACACACACTTCTGACCTATTTGTAAAAAAAATTGTGCAAGGTTGACAATCTTTTTGAACAATTACATAGTAGGTTTACAATAGTTTGGCAGTATTGTTTTCACATATTTTCGATGTCATATCTCAGCTTGTAGTCAAATCTCCTTCTTGAAATTTTTTGTACATAACGCTACTACACGATACAATCATAGGCCAAAATTTCAGATTTTTATCTCGTGCCCCACCAGAGATATCAAAGCCTAAAAAGTGCGATTTTTGAAATTTTTGACGAATTTCGGAATTTTTTTCGCAAAGAGAAATTAACTCCTAGATCTGGGACTTGGTGTATGAGTACACGTACTTTTGACCTATTTGTAGAAAAAATTGTGTAAGGTTGACAGTTGCTCTTGCATGAAAATTTTCCTCTTGCAAACGGATAGATTTTGGAAAAAATCGTACATTTTGTGCTAAAATTTCACCTGTAAAAATTAATTTTTCAATATTTTTCTATCACTGTATATTTAGCCTATTTTATTCTGAACAAAATGCTGCAAACCCCATTTTAATTGGTAAAATAGAAGACGAGATATTTACAATTTTGTGTATCCTAGTATCTGAGAAAATCGCTGCACACGATGAAACAAAGATGGCCGCCATGCACAAACAAAAAATAGTAAAATTAAAAGAACGGTCATTTGGAACTTCCGTCATGTTAGGGTAGTTGTACAAAAAATTTCAGATTTTTTAAAAATGGTCGAGCGACCAAAAAAATATTTTCTGGACCACTTGAAATGGATTGACCCATCAGGATAATCTGAATTTTTATTGACCTATAAAAAAAGAACACTTGTTATCATTTCTTTTTTAAATTATTGTGCTGTTTTTAGTTGGTGGCAACTTGAAAGAAATGATTAAATTAGCAGTTATAAAGGAGAGATTTCTATAATGTTAAATTATGGAAGAAGTAGAGCTGTAAAAATTTTACATGGATGCCATTTCTTTAATATTGGATTTTTTTGACAGGACTTTCGAAAGGCACATATACCTAAATTAAAAGCTTTCGAACAAGCTATTACACGTCGCTGAATATTTCTTGGTTCAGGTTATAATTGAGTTGTTTGCCCTTTTATCTTGTTTCAAGTTGAAAAAACTGACAAAACGGGGGGGTTCTGGATCTCCATATCTAATCGGTGGATCTGGATGAAATTTTATAAACTTAGAGGTTTATAATAGGACACTTCGCCTATTCAATTTCGTCGCAATCCGATGATAGGGTCCAAAGTTATTAAGGGGCAAACTTTGGACTTTAACATTAGAGATGCATCTGAGCTCTAGATGCATCTGAGATCTAAGTATACCATACAGCACTATCGTGCAGCATGATATACTTCATAGCAGGGTCGTAGCTAAGGAGGCGCTATGGGCGACCCACCCCTCCCCTAAAATATTTTGAGCCCCCCCCCCCCTGGAAAAGATTTCAAGGTCACTCAATGAACTTCAGTTTTGAAAATTCAAATAAAATTCTTTCAAAAATCTAATTTAGTTTTCAGACAATTTCACAATTTTGCGGAATTACTAACTTGTATCTAAAATAAGTGTTTCTACACTCCCTCATCCTATTTGTATGTATGAAGCTAACATGATACTTAATTTCGCACCAACTATGCACTCAAAATTTTCATCATTCTATACATTTCTTAGCATAAAATTAAGTTATTACAAAAGTTTAATAACAAGCATAGTACATACAATGTGAATATGCACTAATTTACCTTTCTGCGTCAGAGAGAGAGAGAGAAAAAAAATATGAGCCCTCCTACATTTTCTTGAGCCCCCCCCCCCTACATTCTCTTGAGCCCCCCCCCCCTCTATTGTTCACTTCTAGCTACGGGCCTGCTTCATAGATTCATATCCATTGTATTATGTTCGAAAGAGTGTAACATCATTAAAATGCATTGGAAACTATTTTTTCCCATGGGCCGTCGTGTAACAGAATACTTTTGATTGTCCGATTTTGATTGATATTTTTAATTGTCATTAAACTATGCATCCGATTTTCATAAAATGTGAAATGCCTTTCCAAAATTATGCAATAATTATATATTTCAAATTTCAAACGATTCGGAGATTTTTGCTCTAACGAATGAATGCTGAACGATTTTTGCTCTATTGTGGACAGACGAACGGATTGAAAGACGACTATAGGTGCTACATATTTACATAATTAGGAACGCACCAAAAAAAAAAAAAAAAAAAAAAAAAAAAATTGCGAAATAAAAGTAAAAAGAAATAATAACCTAAATAAATTGCATTCTAATCTAATCTAAGCCAGTCATTTCTCGCCATTTTAAACTTTCCCCAAAATATTTGGAAAAGCTCATGTAAACCTAGTTTCGCCTATGTAGCATTATGTAAAACTATAAACGTTATCCCCCCACCCCCGTCGCCATAAATTGATGACTCACATTTTTCGGCTTATTGAGATTCAGGAAATCTTTATCGGATTATCGTAGGAATTAGATGTAAGCGTTTTGCTAAAGACTAAACGAATGGAAAAAGAAAATGCTTGTTGTGGAACTTTTTAAATCAGTTTTATGAGGTCAAGAATGAACTGTTTTATTGAATGGTTTGCATGTGTTTCATTTTAAATAGTGAGAATTTACAAATGTCTTGCTTATATCTTTTATTAATGCAGAAAAAGGCGTATGCAAACGGAATCTGTGTATTGTGGGATCTTGTCTTAAACGGAAATATTTTGGGGTACCGTGGAAAAAAATATCGTGTAATTGTATAGACATGGAAAAAACAATGACCACTCAGGGCCGTAGCTAAGGGGATACTACTGGCGGCTCAATCCACCTCCTAAAACATTTTGAGACTACCCTGGAAAAGATTCCAAGGTCACTCAATGAATTTTTGTTCCGAAAAACCAAATGAAATTCTATTCAAAAATCTAATTTAGTTTTGAGGCTCTTTCACAATTTTGCAGAAATGCTAAATTGTCCTAAAACAAGTGCTTCAAACACTTGCTTATCCTATTTACACATAGGAAGCCAATAGGATGTTTAATATTGCACTAGCTATACATTCAAATTTTTCATCATTCTATAGTTTTCTCAGCATAAAATGAATTTATTACAGCAGTTTAACAGATAAGAAAGATAATTCCTACAGTGTTAATGGACAAATATGTACAGTGTTAAGCACTAATTTATCTTTCTGCATCAGAAAAAGAAAGAAAGTATGAGCCCTCCCCCCCCCCCTACCCTATTATTCAATTCTACGGCCCTGTAGGCACTCTCTACTACACTAAAAAGAAAAAGAAAACTTTTAATAAAATAATTGGGATTATTTATGGAAATTTGCTCGAATGGTCACAAAACTTCTGAATGGATATTCCCTTTTTCAGTTTAAAGTTTCTTAAAGTCAAGGGGCTAACATCATAATACATATTAATGTCCGAATATTCAACTTTGACATTTGTAATGATCGTTTCGCTCTGTGCTTCATTAATTTATTTCCATAAAAACAAAACCCAAATAGCTACCCTTCGAGCTGACCAAAAATAACAAAAAAAGGCTGAATTATAAATGGACATCGAAATCAGAAAAGGAAGGGGAAAAATAAAAAAGCCGGTTCTTTCTTCCGGAACACTGGTCAAGGCACGTGAGTGTGTGTGTTTCACCCAATGGTTGTAAAACACGACGACGCAAGAACTACCTTTTTCATCATCATTATTTAATCTTGAGGGGTCAGTTGTCAGTTTTTGATGAAACAGAATCACGAGTGTTATTCGCTTGAAGCTATTATGTAAAAGGCGATGATGTAGAGGCTTTTTTGTTCACAGATTATAAAAGCCTGGAAGCTAATATGCCTGCAGATTCTGTATGTATGTGCGTAATGCGATGACACTTGATAGAAATATCCGATTTACTTCCAATTTTGATATCGGTACATTCTAATAATTCATTTCCCTGACAATTTTGAGGGTTCAATGGTTAAGTATAAAGAGTAGGGGAACGGGGGGTTAATGTCTCCCTTAATTTAGATAAATGGTTTTTTTCATGCAGAAATATCCGATTAGTTTCAAATTTGGTGTACAGGTTTATTCTGATAAGCTCTTTCCTGATTAGATTCGGAGGTTCATTAGTTAAGTAAAAAGGTGAGGCTAATCCCTTAATTTAGATATATGGGTTTTTCATGCAGAATTATTAGATTGCTTCCATTTGGTATGTCGGTTTATTATGATAAGGTGCTTCGCTGTTTTAGATTCCTGATTAGATTTAGAGGTTCATTGGTCAGGGATAGTGCATACATAATGTTAAGATTTTAGTAGGAGGGGGGAGTTTCTGACGCATGATATTGTAACTGTAAGATACCTCCGGTGGGGGGAGGGGTTTATGTTTTAATATCAATATCATTAGTAATCCAACTAAAATTTCTCCTTTTTTATTTGTAACATGGTTTTTGATTAAAAAAAAATTTTTTTTAGTCTGATATTTATTTTTATGAAAATACAAAATTATTATTAAAATGTCTAAATTATTATAAAATTATCTAATTCTAAAACATGGAATACCACCAACATTTGACATTCCTATTCTTCTTCATATGTATATGCATGTATAATCACTGTAAGAGAAACCATAGGTGAAGTATATTTGAAATGAAGTTTGTGTTTACTAATAAATAAAAGCGAAAGAGAAATAATGTTGTCTATTTGCTTTGTTGGATAAGAATTTTATTTTCTATCCCCCTTCCTCCGGGCAGGGCAAGTGAAGTAAGACATTATTATTGTTGAGTACATTATGAAACTAGTCGTTGAAGGCCACCGTAATACTTACCCATCATGGATATGCATAACATACTATATGAAAACATAACATACAGGGCCGGCGCTAGACATTTCGCCGCCTGAGGCGAGCCTTATTTTGCCGCCCCTATGACGTTATCTTTTTTTTTTTTACCACTACTCAAACTTTTTAAAAAATGAATAAATTATTATAATAACTATAATTTATTTGCATAAACATAATATAAAATATTAGCCGCCCTTGGCGACCAGTTTGGTCTCCCTTAAATGCATACGAACAGCGGCGCCAACTTATATGGGACCGTGGGCCCTGAGCCCTCCCAATAATTTTCATTGCGCTAATTCGTTATTTATTTCATTGTTATTTTAAGGTACCCTGGGGTAATAACGCCACGTTAAGGTTCTAGCAATTTTCACGGCTCAGTTTTAGTTTGTATTTTTCAAACAAATATATGATTTGATACAGCAACTCATTGACTATCTATATAAAAAAAATATTTTAACAGATATGAATACATAAAATGTAATGGCGTGATTTCTTGACCAATGCTATTTGGCGTTATTACCCACCTATATGGGTAATAACGCCATGCAAACAAAACTATGAAATAAGTTGGAATAACTGCATGTAGATTGCCCAATTCTAAAAATACAAACTCTCAGCTCTAGAAATTGACAAATTGCATCCTAAGCTATTGAAAATGTTCATTTTTTTGTGAAAGTGTAAGAAAAATAAAGGTGTGGTGTGGGGAGGGGGGGATAAGGCAAAAGAATATCAGACCGTGAGCTTCTTTTTGCTTAAAAAACCGCTTAAATAGAATTATTAGAAACATTGCACAGCTTTAACTGTGTTTATTTGAATCAGTATTTAGGATGTAGCTCGGCCACTGTACACTCTTAAAAAAACTTCCGTCTTTTCACAGAAAAAGTACTGGCAGCACTGCTGCCAGACATTGTCTGAAAAAAGTTTGGAAAAAATCAACGCGGAAGAGGTGGGGATCGAACTGAGGACCCCAGGATTACAAGGCCAACACTCATCCACAGCGCCACGATTGCTCATGAATATTTTGCTTTAAAATAGAAGCGTTGATTTCATATGGGTGTGGTTTGGTGTATTTCGTTAAAAAGCTTTATGAAACTGTGGCTTGTTTTTTTTCTTTACGTTTAGTATTAAAATAGTATAAAAATGTGAATTTTAAATATATAACGTAGATTGTCAGAGAAAAAACATGGATGTTTTATTTTTATTCGGTAAGATTTTTTTTTAATAATATCAATTTTTTTTGCATTTTATTTTTTAATTAAAATATTTTTTAAATGTCTTCACTTAAAGTATATTTTATATGCGAATATTTATCATAGAAATAACTAAGTATATTGAACTTTATTCAACTTATCCAACTTTGAATAACAGATTGTGAGAATTTTTGAACGAATAAAGAAAGTAATTGTTATTTATTTTTAAATTGGAAAACATTTTTGTCTTCTAAAACTAAATTAGACATTTTAATCGATAGAATATTTTTGTTTTTCATTTTAAAAATAAATTCGAATTTATTACTAACAGACCCAATGCGCATGCGTGCTAGATATAAACGGAATTGTTTCCTCATTTTTCGACTTTCGGAATGAACTCACAGAACAAATACGTTTTCTGGGAGAACAGAAGTTATTTGTGAAAAAATAACGATAACTTAGTGTATATTGACGAATTTTTCTGACAGTGTAGGGAATCAACCGGGGTAAAAATTGCAAGGATTGGCGTTATTACCCGTTATAGTTATTGCGCTGTATATTTTAAATTATAAATTATCTCAAGAAGATATCCAAAATCTTCAACAACATTTTGAAAGGCCATGAAATGTACTACTTCCGGATAGAAAAAATAGTCTTCACATCACAAAACGTATCTCGCAAATTTTAGATCAAGCGTTAATTTTAGCTGCTTGTAAAAACAATAAGACTTAAAAATGAAACAAATTAACTTGAAGCTGTTTTTTGCGATTTATATGACTCAAAACCCTTCTGCGCAGAACACATGGGTGTCATTTACCAAATTATTTCATAATTATGCAAAATATTAGCACTTGGCGTTATTACCCCGTCTGGCGTTATTACCCCAGGGTACCTTATTATTCTTTTTTCTACCCAGAACAAAATTTATTTTGCCAACGACCGCGAATTTTAATTCTCGTCATGACACACATACATCCAAAATAACTGAAGTGTAAATGTTTAACTTTCTGCTGTTTCAATTTGTAGTCCGTCATATTCATGACATGATGATATTACAATAAATACTGACGCATGAGAATATGGTTTTAAAAAAATAACAACTATGTTAAAACATGATAGATTGACTAAAAAATCTCATCTATCACCACCAGTCCACTCTTTAAAGAAAAAACATTTTTATTTTTACTAAAATATCTTTGAGTTCACCCAGTATTTTTGGGCCAACCCAATATTTTTTTTAAGTTGGCGCCGCTGCATATGAAGCAATTAAATCATATTGCTTTTATTCATAATTTATTTTAATTGCTCAGTTTTTTTCCAAATTAGAAGATTCTGATAAAGAATTATGCGCAGACTTCATATACGCACCACATTGGCGCAATTACAACAAAAAGACAAATATTTGCCTCACATGATAACCCGACAATTGTTATTTATTCTTTAATAACCTTTTATTTTCGTTTTTAAAATGATATATAGTCTGTCTCAAAAGCTTAAGCACACTGCAAATTTCGTTTACAATAATTGAAGAAGAAAATATTATATGCTAATTGACAATAAATACTCGACATTTAATCAAAATAAAATAAAATAAGCCATCTTGAGTGATTAAAATAAAAAATATATATTTATTTTTATTTAATTTTTCTTTTTTCTTGAAAAAACGCTGTCTCAAAAGTTTGAGCACTTTATGCAAAGTTTTTAGAAACACGGATTGGCTGTGATAAATGACTTTGAATGACATCATATTGCACTTTTATAAAAGTATAAAATGTGGAGAAATTTTTTCCTCTCGTTTTAAAAATGCCGAAGGATAAAGAATTCACAACGTGTGAGATTTTAAAAGTCTTTAAGCTGAAATTGCAAAATAAAACTGTCTCTGAATTTGCAAAAGTTTTAAATCGATCAAAGTGAGGTATATATCAAATACTCTCTAGAAATGATAATTTTAAGCGAAAACCAAGATGTGAACGACCACGTATGACGACTGTTCAGGTTGATTGGAGAATGCGGAGATCAGTATCTAGACAAAATATGTCCATACGGCAAATTAAAAATAATATCAGTGTACAGGTGTCCAAAGATACTGTATATAGAAGTATTAAAGAATGTGATTACATCATACGAAAGAAAATGGCTCGCAAACCGTCTCTCAAATTGCATCACTAACAGACAGGAATGAACTGGGTTAAAAAAAAAACACGTATCCTTTGGGGACAAATAACTTACTGTTTTATTCAGCAATGAGAAAAAGTGCAATTTAGACCACCCTGATGGTTAGAATGCGTATTGGCATGATTTACGAAAAGAACCAAGGGCATTTTTCAGCAGACAGCAACGTGGTAATTCTGTTATGGTTTGGGGGGGGGGGGGGCATTTGGATTCAATGGTCAAACCACTCTGGCTTTTCTAAAAGGAAGACAAGATTAAAAACGTATAAAGAGACGCTAAATCCATATTTGCTTCCATTCGGTGACATATGGAGGGTTCTGGATGGACTTTTCAACAAATCAGAGCCTCTGTTACACAGATCACATTCTACAAAAATTTTGCTTTCTCAGAAAATTTTTAAAGTTCTTGACTTATCAGCCATAAGTCCTGACTTAAAACTGAATGAGTATGCCTGGGGTATTGTAACCCGCCAGGTTTACGGCAATAGAAAGCAGTATAACGCTATTGAAGAACTCCAAGAGGCCATTTGGAAAGAATAGTACTCTTTGCTATCAGAAACTCTACAAAAACTAATAATTTCAATTGACGCACGTTTATTTGAATTAATCCAAAATCACGGAAAAATAATTTGTAAGTAAGAACTCTGTAAAAAAATAAATCTGGTTGTTTTTGATTTGTGCATAAACTTTTGAAACAGTTTTTTTTTTAAACATTTTTAATTATATTTTTTTACAATTATATAATTTATTTTTTTCTAGTTTCGATATAATCTATTTAAATAATGTTGCGAAATCTGCAGATAAAAAAATGTCATTCATTCTAACTTTTTATAATTTTTTTTTAAATCAACATTTTATGCTTGTTCTTAAACTTTTGAGATAGACTTTATATTGTTTTGTTCTATAATTATTAATTAAACTTTTTTTATTTATTATTATTTCCTTTTTAAAATAATAGGAAAATGTTAAAAAATATGTGTGTAACTGGTATTGAAAATTAAGTTTACGCGTAATTGGCATCAGGAGAAAAATCGCAAAAGTATGGTGCGTATATGACATCTGTGCCAATAAATCAAGCACTCGGTATTTTTATGCTAATTTGGCGCATCGCCAAATATTGCACCCGTGGCATTTTTTCTTCATTTCATTAATTTTATTTTAAATATATTTAATAATATAATCCTTTCACTCATTTAATTTATAATAACGTAACTTTAATTTGAAACTGGAACGTTTAAAATTCATGATTTTTATTTATTTTTTAAGCCAATAGAATAAAAAAATAAAACAAAAATAACGATATTTTGAAGCTCCATAATTACCGCGAAAGAACAAAACATAAATAAATCCCAATTTACCACGGCCTAGATGCGTTTCATTTGGGCGTTACTATTAAACAATTAACAAATAACTGCGATTTTTGTGCCACATACGTTAGCGTAATGTAGATATTTACATTTAAGGAATTTAAAATAATTAAACTACGTAATTTATTTATTTATTTTATTTTATTTATTTTTTGCATCTTTTTAAGCAATAAGTAATTTGGAATTAAATTAATAAATCATATTCTATTAGTATTTTTTTTTTTTTTTCTAAATCAGAAAGTTTTATATAAAGCATAACTGTAACACTTCAAAAACTTTTTTTCCTTTCGAAAAATCACGCATGTTTTGAATATTAGAAAAAAATGATGTTAAAACAAATAAAAAATGCTTTCAAAATAAATATTACTGAGACAAAAGATGTCAAAAAATTAAAATCAATCACATTGTATTTAAAATTTGTGCATGAATTTCAAACAGAAAAGTAACGATATAGTATAACAAGTTATTATTATTTTCTTAAATCGTATATACAAAACAAAATCGCATATTGGTAATATTAATAAGAAAACAGATTCTAAAAATAAGACAAAAATTCAAGAAGTGGGTAATTTCTCATGATTTACCTTTGGCAAAGTCATACATATTAATGTCGAAATCAATATTATAAAGCAATAAATAAATACATAAATACATAAATAAACTTATTAGAACAAACTTCAAAAAACCGCTAAGCAAATTTCAAATAAATATAACTGAAAAGAGGCCAAATTTTAGTGCAGTGTAGGCTAAAAGATTAAAACTAGATTTCTTTTTAATAATGTTAAAAAATTTCTTTGAAACTAAAAAAAGGGGAAAGGTCGCTAAAGATTAAAAAAATGCAGAAAGATAAAATTTACTACAGCGGCTTAAATAATTCTAAAATGAATTTTCTCGCAAATAAAGTCGCAATTGAAAATCGCATTAAAAATCGCAAAACATTGAAAATCACGTAGGATAAAATGTACTTCCAATTAGGCAAAAATTTTCAAACTGAATTATTTTTTACAAAAGTATAAAAAAAAGAAAAATAAATAAAAAGGCAGTACACAAAAACATGCTAAGAATCACGTTGAAAATTAAAATAATAATAATAATAATAATAAAACAAAATAAAAATAAATTCCCTGAAAAAAACATGCAACAATAGTGAAAATTTTGAAACCGAATCCTTTTTACGAATATCAAAACATTGCTGCGATATAAGAAAAAAAAAAAAAAAATGCAGAGGACAAAATTTAATCTAGTGGGCTAAAACATTTGCAATCTGAATTACCAAAAATTTTTAAAAAATGATGAGGACAAAATTTGTTGCATTATGCTAAAAGATTTGAAACGGGAATCTAAGAAAAAAAAATCGCTGCGAAACAGAAGAAAATCTAAATATCACTAGAAGAATTTAAAAATAGCTTGTGGATTCCGAATAAACTTTATTGAAAAAATAACGAAATTTACTACATTAGGCTAAAATATTAAAAGCTGATTTATTTTATTAATATATGGAAAAATCGCCGAAAACACAAAAATCGTCAAATATCGCAGAGGACCAGCTTTACCACACTGGGATAAAATATTCTAACAGGAATTATTTTCTGAATGTCAAAAAATTGGTGTAAAACACAAAAAATGACAAAAAAAAAAAAAAAAAAAAAAAAAAAAAAAAAAAAAAAAATACGGAAAATAAAATTTAAGGTGTCCTAAAGTAATAAGGTCAAGTTTTAACATTACGCGTGAATTATTATTATGAAGGAAACCGGGAGATGACATCTATGGGTTCTGCACAGAAGGGCTCTAAGTCATCTGAATTATGAATAACCGTTAAAAGTTAATTAGTTCAATTTGCAAACATTGTCAGGGAACAGAGCACGTAAGAGTCAACGCCCGATCTAAATTTGCGAGATATGTTCTTTGATATAAAGACTGTGCATTTATTAAGAAATACTTTGTTTATTACATAATTTTTTTGTGTATTTCATGTCCTTTCAAAATATTGTGGGAAATTTTGGATATGTTCCCGAGGTAGTTTGAAAATTAAAATACACTACTTAGTTTCTCTACGAGAATACGTGCTATCCTCATAAATACGAACACAATTTATTGCAATTAGTCACTTAATCATAATCCACAGTTTGAACGCTTTTGCCATATTAGTTTTGATAGGGTTATCCGAAAGATCTTCTTTCTTTTTCAATTTGTTGACGATCCCCAATGGGATTTCGAGAAATCTTCTAGGAAATATCTAGACCTATAGTATTCTGTTTACACACTTGGAGTTTCAGAATAATTCCTCTTGTATTTTTCTAGATATTTAACAAAACATCTAAAATCGCAAGTGTCTGGTAGAGGTCTGCACGGGCCCGGGCTTGGCCCGTGGCCCGTACCCGGCCCGGCGGAATCGTCTCGAATTTTCTAACGGCCCGGCAGATTTAGAATAGTTTTTTCAACGGGCCGGGCCGGGCCGACAAACAACATAAACGGGCCGGGCCGGCAAAAAAATTGAACGGGCCAGACGGGCCGGGGCGGGCCGAAAAAAATTCTTTTCCGGCCGGCCGGCCCGTTTTGGAGATTTCTGCGGAAACGATAAAATATGAGCTATTTTCAACGAAAATGGTTTTAACGAGAATAAGTATAAATGTGGCCATACTAGTTTGACAGCATCAATATAAAAATGCACAGTGTATCGGCATCGGAGAATTACATTATGTGTAAGCCGTTTTAATATATATATTTTTTTTTTGCTGACTCATGCCGGTCCGAGATCACGCTTGCATTTTTTTCTACATATAGACTGGCCGGACCGGTACTAGACTTAATTATTGGCAGAAAACATGATTTGTAAAATTATTAACAGCGATAAAGAACTTATGTTAGCTTAGTCTTCGGATATATACTTCTTGATGATTTTTAAATTAATTTCTCAATAATGCGAAAGTTTGATACATTTTCTGATTAATTTTAAATTGTAAAAGTATAAAAGTGATAAGCCTAACTATTGAAGGGATTTGGAATCGAATAGCGTTTTTCATTTTTGGTAAATAAAATACTTGTATAACCTTGTTGAGATATAATAGTTTCTCAAATGATTGCAGGGTTTTCTCTCTTCCCTTGCTATTGCTTCCGGAAATTCTATTCAAAACGCTAATTATGACAGTATTTTATTTGTTTGCAGTATTCTTAAGTTGCTTGTATTAAAAAATGGATAACGCCATTCGATTATATAGTTTCTGAATAAAGATATCTGCTAATCTTATGCGTTTCTGAGAAGAAAAAAAATTTAATTAAGAAATGTATCAGAAAGGAGCTTCTTTGAATTTAAGAATGAATTTGGATTTGAAATCTATAATAAAATGATATAGAAATATATTTATAAATCTTCTTTTATTAAACAGCTTCAAAATTAACGATGTTTTTAGCTTTCTTTCTTTTTTCTTTTATTCTAAGCCATTTTATTTTTTTAATGAATCTTTATTCGAATGTTGAAAGCCTAAGAATCTAAGTAATCATTAATGTTGTTAATGTGTATTTGCTGTAAAATATGCTGTAAAATCATTCCATAGATATGTATGCAGTATTCTTTAAAGGAATCTTAGTTATATGATAAAAATCTGAATTTTTTAGAAATCGTAGAAATTTTAACGGGCCAAAACGGGCCGGGCCTGTTTTCACTGATTTTTGTACGGGCCGGGCCGGGCCTAAAATATCAAAATTTAAACGGGCCGGGCCGGGCCCGGGCCGAACTTTTGAGTTTTAGATCGGGCCGGGCCGAAATAACTTTCCTACGGGCCGGGCCGGGCCCGGGCCTGGAAATTCCGGCCCGTGCAGACCTCTAGTGTCTGGTCATTAAGGCCATATAATAGTGTATATTAGGCTAAAAGTTTAAAACTGAACTAATATTACAAATACTTAAAAAAAATGCTGCAAAATGACAGAAAAATTCCAAAAATTGCTCTATGTAAGTAAACTTTATTGAAAAGAATTTTTTTTTATCTTAATCTTAAATATTAAAATACATTTCCTTTAACTTATGTCAAAAAAATCGAGAAAGAAAATAAAAAGCCTTTTAAAAATCGCAGAGGACAAAATTTACTACAATGAGAGTAAAAGTATTCTAACAGGAATTAACTTCTGAATATTAAAATAAAATCGGCTCGAAAAGCGGATTACTGCAAAAAATAGCATTGAAAATCGCGGGAGATAAAATTTGATGTAGTCTAAAACAGAATCCCTTTGTGGATGTCAAAATATCGCCGAAAAATAAACAAACAACAAAAAAAAATAAACTGAGGGTTTTTTTTTTTTTTTTTTTTTTTTTTTTTTTTTTTTTTTTTTTTAATTGTGATGTACAATATGTACCACATTAGACTAAAAGATTAAAACTTTTTTATGAATATAAAAAACTGCAGCAGAATGCAAATAACTGTAAGAATAACACTGAAAATCTCAGTCAAAAATCGATTTAAAAAAAGAAAAGAAAGAAAGAAAGAAAACGTGGAAGACAATTTTTACAATACCACTTTAAAAACTAATAATTACATATAATGCTTTAAAAATGAATAAATAATTTTTTTCTGTTGGTTTCAGACACTGAAGATTCCGAAGAATATATTTTTAGAAAAAAAAAAAAAATGACGTCCGTCCTTTTGTATGACTGTAACCGAACAAATTGAGGTAGAGACTTGAGATTTGGTGTATATTTAATATATAATAATTGGAAGAAGCTTATGTAATACCAATAACCTTGATTATCCGGAACTATTTTTTTTTTCGCATTCTCGAAATATTCGTTCTAATGAAAGGTACATAAAAATTTTCGATTTTTTTTTTTTTTTTTTTTTTTTTTTTTTTTTTTTTTTTTTTTTTTTTTAAGGAATGGTTGTAAAAGACAATAAAAAACATAAATTTTGCATATAAAACAAAGCTGATCAGATAATTAGTTGCCCAAATATTTGTAATTCTATTTTCCACATTGAAAGATTTTTCATGACCCTGTATTTCATTCAAATTTCAATTCAAAGATATATTTTAATTGAATATAAGACACTTAATCCGAAGCAGTAAACTGTTAGTTCATATGCTTATTATTTTGGAGTTTATAAGGATGTTTTTTTACGCAATTCGGAACTATTTGAGTAGTTTGGCGTTTTACATAATTTGTCTTAATTGGCTCACTAGAAATTCATTAATAGAGTTAATTCGTTACAACGTGTTAAAGTATTTAAATAAACGTTTAAATTTTATAACTGAATTGCGATGCATTTTATAAATAGATTACACATGTTTTGTTTTCATATATCATATTATGCATATTAATGATGGGTAAAAATTACAGTGCCCCCCCCCCCCACCCCAACGACCAGTTTATTGATGAAACCATTCATGACTTTGTATTTATAAAACCTAACAAACTTTGTAACGTATAACCGTATCGTAGCGGAAGAGTCATTCGATTTCGAATTAAAAAATACAAAGCAAATGATACTACACTTTAGCTTAAGAAATAAAATTGAATTCGCCACCAGAGTAAAGATGCGCCCTTCCCGCCTCATCCCCAAAACATGATATAACAGATTTTCTCGGGGAGGGGGGGGGGGGTCATCGCTCCAGCGGATCATCATTTTTATTATCAAAACAATTTTTTTTTTCAAATTTTTGTGAATGGTCATCAGTTTGTGTATTTACTCATATTTTGCTCTATTTTACATGTACAAATATGCGAGACAAATGCCGCCCTTTTTATGGTGCGCCCTGAGGCGACCGCCTCACTTGCCTCACCCCTGGCGCCGGCCCTGATAACATATGTAAACAATTTATAAAATGCATTACAATTCCAAAATAAAATATAAACGTATATTTAAGTACTAGTGAAAAATGCTCCAAGGAGCAGTGCAAAAGCAGAATATGATTTTAATTGAGCATTAAAAAGTAATGGACAAGTGCTTCTGTTAATTACTGAGCATGAGGAAGGATAAGGGATCCCTTCTTGGCTACAACTCACTTCAATGCCAACTTTGAAAAAATCATATTTGCGCTTTTTCCATACAAAAGAAATTTGCGGCTCTTTAGTAGAATTTTCCACCGTGCTTTAGATGTTAACCAGGGGTGTAGTCATAAAAATAACATAAGATATATGCTCTAAGCAGAGGGATATTCTAGAATGTGTATACTATAAGCTTTCTTGAAAAACAGAGGGTATATGGTGTTCTATTAAAAAGTCCAGAAGGTGTACGGCGTATAGCCTGTACTACATCTCTGATGATAACTGCACTGTTCACTCTGCACTATACTACAAATCAATTTTCTGTGCAATTATACACTTAGGGTATGCTTGGTGGCAGTACATGAATGTGATACCTGCAGGAACTAGGTATCTGGCATTATGTCGCCTTCCTTTACATTTTTGTCTAATTAAGCTGCATCTTTACTGGTTACGTCTTTACACTATACATTTTTATAGTAACTGCGACTGATTTGTTTTCACGGAAAAAGCGCAAATATGATTTTTTCAAAGTTGGCATTGAAGTGAGTTGTAGCCAAGAAGGGATCCCTTATCCTTCCTCATGCTCAGTAATTAACAGAAGCACTTGTCCATTACTTTTTAATGCTCAATTAAAATCATATTCTGCTTTTGCACTGCTCCTTGGAGCATTTTTCACTAGTCCTTCTATTTTTCCATATTCCATAGGGATACTGCACAACTTGTTTTGTATTTTATATATGGAAAACAAAATCTTATTTGTATTGAAATTAAAAAATGCTACATACTCTAATACTCTGGTATTACAAATTAAAAAAAAAATTTTAAACAGGTTTTTCTATACCAAAATTCTACGGTGGTTTTCAAAAAAAAAAAAAAAAAAAAAAAATCAGTTTTTTACTAAAGTGAATAAAATAATAAATCCTTTCAAAGAATAGATTTTTCATTCAAATATCCATTATTTTTGCCAAAAACAGGAACTTTTTTTATGCAAGAGTAAAGTTTGATACAAAAACCATGCTTCTTTTTTTCTTAATCCGTATTTATTACGGACTTATTAAAAACGTACTCCACCGCTTTTATAGGAAACTATTGCTTTACTGTGTTATGGAGCATTCTCATTGGCCATAAAGAGACATTCTATAAAAGCTGTGGAGTGACTCTGCAACAAATGGGTCAAATTTTTAACAGTGCACTGTTAAAAATCTGCTGCATTTTGCTGCAACGCCCTCCACCACTTGTATATAATATCTCTATTCCAACCAATAAAAAGCGCCATTTCACGGCCAAGTAACCGTTTTCTATACAAGCAGGGGAGTGCGTTGCGGCAAAATGCAGCAGATTTTTAACAGTGTGCATATCCTTGGCGCTATAGTTTACAGGAGTGGTACATTGTTCAAAATTTGAAACTTTTGCTGCATCGCCACTCCATCGCTTTGATAGAATATCTCTATTTTGATCGATGAGAATCCTCGATAATGCATTTAAGTAATCGTTTTCTACTTATCTACTATATCGTTTCCGTATATTTATTTTTTCAATCAGCACCAAGGTGCGCACTTTATTAGAAGACGCGCTCTATTAGAGGGCGCATTCTATTAGAATAAATACGGTATATACTTATAATAAATACACTTTTTTAAAGTACAGGGCCCCAATATTTGACAGGTATGCCAGGCATTTTTGCCATTGATGCCATTGTGCTAAAAACAAAATATAAATAAATGAAAAAAATGGATAAAATATAAATTTGGCATGGTGCAAAAAATTGCCTAATTTAAAATTAAAAATCAAATTTGACAGCCACCAGGGCTAGACACCGTGCATAATTATTCAGTAAATGATTCATTAACACTAGAACGTCCGGAAATTCTACTCAAGTTTGAAAATAATATTTCTCACCAGAATTTTTATTCAAAATTATTTAATTGATTTATTTAACGTAAATTTGCGTGGATTAGATTTAAATTATTTCAAGAAAATTTTTCTGGTTCGAATTGAAATTTAGTTACACTAGCTGTTACCCGTGACGTCGTTCACGTAGCATAAAAAAAAGATAAACGCTTTAATTAAGCAAAACATTTCATTAACAATAATTTAAAATATATATAACACATATCTTATACCAGGCTATGGAGTAGTTTATTTTTATTATTTTTTTTTTTTTTTTATAGGGGACTTAAAGAACTCAGTCAAATAAATGGAAAATATGTTAGATAATATTAACGATCGCGAAAATGAAATTGCAACCATTTATACTATAGAACACCTGTAACGCACCCCAATGTAACAGAAATCATGTTGTAGTGCATTTCAGAATTCCATATCAAAGAAAGAAAAATCAAGTGTTAAACCTATAGGTAATAAAAAAAATATCCAACATTTCCATAATACATAACTTCGCCGGCCCATTCTTTTCTGCATCTGTGTATGTGATCTATGTGCTTGTAAATATTCTAAATACAATGTTAAAATTTTGCTTAGTTAGAAAAAGTATAACGAAGATTAAAATTCACCTTTAGCAATTTCTAATAATAGACAGAAACGTACTTGAATTCTTTTGTACAGTCCTGTATATCACGTGCAAATATTTATACGACCGCATATTTAGCTTAAATTATTCAAGCAAAAAACCCGATTCAAATTATTGAATTCATATTTCCGGAAATCGCTATTGCACAGGTGACCATATATCCAGTTTATTGTATAGTCCGATACATGATTTATTTAAATTCTACAAACATCTCTTATTATACCAAATGTAGCTGAACTTCAGGATGCATTAGTTTTCCTTAAAATACATACTACAATTGAAAAAGCTCTTCAGCAATCTTTTCTAATAGACCATACTTTGGATACAATATCTGAGATCTGGACACAGGTCCAAAATCTTTTATGCGTCTCTGTAAATGAACAACAAATGTGATGCAAATCATTCTTTACTGCAAGCATATTAGTAAATTTCAGTATTTGTCATTGTATTGATTATCTCAGTATATTAATTTCATCATGTTTGAAATAGTGCAACGCAATTAAAATACGCTGGGAATATTTTTTCCCCGTAGACTATTATATTACCGAACATTTTTTCTGTTATCTTGTAAAAGAATGTTAAACCTTTTCACCCCATTTTCTACAGAAATCCTGTTTTAGTGCACTTCAGAAACTGATATCAATTTCAATATTATTAAAATAACCTTAATAAAATAACATTATTAAAATATGCTGCAAATGGTTTTACTTCACAGACTATGATATATTGAAATACTTTTGAGCTCACTGTACGCACACTATAAGTACTATACTTAACATATTCGATAGTAACCATGTTCTTGTGAACCTTAAAAATGCATGTAAATTTCATTACATTTAAAATTATGTAACATTATCAAAATACACCACAAATGATTTTTTCGCCGTATATTATAATGTAAGGTCTCCTTTTGAGAGCTCATGTGATTCAGCTATAATTGCTACCTGGTTCATTTTCAATGCCGCATATGCTATAGCAAATTTCAATAACGTATGTTATTTTCGTATGAATCCCACTATATTTACTCAAGTTGAAACACGGACAAACAGACGGCAGACCCCAGGCACTCGGCATCTGGTATACAGACAGGTTGAAGTCGTAAACACTTTTAGACCATGTTAGAAAGTGTCGAAAAGGGGGTAGTTTCCGTAAAACGAAAAAAAAAAAACAGAATTTTTGAAAATTTAAAAACTTATACTTTGTTTCAGATATGACGTTACATTGATATTTTTAAAATTCTTAATGGAAAGTATTCCTGTGACGTCACAATTGGTAAAAAGTTGAATTTTATAGCCTCGAACCGAAAGAAAGAAAAAGGTTCATTTTTATTACGGATTAATATCTGGAAAAACTACTAAAATATTCATATTCTTGTAAAGTGTGAAGTTATATTCTGGTGAAGTCTTCAAAGTGTAAAAGAAATTTTATATAATCGTCTGCGTGATATAAGACGAAAAACAGTATTCCTCTGACGTCACAATTGCTAAAATCGCGGTTTTTAACCTCGAACCGAAAACAGAATAGGATCCATTTATTTATTTCATTTTCTTTTATCACGTGAAAATCTTTCAGTTGAAAATTAATTACAGAAGAGAAATAATTATTCCGGTTTTTTTATTTTTTGGCAACGAAAAAAGAAAGATGATTAAATATTATGAAATTTTTTTCAATTTATTCTGTATGAAAAATAGTGAAATGTTGAATTATTAAGAAAAATATTTGAATAAAATAAATAAAAATTAGCCTATGTTCATTTCAGACCAATAATCTAACTATATACAAAAATTCAAAGACATTAATCCATCCGTTTTGAAGCCAAGTTCATTCCAATTTTCGGACACACTTTCACATTTATAATATATATAAGGATGATTGGAGTCGAATCGACTCCATCCGGGCGTTCTAGTGTTAAAAAATGACAAAAATCAGCATGTCAAAAATTTCAAAAAAATTCATAATTCGTTAAAAAATTAAGTTAAAAATAAGAGAAAAAAAAGCATTCTGTATTTTTTTATGCTTAATCGAATGGTGTAACTGGTTTTTCTCTCCGATGATCACAAGTACCTTAGATTGATGACTGCCATTCTTTTATTTCATCTTGTAAAAAAACTGTTTAACGTAAAGCTATGAATTTTTGCAGGATTAATTAGCATCGCAAAATCTTTAAAATAAACTTTACCGCAACATTCTATCTGCAATAGAACGTTAGATATACCCATTTATGACCAAGTTTGGAAAATACGCAATTTCAGAAAAACCGCCCAGCGAAATAACGTTTTCTCGATGACTACCTCGGGATAAAAAGTTTGTCTTTTGTTAAAAAAAAAAAAAAATTAAATTTTTATCTTTAGTAGTTTTCGAGAAAAGTGCTGGGACACAAAATTTTTGTCATATTTTCAGAATACTCTACAGTACACCTACAGTATGCCATAAAAAAAAATAATTTTTGTGCTATGTTGTGCGTCTTGGTCAGACGAACATTTAAAAAAAAAATCATCAAAATTGGATAAGTATTTAGTTAGTTATTGCAAAAAGAAAAATTGAAAAATCCGTGTGCACCATCGCTCAATCATATTATTGTAGCGCGCTGCCGCGCGCACAATGATTTTTAACACATCATCAAGCTCTATTAATGAATTTCTGATGAACCAATTTTGATAAATTGTATGAAAATCCAAACTATTCAAGTAGCACAGAATTGCATAAAAAAACATCTTCATAACTCTAAAAAAATTATCATATTCACTAACGGTCTCTTGCATCGAATTAAATGTCTCATTTCCAATTAAAATATATCTTTGAATTGAAATTTGAATGAAATACAGGGTCATGAAAAATCGAAGAATGTGGGAAACAGGATTAGAAATATTTCGACAACTAATAATCCGATCGACTTTGTGTTTTATGCAAAATTTGTGTTAATATATTGTATTTTGCGTCCATTCCTTGAAATAAGAAAATTCGAAAACTTTTATATACCTTTCATCAAAACGAATTTTTCGGGAGTCCGAAAAAATAGTTCCGGATAATCGAGGTTACTGATATTAAATAGGCTTCGTCCCATTCTTATATACTAAGCACTTACAAAATTTCAATTCTCTATCTCAATTTGTTCGGGAGATAGAGCGGTTACAGACAGACAGACACACAGACGGACGGACGGCAAATTTTTTTCTCTAAAAATATGTTTTTCGGAATCTCCAAAACGTGTAAATCCGTCAAAAAAAAAAAAAAAAAAAAAAAAAAAAAAAATCGATTTTCAAAACGATTGCAAGACTTACCCTATACTACGTATGATGGGTAAGTAAAAAATAAACAAAATTGTAATTTAACAAATTACAACGGCTATTTGGAAAAGAATATTTTCAAAGACTCAAATTTTAAACACTTATAAATAATTCGATATTTAAATTAATAATACAGTAAAACCTCCATAACGGACACTCCCGAATAGCGGACACCTCTATTTAACGGACAGTTTACCGATCCCCACTCCCAAAATCTAAATTTTTGTATGTTTAGCCTCTGAATAACGGACATTCCGAATAGCGGACAGTAATTTTGGCGATAAAGTATGAAAATTTGTTTTTAACGAAGAAGAAAAAAGTAAAAAGTCTCTAAATTTGTCACAGCAATGTGTCACAATTTTGTGATCACAGAAAATCTTTCCTCGCACGTCCATTATTAAATTCAGGGGATGGTCTAGAGGGCATTATTTCCCGGAGCATCACAATGCTCCCCCTCCCCCAACTCCCCTCCGTAAAATTAGAGATTTTATGCTTTTAAGAAGTGGCAAAATACAGTGAGCACAGTTATACTTTTTTTTTCTTTAAGATGATTCAGAAAAATAAAAACTATTGACCGGTTTAAAATTTCACATTGAAAAAAAAATTACATGTAATCTTTAAACGCAAAAGGAAACTTTTTAAATACATTTTTTTCGTAAGAATGTAATAAACATTGTATAAAGGTATGCATCATTTTATTTCATTTTTATTGCTTAAAAATATTTTTTAATTTTTGATTAATCATATATTACAATTTTAGGACATATAAAAAACCAATTAATGAAACTTTAAGCATTTCTTAGCAATTTTTGAATCTCCGAGGTTTTTCCCAATAGCGGACACCTCCGAATAGCGGAAAATTTTCGCGCTCCCGAGGTGTCCGTTATTTGGAGGTTTCACTGTATTAATAAACATAATTTTTAGGATGATTATAATAAGTAATATATTATGTACGCCGTGCATTAAACATTAATATTCCTAAAGCAAAGATAACAAAAAAAAAAAAAAAAAAAAAACCCAGTAGATTAAAGATAGACAACTTTAACTGTTTAAAATGTGCATTTTTATTGGATGGAGTTAACCAGACTGACTTCCGGAAGCCTCCTATTAAGTACGACATGGATTAAACATACATATTCCTACACTCATTACAAACAAATTTTAAATGAAATTTCAGCTTTACAATTTTCGAAACTGCAAGTTTTAAAACTTCTAAACACCGCGCATTTTAAAATTTGTACACCGTTGCGTAGAGAAAAAACAAGTTGGAAATTGCACGCGAAGTGTAGAAATGAGGTGCGTTCGTACTATTACGAAGTTTTAAACTTCGTTTGTTACTCTCATATATCAATCTCATAAAATTGTAAATAGTGAATTACAATTAAAAGGCTCATCAAACAATGTTCTCCCTATACCATTATGGAATGGAATTCTTTTGTGTGGCCTTGTAAATCAATAACAAATTTCCTTTGCACCACAAATTATGTAAAATGTATATTATAATATGTACTTCATAGATGCATATCAATTTTATTAATTTCGAATGAGTGTAACACCATTAAAATGCATTTGAAATTTTTTCCCCATTGATCGTAATGCAACGGAATACTTTTGATTGTCCCTGTAATTGATCTATGCATCCGATTTTCATAAAATTTGAAATGACTCGACAAAATTTTGTAATAATTATGTATTTCAAACGATTCGGTTGGGTAGTTTTTGCGTTGTTATATGCGGACAGACGGACAGACGGACGGACTGGACGACCACTATAGGTGGTACGTATTTACATAATTACGAACGCACCTAAAAATGCACTTTTTAATGAAATTTGATTGAAATCTCTATCACAATTTGTTTTGAAGTTTTTATTACTCTTTTTGTCATTGTGGCAACAGAAGTATTCCATTTTCGGACATTAAACTTGGACCAATCAGGAAACGAACAAAATTAAATAAGTTGCGGAATTCAACCGATTAAAAGATACTTTAGATTTCCCAATTCTCTACCGAGAACAACAACTATTTTTCCCAAATAGTTAATAAAAAGCTATTATAAGACAGTTTTAAATAACTACATATTTACATATTTACCAATTATACTAGGTATTATAACAGTTTGAAATGGGGTCATTTATACATGCTTTAAAAAAAAAAAAAACTTTATATTCTTTAAATGTAGTGCATAAACATAAAATAAAATTTCAGATACTTTATAATAAATTTATTTATATTCTCAATCATAAGAATAGCATTTCGTATAGTTATATTTAAAATCTATCAATAAATCTAGTACTATTTCGTAAAATACGTACATCGTATGAAACATTTAAAAGTTTAAAAAATGATTCTTCCTTATATGCATTCCAAAAATTGTATAATTCTTCTTAAAACATATCTGTATTACTGGATACATAAAAGTTACTATAATATATTACTTTGTAATTTAATCATAGCACATGAACCATTTAAAAGTTCAAATAAAATACAGTCGAGCCTCTATATAACGAAATCCATCGTTCCAGTAAAAAATTCGTTATATAGAGAAATTCGATGTATAGAGAATGAATGATGTTAAAAATCGTATTTAATGTGTGAAATTTGAATTTTTTGTTGTTTTGATTTTAAAATTGTTATGCTCTCTCTCTCTCTCTCAAAAAAAAAAAAAAAAAAAAAAAAAGGGCTTAAATTTTAGCAAGGAATGAAAAATTGTAGTTAACATTTTCCTCCAAGTGAAGGCCTCTCATTGATTCCTCTCTTATATGTGTAACAATCCAATTGACTCCGTTTTGAGAAGGATGTGGAAAGGTGTGTGGGAGGTGGGATGAATTCGTTGGATTTAAAGAACAAGAAGAAAAGTAATATTTAAAAAAAAAAAAAAAAAAAAAAAAAAAAAACCTCAGCAACGAACGATAAATTAAAAATAAGTGATGGAAAATTGATTCCATATGATTTCGAAGCTTTTTTAAAACTGAATAAATTAAGACCAATTTATGAAAAAATTCGTTATATGGAGATAGCTATTTCGCTATATAGAGACTGTTTTTAGTGTAATCATGCGAAAAGGGGACCGTTCCAACTAAAAATTCGTTATATAGAGAAATTCGATGTATGGAGTTTCGTTATAGAGAGACTCGACTGTATATTACTTTGTCCTTTAATCATAGCACATGAAACATTTAAAAGTTCAAAAAGGGAGTATTTCTTATATGAATCCATATTTCAAATTGAAGAAAACATTTAAAGTTTTCGCGTAAAGAGTTCAAAAATAGACTATACTTTATATAAGTACAATTCTTCTTAAAAACTCAGTAACACTGATATGTTTTTAACATGGTTTAAACAATATTTTCTTTTCTTTTTTTTTTTTTTTTTTTTTATCAAAAAGGTTAAGAGGCTTCAGAATTAGCCCCACCAAAAAAATTTAGAGCCTTTCCCCCAGGTTTCGCTGATGATAATTGATGTTTTTAACATGGTTTAAACAATATTTTCTTTTTATTTATCAAAAAGGTTTAAGCCTTCAGAATTAGCCCCGTCAAAAATTTTCAGAGCCCCTCCCCCAGCTTTCGCTGCTTGCTCTCCCCTTCTAGCACCCAGTCTTCGTTCTGTATCAAGTCAATAGAAACAAGTTGGGAATTGCACGTGAAGCGTAGCAAGTGAGGTGCGTTCGTACGATAACGGAGTTTTAAAAATATTACTCTCATCTATCAATCTCATAAAATTTTAAATAGTGAATTACAATTAAAACGCTCATCAAACAATGTTCTCCCTATACCATTATGTAATGGAATACTTTTGTGTGGCCTTGTAAATCAATAACAAATGTTCTTTGCACCACAAATTATGTAAAATGTATATTATAATATGTACTTTATAGTTGCAAATAAATTTTATTAAGTTCGAATGAGTGTAACACCATTAAAATGCATTTGAAACATTTTCCCTTATTGACCGTTATGTAACGGAATACTTTTGATTGTCCCTGTAATTGATCTATGCATCCGATTTTAATAAAATGTGAAATAACCACAAAATTATGTAATAATTATGCATTTTAAATTTCAAACGTATAAAATACATTTGAAACTTTTTCCCTATTGACCATAATGTAATTGAATACTTTTGATTGCCCCTGTAATTGATCTATGCACCCGATTATAAAAAAATTTGAACTAACTCGACAAAATTATGTAATAATTATGTATTTTAAATTTCAAACGATTAAAATGCATTTGAAAGTTTTTTCCCCATTGACCGTAATGTAATGGAATACTTTTGATTGCCCCTGTAATTGATCTTTGCATCCGATTTTCATAAAATTTGAAATGACTCGATAAAATAATGTAATAATTATGTATTCTAATTTTCAAACGATTCGGTTGGGTAGTTTTTGCGTTGTTATATGCGGACAGACAGACGGACGGACTGAACGACCACTGTAGCTGCTACGTATTTACATAATTACGAACGCACCAAAAAATATATGTCCGGGGACGACACATCTCATCGATTTTTAATAAAATGGAAAAAAAAATCGGGCCAAGCTTGTCTGACATTTCGGGCCAGATCTGGAAAATATATACTTTTAAAATATGCTAGCTCACTCCAAAGCTTAATGCAGAGAGTGCTACTGGTTTGAAGTGCAACTTTCGACTTGTTTTCTGTCGTATCAATAAGTGGCTTAAAAGTCGATTACAAAATCCCATCTTTACACGCAAAAAAACAGATTAAATAAAACAGTGTGTAACAAAAATCTGAATAACAAATCGACATCGAAATCAGAAAAGGGAGATTAAAAAAAAAGAAATCTAGTTCCTTCTTCCGGAACACTGGTCAAGACATGTGCGTATGTGTTTCACCCAACAAGCTGTAAATTGGAAACTTTCTTTGTTTGTTTATGCCGAGAGCACGGTCAGTTGTCACTTTTTGATGAATCAGAATCACGGGTGCTGTGTTTGGGTTAGGCAAAAAACGATACGAAGTGAACTTTTGTATCTGTTTCGGAAGTATCGGGTTTTCCCACAGATCGATCGTGCATAATGAATGACCTTTTGGGATTTCCCTGTTTCTGTTATCTGGCGCTTTAATCAAAAAAAGATACAGCAAAACATATAATTAACAAGGGTATAGTCGTAAAAATAACAGAGGATATACGCTCTAAGCAGAGGGTATACGCTCAAAAAAGAGGGTGTATCCTATAGTGTGCATATTGCAAGCTTTCTTGAGAAACAGAGGGTATACGGTATTCTAAAAAACCAGAAGGTGTACGCCGTATACCCTCCACTACATCCTTGGTAATTAAGGCTACTGGTCACTCATTTTCCACTCAAACTCCTATGTAGGGTCGTAACTATAAACTTGGGGGCCCCGGGGCAAACTAGTGAGGCCCCTCGCACCTGGGGCAAATTAACACTTTGCCCCGGACGCAGGTTTTTTTTTCTTTTGCACGCTGTTGTTTAAACATACACAGTATGATAAGTCCAAAAATGACAAAAAAAAAACGTAGAATTGGACAACCCTACTCGGCAGGCACCTGGCGGCGACGCAATTTTTGCCGATCCCACTGAAGCTAGCATAGAAGTGAAAATACGGACTTCTTATTGGTGGAATACTTTAAAGAGCGTTTTGTTTAAGTTCATTTTTGAGTTTATGTAATTTAATCATACGTTTCTGTTTAAAAACCTTTTGAACGATGGATTTTGATTTTTTTTTTTTTTTTTTCGATTTTAAGTATTTATTAATAGAAAAGAAGAAAGATTTTCTATAATTTTTTAGATTCTTTTTATATTATTCAACCGATCAGAAGTCCATATTTTCTTCTTTATACTATATAGAGTTGCTTTTGCATGCAAAACGTATGGAATATATCGACGGACACGTAAAACATTTATTCCAGCACGTTATTTTATTTATTATTATTATTTTTTAATTATTAACTTTTAGCTAGGTGCTGAACATTTTATAGGAAGTTAGACTAGAAACTAAAATCAATAGTTTTTTTTTTAACCATCAGTTTGGGGCCCCTCAGGCTTGGAGGTCCCGGGGCAGTGCCCCGGCGATAGTTATGGTCCTGATCCTATGTAATGTTGAGAGGTTACTTCAGTTAAATAAAAAGACCCGTTCGCTAATGCTAATCCTATGGAAGAAATTCATAAAAGATATCTCGGTTGCATTTCGATATTTTTAAATGATATTTTTTTGCATTGGATAGCTAAGATGGATCTGACGTTTTTTACTTTTTCGATTTTGGTTCAGATATTTTTTATGAGAGTGCTTTTGCTTTCCAAACCGGTTCCGAAAATGAAAGTGTCCTCATATAAAATATCTGTAAACAAAATCGAAAAAGTAAAAAACGGCCTGTATACAGGTTGATCTCAGATATCCGGTGGGAAAAAAAATCATTTAAAAATAATAAAATTCAATCGAGATATCTTTTTTAATTTCTTCCATAGGATTAGTATTAACGAACGGATTTTTTCATTTCAATGAAATAGTTTCTTAAGGATCGATCGAAACAGGTTTATAACACCAAACCGAATTTCGGCAATCTTCCAATTTTTGACCGAAAACGAAAATGTCCAAATTCTTTCAAGCAATTAAAACTTGCATAAATATACATAATTATGAATTAATTACCGTAAAGTAGTGAAAGTGAGCCCCCCTTTAGCAGAATTCTAATAATTTTAAGGGGGCTTATTATTGGACGATACGAAGCGAACTTTTTCACCTGTTTTCGGAAGTATCGGGTTTTTCCACAGATCGATCGTACATAATGAATGACTCTTTGGGATTTCCCTGTTATCTGGCACTTTAATCAAAGAAGATACAACATAACCCCGATAATTCGGATTAATTGGGACCGGACCCAATCCGGATTATCAAAAATCAGGACTATCCGGAGAATTCGAAAAAAAAATGAAATAAAATATAACATACTAACAGAAAATCACCTTTATGTTAAACTTATTGAATATTTGCAGACAGTAATAACGTTTACTTTGCTTAATTATTCCGAAAACATGTCAGAAAAAGTTTTTTTTATTTAGAATACGACGATGAAACAAGTTAATGTTATGGAAATTAGCCAATCGCTTCTCTAACTTGAAAAAAAAAAAATTGACCAAACCGATCCGAATTATCCGCAGATCCGGATTATCGGGGTCCGAATTAGCGGGGTTCTACTGTATAACAAAACAAATAATTAAGGCTGCTGGTCTTTCATTTTCCGAATTCTCCTATGTAATGTTAATTCTAATGGTCGTTTGATGCATTTATATATTTAAAATATCACTTCAGGAAATGATTTTTTCATTTCTTTTTTTCAGTGTTCAATTCTGTAAACATGTTTTTTTTTTTTTTTTTTTTTTTTTTTCCCTTAATTTTCAAAATATTTCTAAAATCTACGCTCAATTTCATACGAAGTGTTAAAATTTTACTCCCACTTTGTCAGTTTTTAAAATATAAAATATTAAATTAAGCAAAGATTTTAGAGGTATTTTGTGAGCTAAGAAAAAATGGACATCTTTTAAGAAGAGAATACTGAAAAAAAAAGTTTAAAATATTAATTTCCTCCGGATATATTTTGAATATAAAAATGCATCAAACGCTCATAGACTTAACATTATGAAAGGGAATTCCGACCGAAACAGTTTTATAAAACCGAAACCGAATTTCGGTAATCTTCCTATTTTCCTATTGAAAACAGATATATCCAAATTTTTAAAAATATTTAATACATACATAAATATACATAATAATGAATTAATTACCAAAAAGTACCAAAAGCACCCCCCCCCCCCTTTAGCAGATAGGAAATCTATATTATAAAGGCCAAACGTATCTGTGCGTAACGCATACGTCATTTTGCGAAGGGCAACACTTTCCACTGCAATTTCTGTTTTGCAATTTTCGCTATTGCAAATTTTATGCATCTAAACATCGCACATTCTCAATTTTTACATTGCCGTATAGAGAAACAAATGTACTTTTAAATGCAATTTATTTGAAAGTTTTATCGCATTTTATTTTTAAGATATTAATTTTTTTATAGTTTTTGTGCGAATTTTCTAATTGTGGCAACAGAAAAGCGCCACTTACTCTTAAAATTGAAAAAAAAAAAAAAAAAAAAAAAAATTAAAATTTTGTAAGTAAATTTTGAGAAGATGAAAATGATGACGGGTTTAGATTTCACGTGAAGTTTTATGATCGTGTCAATTAGATTTTTTTTTTTTTCATTTTTACCAAGCATAAGAGCCTCAATTGATAGCTTCATCACAATAACTTATCTTTATTATATTTTACTCATTAGATATGCGATTAAAGTTTAATTTTAATAATTTGGACAACTGACTTTTAAAGAAATGGTATTTTGTTAATTTTAGCTTAAAATAATATTTCTTTTACAATTAAACTGACCAATATGATGTATTTTTTTACTGTATTTAATTTTTTACGTTGTTATAAATCAATGAAACAGTTCCTTCTAAAACATTTTCTTCCGTCGAAGTTCGATGGGTTCCACCTCGTTCTAATAATTTTAAGAAGGCTTATAATTGGAACTTTTGCGAAAAATACTGGAGGAGGCGAGGTATATTTGGAATTTTTGAATGGATATTTTAATAAAAAGTCGATAACGTTCAATGTAACTGACATTGTTTTTGAAAAAAAAGATACCTAAATTTTCGACAACCTATCACAACAAAGATAGAGTTATGATTAATTCGATACACGTTGGTTTAAGAAGTAGGGATTACAGAGCATTGTGCACAAAAACTAATACTTCATCCACAGTTTTTTTATAAATCAACCTTTGACCCAGTAACCTCGTGGATCCAGTTACCCCAGCTAACCTTATGTATTTAGATGCATACGTATATATATGTATAGCACTGGCGTCCGACTAACCGAAAAGTACTAGAAAATATTCACTGTAATAAGGTAAATAAAATATGCGGATGTTTTAAATAAAATATGCGATGTTATAAAAATACAATACGAACACGATAGAATGTAGACTGAAATGAAAAATTCCATTAGATGTATAACTACATGACTACATCAGATTTTAGATATTAATTGAAAACACTTGGGGTTACGGAAAATCAGAGGTCATGGGCCCGTGCGCAGAATGCTTTGCCGTAAATCAGGCACAACATTCTGAAGTGTTATTTTACATGATTTTGTATTTATCGCCGAACGGATATTCTGTTATATTACTATTACTTTTTGTGTAGTTTTGGGGCGTGATTAAATATTTACTTTGTTATCTTGTTAAGTTTAAATAAGCGCCCATTGTTTCGTGTTTATTCCTGAGTCGGTGGGTTTCGCTGGATGTTATACGTTAGTAAGATTAATGACTTCAGAAATTTACGAATAGAAGTACTTTGTCCTTGCAAGGGTTAAATAAATTTTGACGAAATTTCCGCATTATTTGAGAAAGATGCAGATAAGAAGATTTTTAGCCTCGCAAAACAAAGTTATCAAGACAGGAATGACACATGTATGAATGACGCGTCCTTTATTTTTATCTCGGCCATTCTGGTGATTTTTTTTTTTTTTTTTTTTTTTTTTCCCTTCTAATCGAGTCATAGTAAATAACAAAGTCGTGAATAGTTTTTATCTGCCAAACGATAATTGCCGTAATAATAATGCTTCAAGTAAAAACAAAAATTACTAAGGAATGGCAGAAAAATTCGTTTTAGGCAGGAAAAATAGAAATTAGAAACTATAATTCTTTCTTTTTTGCCAGGAACAAGAAATTTTCCCGTTTAAGGGAACAGTTTATCCCAAAATTAGTCAAAATGTCAATTTTCTTTTTCAATATTACATGAAAGTTTATTTAATTGAGACTATTTTGGCACCTTATTTTTACCCTCGCGAGATGGTATCAATTCTGTTAATATACCCAGCGCAATGACCGAGATACAAATGAAAACTTTAAACTGATTGTTTTCCATATTCCTATTTACATCACTTTATGTTTTAAAAATGCTAAGGCTGGTACAATTGTATATGTTATTCAAACAGCAATAGGTTAATCCTATATCTACCGACGGTACTTATAAGTACCATTAAAATTATTTATTATAAAATTCTTTTAATATATCAATTAGTTTTAATACTATTCAGAATGAGTTGCAGATACATTACTTTATAATGTACCAAAAGCATTATGGGTTACACAAAACAAAACTATTTTTAAAAGGACGATCTCTTTTATTGTTGTATCTTTTCAGCTTTCTTATAGCGTTGAGAAAGGGGGATGGTGATTTTTCAATTCGAAAATAATTCTATATTTATATTGTAACAACATCCTATTTGTACATTTTATAATTCTACAAAATACTAAGGAAACAATTTAAAAGTAAAAGATTTGAGTGGGGTTATGAATATTGAGCAAAATTCCTGTAAATTCAATTTTAATTAATCCTTCTAAATCCTTCACTCCTTCTAAAAGCCTTCAAAAAAGTATTAAATAATTATGTGAATCTTTTAATTTAGTTTAAACAATTTACGTAAAATGCTTTAGAAGGTAAAATTTCCACGAATTCATAATGCGATGGATAAAGGGTTAAATTGTGTGCCGAAGCATGTTCATCAAAATAAATCAAATATCTCTGAAACTTCAACAATAAAACACTTTAAAGGTTAAAATGTAAAACATAAATTATTAAAAAAGAGCATAATATAGATATATTTAAATATGTTTTTATCGATTAATAATTTAATATCCATTTTATTACAACTATACGATGATTTTTTTTTTAAAAGTTTGAGGGATTTTAGGAAAATTACTTTTTACCTGCACTGTAAAAAAATTTGTATAGTTACCATAAAACTGGTGGCAGCCTTGCTGCCTCCAATTTGGTGGAGTATTTTAACCGATATAATCGGTGTAACATTGCAATGTTACACCAGTAATGCATGTTTTTATTACACCATTATGTAAGTGAAAAATTACTCAATGATATGTAAATCGTAGCTGCCACCAATTTTATGGAGTAACGTTACCACAAATGCTTTATAGTGTGGTAGAGTAATTTAGCAACATGTCACATTTAATTTTTTTCTCATTCCCTATAAAACATAAGTACATAATTTTTTTACTACAGAGAACTTAATATATCTTATATTTGAAATACATTTTTATTATTCTACATTGAAATTTTATTTATTTTTATAATGTTTAATTTTGATAATTAAAATAATTTTTTAATAATTAAAATTGTTTTTTGATTTGCATCCACTGGGTGCAAGACTATAGCAAAACTATTAGTTAAAGTGCTCCCAAAACATATTGATAATGTTGTAAAACTAATGTATCTTGAACTTATACTTTTGAAAGCAATTTATTTATTTATTTATTTAAAATTTTAATTTTATGACGATATTTACAAAGTTTGATGCAAACTGCTTTATTAGTTTTTGGGAGATGTTGCACGCAGTCGAAGAACAATTTAATTTTTTTAAAATCAAAATTAAACATAAATAAAATAAAATAAAGTGTTAATATAGGATATAAAAAATATTTTTTAAATAAAAGAAATATAAACTTGTCTGTATTAAAAGTTTTATGCATTTATGTTTCATAAGGATTGAGAGAGAAAACATTAAACGTGACATATTGCTAAATTACCCCACCATGTAATAAGTAAGACGCCTTAGATCCTTTAACCCTTTAAGACCCAACCCGCACGATCGTGCAGTTTGCACAATCTTTTAAATTGTTGCTTTTGAATTTTATGTTATAAAAACCCAAATCGAATTACAATTCTGGTTTACAGAAAGAGCAAAATACCATTTTGCATCAACAGATAATGATTGTAGTACTTGCTTTATTTTTAGATGGCATGAGAAGTTTTGTTTACAATCTCATCGGGTCTTAAAGGGTTAAGGGGGCTCAGGGGTTGAAAACTTAAAAAAAAAAAAGATTTTTTTATGATCTAGTTTGATTATTCAATTAATTTTTAACTCAATGCAAAAAAAACGCATAAAAATATTAGCATTTTTAACGGAGTTATAAGCATTTATGTATCAATACTTACATAGCCGCACCCATACAATTTCAACTTTAAGTCGTGTTTTCTCAAAACTTGATTTTTGACGACTAACACCAAGATTTTAAAAAAAACTATTTGATGGAATGGCTTTTTTTTTTTTTTTTTTTTTTTTTGCATGCATATAACATCATAATCTAGATTATGAATTAAGGATATAACTATCACTTAATAAAAAAAGTATTAAAAAATCTCTCAAAGTTGAAAATTAAAAAAAAAACCCCTAAAAAATACAACTTTTTTTTCATTAAAAATACTCAAAATATTAACTATCTATATTAATAAAATAACAAATCGCTCTGTCTGTCTGCGTGTGTGTGTGTGTGTCTGCGATGGCTAGCAAAATCTATGGGACGCACGAGGCTCAAAATTTTTATGAAAGTAGCCCAATATCTCTCCTGATGCACCTGAGCTTTAGAATTTCGAAATTCTATTTATTAACTGAGTAATTAATTAAATTCCAAAGATCACTCTCATAAAAAAAACGCCTTTTTTCTTCTTTTTTTCCCCTTCATTTAGGTATGGTTGGTTGGTTGCATAAAATTTTCGAATAAATAATTTAAAAAGCTGGAACAGACCTTTAAAATTCATAGACTGGCAAACTGTCAGTTTAAATGATGATTTTTTATCACAGCAGCTCTGATCACAGCGGCTGTAAACCATGGAGGAAAAAGATAAGTGGTGGTGAAGTAAAACGAAAAAAGGGTTGCAATATTAAACCATTTATCGCTCAAGTTTAATGTCCCAAACAAAAGCATGTGGAAGGGATTTGGTATTAATAAGACGAATTGAAAGAAATGAATTACAGATGAAGCATATTTTACGAAGAAATAGCAATTTTTTTAAATGGTCTTTTTTCTATTATATTATTTATTTAAAAAAAAAAGCGTTTGCTTTTAAAATAATTGAAATTGATGAATTCGAAATAATTAAATGCCAAAATAAAATTAAATAAAATATTGAAAACATTTGATATGAGCTAAAAATTGTATTACTAAAAGTTTTCTTTTTTTTTTTCAGAACTTTTTAATACTTTATAACTTAGATGAAAAATGTTTATGATTTAACAACATATTAATAATTCTATGTCAATATATAAAATATATTTATGAAAACATTCTTTTAAAATCATGCGCGAAAACTTAAATAACAAATATTAGTCTAAAATCTAGATTTCAGAGTGCAGACGATTTTAAGACATTAACGAAAGAATGTTAACTTTTCAAGCAAAATCTTAAATGATATCCTTTATTCTTATTACACGGATGCTTCTATATTGATATTTCAAAGTCATATGATAAAAATAATCACATAATTCTTGCCTATGATTGATATATTTGTATCTTTTATGCATTCCGATCGTGTATTACAGTCAATAATGACACAAAACGTTATTTTTTAAACGAAATTTTAGTCATATATTCAATAACAGTTTAAAAGGTAAAAAACAAAAGAAATACGGGTTTAAACCAGTTTCAATTGATCGGCGTGTCAAAGCACATGGTTTGTTGGTGCTTATTTGGACTTAATGTAGCGGGTTTTAGGGTTACATTTTTGGCATCAGCCCAAGACATTATACTTACACTCAATTTCTTTTTACTGTGTGGTTGTACGCAGATCTTTGGCATTTCGAATATTAGAATGTATGAGTCATTAGCTGTGTTGCAGTAAAAAAAAATCACACAACACTTTTCTAGGAGTTTATTTTTTTTATCATTGATAAAATTTAAATGTATTCTATTCAATTTAAAATTAAATCATGGCTTTAATTTGGTTTTAAAACAAAAATAAAATATAGCTGTTTGGCGTACAATTGTTCGAATCCGCAAACGATTCATACACCATAATAAATTATCAAATAGCAAAGTAAATTATTTACCAGAAATAGCCATAAAAAGAATTGTAGCAAAACTGATTATAACCTTAATGTTTAGACTAATTAACACATAACCCGATCCCAACCAGAAAAAAACCGACCACACTCCGTTCCGTGATAGACAAAATTTCCGTGAGTATAAACCCGACCCGAACCTAAAAATTACGTTTGAAAAAAAATTATGGATTTGATAACTGACCCGAACCAAATCTCAATCTCATAAAAATGTTCAAATGAAGCATAACCCGATCCAAACAATGCAAAATAATTTTAGTGGGCATGAAACCTGACCCGAACCTAAATATTGTCTTAAAAAAACTCGAAATATGACCCGAACAAAATTTGAAACCGATAAAAATATTCCAGAGAACTATAACCCGATCCCAGCAAGACAAAATGCTTTCCGTGGTCATAAAACCGACTCAAACCTAAAAAATTCCATTTGAAAAATTCTGAAATTTGACCCAAACCACATCTAAATCCGACCAAAATATTCGAAAGAACCATAACCAGAATAGAGTATGACTTAATAATTTCCGTGGACATGAACCCGATACGAACCTAAAATTTCTATTCGAAAAAATACCTGAAATTTGAATTGAACCAAATCTGAATCTGACAAAACTATTTCAAAGAACCGCAACCAGATCCGAACAAGACAAAATATTTCCATGGACATGAACCCAATCCGAACTCGAAAAATTTCTTTGAAAAAAATCGCGAAATCTGAACTGAACCAAATCTGAACTTGGCAAAAATATTCCAGTGAAGCATCTCCTTATTCGAACAAGACAGAATAATTTTCGTGAACACGCAAGAAGACCCGAACCCAAAAGCTCCATTTGAAAAAAACCCGAGATCTGAATTGAACCAAATCTGAACCCGATAAAATTATTCCAAAAAACTATAACCCGATCCGAACAAGACGAAATAATTTCCATGGACATAAATCCGACTCGAACCTAAAAAATCCGATTTGAAAAAACCTGAAATTTGACTCAAACCACATCTGAATCCGATCAAAATATTAGAAAGAATCATAACCGGTCTCGAGTATGATAAAATAATTTCCGTGGACATGAACGAGATTCGAACCTTAAAAATTCTATTTGAAAAAATACCTGAAATTTGAATCGAACCAAATCTGAACATGACAAAAATATTCCAAAGAACCGTAACAGAATCCGAATAAGACAAAATTTCCATGCACATGAACCGAATCTGAACCTAAAAAATTTCTTTGAAAAAAATCTCGAAATCTGAAATGAACTTGATAAAAATATTCCAGTGAAGCATGTATTTATTCGAACAAGGCAAAATAATGTCCGTGAACACGCAAGAAAAACTACCGAATCCAAAAACTACATTTGAAGAAAAAGCCGAAATCTGAATTAAACCAAGTCTGAACTTGACAAAAATATTCCATTGAAGCATGTCTTTATTCGAATTAGACAGAATAATTTCCGTGGACACGCAGGAAGACCTGAACCCAAAAATTATATTTGAAAAAAACGCCGAAATCTGAATTGAACCAAATCTGTTCCCGACAAAATTATTTCACAGAAACATAACTGGATTCGAGCAAGGCAAAATAATTTCCATAAGACATGAATCCGACCCGAACATTTAAATCGAATTTCAAAAAAATATCTGAAACCTGAATCGAACCAAATCTGAACCCGACGAAAATATTCTAATGAATCATAACCAAATCCGAACAAGGCAAAATAATTTCTATGGACATGAACCCAATAAATGGTTAGGTAACATTTGGGTTGCGATTAGGTTGCAATTACATTACGGTAAGTCTTTGATTTTATTTAATTTAACGTTAGGTTACAGTTAGATCACGGTTAATTTAAAGTTAGGTTAAAGTTGAATTGCATTTATGTGATGGTTAGAATAAGAATAGGTTACAATAAAGTGACGGCTAGGTTACATTTATGTTATATTTAAGTTACGGTGAGGTACTGTAAAGTCGCAGTTAGGTTAGAGACAGATTATGGTTACTGTACAAAAGTTTACGGTTAGGAATTTGTCCACAAAGTCAACATTACGCATGCTTTGATTAAAAATATACACTTTTGTTAAATGGCTCTGAAATTATACTACTATATACCAATCTTTTATCATCGCGTATCGATTTCATTCAAGGTATAGTCGGATTTAAGAGTGATATAATTAGTTTGAAATTCAAAATATTTCACTTGGGATTTCTATGCGAAAAAAATAATTAGTTACGTGATTTAACAGTGATTTTTACGGGTAAATATGAACATTTTAACAAGAAACTAAGGCAATCGTTGGATACATGTTCCCTCCCGTGTTTCTCATTGCTCATTTTAAGTATTTTTAGAGCTTAATATTAGTTGTTGTTTTTAAAACCGATTTTTCACAAAGTCAGCTGCGACGTATTTCAGGCAATGCATTTCTGCATGCTTCCAGTTAATGATAAAATCATACAAATTTCAAGTTCGTTTAATATTGTTAATACGGACCCGGGCAACGCCGGGCGGATCAGCTAGTCTAAAATATATTAATTCATAATCTAGATAATGATGTTATATGCATGAAAAAAAAAAAAATTAAGCCATTTCATCAAATAGTTTTTTTTTTAATCTTGGTGTTAGTCGTCAAAAATCAAGTTTTGAGAAAACGCGACTTAAAGTTGAAATTATATGGATGCGGCTATGAAAGTGTTGATACATAAATGCTTATAACTCCGTTAAAAATGCAAATATTTTTATGCGGTTTTTTGCATTGAGTTAAGAATTAAATGAATAATAAAATTAGATCATAAAAAAATCGATTTTTTGAAAGGTTTTCAACCCCTGAGCCCCCTTAAGGGTGTTCTTAACTGCTCCGCTCAACAAGCGCAAAACGTTTTGACACATTTACAAATTAATTTTTTAACAGAAAGTTATAAAATTGGAATGCCTGATTATGGAAGCGATTTTGAATTGAACCTATTTTTCCTTTTTATGATCATTAAATTACCTGTCCAGTTATCAATGATTTCGATGACGTGATCATCTGCTTTTCGACCGGTTTTTCTGCTTTCGTCGGGAAATGTGCTCAAAAGCGTCCACTTTGAAGGCTTGTTATGAAAAATATATTGTGTTTTTAAAAAAACCCAGAAAATTGAGTGCAGTTACACAGTTTCTGAATAACAGCACCTGTTAGTTTCATGCATTTCCGAACAAAAATAAATTAAAGCATGTGTCACAAAGTTGCCCTTTTAGATTTAAGAACACCCTTAAATTGCTTTTCGTCCTATCTTAAGAAAAGAAACAGAGTAAAAGTTATACATTTCAAAGTAAATTAACTTGTTCATGGTTTTCACCATGAGTTAAAAAAAACAGCTAGTTTTTCATAATCGAGTTCGCTGATCACCTCAAATTAATGTATTACTATTATATTTTTTTATAATAATATTAATTTTGTAATTTATTTTTCTTTGTGAAAAAATACGTGAATTGCAATAAAAATATTAGACATGATTTTCAATATAAACATTCTCTTAAAAAAAGTAATTTTTTTTTATAGAAAAAAAAAGCTATTTTGACTTTTTATACTTATTATTTGTCGCTTTTTGTTGCTTTTCAGGCAACACTGAAAAAAGCAGGTGGGGGAAAGTATTTTTCGAAGGTTTTGGTGGAATAAAACTGGAGGCCAAGCAGACAAAAGGAGAAAGTTATGCAAGGCGAACGTGGCGAGAACAATAGAAACCGGAGGAAATCCTCTTTTCAATGAAATAATGCGAAATATTACAATGAAAAACTATTTCTCTCTAAAGGTTGCGTGTCCCTTCTCGTTATTATACAAACTTGGGGCCACAGACTAGCAAAGAGCGTTTAGCTTTTGGGAATGGCAGAGTTTTCAAAATTTTTAATCAGACTTAACCCGTTAGAACACGCGCCCGTTTCTATTAATTTAAAGGGTTAATTCAGTCAAATGAAAAGACCCGTTCGCTAATGCTAATCCCATGGAAGAAATTTATAAAGATATCTCGGTTGTATTTCAATATTTTAAAAATGATTTTTCTTTTCTTCTTCTTTTTTTTTTTTTTTTTTTTTTTTTTTTTTTTTTTTTTCATTGGATAGTTGGGATCTATCTGAATGCAGGTCGTTTTTTTACTTTTTCGATTTTGATTGCAGATATTTTTTTATGAGGATACTTTCGTTTTCCAAACCGGTTCCGAAAATGAAAGCGTCCTCGTAAAAAAATCTGTAAACAAAATCAAAATAGTAAAAAACGGCCTGCAAATAGATCGATCTCAGGCTAATGCAAAACGATCATTTAAAAATATTAAAATGCAACCGAGATATCTTTATAAATTTCTTCCATAGGATTAGTATTAGCGAATGGATCTTTTCATCTGAATAAAGTAGCCTCTTAAGCATTAGTAAATATGTGGCATAACCCCACTCACCCACTTTTTGTCTCCCATTATATTTCTGCCTAAATGCGTTTTAAAAACAAATCTACTGCCACAGTGGCTCAGCAAAATTTTAGACACTGGGTGTTATTTAATCTTTAAATAAAAAATACGCACTCTTGAGCTTTACAAATGGCCATACTTATTTTTAAATATATTTTAAACATTTTAGAATAAAAATAATGGTTATAATATAAGATAATATTTAATTTAACTGTGAAAAGTAAAATTTGCATATTGCAAAAGTTTAGACACTTTTTTGATTTTTTGCCAACTGTTCATGGAAAAATGCAAATTTCTAAATTATGATGTCACATGTCTGAAGTATTTAAGTATTCCTCGATATAGCATCAGTTAGTGAAGATGCCGCGAGCTAAAATTATTCAATTAGATGAGGTAGCTGAAGTAGGAAAACTGAAAGGGAAAGGGAAGACTTGCAGAAATTTCAGCAGCATTGAATCGTCCAAAGTGGTCTGCCTATGAAGTATAGTCTAAGGGTGACTCCTTCAAAACAAAACATAAATCTGGAAGACCTTGTGTGACCAGAAAATGAGATGACGAAAGGATCCAGAAACTGGCATTTACACAAATAATGATTGCTAGTCACATTAAAACTAAGTCAGGACTTTCTGAGTCGACGGATATGATTCGTAGATGAATTAAAGAAAGAAGTAAATAAATTTACATGAAAAAGATAAAATAATCAGCTTTAAAATCTCGCTACAAATTAGCGAGAATGCAATGAACTCGCTAACAAACGTCATATGGACCCATATGGTACACTATGATATTCAGAAACGACAAAAAGTGGAATTTAAATGGATCAAACGGATGGGCATACTATCGGCACGACTTGCGTAAAGAGTCTGGATCTTTCTTAAGTCGACAACAAGGAGGTGACTTTTTAACAATTTGTTTCTCACTTTGCTTTAATGCTCCAGTATCTCTGGAGTAATAACTCCAGAGATGTAGCCAACAGTTGACAAGCAATACAGGGCTACATACATACGTTGGAGATCAATTTTCAGTCATTTGAGAAACTTTTAACTGGTCTAAAGTATGGATTTTGAGTGAGATAATGCTTCCATTCATGTTACATACAAAACAAGAACTTCGTTTAAGTCTAAAAATACTACTGATCTCAACTGGCCGGCGTGTAGCTCTGATCTGGACCCAATCGAAAACATTTGTAGCATCATATGTCGTCAGGTTTATGCAAATTTTTGCTATAATTTTCTGTTAATGAGCTCCGAGCTGCTGTTGAACATCTATGGTATAGAATAGACTCCCAAGTGATGCAGTATTTAGCTTCGTCGATGAAAAGTCACATTCTTGCTTTAATTGCAGACAATGTAGGTGCAACTCGATTTTAATTTGTAGTTATTTTTCTCTAAGTATACAAATTGTCTATACTTTTGCCACAATGTTATTTTTTTTTTATCATTATATATTATGTAAAAAATAAAATTTAAAATGTATTGTTTGTGAATAAAGGATAAGTCACAAGTAATGTATGGCAGATGAATTACAAAAATTCGGTATACATACTTCTGAATATATAAGCGTAATCGATCGTTGTCTAAACTTTTGCTGAGTACTGTAGTCATAGTAAAATGCATCAGTACTTTTGAGGAAAAAATCATGCTTTTCATATTTATTTTCAGATTTTGTAGTAATTTCTGTAAAAATCACTTAAAAAAAATATATGCAGTTAATTTTTGTTACGTCTCAAAAATGAATTATTTCATAAAATTGATGTTAATTACGTCTAATGCCCTTTCATAAATAATCACATTCATTAATATACACAATCTGCTTTCATGTTAGGTTTTCCTTAAAATTATTTTAGAGTGCATTCTCCTGTAAATAATGAACATATCAAAATGAAACGTTTGAACACGCGCGGGATGTTTTAGTCCCAAGAGGTACATTTCTCATCTCCGAATGAACAAAGAAAAACATTGCTTCACTCATTCTTTTTCGACCTTCAAAGATACAAGGTAGGTCTGAAGCATTCTTTAAAAAATTATCCCTTTTTTATAGAAAAAATATGATTGGGTAGATTTTATAACAGTGCATGTACTGACGGGTTAAGAGAAAATTTTGCTTATGGAATTCCAAAAAAGACTGTTTTTAGAATTGTTTTTCTGAAATAAAAAGGAATAGTTTAGCTCAGGTTTTTTGTATGTTATTAATTATCATTTAACTATATTTAACAATAAATAAACAAATAACATAAAATAAAATGATGACGTAGTGTAACTTGCGTGGGTTGATGCCATAGCATGCACCCCGAGTATTTCCAAACGGGCTAGTCCCACAAACACAGAGCACCAAAGTCATCTGCAATAATTTTTACTTACCCATCATACGTAGTATAGGGTAAGTCTTGCAATCGTTTTGAAAATCGAAAATTTTTTTTGACGGATTTGCACGTTTTAGATAGTGGAGATTCCGAAAAACATATTTTTAGAAAAAAAAATTTGCCGTCCGTCTGTCTGTCTGTCTGTCTGTCTGTAAACGCTCTATCTCCCGAACAAATTGAGATACAGACTTGAAATTTTGTATGTAGTTAGTATGTAAGAATGGGACGAATCCTATTTAATATCAGCAACCTCGATTATCCGGAACTGTTTTTTTCGGACTCTCGAAAAATTCGTTCTGATGAAAGGTACATAAAAATTTTCGAATTTTTTTGTTCTAAGGAATGGACGTAAAAGGCAATAAAATAACACACATTTTGCATATAGAAAGAAGTTGATCGGATTATTAGTTGCCGAGATATTTGTAATCCTATTTTCCACATTCTTCGATTTTTCATGACCCTGTATTTCATTCAAATTTCAATTCAGAGGTATATTTTAATTGGAAATAAGACGCTTAATCCGACGCAGTTAATTGTTAGTTAATAGAGTTATTATTTTTGGAGTTATAAGGATGTTTCTTTTACGCAGTTCGGTACTACTTGAGTAGTTTGGAGTTTCATATAATTTGTCGAAATTGGTACATGAGCAGTTCTTTAATATAGCATTACTATGTATATTATCAATATTTAAATTTTGTTTATGAATTGCAATGCATTGTATAAATAGTCTCACATGTTTTTTTTTCATATACATATCCATGATGGGTAAGTATTACGGTGGCCCCCAACGACTAGTTTATGAAGTATTATGAAAACAGATAAGATTTTAAGCAAGGATATTTTAGGATATTTAAGCAATGAGTTTGCCGAAACGAAAAAAAATACGCTTTTTTCAAAGTACCAAAACACTGCCGAAAGTATTATTATTAGCTATATTATCCAGAAGCATATATGTTGTACATTCAAAATTAGTATTTACATTTCAAATTTAAAAATTCGTCTAAAAAAATAAAGTACTACGCGAATGATAAAACATAAAATTATGCATTCAAAACAATTTTTGGACAAAATAAAATTATAACACACCTACTTCTAATTAAAATCAAATTATTTACTAGTTGAACGTGCCAATCAGAAAACTTTCTTCTATCTCATACGTACATTTTAATATTTCAAAAATTAGTTACACATGCTAATACTTTAATATTATTTATTCAATATTACACCAACTTTGATTTTCATCTTAAATTTTTTCTTCAATCAATTAATCGGAATAAAAACGAGTTATTGTGGATCATGATATATATTAAAAACGATAGTTTTCCCATATTCTGTTATCATCACCTATTTACAACTAGCAGCTTAGCAGGACGCCTCTGCACGAGCTAATGGACAATAAAATGATAGACAGATTTTTTTCAAATTCAGAAAGGATTTACTTTCCATACCCAAAAATAATCATACAAAAAATTTTTTTTGGTTGAGTTCTATGTATAATTTTACGCAATTTTTTATGTTAAAATAATGAAAATGACACAGACATCGCTATTATAGCGCCCCCTTACGGCGAACTTTTTTTTTAATTCAAGGAAGGCTTGCTGACTATAGCCAAACACTTATACAAAAAAAAAAAAAAAAAAAAAATGGTTCAGTTCTATGCATAACTTCATAGATTTTTCGGTAATACAACATTGAATATGGCACAAAAATTACTATTACAACTTCCCTTCCGACGGATTTTTTTTTTTTTTTTAATTTAGAGAGGATTAACTAGCCATAGTCAAACACTTATACAAAAAAGTTTGGTTCAATTCTATGCATAACTTCATAGATTTTTTTATGGCACCGTACTGAAAATGGCACAAAAATCGCTATTGCAGCGCCTCCTTTTGGAGAAATATTTTTAAATAGAAGGAGAACCTGTTTGCCACAGCCAAAAACATACAGAAAAAATTTGGTTCAATTCTATGCATATTTTCATTCACTTTTCGACGTTACAATGGCGACTTACGGACACACACGCAGACACTCACACGGACAGACAGACATTTTGTAAAAACGTGTTTTTTGGAATCTCTGACTCCTAAAACGTGTAAATCCATCGAAATCCGGAAATCGAAAAAAATTTCGATTGCAATACTTTCTTCTATTGAATGTAAAAAAAAAAAAAAAAAAAAAAAAAAAAAAAAACTTTTTACTTTACTTTTAACTTTTCATTAAAAAGATTTTTTTTTCTTACAGCCAAGCGTTGGGGCATTCCATATTTTAGAATTAAATAATTTTATAATAATTTAATGATTTTAATAATGACTTTATATTTTCTTAAAAATAGATAACAGGTTTAAAAAATAACATGTTACATATAAAAAGTGAAAATTTCGATGGGACACAAAATGATATCGGTATCAAAAGACAACCCCCTCCCCCTAGATTTATATATCTTGCCATATCATATGCCAGACCTCCCTTCCTCCTTAAAATAAAAACGTTATAGGGTAGAGGGGGGGTTAGTGTTGACAAGGGGTTAGTGTAGACATTCAAAATAACAATTTAAATAATGTAGAAAAAATTACTAAAAAATTTACACAAACTGATAACAATGTACTCCATACTAAGCGAAAATTTAGTTACAAAGCGGTAAAAAGTTTTTCAATAGTTGCAAGAAGTTTAATTTCATGTATGAGAAGTAAAAATAAGATTTCTTTTTCATTTTTGCAGTACAAAGAATTTAAATTTTAAATCCAACAAACAAGTTGCTATAAGACAAGCGTGACTTGTCTTTTTTATTTCTATAACCTTCATTAAGGTATTAAAATTGATTAAATGAGAATAACTTAAAAATAACTTCAGATTGTTAACATGGGGTTAGTGTGGACACACTACTAGGGGTTAATGTAGACAGCTTATTGTACTTCATAATTTGTATTTTAAGTACTAAATTTATTATAGTGTAAAGATTTACAGAAAGTATGTTAACTTACAAATGTAATTACTATATTAAACATCAAATAAGACTATTTTCCATATAAATAAGGATATGAATTGAAATTTTCATCAAATCATTTCAAGCAGAAATTTGAAATTTTTTCTTTTGCTATATATATATATATATATATGTTTAAATTCATCAATTTTGCATTTTTAGAGGATTACTTTAGCCTTAATTTTAAATTAATTCAATAAAATAGAATATACATTATTTCTATGTTGGTTAGAAGCATGAGAAATATCAACTGTTACATTATTATAAATGAATCCCATCGTCACCGACTCTCAGATGTTGCAATATTGTATATTTTGTAGACAGACTTAAAAGTGTAAATGGTTTTAGTGTCTATGATGTTTTATTTCTGCAAAAAAAAAAAAAGATCCAGCACATCATTTTACTTTTCTTGATATGAAAAATGATTCCCAAATTAAAAATGGGGAATATTTGAAAAAAAATCGCACAACTTGTGATTGTTGGTGTTACTTCTTTCTCCATAAACCCTTTAGACTGTAATTTAAACTTAGAAGTTTAGATAATAACAATAATTGTTAAGGAATATTTGTGAAAAAATTTCTGTCCACACTAGCCCCCAACATATTTTGGTTTTGTTTAAGTGTGGACATATGGATCAATGTTAAAAACTGCCAATTTTCTTATTGTTTAACTGTATTTATCATCATCTGTCCTGTATATTAATAAACAGGAAATGTCATTCTTCAATTTGAGTGGGTTGCGAAATTTTAATAATGCTCTTAGAATTTTATAAAATTAAATTAAATTTTTATGTCCATACTACCCCCCCCCCCCCCCTCTCCCCTATATGAACAGCCCTTCACAAATCATTTTTTAACATACTACCAAAAATGTGGTTCGGTTTATGCACGAAAATTAAATTTTTTTTTTCAAAATTTTGCTTAAGAATTGGGGGGGGGGGGGATAAATTTATTTATGAATATATCGGTAGGTCATCATCAAATTATTGTAAAGACAGAATTGCTAAGGACGGAAGAAAAATTCCTCTGGAAATAGCTTTCTATCTTACCAAATACAATTTTAGGAAATTCCTTTCCGAAAATTAAGGAATTTCCGTTTTAGACAGGTTCAGTTTTCGCACCTTGTTACTTTAAAATGGTTTGTAACTTGTTCCAGATAAATAATTATTAGCAACAGACGAATTTTATAAGCCAGTAATTTTATTATTAATCTAAATATATACACCGTTTTTTAAAATTCGTTCTTCAATTTGGCTACAATCCTTGTTCACAGAAACCCCAATTGATAGTACCCCGGTTAACAGACTACTTCAGTCAAGCGAAAAGACCCGCTCGTTTATGCCAATCCTACAGAAGAAATTTATGAAGATATCTCGGTTACATTTCAATATTTTTAAAGGATTTTTTTTTTTTGGGGGGGGGGGGGAGGGGGCACTGGATAGCTGTGGTCAATCTGTACAAACGCCGTTTTTTACTTTACGATTTTGTTTATTGACATTTTTAATGAAGACACTTTCATTTTCGGAGCCGGTTTCGAAAGTGAAAACATCCTTATAATAATAATAATAATAATAATAATAATAATAATAATAATAATAATAATAATAAACTACAATCAAAATCGAAAAAATTAAACACGGTCTTTGTATAGATTGACCGCAGCTATCCAATGCAATGCAATGCAATGCAATAAAATAAAATAAAATAAAATAAAATAAAATGAAATAAAAATAAATAAATAAATAAATAAAAAATAAATTTAAATGTTAATAAGATATCTTTATAAATTTCTTCCACTGACTGAAGTAGTGTAGGCCTTTAATAGACGTTTTACTGCATTCATCCGGTCTTATAAATAATATACAAAGCCAACACCTGCTATAATCTCCTATACCCGTAAAGCATGGTGACGTCACTGCAACGTCGTTGTGAAGTCACATTGTGACTTTGTGACCACCGATTGTCGATGTGACGTCACGTGACGTCGATGTGAAGTCACGTGACGTCGATGTGAAGTCACAGTGACTAAAATGTGAAGTCGTTATGGCCGTTTTAGAGCTCTTTTGTGACGTTTCACAAAGTGGTCACAATGTGACAAATTTGTGAAAAATGTGTCATTTGTGACTAATTTGACATTAACATTGTGACGAAACTGTGACAAAAGCTACGATACTTAAATTGCCAGAAACATGTTTTTTAAAGTAAATAACATGTTTTGAAGGATATTTATAAATTTCTAAAGATTTTAAAGAAAGTTACATCTCAATCACAATGTGACGTCACTGAGTGGTGGCATTTTGGTCACAGATGTGATGTGACCAAAGTGACTCACTGTGACGTCACTGTGACGTCACTGTGACCATGCATGCTATTAGGGTAAAGCCCTATAATCCTCTTCTGTAGGGGTGTGTTGACAAAGCCCGCTTTTATCTAGAGTCGAATAATAACGGAATCAGTAAGAACATGTGAAAACAGACTTGCAAGAGAATTAAGAAAAGTCTGTTTTCGACAGGTTTCCGTATTAGCGGGTTCTGTAGCATAGCAATCTTTCCGCTAAAATCATTATTTTTTTAACGTCCAAGACTGATTTCGTTTTTCTGAGCTTTACTGCAGTACTGAAACAAAAATATCAAATCACTTTTTCACCCCTAGAGCAGTGTCGTTGCTGTAAAAGTAGTTTTACAGGCTATTGTGGTGGTGATGCATAAGCAGAAAAATTGTAGACATAAAGAACCTTTTTTTTTTTTTTTTTTTTTTTTTTTTTTTTTTTTAAATATTTGGGAAAATAGTTGTTGTTATCAATAGAGAATTGGAAAATCTTAATCTTTTTATTGGTTGAATTCCGCAACTTATTTTATTTTATCCGTTTTTTGATTGGTCCATGCTTAATGTCTAGAAATGAAATACTTCTGTTTTTTATTTTATTCGTTTTCTGATTGGTCCATGTTTAATGTCCAAAAATGGAATACTTCTGTTGCTACGATGACAAAAAAAGTATTAAAAATTACAAAAAAATTAATAACTCAAAAACAAATTTAGATACTGGTTTCGAACAAGTTGCATTTAAAAGTTTTTTTTTTCTTTTCATGTGATGTGGAGAGGTTTATAGGTCTTCGCTTGGCAAAATTTTCATATCCTGCTTTTTACTTTCTTCTATCTTTACAAGAAAAAAATATTTGGATTCGTGAAATTTTTCGAATTTCGGTTTTTGACGGATTTTTGACGTTTTGAAAGATCTTGAACACTATTGATGGTTTTAAGAAAGTGTCTGTCGGTTACTCTGTGAGTCTATATGTGACAAAAATTTCGGTGGCACTCTATCTCATGAACTAATGCGCGGAATTTCACAAAACATTAGATTTTTGTTAGACTTTTATAGAAACTGGTACTTATTAGTTTTTGGTACATATCGCTCTACAGATGGCTCTGCTGTGATGCATTATTCACGATTTCCACAATACTTCTACCTGAAGAATCAATGCATGTATTTTCAAAAAACTTCAGATTAGTCCTTGATATAATTTGGTTCTGATTACTTTTTTGGTGTAAATTTCTCAACAAAGGATACTTACATGCTACATTATTAATGAGTGTTGCAATAGCTCTATCTAAAACATTAATTTTCGAATTTTCATCAAACTCTAAACTTAGTTAGCCGCCCCTCATATAAATTAGTACTTTGTTAGGTTTTGATGCAAATCACCTTACAGCTGGCGCTGCTATGCTGCATTTTTCAAAATTTCGCCGTAGCTGCAACTCAAGAACAAATGCATGGATTTCATTAAACTTCAACTTCAGTTAATCCTTGATAAAAATTGATTATGATTAGATTTTGGTGTAAATCACCAAACCGGCGGCGCTGCTATGCAGAATTTTTAAAGATTTTCCGCAATAGCTTTATCTCGGAAACTAACGCACGGGTTTTCATCAAATTTTAGAATCAGTTAGAAATTGTTGTAAGTCATTGCTGATTAGATTTTGGTGTAAATCACCTAACTGGTGGCGTTGCTATGCTGTATTTTTCAGTAGTATTAAACAGGGGTGCAGAAAATTTTTCTATTCCCAACATTTCGCCCAACTCACATGAAAATTTCCTCGAAATTGTACAGTATGTTGTAGGTAAATGTTGTATTACCGTAGATATAGGAAATGTATTTTTCCAATATTTCTCAATTTATGCGCGAGTACGCACGGGTGATTCTGACTGAAAAAAAAAATTTCTGAAATTCACAGCAAATTTTCTGAAAGTTTACAACCCAGTGGGGGAAGAGAGAAGAATCCACTCCGAGCACTATGTGGTTTCGCGTTTGGCGAAATTTGCGTTTTTTAGCAATCTTTTGATGAATTTTGCGGGTATTTCGTAATCTTTTAACGGGAATCGGGGTTATTTCGTCTTCCTTTTGGCGGAATTTGTGATTGCTTTACGATCGTTTTACGAAGTTTGAAATTATTTTAAGACTTTTTGAAGACATTTGCATTTTTTGTGATTTTTTAACGAAATTTGTTTTTTTTCACCTTTTTGACGAAATGCGTGTTTTTTTTTGCGATCTTTAGATGAAATTTGTAGGTTTTTTGCGGTTTTTTCCCGATCTTTTGAAGAAATTTCGCCATCTTTTGACCAAATGCGCGTTCAGTTCGCGATCTTTTGAAGAAATTTGCCTTCCTTTGACGAAATATGCAGATTTTGCGATCTTATGGTGAAATTTGCGGGTTTTTTCCTGTAATTCTTGTACAAAATTCGCGGTATATTTTTGTACGAATTTCCAGATTGATGACCGAATTTTTCTTAATTTTCGAAACCGGATGACTTAAATTTTCGGAAAATTCAGAACAAAATCACCCCTGAATAAACGGTACATATTAGTCTGAGATCGATTTTGTAAAGATCGCCATACGGATCTTTTTATTTGTGATGAAATTTTTCTATCTCAGAGAATTATGGTGGAATTCGTTGTTAAAATCGAAATCATTTGCATATGTTTCTACAAAATTTCCCCAGATGTTAAAATTTCCCCCGATCCTACATCATGGGATCGGACATTCCCTTCACTCCTGGTATTAACACGGATGATGTAGAAGCAAGTTTTAGGATTGCCATATCCGACTAGTTTTTTTACTAGATTTTTTTTCTGAACTTTCACACTCCAACTAAAATAGCTGCTGTGAGGCAGTTAAATGTTCTACAATTTTCTACCTCCCCCCCCCTTTAACACCCCCCCCCCCTAGTTGGGTTATTTATAAAATCACTGAAATACATGTTATCTATTTTTGAGTAGATTTACATTCTAGAATTTAATGATTTTACCTAAAATGGTTGTTAAACTGCACTGTTAAAAAATTGAAACTTTTGCTGCATCGTCACTTCATCGTGCGGGAAAATTATTTGTGGCGTATTTTAATGATATGACACTATTTGAAATATAGTGAAATTGATATTTATTACTGAAGTGTACTACAAGGTTCTTATGGAGCATGGCGAGCATAGAGGGCTGATCAAAGAATTGGTATAATTTTCCGATTGTAGATTTGAACAGTTGAAATTGGGTTTTTAAACGTGTTTTGTCTTTCCATGTGGTTGAATCAAACGTACTATTTTAACTCATTAAGCGGTACAGTTTTGCTACATTATTCTGCATAAATAGAAAGTGATACTGCAGGTGAGGTGCCCAGGCAGGGTTCGAACTGGAGAACCCACGGTCAGAAAGCGAGCGTCTTATGTGCCGAGCAAAAGGCTAGCTCGATCGCTTCCTGCGAGAAACTCGTTTTACTGACCGCGCAAGATGGTGTCCGCCGCAGTACTCCACCCCCAGTGAGAAGAACGTCGCGTTAACGTTGGACGAGCGATATGCACTCGCGTTGCGCTGGCGCGTGCCAGAGTGATGCGTTGTCGTTGTCGTGCTGCCACCGATTGCACGTGTGACTCCTCGATGATGCGCGGCGTGGCAGGCTTTGCTTGCTGTGAGCGTTACACAGGCTTTGGTCGAGTGCTCTGAGCGTTACAGAGGCTTTCGTCCTGCGAGCGTTTCGCAGGCTTTGGATGCTGGGGGTGTTTTCAGTGCTGCCATCTGTTGGCCTAGAGCGAAGGTGGTGAAGTGTGTTCGTTTGTCCAAGGTCACCAATGCAGGCGATGTACCCGGGCGGGGTTCGAACTGGAGAACCCACGGTCAGAAAGCGAGCGTCTTATGTGCCGAGCAAAAGGCTAGCTCGGTCGCTTCCTGCGAGAAACTCGTTTTACTGACCGCGCAAGATGGCGTCCGCCGCAATACATAATCCGTGCTTGACATATGATTTATTTTCTTTTTGTTTTAAGATAGGGCAACAGAAAAGGAGAAAAAGTAAAACATTATTTAAGCTATCGTTTTAGGTTTTCTAATTTGATTTCTCAGCGTGTAATCGTAAATTAATTAATAATTAACTAATAATATATGAAAGTGTTAATATATTTCAATATTACGCCCTTTATTTTTTATCTATAATTTATTTTGATCTTTTTAGCTTTTTAAATTGTTTCATAGTTGAAGTTTTGCAGACATTTGACTTAATTTGGCAAGCGTTTATTAACACATATTTAAATCCATTATTGTGTCAATTTGTATGCAATCGTAAGCATTTACAGAGAATATTAGACGATTGATCCCCTGTTCCAGGTTAACAAAAACAAAAAAAAAAGCCACAACATTAATTTATAATTAAATTCTAATAATATTAAAATGCTGCATTGTAATCGAAAACATATTTTACTATACTTTAGTATATCTTAGTTAATTTTTATAATTCTAACCCATCAGGAAATGGGTTAAAAATCAATGACAAAATTCCATATTTACATTTCAAAAAATTGTTGCGTTTTTTCTCTGATATTTTGTATTAGATTCCACTCGACGACGTAGACTAATAACATGGTGCACACAACAGGGATGTAGTGGAGGGTATACGGGGGCATACGCCATATACCTTCTAGATTGTTTAAAAGAACACCGTATACCCTCTGTTTTTCAAGAAAGCTAAGTATACACACTTTAGGGTGTCTTGAGCATACATCCTCTGTAATTTTTACAACTACACTCCTGGCACCCAATAACTTAAATGACTGTGTTCAATAAGAACTAGTCGGATGTGGTAATCTCAAAACTTTCTTCTATCTTATGCATGTTAATAATCAAAATTCGCTATCACAGTGCCAAAATCTAATGCAATTTTTGCCCATTTTAAAAATTGGATGAAGATTCTAAAGATGTGAAATTACGTGCATCAGCTCTTCAGCTATCGCTAAAATGAGCAAATACTGCAAAATGCAGTTTGGTCGCGCCACTTATTACACGATTAACATCAAAACCTAACCAGCAACAACTTATGCACGTCAAACTGAATCCTAAATTATATGAAAACTCGTGCATTAGTTCCTGAGATAGAGCTATTGCGTAAATCGTAAAAAATGCATCATAGCAGCGTCAGGTGTTGAGCGATTTACACCAAAATATAAAAAAACATCAATTCACGTCAAGGATTAATCTGAAAAATGATGAAAATCTGTGCATTAGTTCTAGAAGATGAACGATTGCAGAAATCGTGAAAAATACTGCATAGTAACACCACCTGTCGAGCGATTATCGCCAAAAAACCAATTAGCACCAATTTATATCGTAGACTAATTGACTGTAAGTTTTTATTAAATTCCGTGCATTAGTTCTTGAGACAGAATGCCCACAAAATTTGTGTCACATACAGACTTACAGAGTAACAGAGAGTTTCACAGACAGGCAGTTTGTAAAAACATGTTTACGTGATCTCTAACTCCTAAAACGTGTAAATCCATCGAAAACCGGAATTTTTTCACGAATTTAATACTTTCTTCTTGTAAAGGTAGAAGAGAGTAAAAATCAGGGCATTTGGTGTCCCAAGCAGTTATTCCCAGGGGTGATTCTTGGAACCCCTGAAATCAGATTAACTTCTTGACTAATCAAACTTGATTATCGCAGAAGCAAGAAATGCCACTGCCGAGACTAGATAGCGAAATGGGAAAATCAATTCCAATACAATTGATCTTTCTTGCTCGTCTTATTCGTGTTCAAACGAATATGCCCAAGTTTTTAAATGCGGGTTGCTGCACAATAATTTTCATTCTAAAGTTGCTATTACACAAGATAATTTGAAAGGACAAAAAATTGATCAAGACCCCTCCCTCGTGAGTTTTCAAAGTATTTAATTGGCTGTTAGGAGAATAAATCTCCTTTTACGTCATTAGAAGCGGCAAAACTGCCCCAACAATAACAAGTCAGAAATTACACGTCAAGCGTAGCAAATGTGGTGACCCGTACTATAACGAAGTTTAAAAATGTTCACATCCTGGTGTAATCGTATACAGTACTTCAGATACAGTATAGTAGCCGAAATCTTTTGTGTGCCCCTGTAAATTTTATCTGTTTTCTATTATACAGGATACAGGAAGTTCTTGTAATAAACTTCAGCAACGTATATTAATTTCATAAAATGTGAAATAATTCAAACGCCCCCCGAAGAATGTTTTCCCTTTACCACTGTGTAATGAAATACTTTTTTGTGGTTCTGTAAATGAATAACAAATCTTCTTTGCATCACAGTTTGTACAGAATGTATATTTTAGTACATACTTCATAGATGCAAAATAATTTTACTATGTTCGTAAGAGTGTAATATCATTCAAATGCATTCGAAACTATTTTTTTCCATTGGCCGTAACGTAACGGAATACTTTCGTTTGTCTCTGTAATTAAACTATACACCCGATTTTCATAAACTTAAAATAACTCGACAAAATTACGCAACAATTATATATTTTAAATTTCAAGTGATTTGGTTGGGTAATTTTTTCTCTGTTATATGAAAATGGACAGACAGCCGGACAGACAAACTGAACGACCACTATAAATGCTACGTATTTACATGATTACGAATGCATCTAAAAAGTTGCTTGTTTCCCGCTATACTTTTTTTAAGGCCATAGGTTAATATTGTGTCGTCCGAAACTAGCGACATTTCAACGCCTTGTGTTAGACGTAAGGCTCCTACAATACGGGCTGAATCACGCCTCCATTAAGTTTCCAAAATGGTTGCCTGACTTGGCGTATTATCGCGTAGATGGCGAGGCGAATTTTACTTACTCAATCTCTTTCACGGGAAAATGTGAGAATAGAACATTCGAAGAACCGGTTTGTTGTGTACAAGTGATTAGGTTGGCGCGATATTTGGCGAAGTTCTCCAATCCAGATCTATTCTTTTAAACATTTATAGACAAATTATTCTACTTTTCTTCATTTATATGGAATTTAAATACTCCAAAGCCATTCTTGAACATGTCAGAATAATTTTCTGCTCAACAACCGCCCATTTTCAATGATTTTGTAGCTTTAAAATCATTCAAACGTTTCTCGCCTCATAGGAATCAATGGGAAACAAACGGTAACTGGGAAACAAGATGCTTGATGATTCAGCCTGAGTTATAGGAGTCCTAGTTAGACGCTTTCAGTCGTGGCGTCATATATGACGTTTTGCTTGGATACTGACTCCAAACAAACCATTGCTATGCTGTGTTTTCTATTTTTATTATACTTTAAAACTATATCTTGCAGCGATGTCTCAAAGATATAGGCTTTAATACTTTATATGTAATATTAGCCTTTTCTGCGTTTTATATTTAATAAAATTTGAAACAGAGCAACCGTTTGTTTTAAGTCAGTTTCTAAGCAAAACGTCATGGCTGACGTCACACTGAAAGCGTATGAATGCTTGAAATGATTTGATCAACTATTGAACTTCCCGTTAAAGTGTCTCTTATATGAGAATGACGATATACGATCAAGGCCGAACGAAATTAAGGGGGTAGGGGGGAAAAGGATATGTACCCCGGACGCCAGGCGAAGGGGATGCCAAATGAAGATTATGTTTCTCGATTTTTCCTTTTTCTCGATTCCGTTTTCAATGCTTTAATGAGTCCATATTTGACAAAGCTGATTACATAGTTCAGTATAACGTATTTTATGATTATATATTTTAGGTAAGTCAGCTATTTGAAACTTAATAAAATTATTGTTGTAAATTTAATTTTTTGGAGGGTGGAGGAGATAAAATTCATGTTTGCCCCGTGTGCAAATAATACTATTGTCTTGGCCCTGTCCTGTATGGGATGCTCAGACTGAGCTTAAACAGATGCGTTTGTCCAAAATATGATAAGCCAAGACATTACCTGTATCAAAAAGTGAAAACACTCGCCTGGACGAGTTCGATAATACGAGTGAGATAAATTAACAGATACTACTTGGCAATAATGACAAGTTCTCTACACTGCTAAAAATAATGTAAATTATCTGTGTTTTTAAAGGATATTTATTTTCTGATCAATGAAAACCCTCCATAGGCGTTTTTAGATCGTTGCCATTGGTTAAAAGAAAAAAAAAGTCTTTAAAAGCAAGGTAATTTTTTACGGTATTTTTAACACACTGTTAAAAACTTGACCCATTTGCTGCATTGTCACTCCACAGCTTTTATAGAATATCTCTTTTATGACCAATGAGAATGCTCCATAACACTGTAAAGTAACCGTTTTCTGTAAAAGCGGTGGATTGGCACTGCAGCAAATAGGTAAAATTTTTAACAGCGAGTTTAAGATGCTTGGCGATTCACCTTTGTCCAGAATCGTCTCAACCAATCAAATACACTGCTCAAAACAATTAAAGGATATTGCAGTTTTAGGTGGATTTTGTATCTGGGAAACTTTTTAACTGATTGATACATGGTCGACAGACATAGTAGGTTATATGAGAATAAATTACACATGTTTGGAAGAAAAAAATGCATTTTATTGCGCATTTGTGTACAAAAGGAAAAAAACACAATTTGTGCATATGAGAAAAAAACAATAAGAAAAGGTGTTTTCTTCAAAGAAAATCATTTTCAGTAGGGGATATGGTTTCCACGGATGGCCAGCAACGTTGAACACCTTTGAGGCATGGACTCAATGAGGCTATTAATGACGAGTTGAGGTATTCTGCCCCACTCTTCCAGAAGAGCTCTTTCCAGTTCTCGGAGAGTTTGTGGGGGTTGTTGGCGGCCAGAAACTCGTCTTCCCAGAACGTCCCAAATGTGCTCGATTGGATTCATGTCTGGAGAACACGCTGGCCATTCCATTCGAACGATTCCTTCCTCGAAAAGGAAATCCTCCACCAGGTTTGCACGATGTGGCCTGCAGTTATCGTCCATTAAAATGAAGTTATCTCCGATTGCTGCAGCATAAGGGACTACAATAGGTCTGAGGATCTCATCCCTATATCGGCGACCAATCAGAGCTCCATCTCGAATGATGTAGAGATCAGTGCGCCCGTCAATGGAGATGCCACCATACACCAACCCTCCTCCACCGCCAAATCTGACACTTTCGTGCACGAACGCAGGATTATTCCTACTGCCACGGTCCCTCCAGATGAAAATGCGCCTATTATCCGGATGCACAGAAAAACGAAACTCGTCAGAAAACAGAATATTGCTTCATTCATTTCTCCTCGAGTTGACATGCTCGGTTGCCCACTCCCTGCGGTCGCGACGATGCCTTGATGTTAATCTAACACATACCATCGGTCGGCGAGCATACAGACCTACAGCATGGAGCCGGTTTCGGACAGTCTGAGTTGAAATCGTGGTGCCTGTAGCCGAGCGAAGGTGTTGTTGGAGAAGAGTAGCGTTCATGTTTCGGTGTCTCCGAGCTGTTAACGCTAAATACCGATCTTCATTGGGCGTTTATGCCCGTCTATGACCTTGCCCTGGTCTTCGGTCTGCACATCCACTCTCCGAAAAACGGTTCCAGATCCTGGAAATGACACTTTGTGACACTCCAATGGCTTGCGCTACTTCGTCTTGAGTTTGGCTCCCTTCTAACCTACCAACAATTCTCCAAGCTTCTGAATCTGTCAAATGACTTTGCTGAGACATCGTACTCATCGAAACAAAGCAATCACTGAATGCCGATCATCCTTGTCTTCATTCTCTTTTATCCAGTTGAAAGTCAAATTTCATTCGCTGCCGTTGAAGCGACGTTTTTGACGTCGAACTCAAAATTTGCATACTCCACAATTTGAAAACCAGAAAAATTTGCATTTGTGATTCTCTTCTTCTATTTTCGGCAAAAAAAATTCGTTTTTATCTTTATTTTATATAAAACTTCAAATATCCTTTAATTGTTTTGAGTAGTGTATTATAGCCATATATCGACATTTTCATATAGAAGCATGCTACACAGAGTGTAGAGGATAGGTTGATCATAATAGGAAAAACATATGCGGAGTCACAAACAAAAAATAGGCACTTTTGAATGGCATGCCGTGAAGTCGATTTAGATCCATATTGAGAGGCCATTTTGAGAGCACTTTCTTTATATAAAAATTGATTTCTTGAATTACGAAACTCTAAATGGATTCTAGTCTATAATATTCAGATTATGATTCTAAAATGAAGAAGTTCTGTTTAGAATGACTTAATACATAACAGAGTGGCGACAAATAAACGCATAGGAGATGTGACTAGTTCGAAAGTTTTTGTCCAAATTACGGCAGTCAACATTTCAAACTATATGACAATCACATCCGAAATTTAGGCATCGTCTCTAATTATTCACACAACGAAAATGTCTCATTTGGTTTATTCATTTTCGGAAAGTGCAAATCGCAGTTAATTAAAGGACGAAAAGAGAAATGCTAAGAACGCTGATTTGAAGATTTATTTCATAACCAGAAATCTTGATAAATTCTTTTAATGCTTGCTTACTATACATTTGAGAATTTTTCAGATTTCTCTTTAATCTCTTTTGTGAGCCTTTGTATTTTTTATTTTTATGTCCATTTTCTATGTTTTTGCTTTTTACAAAACGCATATCAACGGAACTCTGATAATTTGTGAGATTTTATGAGGCACGGTTGAAAATTTCGACAACATAAAAATACTTAGATTAAATATTAAAATCAAGGTTTTCTAATATCAAATTGAATAATCGTTAATTGATTATCAAATAAAAGAAATGAGGCGGAAGAAAACTGTTATCTGAATTAATGTTTTGGAACGTAGCAAAAAACATGGATTTAATTTTATCCCTCACACTCTTTCAGTTATTGTTTCGACAATTTCTTGATTTTCTGTGTTTTGTTATTAGAGTAAAAAACGGAAGAGTTGTAATTTATTCTTTAAAAAAATAAAAATTAAACGTCTGAAATTTATACGTTAGCCTCATGATCATTTCGCAAGAGTCGAAGTTAATTGTCTTCGGATTGGCAACTCCTTTTACTTTCATCCAGCGAAGGGGCTGGGAGTTCGAAATAACGAAATGGTTCTGCTTTTTTATACTCTGTATGGATTTGCAATATTTTTCTTTGGTGGATGGTGTTTCGTTTGGATTTTACATATTGTAGCAATATTTAACGGGTAAGATTTCACCACCAGTGTTTAAAATGGTGGGATATTTGTCTCTTTAAATTCTGTTATGTGTTTGATGTTTACCTTCGTTCAAAACACGCCGGTCGGAAGCTGATCGTACCGGTGCTAGATTGGGGTTACAAGGTCTGGATGCTTAAGGTAAGGCATTTAGGCTTAGCGAAGTGGGCGAGGCTCTGTCAACTATTTCGAGTGCACTTGCACTAATGATTATATTTTTTATTAGTAAGTTGATAAATCTGAGATAAGTATCTGACGTAACCTTCTTAAATTTGTATTTTAAATATTTTATAACCCCCATAATATGATTATTTTATTGTAACGCATCATATTTATGTTGATTTTTTAAAAATTATGAAAATAAAATTTTTAGACCTATCAAAGATCTATTTTTGTTACTGATAATTTAATGTTTTTACAAAATCGCTCATTGTAAGTTTTATTGCTAAAATTTTACACATATTAAAATAATAAAATACGATTGTTTTTTTAGAAATGAGGAAAAAATTTTGCTGAGTAGAAATTTAAGTTTTTAACGCATTATAAAACAAATAAATGAACGGTTTTAAAAGTATATCTAAACTTCTGGCCAAGATAAAAGCTTATTTGACACACTTTCAAATATTTAAAATGAGAATAAACTGTTTATAGATTATTTAAAAATTGTACGATCAATCTGTTTTTTGCTTCAAGTAATACCCATTGTTTACATTTCTATTTAGTTCAAACTCTGATGGGAAATATTTAAATATGTTTTAATTGATAATCAAGCATATTTCCACAAGGATTTTTAAATGTAATGTACGTTTTAGATTATCTATTTCACAAAAAATTGTTTATGATTTCCTTTTTATTAGGCCGTTAAATTAGTTTCTTAGCTTAATCATGTAAATCAATTTCATTTATCTGTATGATTTTACTTTGAAAGATCATAGTATGTGGTATTGACCTATTTTTGACTTAAATTATATAACTTGAATTTTAAATCGTTTAAATTCATCCCTTCTCACCTTTCCCCCCCAAAAAATGTTCATAGATTGATTGATGTTATTTATTATGCATTTCAAATGATAATAAAAAGCTTTTTAATTTATCCAAATTGTGTTAATAATTTTAGGCAATATTTTCATTTTTTAAGTTACAAAAAACAAAATGAACCAGGGGTCGCTCTAGGCAAATTTTTTGGTCCTATTTTGTGCTCACAAAATTATTTTCAATAAAATAGGCCCCTTTAAACAAAATTCCATTTCATAAAAAAAGATCTTCATTCATTGCATTATTATTTTATAAGATTTTAAAAAATGCCTTCTGTAAACAAAGCAAGTTCATCAGAAAACAAGAGTTTAACAGGAGGACTAACACAAAGTCATTATTTAATGCTTGGTTCAAATTTGAGTAATTTGATTTCATCTTTCACTATAAAAATTTTCAGAAAAATATAGAAATATTCATAAAATATAAAACTTTTACTTTTCACAAAATGAGATTCAAGAAAAAAGTCTTGCATTGACTCCTGTGAATAACGAAAGTTTCTTTTACTTTATTATTAGCAAAAGCCACATTTTGTTTGGATTCGCAAAGCATTACTCAATAAGTATTTGAAAGTAACTATACTTTTTTATATTATTCTTGCACTTTTATTAAGTAAAAACGTAATTTTATATTTTGGCACATTTTAATATTAGAAATGTAAATTCAGCCAAATTCCATAAATTGTTTTTAAGACAAATATAGTAAAAATATTAACAGTAATTACTTCTTAATAATAAATATTTCATTTCGTTCAATTTTCAACCTTTGAATTTGAGTAACATTTTATATAACAAATTTAACAATTTTATTTGTGTACAATTCTTTTGATGCCACTTAAAAAAAAAAAAAAAAATGACATAACTCTTTTAAAATGCGTAAGTTTAGTTTGCATAAATGATATAAGAAACATAATAAGAATAAATTATATTAATTATATATATATATGTTATGTTAATTTTTAACACTGAAAAATACTTTTATTATTGAATATAAATAATTGAATTTTTATAAACTTTAGTTCATTAAAAATATGCTATAATTTCCATAAAAAAGGATATTTTAAAACTTTCATAAAAGAAATCATGAAACTTATGATTAAAAGGAATGATCACAAAATATATGCCATTTCCAATCAATCTTACTAAAGTATTCTATTAAAATGTGTTTTTTCCTCTCAAATAATATACATTTTTACTATAAGGAAGTTTAATGTTCTTTTACTGTTTGAAGGATAAATTCTGCAGTTATTTTCAATAGTCTAAAATAGACAAAGTCGTCATATTCAGCTGACATTCGTTCATTATATTTCCAATATGATGTAATATTTGCTTTAAAAAAAAAAAAAAAAAGTTAAAGTTATTAAACTATTTTATATTCATTTCATGTGGAAATATTTCAATTTTAGTCTCCAAAGGTTTTTGTGATACTGTGGCGGAATGATGAAAATATATTTTATTTAATTAGTCATGATTCTCTCTATAATTACTAACCTCATGCTTTATTTTTTCTCCTGAAAATATCTGTGCTTAATTTTTTATTTGCAAAAATGAGTCTGTAATAGAAAAACATGTAAACTTGAGTAATTAAAATAATTTTAAGGTTATTCTGTAAAAAAAATAAAATAATAATAATAATATTGTGCAAATCTACAGATCATAATTTATTTTTATGTTTAATTTCAAGACAAAATAATAGTTTTTTTGTAAAGTGTATGACAAAATGTAATTTGTGTAGCCTAGTAGAGGATTCGCTTCACTCATCCTAATTAAAATTGTATTTACTGCGATTTGACAGCAATTTAAATTTAGTTAAATTATTTGGTTATGTTGCATTTTTTTTTTTTTTTCAAATTTTATAAAATCATAAAAAATAGTACTTTTTTTTTAACTTATAAAAATCTTGATGAGACAGAAAAAGAAAAGCAAGCAAAGCATTTTTTTTTCTCGCATTTTCTGGCAACCTATTTAATGTTTCATACACAATTTTTTCAATATTCAATTTATTTATTACAAAGAAGCTTTATTTTTATTTACAAATAAAAGTAATTTATCTGAAACATAATTAGCATGTACATTAGTTCATCAGTTTTGTTTTTGTAACTGTTTATACGTCATTGAGGGACAAATCTCATTTTCTAAAACCAAATTTCACCAAGCATTTTAAATTGTCGTTGCCCTTCTATTATACACCTATTATTTATCATATCTAAAAACTACACTTTTATTTAAAAAAAAAAAAATACTTTGTTACAAATGTTGCAGATGTTTTTGTCTGGTGATTTTGGCCAGATTTTACATTGTAAACAATCAGTAGATCAGATTGGGCAAGTTAGTCCTCTGGTATTAATAGCTGAGTCACTTGTATTGTTCATAATGTGTGTGTTTTATAATAAATTTAAAAAATACACATTATAACATTTTGGTTTTATATAAATTAAAATTGTGTGTGGTTTTTATACAAATTAAAACTGTTTTTTTAAACAAATTAAAACTGCAAGTGTTTTTTTTTATACAAATATTAAAACTGTGTTTTTTTTTATACAAATTAAAACATTGTGTGTGTTTTTTATACAAATTAAAAATTTTGTATGTTTTTTATACAAATTAAAAAATTGTGTGTGTGTATTTTATACAAATTAAAACGTGTGTGTGTGTGTTTTATACAAATTAAAACATGTATTTTTTTATACAAATTAAAACATTGTGGGTTTTTTTTTATACAAATTAAAACATTCTGTGTTTTTTATACAAATTAAAGCATTGTGTGTTAGTGTTAATCATAGAAGAAAAGGGCCGCTGGGCAGAAATTTTTCAAAAGAGGAACACTATTTTAAAAAAGTGATACATTTTTTCAAAAAGAGCATGCTTGCACCTTGTTTACCAAAAATAGTTCGAACTGATTTGTTTAGAGTCCCCTAGAATTTGCATTGTTTTCCCGGAAACAATTGAATTGCTGCAGGGCACATAGGAAGTGTTAAAAAGGGCATTTAGACACATCGTAAAGGTTCAAAAGAGTCTCAATACTAAAACAGCTTAGAATCAACACAATGTGTTTTTATACAAATTAAAACAATGTGTGTTTTTATACAAAATAAAAACATTGTGTGTGTGTTTTTAAACAAATTAAAAATAGGAATGCAACATGCAACAGATATCTGGCCAATATCCTGGATATTTGGCTGTAGCCAGATGTTATGATTATCCGGTCTGAAACTATGACATTATGCATTTATTTTTCTAATTCAATGTTTAAACTTTCCAAATGTTCAAAGTTAATTTAATTTCCCAAAATACAATGTAATTAATTTGTTAAATTCTTTTTATTTATATTTTATTTTTAGATTGAACATTAATTTTATTATGGAGCATAAGCTGCAGGGTTGGGTTTCTGACGTCAGAAACTGGTTTTTGACATGACAAGTGTCAAAAACTGGTTTAAACCGTCAAAAACTGGCTTAAACCGTCAAAAACGTGTAATGCGCTTTAAACATTTTAAGAACAAGAGAGAAACATTGAATAAGTCTTACTGATTTAAGTTATTTTTTATTTAAAATTAATTATACTGTAATTTAATAATTACGAAAAAAAAATTACTTTAATTGCAATAAAACATTGTTTTTTTTAGAATGTTCAAACAGAAGAAAATAATTTTGTACATCTGGATCAATTTTACCTCACAGCATCCTATAGCACATAACCAATTTAGCACATTTATTTACATCCAAATTTTTTCTGAGTTTAGAGTCTAGAGTGTATGAAGCCAAAGTTACAAAATACTCTCTCAATTGGTGCTAAACTAGCAGGGCTTGATAGCAGAAGCATTGCTAGTTGAGCAAGTATGGAGGCAGGCCAAATTATCAGATTTATGATTTTTTTTTTCTTCCGGAAATGATAATATACACTACATCAAAAGTGAATTTTTAATATTACATCTAATGTTGTATATGTGTGACAGATGTTTAATGTAAAATTTTACAGATCAATGTAGTATTTGAGGTTTCTGACGAGGTTTTTAACAAGAGGTTTTAGCCATGACGGTTTAAACCATGGTTTTAACCGGATAAAACCACACACTGTCAAAAACTTGCCAACCCTGATAAGCTGGAAATAAATGTATAGCTACTTGGTTATCCCGTCGACCAAAGAACAATCACCAAAATGTAAGATTAAATGCCAATATAGAAGATTGTGAATGTCATATTCAATGACATTAAATGCCACACGTGTTTAAAACGTCATTAAGTGATTTTTATTTACATTTTTATTAATAACATACTACATATTTGTTTTTTCGTTTTTTATATAAAAATTATGTCAATGTGTATAATTTGGCTATTGGTTTGGCGATTTGTATAATTTGGCAAAATTGGTCGACAGGATAACCTAGTATCTTAGTATCCTAGTATTTTATCTGCATTAAGTGTGCACAGATTTATCTTTTGTAATTGTCTTTCTGAAAATGACAGTATAGGTTAAGAAAATAGCATGGTTGAAAAAAAAAAAAAAAGTATATTGTGTAATAGTTTTCAAACAATTTGCATTAGAAAGAACATTTTTTTCCCCTTTAATTCAATGGTGCAATAATTGTAAATGCGCTGTTTTTTGAAATAAAAGAAATTTCAGTAAAAGTTTATATAAGTTAAACATTGCTGTTGCCAGCATTATGCAAAAAATATCTTATAATGTAGAATGGGGAAGATAATCAGTTGTAAGTTTGTTCTCTTAAAATAACTTTATTATTTCTTGACTATCTATTAGCTGATATTAATGTAACTAATGATTTAAAAATATAATTATAATATCGGCCCTAAAACTTAAATAATTATAAAAACAATTGTTAATAATAATAAAAAAAAAAACTAGATTATAAAGAAAAAATGCATAATTTCTTAAATAAAAATTACAAAAGGATGGATCAAAACATACTGTGAACAGATATCTGGCTGCAAATTACATCGGATAATCCAATGTCCCGCCAAACTAACATCTGTTGTCAGTGTTTTTACACAAACATAAAGATTGTGTAAGTGTTTTTATACAAATATAAAGTTTTTTTTTTTTTTTTTTTTTTTTTTACAAATATAAAGATGTTTTTTTATACAAATATAAAATTTGTTTTTTTATGCAAATATAAAGGTTTGTTTGTTTTTATATACAAAGATTGTGTTTTTATATTCAAATTAAAAGATTGCATGCATGTTTTTATATACAAATATAAAGATTGTGTTTTTATATTCAAATTAAAAGATTGCATGCATGTTTTTATATACAAATTAAAAGATTGTGTGTGTGTTTATGCAAATTAAAAGATTGCGTGTGTGTTTTTAAATACAAATTAAAAGATTGCTTGTGTGTTTTTATATATAAATTAAAAGATTGTATGTTTTTATATGCAAATTAAAAGATTGTGTGTGTCTTTTTATACAAAAAAAATGTTTGTCATTGTGTTTTTTATGTGTTTTTATTGTATGTGTGTGATTTTATTCAAATTCTAACCTATAATTCAGTTTAAACTGAAAAAACTACTAGAAAATATTTTTTTTATAATAAAGCTATAAATAATTTATCTAAAGACAGTTTATTTTTCAAAAACTGTTCTAACTAAATAATAGGTCCTCATAATTATGAATTCTACATTTAAAAATTCCTCAAACTAAAACTGGTTTTAACAGTCTTAGATGTTTCAAATTGGTTTTAATCATTCAAAAATGCTCAAAACTTTCTTGTATAATTTTAGCTTATATAAATTGTAATATTTAAGGGAATATTGATAGTTTATTATATTTTATTAAAATTTAATTTCATAATTTTTAAATATAGATACAACTGTTTTGTCTTGCATAATAACATTTCTAAGAGAAACATATTTCTTAAAGTTTTACTAATATAGGATGATGATTTGATGTGCCAGTAATGGATACTTTTTGCTTTACAGTAATGGACACCCCTCAATGTTTTTTGCTTGTAAAATAATAATAATATAATGAATAAAAATTTAGCTTTTATGTATTTTTTCACAACTTCCCTTTGCATATTTTATAATTTTGCGCTATTGTTAACGCTCTTAATCAAAGCAATATGGAAACAGAAAATGTTTTGGACTTCCACTTTTTTCAGTTGAAATGTTAATGACTATGCCAAGAGCGTGGTTTCATTTAATAAATTTATATATTTTTCTTGCAAAATTTGCAGTTTTTTGATTTGGCAGTAATAGAAAAAATTTAATTTTATATAGATGCTAATAGTCATTTATAAAATTTCATTTATTTTTAAGGTTTTAAGAGAAAGGGTGTCTGTCCATTACTGAGAGAGTTAGGTAATTACCGTATTTTCGGGCGTATGCGCCGCACCCACCGTAAGAGCCGCACCTCCGAAAATACATTAAAATAAAACAAATATTCATCAGAAGCGCCGCACCGTCGTATGCGCCGCACCTACGAAAATACATCAAAATGTTAAAAAGTACGTTATATTCAGTGTTTTTTCGCGTTGTTTTTTAAACATTTCTAATATAAATCCAATTTTAAATTTAGTATATTTTTTATGATAAAATTAAAACTGAATTCGTGCTGCCTTTTTTTCGCGATTTTTTAATACGTTTTTTATAGTTTGTAACGAGGTTTGCAGGGTTTTAACGCGATATTTGACGAAATTTGCAGGGTTTTATCGCGATATTCGACGAATTTGCAGTTTTTTCGCGATACTTGAAAAAATTTGCGTTTTTTATGAGGATGAGCAAGGTATTAATCATGATGAATTGAATGAATCATAAATATTTGAATGAATAATGAAACATGAATTTTGATACTTGACGCAATACTTGAAAAAAATTGCGTTTTTTTTTTTAAAAACGTAAATTCTGTCGAAAAAGCGCAGAAAAAAGGAGATATTTGTAAAAAAAAAGCATAAAAAGACTGAAATCTATTAAAAATCTCGAAAAAACACACTTCATCAAAGATTCATGATCCATTCATTTCATCATGATTCAAATCTGTCTCATTCGCCTTTGAGAACGGTATAAATTATGATGAAGGGTATGAATCATGAATCTTTGATGAAATGTTCGTTTTTGCGAGATTTTTTAATAGATTTCATGCTTTTTTTCAAATTTCTCCTTTTTTCTGCGTTCTTTCGCCTGAATTTATCTTGTTTCTTTTCTTTTTTACCGTTTATTTATTGATACGACATATTTGCGTTTTTTCTAACAATATTTTGACAATTCTTTTGGGCGTTCTTTTTGGCGTCCTTTGAGAAATTCACGATTTTACCTCAGTCTTTTGACATAATTTGTGTTTTTTAGAGATTTTTTGACATATTTCGTGTTTTTAGTGCAATCTTTTTACGAAATGTGGGTTTTTTAACGATACTTCCGCGAAATTCATGATTTTTTTCCGATCCTTTCAATAAATTTGCGGCTATTTTTCGTGATTCTTTGGCGAAATTAGCGTTTTTTTTCAGCGATTTTTTTATAGTGGGGACTGGCGTGTGATTGGGAAGGGCGGATTTTACGATATTAAAATTGTAGTTTTTCAAGTGATACTTTCATGAAATAGACATTTTTTCTTCTTCATATTCGCACTTTTCCCGCGAACCTTTGATAAAATTCGTGTTTTTTCCTCCCGATCCTTTGATAAAATTCTTGCTTTTTCTGCGAATGATGACAGAAATTAGGCTATCATTTGTCGAATTTCGCGATATTTTTTATGTTTCGCATTTCTTTCGCAATCTTCTTCCTGATGATTGACTTTTCACAATTTTCAGAAAATTTCCGATCAGAATCACCTCTATAATGAATATCGCTGCAAGGGGGAAAAAAACATCGTATCCGCCGCCCCGGCAGAAGCGCCGCAGTAAGCATAATTTTAACTTTTAAACTCGTATGCGCCGCGGCGGTTACGCCCGAAAATACGGTAGTCAATTTTCCAATAATGGACACCCCAAGTAGACATTGCTAAAAATGCAATTTCAGTAATGTTTATAATGCATGAAATATTTTGACTTAACTGTAAACATAATCTAATTTTTATATTACACACCAAAATGTAATAACATCAAAACTTTTATAAACATCTGCTTTTAAGTTATTTTAATGTTGTTTATGCAATTTGAATATTCTATTGATCTTTTATTGTTAAAATGAATATAATTCTGTCTTGTATATTTTATAATGTGACAACCAAACTATCCAGGAAGGTTCAAAATAGTGTTTAAGGGTGCACTTATAGAAGGCTGAATTCCTTATTTAAGTAAAAACACTTAAGTTGCAGAAATTGTTAAAAATCCATTTGCTATCTTATCCCTCTCGCTCCTCTGATCCTCATATGAGGCTCCTAACATAAGTGATAAAACACATTGTTTTAGAAAAGGTATATATTAGTGTATAATTTTATCAATTTCTTGTATGTATGTTGAAACATTTATTGATTTATTCACACAGCTTGAAAGAAGACTTCTAAACAGTTTTCATTCACAACAAATTATTTTTGGTTTTATTTTTGCATATTTCCACAAGTGCCCAAGGTATGTTCACAACTATCCCTCCACTTGGGCACATGTGAACAATTTTAGACAATTTTTAGAATGATGATATAAGTTAGAAATTCTTAATAAATGCACTCAAAAGTTTCACCAAAATAAAAAAACAAAGTGTAAATATTACTATAAATAATTTTTTGTTTCAGTAGCTCATAACAATTTTGAGAAACAGTCAAAAATATAAAAATTGTTCATGTGGATATCTTTCTCTGATGTGAAAATAAAGAATTAATCAAACTTCATGATATCTTGAAAATATCTGATATAGATATATATCACCAAATTCTAGTGTTTCATAATGAAATTTTGTTTGCATGTGTGTTATCTGTTATAAATAAAACAAACTGCTTCATAGCAAAATAAAACTTACATGTTATTTTATTTTCATGTGCTAGACTTAGGGGGCTGGTCAGCTTCGGCATTTTTCTCCATAATGTTATGTTTATTAATGATACATTCTTACATTTAAAATATCTCTTGATGAAATTAATATCTTTGGTACTTTTTGGTTAGCCGGACTCAAGTGTTATATATACTCACACAGGATTCTCACTGGCTTTTAACCAACATTAACAATTTATTAAATAAGAAATAAAAAACAGTAGCCAAATGAGAAAGAGAAAGGAAAAAAAAGTTAGTAAGATAGATTCAGCTTGAAACAGTGAAAAATCTACCTTTAACCTATAGGGCAAAATTGGGAAATTTCTTTAGCGGCCACTGACTAGTCAGACTAATTTTTCAAGTGGCCACTTTGTTTAAACTAGTGGCCACTTTTTTATTTAAAGATACTAAACAGTTAAAACTTCTATAAGTATTAATGTAAGACTGAATAGCACAAATAAATATGTTAATATGAATATAATGGAACCTAAAAAAGTAGAATTGTTGATGAAATGTAAGTAAATTGTATTCTCTCCTTATAAAAAAGTGGCCACTGATAGACAATTTTTCACTGGTCACTTTTTCTTATTTACTGGCCCTGTGGCCTGTGGCTAGTGCTAATTTTGCCCTTTACTTTAACCTCGTATTGTATCCTCCTGTTTTTTGTGTTTTCTAAAATAGCATAATTTGTTTCGTCATTGCTTAGAAAATAGAAATTCTACTATATGTTACAGAAACTATAAAGAAAAGTACATTCTAAATGTGTAGATGTTTCAAACATTTTTTATGGTGTTTTATTGCTATGAGATTTCAATTATAACCTATAAAAAGAAATCGATTATTGGCCAATGATACTTTTACATGCACCTAATTTTCAGCGATTGATGATGAAAAGCCACATCAATTGATGTGGCTTTTAATGGCTTGGAATGGATAATAATATCCATTACAACCGTACATAAAACAGAAGTTGAGCACTTGTAGTTTGGTGAATCTGATTGTTTACTTGTCAGATAAAGCGTTTTGTTGCGATTTGGTATAATGGCTAGCATCAGCAAGAACCCTGGATACACATGTATATCAGTGTTCTTGCTGACATTTGACCAACATTAGTAATTTGGCTAATTAAAAATAAAAAAACATTCACCAAATGAAAAAAGTATTAGCAAATAGATTCGCCGTGTAGCATTAAAAATATATCTTTAATCCTTTAATGTACCCCCTTTTCTTCAATATGTTATAAAATAATCAAAGTTTTTATAACTGCGATAATGATTATTTTTAATCTACATTCAATTAAATAAATTATCTGCTACAATTATATCATAAATATGTATACTGTAAATATCTTGCGTAATCAAGAAAAAATTTTTCTAAAACAGATTTAACTCATTAAAATGTTATGAATTCATGTGGTACAGTGCAATTGAACATAAGTAACACACACACACACACATACAAAAAAAAAAAAAAAAAAAAAAAAAGAGAGAGAAAAAGCAAAAATTGAGCACTAGCAATTTGGTGAATGTAATCGCTTGTTTACTCGCCAAATGAAGAATTTAGTCGAAATTTGGCGCATTGGCGAGCAACAGCGAGAACACTGGTGTATATACAGGGTGTTTATAAAGTCCCGGAGCCATTTTGATGTTTAATAACTCATAAAATAATAAAGATAGATTAAAATTAATAACATAGATGGTTAAATATACTCAAAGTTTCACGACCCTTGTCAATGAACTTCCACATGTGCCCCTTTTGCCCCTTTCGTCGCACAGAGAATATAAAGTCAATAGTCAATTTCATGCCAGGTAGCAGCAAGCATGTTGGCATCCACTGAGGCTATTGCGGTCTGGCTTTTAAGTCATCAATGTTCAACACTCTCCTCTCCTCCTGTAAACATTGTCCTTTACAAATCCCCAAAGGAAAGTCCAGCAGCATTTTATCAGGTGATCTGAGTGGCTAAGGAATTGGACTTCCTTGCCCATTCCATCTTCCTGGCGTGCAATTGACTATAGACTTGATATTCTCCGTGCAACAAAAGGGGCACACGTGGAAATTCATTGACAAGGGTCATGAAACTTTTTGAGTCTGTCTAACCATTTATGTTATTAATTTTAATCTACCTTTATTATTTATTAAACATCAAAATGGTTCCGGGACTTTATAACAGGGTTGCCATGCCACCTGGAGAACCGGGAAAACACAGGGAATTTTAAATCTCCTCCCAAAACAGGGAAAATCCAGGGAATTTTTTAAAAAATCTGGAAAACAGAGAGAATTTGGTAATAGCAAATTATAACATTTCTAATTAGCCTTCATACACGCATATATTTTTTCGCACTCAACATGGAATAAATACGTTGCAGTACAGGGAAAATACAGGGAATTTTTTTTCAAGATTAGAGTGGCAACCTTGTATAAACACCCTGTATAACATTGGCACCTAGCTAAAAGAGTATTATATTTTTAACTTTCTTTTTATGTGTACTCTTCTTTTAAAAGGATGTTTCTTTTTTTCTTAATTCTCAAAATGTTTTTTTTTAAATCTATACTGAATTCAATATTTTATGTGTTAAAATCTGATGAACTGTAAGTTTTTAACACTTCATATAAAATTAAGCATATACTATAGAAATATTTTATGAACTGATGAACTGTAAGTTTTTAACACTTCATATAAAATTAAGCATATACTTTAGAAATATTTTATGAACTAAGAAAAATACATATTTTAACCCATAACAGCAGGGGACATATGTGATCTCAGAGACTGCTCACCACTTATTTTTCTATGTCCTACTATTTCACCTATCTATTACATCCACTGCTATCGGTTAAAAAGTGTACACAAAAAATAGAAGTTAAAAATATTAATTTCCCAAGGAGATATTTTAAATATAAATATGAGTGTGTCAAATGCAAATACTTTACATTAGTGAACATTGGATTTTTGTTTTCAGTGACTAAATCTTTTCTTTATAGAATTGTTATTTAAATAATATTGCATATAAAAATTGATATTGGTTTTTTCCCATATCTAGCAAAATAAAACTTCATCGTAAACCCCAGCTACCATGCCCTGAAGTTCCATTACCAGGAGTATCTATATTGAAGCCTTTGACTGGAGTGGACCAAAACCTTTATGTCAATTTGGAGTCTTTTTTTACAATGAATTATCCTAAAGTAAGATTGCCAAACTTTTTAAATTCCTATGTAGACTATTTGTTTATACTCATTTTAATTGCTAAAAGATGTAAATCAAAACTTTAAAAGCAATAAAACAGGGGTGTGGAATATATCTGATCCGGCAATCTAGGATCGAGGGGAAATTTTGCAGAAAAATATACAATTGATTTCAATTTTAACAATGAATAATTGGCAAGAGAAAAACAAAAATCACTACAAATAAAGAGATCTGTATCGCGATCTGTACAAAATATATTTCAGAATAATGTACCATACATGCTCGTGCATAAATTGAGAAAATTTGAAAAAAAAAAAAAAAAAAAAAAAAGAAAAACAATGGTGATACTATAATGCATTATGAAGTTTTAGGGAAATTTTTATATGGATTGAGGAAAAAGTTGCGAGTAAAAACATTTTCATCACCCTCTGCTGTAAAAATAGTTTTATTGAAATGTCATCATGTTTCGACTCTATTCAAGTCTTTTTCAAAACAAATAAATGATATTCTAAAAATATACAGTGTGTGAAACGTCTTTTTTTAATTTTCCACATATTCTTTCATGATATGAACATTATTTTATTGTTGACATATGACATATCAAAATTATGGTTCAAGCTTAAAAATAGATTTTAATGACAGTAAGATAATTTTTCTTCCAGTCTAGTTAGTCCTTGAGCCAGTGATATCAAAATTCCAGTCATCACGGAATTTGAAAAATTTTGTGTAAATTGACAGTAAATTCATATGACTAGGTTTGAAATGCTGAAAATAAGTTAAATTATTTAAAAGCTATAATGAATTGCCGTTTTCATGGGAAATTGACACTTGACCGTCATTTAGATGAGAAATAAAGTAACCTACAGTAAAAATTCAAAGCAAAATAAATGTGTAATTTTATTGTCTGCCTCCTTAAAATACATATGACAGTCTTTTCTAGCAGAATAAAGTTTGCCATAGCATTTTTTTCTGAAAGAGTACAAAAAGTTTCTATAAAATATAATTCAATAAACATGATTACAATTTGTACAAACCTAGTCATGTCTAGCTTATTTTCATCATATGACTTTTTACTATTGATTTACATAAAAAATTTTTGATTATGCAATGACAGAGCTTTTGATGGCACTGGCTCCTGGTCTAACACTATCAATCCATTAAAAGAGAAACCATGAAGATTGTAACATAAAGAAATTCCAATGTATCGATACAGCATCATTTAACAAAATTATGGCTTGAGTTACTCAATGATTACAAAAATAAAATAATCGGTATAATGTGAAAGAATACAATATTGAATGTTGGTGTTCTATAGATCGTCCAATTTTAAAATAATTTTATTTGTTTTGAAAAGGAACTTAGGTAAGTATTAAAAATATGTAAACGGTCAAATAAACCTATTTTTACTGTTTTAGAAGTGTTAATTTACTATGTAGGACTTGTTTATTTTTCCTTTATCTATTTTGTCACAAACTAGTGCGTTATTTGACAAATGTCAATCTCAGCGATGGATAATTGTGTCATGAAAACATACTCATATCTTTTATTGGTTTCAGGGTTCTCGCTGGTTTTTGAGAAATATTAGCGATTTGGCAAATAAGAAATAAAAAACAGTTGCCAAAGAAATATGTTAGAAAAAAAAAATTGGTTTGAAACTTTGAAAAATGTATCTTTCATCCTTTATTGTATCCCTGTTTTCCAAATTTTCTAAAATAACTTCATTTTTTGTAAATGTTTATTAAATAAAAATTCGACTATCTTCTACAGAAACTATAACAAATGAGTAGATTCTATATGTTTCCTAGTTCTAAATGTGTACAGGGATGCCGCAGACGCGCTATAGCTCGTAAAATACGCAAAAAATCGGCGACGGGACGCAAAAAAATGGAGCTTACGCGTCCCGCAGGACGCGTAATTTTCGTCAAAAGTTCAAAAAAAAAAAGCAAATTTCGTTTAAAAATCGCGAAATAACAAATAATTTCCGGCAAATTCCGTCAAAAAATTCGCAAGTAACATGGCTAATTTTGTTACAAAATCTCGAAAAAAGGTAGATTTCCTCAAAAAATCGCGAAAAAACGGCAAATTTTGGCCAAAAATCATGATAAAACGGCAAATTTTGTCATTAGATTCGCGAAAAACGGCAATTTTCATGAAAAAAATCGTGATAAAACGGCACATTCCATCAAAAGATCGTAAAAAAGGCACATTTTGTAATAAGATCGCGAAAAAACAGCACATTTCGTCAAAGAATCGCAAAAAAGGCAAATTTCGTTAAAAGATCGCGAAATAACGAATTATTTCCGGCAAATTTCGTCAAAAGATTCGTGAAAAAATGGCTAATTTTGTTACAAAATCCTGAAAAAAGGCAGATTTCCTCAAAAAATCGAGAAAAAACAACAAATTTCGTCCAAAAATCGCGATAAAACAGCAAATTTTGTCAAAAATTTCACAAAAAACAGCAATTTTCATTATAAGATTGTGAAAAGACAGAAAATTTCGTCAAAAAATAGAGAAAAAAGGCAAATTTCGTCAAAAAATCGCTCTAAAATGTGATTTCCATCGAAGGGGCACGGAAAAAAAGTTAATGCTAGTATAGAATTTTTCTGTTCCAAAAACTAACTTTCTTGCTTCCAAATAGTTTTTTTTTTTTTTTTTTGCTGCTCCGAAAACAAATTTTCCAGCTTCACAATCTGTTTTGATTGTTTTGAAAAGTATTCTTTTTTATGGAAAAATGTTTTCCTTAAATCAGTTTACCTTCTTTTAAAAGAAATGTGAACAATAGTAATACTTGTTATCTTCTACATTCAAATTTAATTTGTATCTTGCACATTTTATTTAAAAAAAAAGGAATGAAAATTTCTCTGTATAGTTTAAAAATAATTATATTAGCTTTAATTATGTATACATTATTATTAAAACAATAACTATTGCATTTAATTTTTCTTTTGCAAATGAACAAGTTCAATTTTTGCGTCGAAAAATATGTCTTATTACTAATGGGGACCCGCTTTTGTAAAAAAGGGACCCAGAATTTTAGAAGTCCTGGGTCCCTGGGACCCAGGATTTTTCAAGTCTAGCGGCATCGCTGGTGTAAGTGTTTGACATTCTTTTAGCAGTCTGAATAAAAATTAAAAATATCTATCATTGATTTGCCATTGTGAAAACTTATGCTAAAAATTGCTATGAGGCTTTGAATTGGTAGAAAAAATTCGACTGGCCAATGATCACTTTCCATACAATAAATAAATAGTAGGATAAATGGCTAATTTCAGCACTGCATTACAGCAAAACTTTTTTTGTGTTTGGTGCTTGATGCGAGTTATTTTGTTTGCATTTTTACTTGTACAATGCCGGTACAAAGATAGTAACTGATGATAGATTAATATATATCGCATTATCATTTCTGTCTTTAACTGTTGCTAAGCAGAATTGGTGTTAAGTCAGTATCTCTATAAATAAGATAACGTAAATGACACGATGCAATTGAACACATAAAGCCACATCTAATCGTTCAGGCACATGGATAAGAATCTCCACTGTATAGGCGCACATACACACATAAAAGAAGGAACAGAAATTAAGCCCAAATTAAACTCAATGGTGAGCGTCAGTGAGAACCTTGATTGTTTTTTAAATTAATAGCAGTCTCTATTAATTTTAAAATGTTTCTAATTATTTTTTGATTACCGTATATACTCGCGTATAAGTCGAGAAATTTTTGGCAAAAAAACCCTTTAAAGTAGGGGGTTCAACTTATATGCAAGACCTAAAATATATATATATATATATATATATATATATATATATATATATATATATATATATATATAAATAAAATATTGGGAAATAGTTTGCTAGTGAATCAGTACTGCAGCACTCCATTGTGTTTACAAAATCCAAAATCCAGAGCCCTCCTAATCACAATTCCGAATTTCGGATAATTTTTAGTTTATTTGCCAAAAAAATAATCTAACCTACCTGACTGCAGAAAACAAATTAAAAAAAAGTGTGCGATTTATATCAAGAACACATTTCCTATACTAAGAAAACATTGTCATGTTGACTTAAAATGCTGATTAAAGTTAATATTAAAGTAAGTTTATAATAGGTAACATAAGTCAAATATGACATACTGTTATTTTTACCTTCTCCAAATCAACAGCAAACTACGTTGAAGCGCAATTATTTCTGACTGACGGCATGCCGATTCTTTAAAATACGTGACTTTGTAGTGTTACTGAGCTGTGATCGTAAGATTACCGGTTATTTTGCTATTTACAGCGGTTGATATAAAGTTTAACGTCATGGTGTTTGGCATGCATTCAGTACTTTTCAGCCAATGACGTTTTACATAAGTTTTTCTTTTTCAATGGCAGCACTTGTTATACAAAAAATCTGTTTCTTGTTTGTATGTGTAAATTACTTTTCTCGCACAAAAAAAAGAGAAAAAAAATTATAGACTTCTTTAATTTTTTTTCTTTGGAGGAGGGTCAACTTATAATGCAGGTTTTTAATTTTTCCTTACTTTGAACAACATAAGTTAGGGGGTCGACTTATACGCGAGTATATACGGTATTAGTTTTATGTGCTAAGGCAAGAAAATCTGTCTAGAACATAATTCTTTTTCAATTTCCTAGCAATTCTGTTTTTGTTAAATTTTCTGTATTATATGTTAACTGTACCAAGAATTTCAAAGGTTTTGGTTTTTATCTTCAGGTTCTATATTTTTGAAAACATATGCTCGTCAGACATTGATTTCAGGTTTTGATAATTCTTTTAAAGTTTTGCACTTATATTGATGTAATTTGATAAACTACTTGATTAGTAGTAATTTTCATAAATTACATAAGATGTTTTTAAAAATTATTTTAAAATATAATAATATATATTAGTATATTTAATCCTTATTATTGACAAAATGTTCTTAGCGTTTCAATTTTTACTTTTTCAGTATGAATTACTGTTTTGTATTGAAGATGAAAGTGATCCTTCCATTATGCTTGTCAAGAAGTTGATGGAAAAGCATCCAGAAATTGATGCTAGTGTATTTATTGGTATGACATTATTATTATTTACTTTTTTAGAATTATTCCTTTTTGCATGATATTCTATCCCATTGTTCTGTCTTGAATTAATCTGAGCTGTTTTGCATTAATGTTTTATCTACAGCCGGTACTTACAAGTACCATAAAAATTACTTATTATAAGATTCTTTTAATACTTCAATTAGTTGTAATGTAATACTGTTTGGAATGAGTTACAGATACATAACTTTATCTTGTTGCAAAAGCATTATTGGTTACACAAAACAAAAATATTTTAAAAAGGATGACTTCTTTTGCTTTTGTATCTTTTCAGCTTTCTTGGTGCTGAGGGAGGGGGATGGGGATTTTTCAATTCGAAATATTGCTATTTTTATATTGTAAGAACATTATACAGTGAAATCTCTAAATAAGGGACACCTCTATTTAAGGGACAAAAGTTGTAGTCCCATAAATGTCCCTTATTTTTTATTAAGTTTATGGGTGTTTGATGTCTTCATATATTTAAAATATATCAAAAAACAACACAAAAAAAGCACAAAATCCCTGTAAATTCAAATTTAATTAATCCTAAATACTTCCACCCTTCTAAAATCTTTCAAAAATTTATTAAATGGTTATGGAAATCTTTTAATTTAGTTTAAACAATTTACATAAAAATGTTTTAGGATGTAAAATTTTCATGAATTCATTATGCAGTAGATAAAGGGTTAAGTTTATGGGTGTTTGATGTATTCATATATTTAAAATATATCGGGAAATTTTAACTTTGAGAAATTAATATTCAATAAATTCTTCATATTAAAAGAGGATCCATTAAGTTTATTTTTATTTATTTATTTTTTTTTTTTTTTTGGTCTTAAAGCAGGACTTTTCACAAAATTTTATGTTTCAAAACAGGCCTTTAATTAAAATTCTTTTTATTTCAAAACTTTTGTGAAATGCTTTTTTTTAATCTCTTAATTGAACATTTTATCAATTTAAATATTTGAAAATAAAACTTGACCTGTCACAACACAGTTGAAACTGCCTAAGAAGCTATTATTTAGCTTCCATATATATAAAAATTAATCTTGTTTAGGTATAAATAAGAACCTGAGATAATTTTAAATTCACAAAATTATAACTAGATTTTTCACTAATACAGTAAAACCCCGATAATTCGGATTAATTGGGACCAGAGCCAATCCGGATTATCGAAAATACGGATTATCCGGAAAATTAAGAAAAAATGAAATAAATTAAAACATACTTATAGAAAATTACCTTTATGTTAAACGGATTAAATATTTACAGTTAGTAAAAATGTTTACTTTGTTTAATTCTACCGAAAAGGTTTCAGAAATAGTTTTTTTTATTCAGAATACGACGATTAAACAAGTTGATGTTACGAAAATTAGCCAATCGCTTCTCAAATTTGAAAAAAAAAAAATGACCAAACCGGTCTGGATTATCTGGAGATCCGGATTAACGGGGTCCGAATTTGCGGGGTTCTACTGTATAAATAAGTTCATAATTAAATCAAAACAAGATCCTGTGTGAAAAATAAGGGCAAATCCGGGTTCATTATACCATAATTCAGTAGTTTCTAATCTTTTCGACATTGTTCCCAACCAACTAAGGATTATAGATGACTGAATATTCCGTATTCGGCCTATTTAGCCGTGTTACTGAATATTTGGTTAGGCCGAATATCAAACTATTTGGCCTGTCAAATATTCAGTTGGCCAAATATAAAAATATTCAATCAAACCAAATATTTAAATTATTTTTTATAAAATGTATTTTTAAAAACTTTTCACAATTTCTACTTTTAACTGTCAACTTATGAATGCTTAAAAAGTATTAGAAAGAAAATCATATTTAAATGAAATAGAATGTTTTTATATTATTTTCTGTTTGCAAAGTATAATTTAAGAAAATTAACCATGAAGAAGACTAAAATAATGAATTATGGGAATGATTAATTAGTATTTCCATAGGAATTAATGATGTACAAATGCAAGTTCTTAAATTTTGTTTAGTAAATAATCTGTTTCTTGCTTTTTTTTTACAAATTAGTTAACAAAAAAAAAAAAAAAAAAAAAACAACTTTGGGGGTTGATAATAGATATCAAGATTCACAATTTTTGTTTATGAAATCATAATTGTAACCCATTTATAGAGTCATAAATACACTGTATCTCATCTCATTCAAGGTCAAAGAGGGAATTTCATTTGTTACTTTGACAATAATGAAGATATCGTAATTATATTTTCAACTGACTTGATTTGATTTCTGTAAAATATGATATGATGAAAAGTGTTGGAAAATAATAACTAATAATAAATTCATAACTAAAGAAGTATGAGCTAGACATTCATTTATTCAGAATCCATTTGATTGCATACTTAAAGGGCAAAATTAGCACTAGTCACCGGCCACAGGGCTAGTAAATGATAAAAATTGGCCAGTGAAAAACTGTCTATCAGCAGCCATCTTATGGCCACTTTTTTACAAGGAAAGAATACAATTTACTAACATTTCATCAGAGATTCTTCTTTTTTAGGTTCCAATATATTAATATATTTATTTGGGGTATTCAGTTTTAGATATTGGAGAAATTTTATTGCTAATATTTTTAAATAAGAAGATTGACAAGCATAGCTTATAGAGGACAGGGCATTTCTACTTTTGAAAGCGAAAATGTTGTGAAAAGAAAATGCTTATTACTTTTTCCCGAACCCGTATGCAAGTGGACTTTAAATACATTGCAGTATATTCATACTCCTGCGTGCTTAGCAGTTATTTTTCTCCATGAGATATCGTTTAATTCTGCAAAATATGTCCACTTAGATTTCTCTTTTGTGTGTAGTGTATTAATAACATATTTACATACTTATTAAATAAAATCCAAATAACATTTTGCTGATTATTTTTTTCCTTTTTTGGGGGGGGGGGGGGGGGGAATAAAATTTTCATTACCCATTCTTATATTTGTGTTCTTATTTTAATGTATTTTTGTATTATGTGTGTGTGTCTGCTTCAATGTAAATAATGTCAATCTATATTTCATGTAACATTTTCACTTTAATTTTTTTTTTACCACACATCTGTTTAAATTATTTTGTTCTATTTTTACTTTGCACGTTATATCAACTTTTTCTCTCAATTTTTACCTCATGCGTTATTTCTTCTTTTTTGTTTTTTTCTCACTCTCATCCCTGATCTGTATATACAATGTAATATGTTTTTAAATGTATTTTATTTTAAATGAAAGTTTTGTATTTTTAATTAGAGTGAAGGGTTTACATTTTAAGTGAAAGGAAATTATGAATGGTGACAATGAGAACACTATTCGACAGGATTGGCAAATTTTTGCCGAAGTGGAAAAAACCATGGAAAAAACCGCCCTGCAAAAATACTTTTTGCCATAATTTTTGCCACTGGCAAAAATTAGCATTTTAAAACAGGGTTTTAAAGATTTTATTTTAATTACATGAGTCAAGAACTAAGAAATACTGATAAACTTATAACATATGGATATTCTGGTCATTAGTTAAACCTTCTAAATGAAGATATATCTCCACAAACAATTATAAAACATGTCACTGAAAAGCAAAATTTCTTTTGTGATCACCATGCTCCACATACTTACAAGGAAATCTCCGTACTGGATGTACTTGGAATATTTTGAAAAGAAAAAAATACTAATTAAACTACTCTTGTACATAATAAAGGATCAGTCAAATTTAGCAGCAGAATTACAGTAGAAAGTCTGAGAAAAAATTAAATATTTTTGAATATTTGGAGTGAAAAAACGAATGCATCAAGGTACAGCTCATATTCAAAATATTAGAATAATTGAGAAAAAGTAATAAGAAAAAATTATTTGTCATTTATTTATTTTTTATACTAAGTAAATGCAATTAAATTTCTTATAAATTAAATCTGGAATGTTTAGATAAGATTTTAACATTTATTAAATATAAAATACAGCACAATAAATTAGGTATACAGCTTCCTTAAACACACCAGAATATTAGAATAAAATTTAGATTGGTTCAAAATATTAGAATATTTTATTTTACGCCACAATATTACCTTATGAATATGAAGTAAATGGTAGTTAATATTTTGTAGCATCCCCTTTAGCTTTCATAACAGCGTACAATCGATCTTGCTTACTATATACAAGGTGTTTACAAACATTTCTATCAATATTAGCCCAAATAGACTTTATACGTGCCACTAACTCAGTTTTACTTGAAGGAGGATTTTCTTGAAGTTTTTTCTTCATTATACACCATAAGTTTTCGATGGGATTAAGATCTGGTGAATTTGGTGGCCAAGGAAGTACCTTAATGTTGCGTTGGCGGAACCAATTCTTAGTTGACACCGAGGTATGCGGGGACGCTAAATCTTGTTGAAAGATGAAATCATCTTCAAATAAATCTTCTGATGATGGAATCATGTAATATTCTAAAATTTCTTGAAATATGAGAGAGTTAACCTTTTCGTAGACGATGCATAACTTTCCAGGTCCTTCTGCACTCATACAACCCCAAACCATGACACTAGCAGCAAATTTTACGGAACGTTTAAGGCATTCTTTATCAAATGCTTCTTGCTTCATTCCCCAAACTCGAATACCTTGATTACCATATGAAACAGAAAACATACTTTCATCACTAAATAATATATTTTTCCAATCTTCATTGCTCCATAAACGTCTTGATTTACACCAATTCAATCTTATACGCTTTTGTCTTGCAGTCATGAGAGGTTTTGTTTTCGGTACACGAGATTCAAATTTAAATTTATGGAGACGCCTTAATGTTGTCGATGTAGAAACTTCAACTCCTTCTTCTTTCCATTTTTGGTGCAAGAATCGCACACTTTTAAAACGGTTTTTCTTAACTATACGCTTCAGTTTCCTGTCATCTCTAGCAGATGTTTTTGGTTTTCGGCCACCATTTCGGCGATTATTTTGAAATTTTCCAATTTTTGAATATTGTGTTAGTATTTTACTAACGCTCAATTGCGAACAATGTAAATAATTCGCTATAAAACATTGATTTTTACCGTGCCGATACAAATCAACCATACGAAGTTTAGTAGATTCAGGAATATCACTCACACGGCCCATTTTAAGACGAAAAAGAAACAAACTGCAAAAAAGAATACTGATTTTAAATAAAATAGTCTGAATTTAATCAATGATGCCACCAGTTAAGAATTGGTAATAATTAAAGGAGAATTAATGTGAAATATTCTAATATTTTGAACCACTTGAATAAATATTCTAATATTTTGACTTTTCAAAATAATTTTTTTTGCAATTAATCTTTTCAAAAATGATATTAAATTTAAGATAACAAGTAAGTTTAATCAACAATAAGTTCTTAATAAAAATATCGTTTGCATATTTTCATTAAAAGACATTAAATTACCAAACGATATTTTCAATTTCTAAAAAAAAGGCAATTATTCTAATATTTTGAATATGAGCTGTATTTAGCGAACAGTACTTTTCTTCGTCAAAGGCAAATGATTTTTAATGCAACTGAAAATTGTTTGTTAATGAATTTTATTAATGTGTGTAAATGGTATTTAGTGAATTTAAACTTAAACAATGAGAAATTTCAATTCATATACTGTATTTAATTGTGTACGAAATTTCAATTCATATTGCTTGTTGCTCAAGTTGTTCAATTTATCACTAAAAAAAATCAGGATAGGTAAGTTTTTGCCATAAGTGGAAAAAACCTGGTTAAAACTGTCTTGGCAAAAATAAGTTTTTGCCAAAGTGGTGGCAAAAATAATCTGTCCATTTAAATTTTTTCCCCTAAAAAGAAGAAAAAAAACTTAATAGTTAAAAAATCAATATTCTAAATTTATTTTTGAACCCTTATGTAAAATAAGTATAATTATGCATTTTATAAAATATAATGAATCTGTTCTTGGTGTGTAAGAGAAATAGAGAAAAAAATCTAATTTCTGAACAGGACATAACACAGAAAATTTTCAATTTGATTTTCCATTTAATTATATTTTTAATCTGTAATAGACTAGTTTCATCAGATAAATAATAATAAATTAGTACCAAAGATTTTCAGACTAACAGAGAATTTTTTCAATGCATAATTTCTCATTTAATTTAAATATATTTTTAATTTGTAGCAGACTAGTTTCAGCAGATAAATAATTATAAATTAGTATCAAAGGCTTAAATATTTACATCTTTTTAAGACTCATTACATAAAACAAAAGTAGCAAAGTTTAACCTTTTGATAATTAAAAAATATATATTAATGTCAAACAAAGTAATTTACTTAAAATTAAATTATTAATAATTATTAATATTTACTTAAAATTAGGTATCAGATTTTTAATTTGGTTCTTAAATTCCTAAGTATTGGACTGAATTCCACGTATTTTATAAGATTTAAAGTATGTAAAATTATTTAATTATATTTATTAATTAACAAATTAAATACAAAAATTAAATGATATGTTATTAAATTTAATTGTTTCTATCATTATATTCCTTATTAGCTTATAAATTTTATTAGACATTAGAGACAAAAATGAATTTGTCATTTTTGCTGGTTTTTTCCATTTTCCCCCTGGTTTTTTTCCAGTTTTTCCCACTGTCCTGGCAAAAATACCTTTTTGCCGACAAAAATGCCAACCCTGCTATTTGATGTTTTATCATTTGTGCCCATCTAACATATGCTAGCATAGATACCCACAATTTTTTCTATTGTGCTAGTTTGAGAGTTAGAGCTAGTGTTCATTCTAGACCATTTTTGAAAGGCACAGCACCCTACTCTCTTTCAAATTTATAAAATGCACCCTGCCCTTTTTAAAAGTAGCAAAATGCACCACTAGTTTTACCCAGATATTTTTAATAAAAATTTTCTGAATTCCATGCATTTCTAAATTTGGTGCCCAAAAATAATTTTTTTTCATTTCTTTAGGAAAAAGAACATAAAACTATACAAATATGTTTCAATTTAATTGTATTTTTTATTTTTGTATCATAAAATCATTTGAAATTAATGTTACTTGATTTATCAGATTTAAAAATTATGCATTTTCCTGCTCCCCCCCCCCCCCTTCTAAAAGCAGTAAAAAAAATTTCTTGCAAAAATGCCCTTTTCTGCTGCAGTAGTGCCCTTTTTAGTGAATGGCACCATGCCCTTTTTGTTTCTAGAGGGAACACTAAAAGAGCTATAATGTAATAAAATCAATTTTCATCCTGATTTTTTTTATGAAGTATTGTAATAAAATTTAATGTTTGTTGTCACGTTGCTTTACTGGGGATGTACAGTTTCTGATATCAGTTACTGTAAATTTTTCACAATGATGGATGGTCCCTGTGGCTGACAGATTTGGATATCGATATAAATCCGTCATATTAGATTTTTAGGTGCGTTTGTAATTATGTAAATACATAGCACCTATTGTTGTCGTTCAGTCTGTCTGTCTGTCCGTCCACATATAACAACGCAAGAACTACCTAACTGAATTGTTTGAAATTTAAAATACATAATTATTACATAATTTTGTCGAGTCGTTTCAAATTTCATGAAAATCGGATGCATAGATCAATTACAGGGACAATCAAAGTGATTCCGTTACATTACAGTCAATGGGGGAAAAAGTTTCAAATGCATTTTAATAGATTGAAATTTTAAATACATAATTATTACATAATTTTGTCGAATTATTTCAAATTTTATCAAAATCGGATGCATAGTTCAATTACAGGGACAATCAAAAGTATTCCGTTACATCACGGTTAATGGGGAAAAATGTTTCAAATGCATTTTAATGGTGTTACACTCATTCAAAGATAATAAAATTGATATGCATCTATAAAGTACATATTATAATATACATTTTGCATAATCTGTGGTGCAAAGAATATTTGTTATTGATTTACAAGGCCACACAAAAGTATTCCATTGCATAATGGTATAGGGAGAACATTGTTTGGTGTGCATTTTAATTGTAATTATTTACAATTTTATGAGATTAATATATGAGAGTGATATTTTTAAAACTTTGTTATCGTACGAACGCACCTTATTTGCTACGCTTTACGTGCAATTTCCAACTTGTTTCATTTATCATTGGTATACCTTTTATTTATATGCATTCTATTGGTTGCTTTTTCTCATCTTTGCATGTATTTCATTAGGTGTGTGTTTTGCAGGGGCTTCTAAAGTGGGTGTCAATCCAAAGATAAACAATATGAATCCAGGCTATGAAGCAGCCAAGTATGAACTTATTCTAGTCTCAGATAGTGGTATCCGAAGTGAGTGACCACATTCTTTCTCTTTTTTTTATGTATATTTTTTATTTTCATTTCTAGAAAAAATTGTAATAAAATTTGAAAGTTTGCTTTGTATTAAAAAAAAAAATGCATTTAAAAAATTATCTGTTTATATGTATCTCTAAATATAATTTTCTATTTTTCTAATATGGACATAACTAAGCAGGGACAGACTCTAAATCTTTTCCAGAGGTTTGAGCACGGGAATATTTTTTAAATCCTTTTGGGTTTAAAATTTTGATAAAAATGTCTAGAAAACAGTGTAATATTTTTTATAACCAATTATAGTGTATGTGTCATCAAAAAGTTTCCCTGAACGAAAAAAAAAAAAAAAAATTGCATGAGAAATAAGCAATCAGCACAAAACCAACAGGAAATTATAGAATATCTGAAGGAGTTTGGTAGTGGTAATAGCCAGCGAAAGTGAGTGGTGATTCCTGTACCTAGCCGAAGCAAGCTGAAATTACATAGAATTTGTGGAACTCTCTCTGAGAGTTTGGCAATCTTTGATATCTTAAGTATTCCCACTAATAAATAGGGTGTCAAAGAGAGAATTTTCACAGCAATAGTGACTCTAATCCGAGGCATGCTCGAGCACATCTGGAAGGAGATTGACTACCACTTACAAGGAAGGTCTCCATATGGGCATACCCCGAAAAATCTGAAAAAATTACAGAATGTTCTTCTCGTGTGGATATATAGGTTTATAAAAAAAAAATAAATTCGGCAGAACCTCCATTCTGTATCCGTAAAAAAATAATGAAAATTTAGTTATTTGGCGATTTATTGCCAGTTGGCGAAGGAATGCAATTTCAAATACTTTGTCAAATACACTTCAAGAAAATAAAAAGTTTCATGTTGAACTTGTTTTGATAAATTTTCATTTAAATAACTTTAGTTTTAATTTATATTAAGTATAATTTTGTTATATCGATATTTATAGGTATTTATATTAAAATTTAATCATCAAAATTTGAGATTTAAAACGAAATTCATATTTTAAATTAAATTTGTTTCCTGCTCAAAGTCCAATTGAGAATTGTCGATTAGATTTTGTTGCTATGGAAACATGAGTGCTTTTATTTTTGACTACGCTTAATCTTATGAAGATAATTTTTCTCAATATGATTTTTTTTATCTATAAAACATTTTTTTTTTCAGTGATTAATTAAATAGCTACTTCAACATGCAATATAATATGTATATATATATAATATATTAAAGTTTCTCATTGTTTATGTTTAAATTCATTAAATAAGATTTACACGCATTCTAAATATCCAACAGTTTTGAATTGCATAATAATCGTTTGCTTTTGTCGGGGAAAAGAGCTGCTCGCCAAATTGAGTGACTCTTTCGTCTTTTCACGCCAAATATTCAAAACTATTTTATTTTTTTACATAATTTCTAATGTGATTCCGCTGCTAATTTTGACTTTTTTTATTACATACATAAGTACTTTAATTAGTATTTTTTTCATAAAATCCTGAGTATGCCCAATATGGAGACCTTCCTTGTTAGATGTTTGCCAAGCTATAGAAAGAGCTTGTACTTGAAATTTTCTAAGTAATGTAAAAAAGAAGAAAAAAATCTCTTTCAAATCTAACAGTGTAAAAATAAATTGTTTATCTTTATTAAGGCCTTCATTATTTTAATTTGAGATCAGGGACACCTTTTTCGATGACTCTGTATAAGATTAGATGATACCAAAGATAATGAACCAGTTACCTTGTGCACCAGTTGAAGATGTTTCTGTAGCCATACTGTATACCTTGTTGCAATGCGAAATGAATGGTGATCTGATTATTGATGCACGGTGAATTTGAATAGAAGTAACATCTGTAATGGGGTTGCCATTCATTTCACATTATGTGATGTTGGTCTTGTTGTAGAAACATATGTCTGAGACTGGTTCCAAAAGTAAAAATGTTTTCATAAAAATAAAAAAAAAACTGCCTTGTAGAGATTAACCTCAGCTGTATCCAATCTTTTCCGCTCCTCTCCCCCGCAAAAAAATAAACAAGACATTTTTTAAAACTTTTCTCATAGGATTAACATTAGTGAGTGGATATTTTAGTATGAGTAAAGTATCCCTTAACAACCTGTGATGGAAATGTGCAAATTTTTCCAGATATGTACAGAAACAAACAAACAAAAAATATTTGAAATAGGGATGGGACGAATATTTGGCCACTATTAGGTATTCAGCCCTTTTGCTGAATATTCGCTTGGCCAAATATTGAAGACTTGTTGACGGATTACCTGTAGCCGAATATTGCTAAAATCTCGCTGAATAGTGAAAGATATCTTGCCAAATAAATTTAGGATTTAAAGAATTTCATTTCTTGCAATTTTTTTTTCTCTAATCCAAATTGGCTACTTCATTCATAAAGTCATTCTCATTCTTATTTACAAAATATATAGCTATTCAGATCCAAAAAAATATACAGCCTTTCTGTATTTCCTATAAAAGTTAGTGATATTTTAGAAAATGCTGCCCAAGTTGGAGATTTATTTGTACACGAAATGTCTTCATTAGAGAATATTACATTTCAAGATATATATAAACATTTATAGAAAAAAAAAGAAAAACACTGCCTTATTCTAAAACACTCAAATATTTATTAATGTCTGCAAATTCCATGCACATATAAAAATAAGGCTCTTATGAAATTCATAACTTATTTTCTATAAAGTAAGAAATAAAGGAATGAAAAAATTCATTCACTAGTTGTATTAACGAAGATTCATTTTCAAAATTAAATATCAAATATCACTATTCCAAATACAGCAGTACATCTGAAAACAGAACTGGTGTCAAACTAGATACGGATTAGTTGACATAACTTGCTTTATGAAGATGGTTTTATAAATATTTAAACATAAATTCTAAATACTGAACGGAATAATTTTTCTATTCTATTTATAGTTTTCATTTTTAAATAATTATTTGCATAATTACTCACTTAAATGTGCAACATTATTATGCATATATTTTTAATTTAAATCTTCCTTTATTTATGTTATCAATTTCTGTTTATCCTTTTAATGCTTGTTGAATAAGTGGAATATTGATGTTGAATATTATATGTGTTGATTCAAATGTCAAAGATTTTGTTACCATATGCATTCTACTTTAAGCATAACCTTTTGCTTCAACATAATTTGTAATTTAAAACTTGGCAACTGATTTCAGAACAGTCTCATTCTTACATATTTTCTTATCATTAGAGACAGTCTAAATGATCAAATTTACTTCATTGAAGGTTATTTCAGAAAATATCTCCTTATGAGTTCTGAGAAAGAGAGATTAAGAATATTAATTTTGAATGCAAGAAAGGGTAAAAGTATCATTTGATAGTAAAAGTGAAATATATTCTTCATATTTTAATAGAAATATCTTACCATCCTGACTTACTGAAAATCAATTTCATGTACATTAGGATAAAAGAATATAATGCAATTTCATAATTTGTGTGTTAAAATAAGTTTTTCAAATTAAAAATACATTTAAAAGCACATTTAAGAGTAATAATTATTAATGATTCCTATTTTTTTAATTATATATAATCAAAATTTATTTTCTTCATTGAAAAAAAAAGTTGGTATTTGGCCTAAAATTTGGCCAAATATTTGGTATTAGACTATTTGACCAAATCACTATTCGTCCCATCCCTAATTTGAAAGCACAGTTCTCTTAAAAAGGGAAATGATATCTTGATATGCACAACTATTATTTACGCTAAACTTTTTATTATTAAGGTATATCAGCTGACTGGGAGTTTCATTATAGATACCATTTATCATATATTACAATATCATAAAAGATAAAATTGGTTGCAAAACTGACATTTCTGTCCAGACTCGATAGGGTGACGCCTTTACATTTATTTCAATTTCATTTATGTCTCAGTATTTAATAAGCTTATAAGTTTTTAATCTGTATTATTGGTTTTTGTTTTATTTGATCCATAAGACATGGTTTAACACAGTCAAATGGCTTTGCTAGTATTCTCATAAATATACAGTTTGTGTAATTCATGTAAGCCTAAATCATCTTAATAATTTTTAATAATCTTTAAGTGATTTAAAACTATTTTCACCACTGACCTGTCTAAAATAAGTTTTGGATCATTGAAAATTACTATTATGTATTGAATTAGGAAATGGAAAATATCGTACAGTTATGAATTAATACAAAAGAAATATATCAAAATTTATTTGAAAGACTGAAAACACCAAAAAATTGTTCCTTTAAAAGTTTAAAATAGATAAAATAAGAAGTTTAACATAAAAGTTATGCGTATGAAGATATCATTTTCCTTTTTAAGGGACTTGTGCTTTCAAACATTTTTTAAAGAGGTTTTTGTTTCTGTACATGTCCAGAAAAATTTGCACATTTTCATCACACGTTTTCATCTGCACATTTTCATCAATTGTTAAGAGCAACTTTACTCACGCTAAAATATCTGTTCACTAATATTAATTTTATGAGAAAAGTTTTTAAAAATGTGTCGCTTGTATTTCTTTATTCTTTTTCTTTTCTGGGGGGGGGGGGGGGTTGCAGGCATTGGATATTAATCTCTACAAGGTAGTTTTTATTTTTTTAAAAACAAATTTTGCAGGTTTTGTTTTATAAAAATATTTTTATTTTTAGAACCAGTCTCAAAAGTAAATGTATCTTGAATATTTTAAAACAAAATGAAAAAAATGGTCTTTCTAAAAATTGACCTCAACTATCCAAGGGAAAAATATGTATATCATTTTAAAATATTTTAATGCAAATGAAATATTCAAAAAGAATTTTGCCACAGAATTTATTTATATAACTGCCATTAACAAGTGGGGTTTTTCACATGAGTGAAGCAGCCTTTAATTAGTGTATCGATGATTTTAATCAGATGAATTAAATTCCCTTTTAAATTGTCATTTAAATAAAATCATTGTTTCAAAAAATCATGTATTTTTGAAATGTTTAAAATGAAATAAAGTGTTAACACCTAAAATGATCATAATTTAGTAAGTGTCTATAGGTATTTTGCTTCATGAATTAACAACAACAACAAAAACCCTTTAAATAATTTTTCTAAGCAATAAGTTTTTCATTTTCCTGTTTCATGTAAAGATCTTTCAATCAAAAATGAATTGTTGAAGAGAGATTATTGTTCTGAGATTGGATTTTGTAGTGATAAACCAAGATGATTAAATTTTATATTAAAAATAGTCTGTTATTTTTTTATTGAAAATAATGAAATTTTGAGCTTTTAAGTTAAATATTTGAATAAAATACATAAAACATAGTCTATGTTCATTTCAAATCAACTATTTCTAAAGATACAAAGGCATTATCATAATTCATCCATTTTGACATTGCCTTGTCTCGAACATTCATTCACACTATCACATTTATAATACTATTCAGACATGTTACTTTTCTGCAAAAACCCAGAATTCTGCTTTTTTGGTGATGAATTTTATTATCCTTAAGATCAATGCAAATATGCATTAAAATTTGTTGGCATTTTTTTAAGAGGGAGGGGGGGGGGGATTTTCGATTGTATTTTCATCCTGGGATTGCGGAGAAAACATTTTTGTGAACGGGCTGCAGAAAAAACACAAATTTTGTCAGTAAATCATGTAAAATATGCAAATTTTGTCTAAAAATTGTGAAGAAAACACTAATTTTGTCCAAGGATCATGAAAAACACTCATTTCCTCAAAAAATTGTGCAAAGTACTCGAACTTTTTTGAAAAAACTTGAAAGATCGAGGTAAATATGTGAATTTTGCCAAATATCATAGAAAATACATGAATTTTGTTGAAAGACCAGAGAAAATATGTAAACTTTGTCAAAATATCAGAAAATATGCAGATTTTCTCAAAAGATCAGAAAAATATGCAAATTTTGTCAAATAGTTGCAGAAAAACATTAATTTCTTTAAATGATCACAGCAAAAGACAAATTTCATCAAAATGCTGTGAAAAAAAAATATAAAATTTGTCAAAAGTCTGTGAGGGCCATGAAAATTCTTTTTTTTTTCTTCTTTGTTGAATGTGTACCATATCTAATTATTAGAGTTATTAAAGAGTTGAAATACTCCTGTAAATTTTCTTTCTTGATCAGACAAGTTATAATCTATATTAATAACAATTGGATTCTGTCTGAGTGTCTGTTCGTTGGCAATTGCTAAAATCTGTTGCACATAGTCTGGAAATTTGGGTTCAGATATCAAAAGATAGCAATGCACCCAAGACAATTTTTGTTATTAGTCAAGATATTAATTAAAAATCTTCATATAATCCTAATTAATAGCTTTGACTGTCCTTAGCTCATTGGTTCAAATAATGCTTGTCAAAATATGGATCTTTCAACAAAAAAGGTTTTTTTTAATCACTTAAAATTGCATGGCTCAAAATGGACTTTTCATTTTAATGTCACTCTTTCTTAAATATTTACTAATCAAACTACTAAAAAAAAAAAAAAAAAAAAAAAAAAAAAAAAAAGTTTGACAGCTTATTTTGACTTTTTGTTCCTACCCAATGAACATGATAAAAATCAAACAAAAGAAAAATGAATTCAGTTTCTATGGTAACATTTTATCCCAAAAGTTATAGGGAGGTTTTTATAATTAAAACTGGAAAAATACCAAGAATAAGTATTTTATATTTTTATCCATGAAAAAGCATTTTAAAATTGTGAAAATTTGCAATGGATAAACCTAAATCTATGTCTGAGAAATGAAAATCTTAAACTAGAGTTTCAGTATAAATGCTTTTTGAAATAATAAATATGTTTTTAAGATACTGTTAAAACCAGGAAGGTCAATGAAAACTATTGCAGACCTGGCAGTTGGTTTCAAAATTCCTCCCCCCCCCCAAAAAAAAAAAAAAAAAAAATTGAAGAACCATAGGATTTTTATAGATGGGCAGGCATAGTTGGCAGAATGTAGAAAATTCATCCTTTGATATTCCAAAACCTGTATAAAGGTGCATACTGCATACTTTCAAACATATTAGCAAAATATTGTAACTCTGTGCACAGATCTCTTCTGTACACATCCATATTATTATAGATATCTGCAAATTGTTACCCTATAAGAATTGTCTATTGTAGTTTTAATTTAAATATTCAAAATTTGTGTATGCTTTTTCTATTTTTAGTGAAAGAAGATACATTACTGGATATGGTTTGTGCCATGACTGATAATGTGGCACTCGTACACCAAATGCCATTCACATGTGATAGAAATAATTTTCCTTCTGTGATGGAGAAGGTATGTTGAAAATTATGATGATATTAATGTATACATTTTTTATTTTATGAATTGATTTTAATATTTAATAAATTTCCATTTTTATATTTTGGAAGCATTTTAATTTTCCTTCAAGAAATATCTAATTATTTCTAATATTTTCAAACACTCTTCTTTTCCAATGCTACTTCATGAAAGTACATTGAATTATATTAATTTATTTAAATTTCTGATTGTAAAATTTGAGTTCTTTTCCCATTCCTACTCCTAGTTGGTAGAAGTCACCTTAATTTTGGAAATAAAATGTCCTATTTGTTCACTCTTTGTTTATGTTTGTAAAGATAGAAGTTTGTTATAGATTTTTCACTTTTAAGACGTAGATTAAAATTATATCCAGCAGCGGAAAATTCACCAGGTGTCTGCAATGGAAACTTCAGGGACAAAATTAAAAAAATAAATCTGCTGGGAAAACATTTTTTCAATTGAGGTGTTAATTAAACGATCACTGACCTGTATTTTGTAATTCCAAATGTTATACAAAAAATGATAATTTAGGTACTACTCTGTTATCCCATCGACCAAAATACTATCGCCAACCTATAAGATTATATACCAATATTGGATGATCATGAATGTCAATTCAATGACATTAAATCAGATACATTGTGTTTAAAACATCATTAAATGATTTTTATTTCGACTTTTTATTTATATTTTTATTAGTATTCTACTATTTATTTGGTTTTTTTTTTTTTTTTTTTTTGTTATTTAAAATAAAAATTATGTCAATATGTATAATTTGGCTATTAGTTTGGCAATTTGTATAATTTGGCGAAATCAGTCGACAGGATAACAGAGTAGTACCTTAATTTAATATGAAAGGAAGTCAATAACCATAAATTTTAATGTTATTTAGATTTACAATTAGTGCAGTATAATAAAAAATAAAAGTGTAGTTTAGCTCACTGTTTTATGAAGAAAGAAATGGCAAAGGTCTGTTTTCATTTTTTCATTTACTCTTCGATTAATTTTACAACTCAAATATCTTGGATAATCGAGAGTCTATAAAGTGGACAGTCTTGCTTTTGTGAGTGTTTGCTTTCTTTAGACACAATCACAGTGCTGAGATCAAAGCCTCTAAAGAATTACTAATTTCAAAAGATGAAAATAATGTATAGTAATGAAAAGATCACTTCCTTTTTTCCCATTGTAACTCTTAATGTTGTTTTTAGTCATTGCAATTTTCGATCATTTAATTTTTTCACCAGGTGTGTTTTTATCTTCTTGCTCCATGCAATTAAATACCCCCTCCCCCCATCTCTACAGTGTGTACTAATTCGTCACTGTGACTTAATTTTGGGTGAGTTCTAAGATTTTCTTCATCACTTTCAGAGCATTTTTCAAAATTTCTTGTTTTTTCTGAACCACAAGCAAAATGCAACACAATATCATCATCACTTAAAACTTCATAACATTCCAGTTTTGAATTTTCATTAATCCACTGTTGCACTTTTTTGTCCACATTTTCGGAACAGTTTAACTTTCTCAAATCTTCTATGATTTTCTTCTGCAAATCATTAGTTATGTAAGTAAAACTAATACTTTTATTGATTTTATTAGTTTGCAACTCAGATAATCTGATCTTAATTAATTGAGGGTCTACTTTGTCTTTGTGAGTGTTTGTTATTTTTATACAAAATCACAATGCTGAAGTCAAGACCTCTAAGGAATTGGTAATTTCAAAAGATGAAAACAATGTATAAGTAATGAAACAGACCACTTCCTTTTTTTTTTTTTTTTTTCCCCAGGGTAACTCTTAATATTGTTATAGTCATCGCAATATTTGATCATTTAATTTTACATATTTTTTCATTTTATCAGTGCAATAAGAAACTTGAAAAGATTGATTAATGTGACCCAAATTCTGGATTTAAAGAAATTAAACTAGTAAAAGTTTTCTTCTATGCTTCTTCCTTCCCATGGCTCAGTTGTAAATCTTACAAATCAGCAGTGTTTGAGATATCCTTAATTTTCCCTTTTTGCTTTGTTTCCTTCTTTCGAGACCTCATTAAATTTCTTTGCATTTTGCTGGGTATATGTGTGTAACTGTAGGGGGAGGAATGGGTCTTCAAATGGGAAGTTCAAATTCTGTCTGATAAAATTGATGAATTACATTTTGCACGATATTTCATAGTTATATTGTAGAAATATCACTGAAATGAACCATGTTTGATAATAAAATGTTTTCCTTACCATTTCTGTCATACTGTTTGCTGAAAAACACGTTAAAATGATCGGATGTTCAGCTTATATTAGGCCTCATTTATATTTCTTACGAAGCATTAAAATCTATGGTGTAAATGATGATCCATTCTTAATATGAAAATTGTTCATTTTAATTTTGTTGCTTTTAGCCATTTATGCATATAAAATTTTGAAGAAATTGTTTATCATAAACTACTTATGTATATTAAAGTAGGTGGTACATGCCATGTTTGCTTGGTATTATGAATTAATTAAACACATATTAAATACTATACACTAATACATAATTAAAGAAACCTAACTAAAATTTGTAAAATAGTTATATAAGTTAAATAGTAGTTTTCATTATTATATATAATTTAAATTATTATGTGTACAAATAGCATTCTATAACAAAGGTATAATTAAATTTTTAAATTACTAATACTTAGCAAAATTTAAGTTATTAACGTTATAAGTGCATTGATTATAACAAAGTCTGTCTATGATAGAATAATTTTCACATCTCTCTTCAACTTCATTATGAGTTGATTCCTTTGCATTTTCTAATCTCTGATGCTGCAATTATTTCTTGTTAAAAACTTTTGTTAATATCAAATATAGCTAAGTGAAACATATGTTTTAGAGTTGCTAAATATATGTATGTTCAATATCACCTCCATATTTGCGAGAAAATGCTACCCTTTGGCTGCTGGCCTTCTGGCATCGTATTGTAGGAACACCAACGTAATCTCGAGAATTTTTTTTACCAACCAGCCTTTGTGTATTTCCATAAAATAGCAGCATACACTAAAGATTGTACAAAATGATAATAAGTATTGTTAAACAAGACTGCAGCAAAAAATGTCTTTTAAAGGTCTAGTGCACAAAGTTTTGTAAAAAGTGTGTAGTCTTTCTGATGTGCCACTTTCCAAAATCTCTAGCACAACTATTTTAAAAAATATTCTGCCAGTTGTTTGTTTTCAAAAGTAGATGATTGTTTATTCATTTTAAATATGCCAAATTATAAAAAAATATAACATGCAAATAGATCAAACAACATTGTCTAAAATTCCATATTCTACTGATAAATACCTAAAAACATGAATTGTTTAGAAATAAAGCTTTGTTAAAAATCAACAGTAAAATTTCCATTTTTCTTCACCTTTAAATTTAATGTACAAGACTTTTCTCCTGTTAAGCCCCCCCCCCCTTTCCCCCAAAGATTGATATTTATTATATTGAGTCATTAACCTTATTGGGTAATTGGCTCCTGTAATGCTAAATTCACACTGTAATTTTCAAAAAATTTTCTTTTAAAATAAAGAAAAGCCATTTTACTTCTTTTATCCATAGCTATAAAAGTAAAATTTAAGTTTCTAGTGCAAACTTTGATTAAAATTATGTGATATCCCACCACCACTCAAAGTTAAATTCTAAATAACTTTAATGTAGAATTTGTGTCACATTAATGAAATTCTCCCTGTTTTGCATTAATTTTTCCTAGAGCTGATCCCGGGTAACTCTGCAGTACCGTAATTTCCAGCATATAATCCGCGGATCAAACAATTCTTTATCGACTCAGAAATTTTATTTAGTAATTGAAGCCAAATATTTACTGCAATCTAAAGTGTTGCATTTTATTTGAAAAATTTTCTGGGTCAAAAAATAGTTTTATCCACGGATTATATGCCAGAAATTACAGTAGGCCAAAGCAGCTATTGATCAAAATTTAATTATCCAATTAAAGTTAAGTTCCCTTTAAAGTCGGCACTTTCATTATCTACTATGTTAAAACCTGAAATGTAATGAAAGCAGTTTAAGCAAGAAAATCATTCTCTTTTCCCATCCCCTACTCTCCAAAAATTATGCCAACTTGGTGCTATTTCTGGAATTTCACCAAATTAATATGTCTCTTAATAAGTTTAAACTAATACTAATATTAGTTTAGATTTGTTAAATCAAGTTGGTTGATCAAGTTCCTGAAAGGATCTGAAAAACTGGTGGAACCAGAGAGAAAAGTAGAGCATGATAAAAAAAATGTTAGAATAAAAATAAGCAAATATTTTCAATTGAAAAGAGTGCATAGAAAAGAGATGGGATCAGATGATCTGTAAAGTTTGTGAAATTACCCAAATTTTTTTTAGCTGAAGATATGAACTGAGCTTTATTGGTGCTGTATATTCAGAATCATACTATTATTAAAATGATTACTAGGGAAAGTATTTAATAGAATGTATAGCTATGTTGTCTCATCAGCTAAGCTCCACAATGCTAAATGAATATAAACTATTTCATAGTTAAAGTATAACATTAATATTGTCAGGTTGTTGAAGAATTGATGTAGATAAATATTCCTGAATACAGTTGTCTCTATGTAACGAAACCCACTGTTCAGTCAAAAAATTCGTTGTATAGAAAAATTCGTTAAATAGAGAATGGCAAAAAAATTTTAATTTAATGTTTAAATTTTGAAATGATATTGTTTTTTGAGCTGTTTAATTAAGTTTTTGAAATGTTTAACGGAATATTGCTGGAATCTCAAATATTTTTGCCACTTGCTTTTTTTCTCCACTGTCTTATTGATTATTTACAAAATTATTACTTTATCAGAGAGAGTTATGCTTATCCTAGGAGCGATTTTATGCAGATGCAGTGGAAAATCACACCAGCATAGATGAAATTTAGTAACAATTCTTCATTCAAATGATCTTTCACAACAAAAAATGCTCCAAGTCGCCACAACAACAAACACCCATTCTAAACTCTAAAAGTAATGAAAGTTAGTTTAGGTAGATTAAAACCTGCTGAAAAAGATGACCTTTTCTGAAATTACCCTTTTATCCCTGTTTTACTATACAACCCAAGAAACAAACAACATTTTCAAGGCAACAATGGTTTTATCTTTTAGGATGTTTTGTGATATGTTTTAATCTTTTTCAAGAAAAAAAGCTCATCTTGGTTAAAACAAAGTCAAGTGTAACCATACAAAAAAAGGATTTTTTCTTGGGGGGGTGGGGGGTGAATGCCTTTTTTCGGACATAAGGAATAAGGTAGAGGTGTGCATCTATAAAATATAAACCAGAAATCCACGAAAAAAAAACTTACATCACAAATAATTTGAAGCATTTTCTGAACATATCAAAGAGCATTTTTGAAAAAATTCGTTAAATGGAGATATATATTTATATTTTGTTATATGGAGATATTTTTTAATGTAATTATGAAAAAAATTGACCATTCCTACAAAAAATTCATTAAATAGAGAAATTCACTGGATGGAGTTTCGTTGTATAGAGACTCTACTGTATTTAGTATATGGTTAAATTGTATATGCTCAAGGTTTTGGGTTTACTTGGAGCTTTGATCTTCCACTTGTCAAAAACCCCTGGACTGGAATTTAGTCCTCACTTTGTACTGAATGGATTGTTCTCGTTCTTTATTACATCAGCTTCTAATCTTAGTTATGACCCCAAATTTTTAAACTGGTTATGGATGACTGAAATATGGAGTGTTAAAAATGCTTCTTTTGCCCTGATTGATTTTAAAGCACCAGTAACACACAGTCCACATTTTCAGCTGACAAAAATTTGGGTAATTTCATGAGTTTTACAGATAACCAGATTCCATTTCTTTTCTACGCACTTTTTTAGATTGAAAATATTTGCCAATTTTTACTGTAACATTTTTTAGATTGAGCTCCATTTATCTCTCTGATTCCACCAGTTTTTCTGTTTTCAGATGTTAAACTATTTATGTTAAGTATAATATTTGCTATTGACTTTCTTTCAAAATATTATTTCCAATGGTAAATAAAAAAGAAATTTAAATTCAAGAATTTTTTTTATATGCCTTCTAAATAAAAGATGGTTAACTAATAGAAATTGTATTTATTTCTTAAGTCTTATATTTTGAATCCTATCTAGGTGTATTTTGGGACTTCCCATGCCCGAATCTATCTGGCAGCTGACATGTTCCGAATCAACTGCCCGACTGGCATGTCTGCTCTCATGAGGAAGAAACTTCTGGACGAAGTGGGTGGCATGAAAGCTTTTGGTCAGTATTTAGCGGAAGACTTCTTCTTTGCCAAATCATTCACAGATAGGTAAGTGTACTTCTTTAGAAAATAGCTTTTCAAGAAGGAGTTTTAATGACATACAGTGAAGAAGTTATCTTTTAGAAATTTATTTGCTTTCTTACTTTTTCATGAAGCATTAAAAATCAATCCCCTTACGGACACATATTTAGGTTTGCCAATGATAAATGGGCTGTTAAAATTTCCAGCCTCAAACACATACTGTTTTTAAATAGTTTTATGGGGATTCATGCAAAGTTTTATTTTAAATTTTTTATTTATTGCCAGTTTTTCAATGCTGTCATTTAATCTAAATTGTAACTATTTTTCAAACAGAAATTAGTCAATGCATTACAGAGAGCCATCTTATGTCAGTACACATAATTACGTGTACTGACATATGATGGCTTATATGGTTATATTACGGTATAAAAAACTAAAAAGTAGGAAATAAAATAAACTTTTTGGAAAAAAAAGGTAACAGACTTAAAAAAAGCACTAAAAAAATTAAATAATTCTTTAAAATTCTCTAATTATGAAATTTTATCCAATAACCAAACATCGGATATCAGGTTCTGGCATAAAAACAGTTAAATTTAACATATAGAATTTAATATCTACCAAACATGGATTTTAGAGAGAATATTTTTTTACAACCGATGAATTTACTTATTTATGATTTAATTTAGGAATATACACATATAAAGTAAGGAATTACCTTTTGAAGTTGGTGCCAAACTATCTTAAGTATAGTAAGAATTATAAATACATTGTGCATAATATCATAACTAAAATGGTGATGATCATTATCAATTGTTTTGATTTGTTATTAATTCTTTAAATCTTTTACCTGGCACACTGTGAATTACTTGGCAATTTCATTTAAAATTTTTCTGTTAATTTAAATTCTAAAGATGTCTGCAAAATTTTCAGCTGTTATGTGAAATTAAAGTGGGAAATACAGGTTGTTTCTCATGCAGAATACTGTCTTTAAAGGAGGAGAAAACAATATAAAATAAATCTGTTATTTATACCTGAAAATTCATAAAAAGCAGCTCAATGAAACATATCACAGTACACACAACTGAATCTTAAAGGCATAATAAAAGACACCCCTGTGCATTTTTTATCTTATTTCAACAAACAAAAGTTGAATTCACAAACAACATGTTAGAACAAGTCTCATTAAAATTTCAAAAAAGATTAAGCAATTATTTAAACTATACATTACCACAAAGCTGATGTTTTATTTATGGACCATTGATCAGTAAACATTTGTCTTCATAATCTTGTATTCGCTAAGAAACATGGCATTGACTTCAGATGTCTTTTTATATATTGAATTTTTCTTTACATTTCTAAAAAACATCTAAAGTTAATAGTTTCTGGTGACTTTTGGTTATATAGTGTGCATCACAATTAATTTTTATTGTTATGATTCTATTCTGTTACTTGTTTGAAATGTATTTGTATGTTGGTTTAATGACACATTGCATTTACTTTGTTTTTTCAGGGGTTGGTCCTTACGACTGTGTTCACAGCCTGCTTGGCAAAACTCTGGTGTGTGTGAGATTAAAAATTTTAATAGTCGTGTATCGAGGTAATGGCTTTATTATCATGCTCTTTTCTGCCCATTCATAGTATCATAATCTGTGTTATAATAAATCATGATTGACATTTTAAGGGGACAGTTTAACTCAAAATTAGTCAAAAAATCAATCTTTCTTTTTTTTTTGTTAAATGAAAGCTTGTTTAGTTGTGAATATTTTGACATTTCATTTTTTACCCATACGGTTGTGAGATAATGTAAGTTTTGTTAATACACTCAATGCAATGACCTGCATAAATTAAAATTTTAAATGGCTTTTTCTCCATGTTTCCTATTTTCTTCACTTTCTTGTTTTTTAAATGTTAAGGCTTTATTTTTTTTTTAATTTGAAATCGAAGCTTTTTTATGCATGTTTTTCATTATATATGTGATAAATCTATGCATGGAATGAGCCTTCGGGTTTCTTTATTTTTTAAATATAAAAGTATATGAAGGTGTTTGATTTCATGGTTTTTAACTATATGTAGCTAAAAAAATAAATGTTATATTAGATGTATGTAAAAATCCATGCACAGTCTTGTGTAATACATATTTAAAAATCTTAATGGAAAAAAATATCAATTGTCAAAAAATAGCATAGATTTTTTTTTCTAAATTTTAATTAAATATAAATTCCCCCCCCCCCCCCAAAAAAAAAAAAAAAAATTCACTTTTATTTGAACATTGAAATGCAGTAAGTTCACTATATGAACCTTTTTAATCTTAGAAAACTATCCTCTTAACGCTTTGAGGGGCAAGCAATTGTGTTGTTCTATAATGTTGAAATCCCACTGAAATTTGGAAAAATTTTATTTCAAAATAAGGAAAAGTAATTTTTCAGCTCGTTATCACCAAAATTTTAAAAGTAAAACTTAATTTGAAGTTTCTAGTACAAATCTTAATTAAACGTAAGTAGGATACAATATATCCTACCACTCTTCAATGGGTTAAAGAAGCTCTGATATTTAATTTTCCTCCTTTTTACATTAGTTTTAAAGTTTACTTTGGTAGTAATAATAAATGTCTGAGTTTGCTAAACCACTTTCCTCCATCTTTGCCCTATCTTCAGCAAAAGAATTGATTTCTAGAGGTAAAAGAAAAAAAATTTCTCTTCTTTTCCTTTCACCATCTTTCAGTTTGTCTGTTTACTCCTATTATTATGCTTTAAAAGCACATTTGGAACACCATTTTGCATTGTAGGCTTCATTCCAAATTTTCTTTGTTCCTTTGGTTAGATAAAAAAAAAAAACACTTTAAGAAGTTTTAGTTTTGTTTGTTTCTACTTTTAAAACTCTTCTTGGACTTTTATCACTACTTTTCAGATTTATTTGCATTTAGAAACGCGGCAAATGCTTATCATGATCTCTGGATTTTTATTTATATTTTTTTAATGGTATGACTCTTTTTGACTATTTATGGTTAATGATTGCTTAGTCCAACAGATTCCTAAAAATTAAAGTAAAACACAAGACATGGAAATTTGAGAAAACAAAAACCATTTTGGAAATTAATGTTTTATAAATTTCTTTTATTTGTGTTCTTAAAGGATGTTTTTTCCCCCCTTAGTTGTCAAAATATTTCTAGATATATACTTATTTGAAATGTTAAAATATTGCTCAAAGCTCATCGCACATAAAATATTAAAATATTAGCACATAAGCATAGATCTCAGAAATATTTTAACAACTGAGAAAGGAGGGGGGGGGGGGAGGGGGACCTCTTTAAGATGAGAACAAAGGTTATAGAAGTTAAAAATATAAAAATATTAATTTCTTGAGGTGATATTTTAAATATACAAATGCATTCAACTCCCATAATTTTAATATTAGCAAAGAAAATTGAGAATTTGACAGACTGACAGCCTAAGAAGGTATATACTTTTAAATAAAAATAAATAAATATATATATATATATATATATATATATATATATATATATATAAATTCAGTAATATAATCATATTAGTAAAACTTTTAATTTGCACTGTGCTGTTCTTTGCTTTTTCAAAGTGTGTGTGTGTGGGGGGGGGGGGGGGGAATGCTTATGTATTTTATTTTTATTTTTTGTGGAGGAGGGAGGGGGAAGATACTTAAAAAAAAAATGGCTTAATCAGTCAGCTAACTGAATTGCATACTTATCTTACTAATGCAGTCAAAATCTCATAATACAAGAAGTAAAGAATTATAAAAGTCTTTGTATTAATCATTGCTTCTAATACCCGTAAAGGTAACGGTAATCTTAAAAATACTCATATAATAGAACTAATTATTACTATTAATTGCTTTAATTATCTTAGTGCTAAGCTTAATACCATAAAATTTGTATAAAATTAAAAGATTCAGTCTTTTGTGCCATTTTCTTTAGGTGTGTAATTTCTTCATAAAATAGCACAATAGTGAAATCAAATTCTCGAAAGAATTAATTATTACAAAGTGCAGTTATTCAACTTATCATTTCACAGTTTTCCAAAAAAAAAAAAAAAAAAACTCTGCAATTTTTGTCTTTTTTTTTAAGTCATGTCTTATTTTTATATAGTAGCACAGTATTGAAATCAAATCTTCGAAAGATAATTAATAAAATGATGAAAATCTAATCAAATTGAACAAATGTTTTGTTCACATTATCTGTGATCCTGCATCTGTATAAATATTTTAATGTAGTTTAAATAAATTACATTGTTTTTAGCATTGTCCCCATATTAGTTGTACTTATGTTAAACAAATTTGACTGTAATTTATTTTTATATGCAATTTTTTATTAAATAATTGTTACATATATCATGTGTGGTCTATGTAGGTGGGCCAAGCTGAGGTTTGCCATGGTCCCTTACACAATAGTTTTAGAGCCCCTCTCTGAGTGCATAGTGCTGGGTGCATTTGCAGCCTGGTCCCTCAATGTCTTGTTCCAGTGCGATGTGTTTGTCGTTTACTTAGTCCATGTCCTGGCATGGTTAATTTTAGACTGGATTCTTTTAAATGTTATCCAAGTGAGTAGCGTTTACTTTTGTTTTTAAAATGTACAAATTATATTTAAAAAGAATTTCTTTCACTTTTTTGCTTAATTCTCTTGCTCATATTTTATCACAAATCCATTGAATATTAGACTATCAATACAGGGTTGCCATGCCACCTGGAAAACCGGGAAAACACAGGGAATTGTAAAGCTCCTCCCAAAAACAGGGAAAATCCAGAGAATTTCTTTTAAAATCCTAAAAAATCTGGAAAACACGGGGAATTTGGTAATGGCAAATTTCTAATTAGCCTTCATACACGCATATATTTTTTCGCACTCAACATGGAATAAATGTGTTGCAGTACAGGAAAAATAAAGGGAATTTTTTTTCAAGATTAGAGTGACAACCCTGCAATATTTATAAAGCATAATTATTACAGGCATTTTTAAATTTATATTTTATTTTCTATTCTTTATTGTTTAAAATGGAATTGTTGCAGTTTCACAGCCATTTGACCTACTTTGGCAAGCATGTTTCAGTGAATAATTGAATCTGTTATTATAGTAACTTTTATTCAATTCTTACCTTCAAGAATATTTGCTGATTTATCATTTGTGGTTAGTTAAAGGAAAATATTAATTTATAATTAAGTTCTAAAAATATTAAAATGTATTGTTGTTAGAAATATACCTGTAAACATAAACTAGTACATGAGAATCTAGCAGACTTGCCTGGCCATTGCCCAGGCACGTAATAATATTCTTAAGAGCCCACACTACTAACTAAAAAAGACACGAATGATAATGTTAAGTGTATGGGGGCATTCTTTTAAAAAATCTTACTCAAATTTTAATATTTTGACATGATTTTTTACATAGGATAGCCAAGGATGACCTACAAGCGGGCTAGTTTTTACTTTTTTTATTTTGGTTTCAGATTTTTTTTTTTTAAATTACTTTAACTTTTGAAACTGGTTAGAATTGGTTCTGATATTGAAACTATCATAATATAAAAAATATGTAACCGAAATCGAAAAAGTAAAAACTAGCACGGTTGTATATCATTCTCAGCTATCCTATGCAAAAAAATCATGTAAAAATATTAAAATTTGAGTGAGATATTTGAAAAGAACTCCCCCCATAGACTGAACATTATCATCCGGGTCTTTTTTAATCAGCATTGTGGGCTGTTAATTGAATCTTAAATTTGTATGATTTTGTATCTTTAACTCTATTTTGTGTGAAATTTATATCCTTTGATTGTGTAAAAATTGAAGAGATATTGTTAATTGTGTGATTTGTCATGTAAATATTTTTTTTATAATTTGAAAATTGTGTGGGGTAGTAATGGACAGCATAATTTTTAAAAGCTTTCTGGCGATGCCTTTTTTTTCGTAAAATCTCTGCAACATGTATTTATTTTTTAAGTAGGTTTATTTTCTGTAATTACATGTTTCTAATTAAAACTGCTGCTAAGATATGGCCACATGTTCTAAAATTTTCCACTCTCCTTTTAACCCACTTAGGTAGGGAGGATATTTTCGAAAATTCTTTCTTAGTGCTCACATATGTCATAAGAAGTATGTTTCTCCCAATTTTTATGCTTTTAGGTTCAGTAGTTTGGGCCTGTGCGTTGATTTTGAGTCAGTATAGCGTAGTAATGAACAAAACAAAAGCCCCCCTAGTGATGAAAAACTAAGTTAAAATGGAGGAAGAAGTGGGTGCTTAGTAATCTATTGTCCAAAAACTTTCATATGATAGAGAAGAATGCTCCCCTAACTTCCTGAGGTCAAAATAGACCCACCAATTGTAGGCCTGTGAAAAGTTTTACCTTTGGCCAAGCTTTCAGATGAGGTTTAATATCGTTGTAGCCTTATTAAGAGCTGAGTTAGAAAATTGACCCTCCCAGAAGGAGGGGGACAAATTGGAGTGAGGTTCATAGTTTGAAAGAGTAGTCTGAAGATTTTCTGATGGTGTAACGTTTTACCTCTTTCTTCTGGTTCCGATGTGAAAGGCAGCATGATGACTTCTCATTTTCATGACAATCATCTTTTTTATTTCAGCACACGACATTAACAATTATACTATAAAATTTGACAACTAAAGACTTTACACACATAAAAATCAAACAAGTAAAACAAAACGTTAAAATCATCTTTGAAAATCAGACAATAAAATCCAAAAGTCACCGTCCCGTCCTTCCCCACTCTCTGCTTTCTCCTCGTCTCCGGCAGAAGGTTGTATCACATCAGCGCCGTCTGGCAAACACAGAAGACACAGTTCGGATTCAGAGCAGAAAGTTAAGATCGCTTCTTGCGGAATCATGATCAGGAGCTATGTGCCACAGTCAGTTACTTGGGGTCGTCACAATGGTTATATCATGTGAAGGTTTTTGATAAAGTTTAAAATTTTCCAAGTTATGATGAAATACTCTAAAAGTTTCGATCTCCCTTTACTTCCCCTCCCTTTAGGGGGGGGGAGATTTCTAAAATTGTTGAAACATGCGTTTTTTAAGTATTTGTTTAGTTGGCTTTTTATATTTTCATGCTTTTATCTGCAACGGACCTTTTTCGTCTGCAGCCAGGGGGGGGGAGGGGAGATTTTCAAAAATCCTTTTTTAGTGCTCACTTATGTCATACAAAATGTTTCCCACAATTTTCATGATTTTAGGTTCAATAGTTTATGCTGTGCTTTGAGTATATCACACAGGACATGCTCTTATATAGATTTAGCAAAAAATGCATACAAAACTTCATTTACTTACAAAAACTAAAATAAAAAGCTGCATTTTTGGCTAGGCATTTTGGACCAATATGTCCTCGGAGATTCCATAAACCTTGTCACATTAGTGCTTATTGATGATTTCTGTGTTGCATAACTTTATTCTTCCATCTCTTAACCCTTTCATGGACAAACCACTTCCATCGTTAAAATGTTGAAAAAAAAAAATGAGTGTCACCAGAAATTAAGAAGAAATTTATTTGGAAATAAGAAAGTGATACTTCATATACATAATTAAAATTTTGTGATTGCATAGATAAACCACTGTCAATGGAAAGGTTAAGAGTTGTATGAGAATGAGATCATTATAGTTTTATTTCTTCCATAATGTTTATGTAATATGTTTACATTGATTTTAGTTTTGTAACTTTTGATCACTAATGGCTTTATTCTTTAGCTCCTTAAGATTTGTATGAGTGAATTGTCACTGCTCTTTTATTTTATGTTTCTATATCATGTTATGTTTACATTGCTTTTTTTTCTGTCTTTTCCCAGAATAATACACTGCCATTTACCAAAATGGATTTTGTGATTGCATGGACGTTTCGCGAACTGGGTGCTTTTTATCACTATCTTCTAGCACTGTTTGATTCTCGCATTCAGTGGCGGACTCGAACATTTTATTTAAAATGGGGTGGCTTAGCGGAAGAAGTCAATCCACGTATCTGAATGAAATTTTTGCAATTAGCAGAATCCTGTGTTATTTCCTGGCAGGACTCCAATTGTGTTTTTTCGAGATTGGTGATCCAGTGAAATAGAGAAAAGAGATGAAGGGCAGCCAGTGTGTACCTGATGATTCAGCTGGCAACTAAACTGCTGTGTTATTATTATTATACTACTACTTCAACCACCAACTGCTGGTCAGTGACATATTCATGGCTTTTGTGATGTACAGAGACAGATGTGTTTTTTCTTGTACAAAGTTCCTTCGAAGGAGTCCAATTACTGTGATTTATTTTACCTCCCAAAGGGAATCGCTCTTTTTGCTCAAAAGATTGTCTAGGAAAAATCTTCCTCCTCCACTTCTTTATGTTGATTCCTCTTGTAATTTTAAAAAACTAACTCATGTACAGGGTTCGTACCTACCTCTAAAAACTCCTGAAATTGGTACTTGTTTGTTATATTCACCCCCCTTTCCCATTTTTCTTCCATGAATGCATCTTTCATGAAATTTGGATTTTTTTAAATGTGTTTAAAGCTAAGATTTATGTTTAACCTTCCAGGTTAAAGTAGTTTTCGAGAGCTGTTAGACTTTTCATGTTATGTACCAGAAATTTAATTCAATGAAATTTAGCTTCCATATTCAAGTTATGTTTGTTATATTCACCCCCTTATCTCAGTTTCTTCCATGAAGACATCTTTCATGAAATTTGGATTTTTTAAATATGTTTAAAGCTAAGATTTATATTTAACCTTCCTGGGTTAAAGTAGTTTTTGAGAGCTGTTGGACTTTTTATGTTATGTACCAGAAATTTAATTCAATGAAAATTAGCTTCCATATTCAAGTTATGTACTTGATTCAATTAGGTTTAGTTCATTAATTTTTCCTGATTTGAAACATGAATGAAAAATTGAATGGGGTCGTAAGACTCCAGTTATAGTAGAAGGATTTAAAAACAAATTTTACAGATTCGGCTTCCTAATTCTGACTCCTAGAAAAATACCGAAAATGATCTTTATTTTTTAAACTGGATATTAGTCAGGTCCATTGAACATAATTTTCAAGAGCTGTTAGGCTTTTCATGTTATGTATTAGAAATTTAATTCAATGAAATTTAGCTTCCATTGATCCCATTCAGTTTTTTACTTTTCAAATATTTTCAATGGACCTGAATTCTCATAATTTTCATGAAAAATTACATTTGATTATACCCCTTCTCTTTAAAAATATTAAAGTTCATATACCAAGCAAGTACCAAAAACTTCATTGATTCTTCCTGAATTTGGGTATTTATTCCATTAATTCCCCCCTTTTTAACACAATTGCTAGAAAATTCTAGCATATTTTGCAATCACCGTAGGATGGTGGCAAGGTAACAAATCTTTGATTAGAATAAGTAGGTATTATTATAAATTTTTTTTATATTCATGTTGTTAAGTTTCAGACTTTGCTTCTTTTATTTTATTTGAACACCTATAGTCTATATTTTGTGAAACAAATGTATACAAAAAAGTAATCAGAAAAAAAATATTTATAATTATTTGCAAAAGTGGCATAGCAATTCAGAAAAGATATACTCATTTTCAAATAAATTCATATTAAATTAAGATTGTACATTATTCATAAAATATTTGAGAATCATTAATCATTCAAACTAATGTACATTATTAATAAATATTTGAGGATCATTAATCATTCAAATTAATGTACATTATTAATGAAACATTTGAGGATCATTAATCATTCAAACTAACAATTGATTCCATTATCACAAATTCAACATATTTTAATTAGTTTAGATAGATAATTTAATCTGCTGAAAATTGTGCAATTTTGATGACCAAATTATGAAAAAATGAGGGCTAGAGGTAAGTGGGCAGAGTTTCTCTGGTATAATAAAATTGTCTTTTCACATAGAATAAAGTCTTGGATTATCGATTCATGTAATTGTATTTCATTTTACAATTCATGAAAATGAATCTCTGACATTAATCTTATTTGCAATAATCCTGGCATGAAAAAACTGTAACTGAGCAGATCTGGATCTGCTATCTGTAAATCTAGTAATTACAAAAGTAATTTTTCAAGCAATTGATGTGATTAAAAAAAATCTTTTTTAATGGGGAAAGCTTGAGCCTTTTCTCCCCATTTTTTCTATGCCACTGTTTGTAAAATAATTTTGGAAAACATTTGTATTGGTACTTATGTATTTTTGTAGATGTACTTGGTAGATGATGCATAAATATTTAAAAGCAATGAATTTCAAATGAAAGGCAATGGAAATTGGTAAATTTCATTTATCCTATATGTAAAAAATAAGATAGCTGTTCCCAGATTCACCCATGTCTTGATACTGCTAATTATCAATAAGAAGGGGGGGGGGGCATATATGGCATGTTATAATTCTGTAAATAGGTGCATATAAGCTTTTATTCATAAGCTCTTTTTACATATTTCATCAATATTAATGTATTAAACATTTGTCTACAATATTATGGCATTACATCCAGATGTAGTTCGATATTAAGCATATGGGATAAGCATTGCTACATTCTATACTTTCTGCTTACTGTATCACAATTTCCAAACAATATTTGTGATAGATTTCTATTACATAATGAAAGAAATTTACAACAAAGATTGTTTGGAAAAAACAAAGATAGAAAAATTATAGAGAGGTGTGATTTCTATGAGTATTGCAATAAACTGTGCATAATGAAGATTATTTTGTGAGAATATTGGTAATACCACAACACTCGTAAGTCACATTTTTGTGCTTGTGTGTGTACTGTCAGAAAGAAAATTTTTTATTTTATCAAGACATGGGTTTGTATAAAACAATGTCAAAGCAGTTTTTAAAAGTAAATATCAGTAATATGTTTTGATGACCTCTGTAATTTGCATGAAGATTTTTACCATCTAACTAGATATAAGGAGTCAAGAAAAATACATAAGTACTAATTGCATGAAAGAAATAATCTAGTACGGACCCTGAAGTATCTTATTCCTTGACCTGGCAGTTGAAAATTTTATTTGTCTGCGACACCTCTGTGATTGATTGTGGATGATTGCCTTAAACGATTACGGTTAATTGCATCTCATATTCATAATTAATTTATTTTAATTCTCAATCAGTAAAATCCCTCCCTCTTCCTCAAAAATCATAATCATTGAGCTTTTTACTTTAATTTTGTGATAATTTATTAGAGATTTTTGAGATTGTATATAACTGTGCAACCATTGTTTTGTGTTTTTTTTGTGTTCATCAATGTAATTTCTCATATTTTCTGAGTTTATGCATAAGGAAAAATTAGCTGCTTTTGTGTTAATTATTGTTATTGCTAAACATATTTGAACTTTTAAAAAAATAATTTATTCTTAAACCAATTGCATTGTTTATATTTTTGGTTATATTTATATCTTTAAACTGTTCATTATTTCATTCTTGCATACTAATGAATTTAAAAAGGAATGTAAAGATTTTTCACTTGGAGGAGGGCTTGGTATTCTTTGGCATTTTTTTATCTATTTCTTTCTTAAATATTTTAATTATTATTTTTCATATACAATTTTTGTAATGCTATGTATGAATTTTGTTGCAAAATGATCTCTTAAATCTTTATAACATCTGATATGTTACTGATATCAACTCTTCTCTCTTATATTTGGCACCTATTGCTCGCCGTAGGTGACTGCAGTAGTAATGTTGCAAACATAAAGATTGTCCTATTTAAAAGCCTTTTACCAATTGTTATTATTTGATGAACTTGGGTTGCAATTGTACATTTACTTGAGTGTGTAAATGCATATAGTTCAGTTTCTAATTCATAGATGACATTTGTATGTATTTTAAAATAAAATGCCAATAGATATCTATTAAGTACTTATCCTATCAAATAAAAAATCTGTTGTACCTTAAAAGAATGACAAGTGGATTTTAATTCTACTTTCAAACTACATTATTATTTCTATAACAACAGCATTTTTATTTAGAATATATTTTTAATGTTATGTAAAATCAAATGTCGATCAAATCAATCTATTGTATTTTATCTAATCATTTAATTTTAAATTATCATTAATTAAAATATTTTTGTCCTTTTTATAAAATGATTTTAGTTTTCTTTTAATGTTTGTGGTATGAGTTTTTATTAAGTTTAATCACACTTATGATCTCATCTGTAAAAGTTCTGAAAGAGCAAAATGCAAAATCAGCTTTTTGCTGCTTTTGTGATTATTAGATAATCTCAAAACTTATTTGTACTTATCACATATTGAAATTTAAAAAATATTATTGCCGATTTAAAGGGTACCAAGTCCTCATTTACAATTGGTTATAGAGTTGGGTACTTCCCTTTTTATAAAGGGATTAACATGATTAAATTTTTTTAGGGGGAAAAAAAATATTCAAAAGTACTTTTTTGACAACATTTATTTAGATCCTAAAACTTTTTCAAATTGTTATTTCAGTATTGAAAAACAAAAATGCGTAACACTGTATGATAGAAATAACTAACAAATTTGTTCATAATGAAATTTTTAGCTTCTAAACATTGTACAAATTAAATTTTTTACACTATCGAATTAAAAAAAAATCATTCAAATACAATTTGCTTTAAATTGTATCTTAATTTACTGATTGTCTTAGAATTAAAAAAAAAAAATCTTCAAGCAAGATTTTAAAAAATATGTCGCATGCAACCTGATTATGAAGTAATAATCTCTTTTGTGCATAAAACAATACATATAGTTCTGTGTAATGAAATTAAAACTTCACCTATAAATAATATAATTAAACCACATGTAAAAAACATACTACCAACTGTGCTCTTCTAAACCACTTTCTTTAGCTAATAATTCCTGTCATATGGCTAATACAAAAATATTACTTTTAAAATTCTATTTGAATACATTATTTTTCATATATTTTTTTTTTTTATGTTAATTGGAAATCTAAAAGAATATTAACTGCTTCAATAATAATTTTCAGTGAATTATCAATAATAATGAATAAAAACATAAATTTTATCTATATTTCATCTAACCCTAGAAAACTGGGTTTCTCCTTGTCTATCAAAATCCTCAACCTCCCCACTGCTGCGACCGGATATATCCGTTCACTAGGGTGCAGGTTTCACTGCAATGGAAGCTTTATTTAAATTAATATATTTCAACAAATATAATTCAGTTTTGAAAAATTAAGTTATGATTGATAGTGTTAAGGCTTATAAACATATGAAACAAAAAAAATTATTGCATTTTGGAAAATCCTTCTTTTATTAACATTTAAAATAAAATACAGGGAAAACATTACAATTTTGCCCTTTTGCTGGGCAGTCAGGGAGTTAATGCACAAGCAATTTGTCTATTGTTTACACCATCTAATGTATATGCAAAGGAGCAATTTATTGTTAATTGTAAAACAATATATATTAATGAAAAAATGAATTAAAAGGACTATTCAAAATATGCAGAACCAGAAATTCCAAAGGAGATTGCATCTTCTTAAGGCTGGGTTTATGTTAATCCCTTATTAAAAAAGAAGTACCTAAAATTCTATTAAAATTTTTGTGTGAATCCAGATATTTGATTTTGTTAGTGATATTCATTTGCTTTTCTACATTCTCCAGTTTGAGCTTAGTGTAGAATATTAATTCTTCATAGCTTGACTTCTAAAGGACATTTTTATTGTACTGGTATCTTCTGCTTTATGTGACCTCATTTTGTGTTTTTGCTATACAGTCATTTATGAAAAGAAAATGAGAAAAATTAGAAAAATTGCACTGTCTGTCAGCTTTTAAAATATTTATGGCTGCTAGGCATTCAGTTAATGAATTCCCCTTGGTAATGTTAAGTCTATGGGCATTTGATGCATTCTTATACTTAATAAATCTCCTCAGGAAAATCAAAATTTTTAACACTTTTTTTCTGCATACTGTGAAAGAATTTTTTTTTTTTTTTTTTTTTTTTTTTTTTTTTTTTTTGTCAAAATATTTCTAGTATATACTTAATTTTATATGCAGTGTTAAAATTTTACTCACAGTTTATCACCTTTTTAACACAAGTAATATTAAATTAAGCAAAGATTTAGAAATATTTTGAGAACTAAGAAAAAGACATCCTTTAAGAAGAGCACACAGAAAAAAAAAATTAAAAGTATTAATTTCCTGAGAAGATATTTTAAATATTGGGTGAACTTAAAGCTCTCATTGATTATAAAGATTTATTTTGCTCAAGACATATGTTTATATAGATATGTTGCAAGTACTTCTATAATTTTTTTTGTAAGACCACAATTTTAATGTGTGCTCCTTTGGTAATTAGGAGAGTGTGTAAGTGGTATTCTTGTTCCTGCCGAGTATTCTTTAACATGCCTTCTATTACAATTTACCCAGCAGCTTTAGCAGCAGAAGTTCACATGATGCTTCATGTATTGATTGAATATGATTCTGCTGAACTGATTGCCAAACACAATCGATAGTTTTTCATTCACACTAGGTTTGCCACTTCGGACACATTAGCAGCGCTGCCTGTTTCTTTAAACCAGTCATACCATTGCTTTATTGATTTTGCTACAGAAGTGTTGCGTCCATTATAAGGTCGAAATGTTCACTAAACATTAATGAGTGATTTAGTTTCATAAAACCAATGCTTTCGCTTGAATCAATGGCATTTCGGCTGTGTCTTCCTTACAAAGTACTCCTTCCCTGAGTCACTCTTGAAGGAGCAGTCATGTCATCTATTGCACAAAAAAGAACTGGTTACATGAGGTTACATTAGAACAACAAGTTACATTATAATACAAAAAATTAAATTATAATTAATTATAATATTCAGGGCAAGACTTTTGGTTCACTCTGTGTAACAATTCATCCAATGTCCATAGACTTATCATTACTCTGTGAAATTCAGAACCTGAATGACTAGCAGCCTTAAAGTATATTTTTGTTTAATTTTACACTTAATAAAATAATATTTCCTCATGAATATTGAAATTTTAATTATTTTATTCCCTATCGAATTAATTACATATGTTTGGTTTATGTATGTTAAAATAAATTAAATTCGTGCATTTTCATATTATTCTCAGAATGAATTAATCACATAAAATGGAAGGCACCTATACTAGTGATTTCAATGAACCCCCTGAATCACTAAATCCCTCCCCGCCCCAGGTACAAAACAATTGATTTGTAATATAATACTATCGTATATTAATATGGAATTATGCACATTTCAATTTAATTGTTTATCAATGATGTGTTTTGTTCTTCAGTCAAAAAAATCCTATGTTTGTTTTTAAAAAATCAAAGTTATTACATTTAATGTTCCCTGGTTTTAAATAATCTTTATAAAATATTACAATGAAAATGTGTTTATATTTAAGATTAACTTTTGTTTTTTGTGATCTTTTATTTTTAATAATGATTATAATGCATCTCAAAGTCTAGTATTTGTGTACTTAACTATTTTGTACAAATCATGTTGTTGAAATTGTTAATAAGATATTCATTATATTATTATTATTTTTTAATTAATGCCTATGTTTTTCAAAAAATTGTGTGCTAAATGGAATTTGATTTATAATCCTAAGTTACACTCCCATTTAATATGGCAAGAGAAACAATATTTACAAATATTAGTTTAGAATAATTTTCAAAAGAAAAAAGTTATTTTAAAAACTATCATTTTATAAAGTTTGCTGTAATAAAGAATCGTCTTTTTAGATTTTTTGGTAACATTTATGTTTGATGTGAAATAGTATCCTATTTATTAAAATGTATATATTTTTTTTTCTAGCTAAGGTTTTAAAAATAATTTAAAATGTATTTAAGGTTATAAGTGATTATTTAAAAAGTTGAAAAATTAACAATATATCTTGTTTATTACTTACAACAACATTACAACTGAGAAATTATTGCAATTATGTAAGAACTATCTATTAACCCTTTTTATCCCAAACTGCCTGAGTTATTTTAAGATATTTTAATTCCTATATCTTAAGTCCCACCAGAAAATAAAAACAGCACTTTTTGCTTTAATTAATAACAGAAAATTTCATATTTAAATAAAATGAAATTAGCCATTGAAATTTTCTGTTGTAAAGTCAGATTTTCTGAACTACATAATTGCTGGAATGTGTTCTATCATGGGATTTAAAGGTTTAATATACATTATAAAACAAAAATGGTAACATCATAACAGTTGTGACAACAACATGCACATTTGATTTTACTGTATTTGTTTTCTGTTCCAAGAATTGCAGAAATTCAACTTTTACACCATTGAATGAAAGAAAAAAAAAGGGTGCTTTTTAGAAAAAAAATTGCTTGGAAACAATGACACAATTTATTTATTTTTTTAATAATTTTCAAGCATGATTTTTATGAACATCTATCTTTTCAATGGAAGTTTATTACAATAATGAAAATCATTTGCATTTTATAAATGTGCAGAAGTATGTAAAGCTGCAGTGTTATCACAATTGTCAATGGTCTCCTGTTGTAAGTAACTAAAACTTGGTAATATTTTTCAGTTGTAATGTTGTTTAATGAGCAATATGCAAACAGATTTGTCTGTATAATTCTTTTCTTCCCTGTCGTTTGCTCTCCATAAAGTCCTCGTGCAGGCATTTATAGGATTTTGAAGTTCTTAGAATGTAACATGAATCTTACTTTTGATTCTGTCCTAATAAACAGTATCCAAGTGTATGTTGGGAAATGCACATCTAAATACTATGCAATGCATGGAGCTACTGCACTGCTTGCTTTTGTAATCGAGATTTTCTCCAGAGATGCCTTTCCTCCTCATTCTGGCTTATCTGTTATTCTCAAAGATGTGGGTTTTTTTTTCATTTGGTGTTTTTTTTTTTCTTTTTTAACACTTACATTTTATTGATTCAGAAAAGATTAAGGATGCTAGTCTGTCAACTTGTGAATTTCTTTTGGCAATGTTAAGTCTATGGACATTCGATGCATTCTTACATTTCAAGATATCTTCTCGAAAGAAAATTAATATTTTTTTTTTTTTTTTTAGTGTTCTCTTCTCAGGGATATGTTTAGGAAAATTTTAGGTCCTTCAAAGGACTCTTCACAAAATAATTTATCTTTAAACAGGACCCTTCACAAATTTTTTTATCCTCAAACAGGACCCTTCACAAAATTATTTGCCTCTGGAATAGACTTTTCACAGAATTTTTTCACCTTAAAATGAACTTTTCACTAATTTAATCATTTAATAATGAAATCTGACTTGTAAATAAGCATTTGAACTCACCAAAGAGCATATTACATAGCTTTTTATATATGAAAAATAGGACCTGAAGACATTGATAATTTAAATTTAACAAAATTCTGACTAGAATTTTCACAAATATAAGAAAAAAATTTCATAATTTCACAAAAACAGGATTCTGTGAGAAAAGTCTTGAACGAACCCTGCTTCTTAGTATGTCTCTTTTTCTTAGTTCTCAAAATATTTCTGAAATTAAAACACTTAACTTTATGAGAAGTGTTAAAATGTTACTTCCAGTTTTTCAGTTTTAAACACAAAATATTGAATTGAACAGGTTTTAGAAATATTTTGACAACTAAGAAAAAAAAGAGACACCCTTTAAGAAAAGAACACTAAATAAAATAATTATTTCCCCAAGAGATATTTTGAATATAACAATGCATGAACGTAACATTACCAAGGAGAATTCAAAAGCTGAATGACAAGCAGCCTTAAAGTTTAGAAGTAAGTCCCAGATCTGTAGTGTAACAGTACAATGCACTCACCATTAAGCCTAGAAGGTATTTTGTATGCATATTATCAGTGATGCAGTGGGAAAGAGCATGGTTGTTATGGGGAAAAAATTCTGTTTAAAGCAATAAAACATCGATTTGGACTAATTTATATTAAATCTAACTGCTCTGCATGTTTAATAACCTGTGTATATTGTGTAGATTTTTGTACTTTTATGTTATCTGGATGCTACTGATAATTCATCAAACATTGGCATAATTTGAATGGCAAACATTGGCTGAATTCACGAGAAGGAGAGGAACTAATGAATCTATTTTTTAAAAAATCTAAATACAGTAGACTCTCTCAAATCTGCACAGTTTGTCTAGAGGTTGTGTGGGTTTTAAAATTTTGCAGATTTCTGGTCATTGCTTTGTTTACATTTTTTAAACAGTAATTGGAATGTATTTAATAATGTAATTAAAATTATAAGGAATGCCTACAATATAATAAAATGTTAAAATAAGTCATAAACCAAAATAATAAAAATTTAGATATTTTTTAAAACGATTGAAGTATTAAAAGCAAAGGTTAAATTAATGATCAGTAATGTATGATTAAATGCTCATTATAAAGATGAAATGTATTTTGCTAAGTTATTTATTGAAACTTGCCTCATAAAGTACATTACTAACTCTCATCAAAATCATAAAATAAGGAAGTTTTATTTCAGATTTAGCCAGACTTAATAACCAAAAAAGCTTGATTAATACATAAATATATTTGGTTAGAAGACTGTGATTATCAGTGATATCATCAATATCTTGAATTTTTTCAGAAATAAATTTATTCTTCCTTCATGAAAAAGCATGAATTTAGTAATATTAACAAAAATTACAAAGTAAGATATATATGGAATTGATATAAAACTAAAAAAGTCAAGCTTTGTTCCTATATCTGAACTGAGTGTTTAATTGTTGTGGATTTGAGCAAGTCGACTGTAATATCTAAAGGGTTTTGGGAGCTTTAACCTGTGTTGGTCAAGTGCTCCTTGCTAATTTTTAATCTTCATCTAATGATTTTTCAAAACAGAAAATTTTCTGTAATTGAATCATGAAAATTTTTTGATTAAATAAGGTAAAAATTACAATAAAAAATAACCAATGAGAATAATGAAAGGATTCTAAGCGTATCTTAAGTGGTTCATATATTGATTGCTGATTCTCGAGGGATTAAATTATGTAAGCTTCTATTTTTATGCATATAAAAATAGATACGATACTTTCATAATGAAATAAAATGTTTGTTTTTACATAAAACATACAATATGAACTTTAAAAGTTCACTGTTTTATTTAAAGGCCGATTAATATAATACAAAAGATTTTCCCCTAATTCAAAGCAAAGTGGCACATTTGTATAAATAAATAGCAATTAATTATTAAAATATTCTCTTTTGATAAGCTGGGGGAAGTACAGCCCAAAACTAGTGCAAACTTTTAAATATTTTTAACTTATAACATCTTTTTTATTATCGTGTTGCCATTTAAGTAAGACAATGAGCTTTTTTTTTAGTTCTTATTCTATATTTTATGTTTGAATCAAGGTGAAATATTGTCTTGTCTTATGATTTTTATTAAAATGGTTGTAGTTTCTCTTATCTAAACATTCCTGTTACTAAGCCTAATCATCAATAGACCTGATTATGTGACATTTTGTGATTTGTATCTATCTGTTTACATATTTTATTAGAAATTATTGAACTTAACTAATCATCATCAAAATGCTTTAATTTATTCATATATTCACAGATGTTGAATGAATGAATATCTGTGATTGCACTTTTAAATATTGGCTAATATTATAAGATTGGCGAGATTTTAAAAATAAGTGTTGAATTTTTGGCATCCAGTTAACATAAAAGTATCAATGTTTTTTTCCTCAACTAACTTAATTGCTAAGTAAGTACACAACCCACCATTTCTTTTACATTTTTCTATTCCTTCGTTAAATGTAATTGATTTTTTTTTCTGCCTTAAGTGAAATTAATGAACCAGTTTATATGTATAAATTTAGCATTCCTGCTACTTAGTGTTCAATTTCTTAACCATTCCACTTGTCTAAGAATATGAATGTTTGTAACAAAGATTTGATAAACATCGAGTTTTGAATTTGGACATATGCGATTCTGGATTGTGATCTGTTAATAAAACAATTTACTAGTTGCTTTTTTTTTTTTTTTAAGTCAAGATATTCGTTACCAGAGTCTGTGGGAGGGGAATGGATAGACTACACAGGAGCCCAGATGTTTTATTGATCCAATGGTATAACAATTTTTCTTAATTTTTAAAATATATACAATAAATTTGGGTTAATTTGAGCACATTGATAGAATACTATTTGTCCCAATTATCAATTAATGATCATTTTATGCCAATTACAGTGGCAATGGGAATCTTCCATATTTTATAACATTCTAATTTAAATGAAATACCGTAAAATACCAAAATAAGTCTACCTCCTCCCTCACCCATCCCACATACGTTTTGCCTTTTTTGAAAAAGTGCTATTTATAAATCCCTCCCCCCCCCCTTTCAATTTTTATCTTTTTATGCTTTCAATGCTTCTGTTTTTTCAAGAACTTCCTGATTTAAAAAAAAAAAAAAATCTAAATCAGTATATCTTATACAAATTATTTTTATGTAATCTTTTTACATATTGCATCAGAATGGCATATATTTTTTAATCTATATTGTGCTATTAATGTTTTCCTTGATTTTTATACACTAAGATTTGACAGACTACATATAATTTATATAGTTTTTATTCATATTTCTTCCATACCTTAATTATGTTATGTAAGTATGTTTCATTAATTTATTATTCCTATTTATTTAAACTATTTAGCTTCTATGAGAGGGAATTTTTTAACTAAAAAAATGTGAATCTGACTTTATTATGCAAATTGTATCAATTCTGTGAAATTTCATAAATTCCAAACACACCCCCCCCCCCTCCAAACCCTAACAGTTTTCCTGTTTTTTTTTTTTTTTTTTTTTTTTCCACAGAAGTTTAAATTATAAACCAACCTTAAATTTATTAGAATTTCCTGTCTGCTAAAGGGGGACTTACTTTTGGTACCTTACAGTAACTGTTTTTACAAAACTCGCACAATTAAACAATGGAATAGCAACTTGAATAAATGAGCAGATAGGATCAGTATAATAAAATATCTGACAGTTACATGTTCAAAATAAGTGATGCTGTTGTCACAGAATCAATATTTAATTGTTTTAAATGGAAAATTTAAACTTCTAACTTGTATAGCATTTTGATTATTAAATCAGTGACACAATTAGGGTATTCAGAAAGGCTCTGTACCTTTTTCTGATGTAAAATAAACAGCTATGGGTGCATAAATTATATTTCGTGTTACAAAAAACAATTAAATCTCCTGAAATTAAGAGGCCACTTCACTCAAGTGAAAAGACCCATTCGTTAATACTTATCCTATGGAAGAAATTTGCAGGCTTTTTTTTATTTTGTTTACAGATATTTTTCAGGAAATGCTTTCATTTTCGAAGCTGGTTTGGAAAGCAAAAATACCCTCATTAAAAAAAAAAAAAAAAAAAAAAAAAAAAAAAAAAAAATCTGCAATCAAAATTTAAAAATTAAACTGCCTGTATTCAGATCAATCCGCTATCTATAAGAGAAAAAAAAAATAATTTAAAAATATTGAAATGCAACAGAGATATTTTTATAAATTTCTTCCATAGGATTAGCGAACAGGTCTTTTACTTTGACTAAAGTAACCCCTCAATGTAATTTTTTTTTCCCCATGGAAATTTAATAGTAATTTGATTATCAAAAAGTGATAGAAAATATATTTCACTTAAATAGCTGTGGATTCTGATTAAAAAAAAAACTAAGTGGAACACTTGGGACTCTGGTAGCGAATGTAATTAATTGTATAATATATTTATATATATATATACAGTAAAGTTGCACTATAATGACCTCATGGTACAGAGACTATTAACGAATAGATATCATAACAGTATTCACTCCTTCATTTAACTATGCAAACTCTGTAGTCTTTCAGTCTTGGGGTGGTTGTAATGCAACTCAATTGTAGTCATGAATCATCAGAAAAAATGACGTAATTTTTGTACATAGATCTGTAGATAATTGCCAAGGCTCCAAAGAAAAATGTTTTTAATCCTTATTTACTCATGGCCCCTGTATATTTTCAATAAATTCTTTTTTATTTCAACTGTCCTGTTGTTTTTAATTGCCTGATGTCTTAGGAATTTCATTTAACAATAAAACTTTCATCGCACTAACCTGCAAAATTTGGATTCTGTCATGTTGTTTTGCTTTTGATAATTGATTCTTATGTATTTTGTAGCACAGGATTTCAAAATGACCTTTATTTTCATCAGAATTTTTGGTAAATCGTAAATTTCAAAGTTAAGTGACCCCTCCCCTCATTTCTCAGACCCCTGAGCTGTTTAGGTGTCAGAATCTCTAGTATAAGTAAAAATTTATTGAATTAAATTTTAAAAGTTTTGCATCTATTTTTAAAACAAAACCATTGCAGGCTTGTGTTTTTTGCAGTGGGTTAGTCGTAAAAGAAAAAGGGATAATACAGTCGAACATCGATTTAACGAATTGATTGGGACTCACAAATCCGCTCGTTAAATCAAAGCAATTCGTTAAATCGAATATCAATTTTTGTGAAAAGTATGGTATATATCAATATAAAATTCCCTTAGATATACAGATTTAAAAAAAAAAATGATTATTGTTTACTACGAGCTTAAAAATTACATGTTAGAATATCTACATTTAAATTATCTAAATTCTTTACTGTTATTTGCTTTTAAAACTTAATATATAATACGTGCATACTTATTGGCAATTTGGAAAGAAATCTTTGATAGTGCTTTGTTTTGGGTTCATTGTTTTGACTTTCCAAAGTTCTTTGTCGATATTTTCTAAATCCATAAGGACAACATCATCAACCTCTTGAGACAAAAAATAATTTTTTAAGTGCTCAAGCTGCAAATTGATTCTTGGAATGTAACATTTTTTTATTTGAATTTCCGTTTCTTCGTCATCTTGACTGCTTTCAGAATCTTCATTCTCTTTCTGTTCACTATCGCAGGTACTTAGTTCTACATCTTTGTCAAGTTTCTAGTTGAAAAAGGGAAAAGACTGTTTTTTGGATCCACCAAAAATGAGAAAAAAATGCAACACTTGGATTAGGATGTGAAAGATTCAAAATTTTATGTGCAAAAAAATCAAAATTTTAGTTTTAGCAGCAAATGCAGTTTTTCTTTCAGCGATTGTTGTTCGTTAAATCAAAGCTAAAAATTCGTTAAATCAGAGCATTTTAGCATCCTTTTTGTTGGGACAGAAAAAATATTCGTTAAATCGGAGAATTCGTTAAATCAAAGTACGTTAAATCGAGGTTTGACTGTATATGCTCTAATTAGAGGGTGGGTATATGCTCCAGACACAGAGCATACCCTGGAATATTATAGCTTTTTTTAAAACAGAGGTTTTAAATGGTTTCAAAACCATATTATATTAAGGACTAACAGAGCCTGAAAGTTTATGAAAATCTCTCCATTAATTCTTGAGATATAGCTATTATGGAAATTGTGAAAAAGACAATGTATCGCCTAGCGATACATTGTTCAGTCTTATGCCTTAATGTTTAATCCTTTGTGACTGGACAAGTTTAACCATTTAGCAAATTGGACCATTTAACAAATATATTTACTCGGGCGTCAGAATACTTCACTTTAAACGCGTAAAAATAATTTAAAATATTTAGAACATAAAACTTAAATTGTTTACAAAATATTTTTTTCACACCAAAAATAAACAGAAAATGAAGTATTTCTCATAACAGGGATGAGAGCTCTCCGACCCAAATGGTTGATTTTTACCATTAAATATTGATAGTATTCTTTGTTTTATGAAATATCGAAAATTCTGCTATTTAAATACGGTGCGAAATACTATTAAAATTTATTTATAGAAACCACTAAAAAAGTAGAAAAATCTAGTGGATATTTATCTAGTTAAATCTAGTTCAAGTTTTTTTTTAGATATTAAATCTAGTAGATATTTAGTGGTTAGAGTCAGAGCTCTCATCCCTGTCATGAATATTCTCCTTTTCCTAACACCAAATTGTAACGAATTTACCTTTGTAAAATGTGTTTTTTTGGATGTCTCCAGTTTTTTTATTTTTATTTTTATTTATTTTTTTTTTTTTTAATTTGACAAAATTTATAAAGTTCATTTTTGCAATACTGACGTGAAATTACTCAAATGATTATATATAATATATATAACTTTGGCATAAAAAACGATTTAAATAAAGCCGTCTGTTGAGAATTCTAGGATGTATTTATATTATTGTGATTTTGGAATTAGGAGCAATAAATAAAGTCGTATTTTAAAGCTTATTATTTAAGTATAACATTGACTTTTGGCCATATGGATGAAAGACCTTCAGCCTCAAGACTGATTTCAGTCTTGAAGAGACTTTTGACTCATATTAAATTCTACTTTACATTCTTAAATAGTTGCAATTTTTGTTATCAAGAACTTTTAATGACTTTCTTTAATTGTAAGAGATCAAATTTTAGCCATAGAGATGTTCTAACCCATTTTCATTTGGTTATTTCTAATGCTCAGAAAAATGTTCAGTCTTAGCTTGCACCTAATCTTTTGGCTATGTTGCAGATCTGCAATACGGGCTCAACACCGGTGTAACAAAGGGCTCATTATTTAAGATTACTTCAGATAAATAACTTATACATTTTATTTATCCAAGGAGGATCCTCCTCTCGCCGACGCCCATGTTTAGGATAAGCTCGTACTGATGACTCACGAAACTCTCACTAGCGGAATTTTCGTTCTAATAAGACTGGACAGTATAATTAAATAACTATGCAGATTTTTTTTGTAAACTATGAACGTTTGTTTTATTATTCACGGAATTCCGGTCCGTACACCCGTTAATAAGGAACGTCCTTGCTGGGGGTTACCCGGGGGAAAAACAACAACAACAACAAAAAAGCAGGAAGGAAGACCCGATAGAAAGAGAAAATTAGAAATCGAAAGTTTTGGCCTTAAACAAGGGGGATATGCCTTTTGACGAACGAGGTTAATGGGCTGGCCCTTTTCAGTGTTCGTTTTTGTCCATCTAATTGGTGGGAAAGTCAGATTCCAATTAAAAACACCATACAAAATGGACTGGCCTCTCACATTGGGTCCGGAGAGAAGGACCTATCGGTTGGATATGAACGCGACTTTGGTGAGTTTTCTGTTTTCGCATTCTTGCTAACTTCTGTACTTAAGGTGTAAAATTTGCACATTTTAACCCTTTTTAGGTGTGTTCGTAAGATACTTTTCGGCTGGCCTGGCGCCAGTGTTATATGCACTGTATGGCCAAAGGTGACTGATTTTTGACGTTTTTTTAGAATCTAGAAAATGAATGAGGAAATCATCCTGAAACTCCAGATATGTAAACAAAATAATGCAAGTCCTATTTTTCCGCGAAAATATTTCCCCAAAACCCCATATGGGTCCGTCAGCAAATTGAAAAAGAACGAATTTCTTTCGGATAATCCTGTCAAAACTAATGTAGCAAAAACGTTCAAACTAGATCATGATTAAAAGGCTTATTGTAATAACATGTTTGGACAGCATATATACCGCAGAAAAATTAAGGTTTAAAAAAAAAAAAAAAAAAAAAAAAAACAGTCCCAACTTTTGCCAAGTTTTTTGCTTTTAAGAGCCGTTCGCTAATGCTAATCCTATGGGAGAAATTTATAAAAATATCTCGGTTGCATTTCAATATTTTTAGATGATTCTTTTTCTTTGCATTGGATAACTCATATTGATCTGAATGGAGGTCGTTTTTTAGTTTTTCGATTTTGATTGCAAATATTTTTTATGGGGTTGCTTTCGCTTTCCAAACCGGTTTCAAAAATGAAAGCGTCCCAGTAAAAAATAACTGTAAACAAAATGAAAAAAGTAACTAACGTCATGCATACAAATCGATCTCAGATATCCAAAGCAAAAAAATCATTTAAAAATATTGAAATGCAACCGAGATATCTGTATAAATTTCTTCCATAGGATTAGCATTAGTGAATGGGTCTTTTCATTTGACTGAAGTAGCCACTTAATTTGCAACGTTCTTAATATAAAAAAAAAATGTTCTTTTCAGAAAATATGATAAACGGCATTGTACACAATAGAATACAAAAATGCGCAACGTTAAAAAGCACCAAATATATTAAATAAGTAGCAGACCGGTTTCGGTAGCATTTAGCATACCGTCGTCAGTGCTAGGGGGGGTTAAAAATTTGCTCATAGCATTTAGCGTACCGTCGTCAGTGTTAGGGAAGGTAGAATTGTGCTCATATATGAGCAAATTTCTACCTCCCCTAGCACTGACGACGGTACGCTAAATGCTACCGAAACCGGTCTGCCACTTATTTAATATATTTGGGGCTTTTTAACGTTGCTCATTTTTGTATTCCATTGCACTGCACCAAGCTGTATCTGAATGTTAATTGTACACAATACCCTGCAATTAGAATTAAAATATAATAAGAATTGCACGAATAATGAGCAGTTTTACTAAATAATTTTTCACTGTGCATGTGTAAACGCTATTGAAATATAATTTGCATAATGTGTTAGCTAAATGTACAGAGCAACTTTTGTGAAAGTCTCAAAAACATTAGCTTGAAAGTTTATGAAATTGATCGTCGATAGGAAAAGCTCAAAATCCGTTATTCCCAAAATGAAGCAAAAAGATGAGAGACTGTATCCATATATACATTGATTAATTTCAATATTGCTCATGCGGAAAAAAGGTTGGGTACAGTTCCTCTTCTTTTTGCTCCCTTTTGAGATCAATGGATTTTGAGCTTATTCTATCGACGATAATTTTAGAATTTTAAGTTACATATCAACTTTTAATAATATATTTCTGTAATGCAATACCTAGTAGAAGTATAAAAGCAATAAGCTTCATACTGTTGCAAACACACTAATTTAATTAGAATTAATAACATAAATCAGGGTTCATACGCATAAAAAATTAAAAAAAAAATTATCTTTTATTGTGCTAGGATTTTTTTTTTTTTTTTTAAGTATTATTTGCTGTATTTAATGCAAAACTTCTTTTCTTCGGATATAGCGGTCAACAAGTTAAAAAATATTTGGTATTAAAATGTCTAATATTTTTCATAAATAATATGGAGTTTGTGACTAATTTGCATTGAATGAGTCTCTTATTACGACTCTGTATATTTAAAGTTAATTTAAAACCTATCTCGAAAAACGCGTCACGGACCAAAACGGCTTTGCAAATTCGCGAGTTTTTTTCTCACAAGCTCCTTTAGCACAATGGCAAGTTTAAACAATGAACAATATTTTTGTGTTAGACTGGAAAATGAAAGGGTTATTGCTATGTGGAATTTAGTTTATGAAATGCAAAGTGAATGTTAAATATGCACTGATTTTTATTCTCAGTACTGAATTAAGTTTCATACAGTGCTCAGCAAAAGTTTAGACAATGATCGATTACGCTTCTATTTTCAGAAGTATGTACCGAATGTTTGTAATTCCTCTGTCATATATTACGTGTGACTAATCCTCTATTCACACGCAATAAATTTTGAATTTTACCTTTTACATAAAATATAATGACAAAAAAATAAAATTAACATTGTGGCAAAAGTTATAGACAATTTGTGTATTTACAGAAAAATAACTACAAATTAAAATCGAGTTGCACCCGCATTGTTTGCAGTTAGTGCAAGAATGTGACTTTTCATCGAAAAAACTAAATTCTGCGTCACTTGGGGGTCTATTTCGTACCAAACATGTTCAACAGCAGCTCGAACCTCATTAAAAGAAAATTAAAGCCAAAATTTGCATAAACATTACGATATATGATGTTACAAAAGATTTTCGATTGGGTCCGGTTCAGAACTACACGCCGGCCAGTTGAGATCAATAGTATTTTCAGAGTTAAACGAAATTTTTCTTTTGTATGCAACATGAATAGATGCTAAAATCCATACTTTAGATCAGCAAAAGTTCCCCAAATGACTAAAAATTAAAATTCAACGTATATAAGTAGTCTTGTGTTGCTTGGCAACCAATGAATAACTCCACAGATACACGAGCATTAAAGCTAAGTAAAAGTCACCTTCTTTTTGTCGACTTAATAAAGTCCCAGGATCTTTACTTAAGTCATTCCATTAGTATGCCCACTTTTTTGGGCCATTCAAATTCCAATTTTTTTTCATTACTGAATACCATAGCGTATCATTTGGGTCCATATGACGTATGTTTGCAAATTAGTTGAATTCTCGCCAATTTATAGCGATATTTTAGAGCTGATTGTTTTATCATTTTCATGTAAATTGATTTAACTGTTTCTTTAATTCATCTACGAATCATTTCCGTTGACACAGAAAGTTCTGACTTACTTTTAATGTGATTAGCAATCATTACTTGTGTAAATGTCAGTTTCTGGATCCTTTTGTCATCTCATTTTCTCGTCACGCAAGATCTTCCAGATTATGCTTTGTTTTGAAGGAGTCATCCTTACACTATACTTCATAAACAGACCACTTTGGGCGATTCAATGCTGCTGAAATTTCTGCAACAGTCTCCCCTTTCCATTTCAGCTTTCCTACTTCAATTACCTCATCTAATTGAATGTTTTTAGCTCGCGGCATCTTCACTAACTGATGCTATATCGAGGTATAATTAAATACTTCAGACATGTGACATCATAACTTGTAAATTTGCATTTTTCGATGAACAGTTGGCTAAAAATCAAAAAAGTGTCTAAACTTTTGCTATATGCAAATTTTACTTTTTTCAGTTAAATTAAATATTATCTTATAACCATTTTTCTTATTCTACATTATATAAAATATATTTGAAAATAAGTATAGCCATCTGTAAAACCCACGTGTTCGTATTTTTTATTTAAAGGTTAAAAAACACCAGTGTCTAAACTCCTGCTGAGCACTGTATAAATAGATAAAAGTAAAAAAAAAAAAAAAAAAAAGAGTTATACTACATTATAGCAATATTTGATAATATTTAGTTTTCATTATCTTTTTGAACTTTTATGGTATATCCATTCATACTTTTCAAGTACAGGGCGGTCATAAAAAAACTTTGCCGATATACGGAGCTCTAGCGGCCATTCCGCTCAGCTGATCGAAATGAAATTTCAGATATAGCTATTCAGAGGTATGACCTCGAGATTCTCTGAACGACAACAAAATGGCGCTCGTTACGGTTATAGTTACAGAAACTCGAAAATTTCCAATGGCAACACCCATTTTTTTTTCATCTGAAATTTTTATTTTGATTACACATTTTCCACATGGATGCCATCACAGGCAATTACACATTGCATGGTGATGGCATCCATGTGAAAAATGTGTAATCAAAATAAAAGTTTTATTTTCTCCGATCTGTATTGTAATCAAAGATTAGTGTACTGACTCTGTGTCATATGTAAATTTCCTCCTTGCGCCCCAATCGAGTTTTTTCTATGGGGGAGAGGATTCGCAGAACAGTTTTTTGTGCGTTCATAACATGTCCGTTTCTTGCGATACACGTACGGTTCCAACGCTCTTTAGGGTTTTCGCATGCGCTGAGCCTTTTGCGATGAAAAAAATGGATGTTGCCATTGGAAATTTTCGAGTTTCTGTAATTATAACCGTAACCATGAGCGCCATTTTGTTGTCGTTCATAGAATCTCGAGCTCATACCTCTGAATAGCTATATCTGAAATTTCACCTCGATCGGTTGAGCGGACTGGCTGCTAGAGCTCTATATATCGGCAAAGTTTTTTTATGACCACCCTGTATATTCAGCTAAAGCAAATCCTACTTTGTATAGTTTTTTACAAAGTCTTAATTATTCTTTCAGCAACGATTTCCTTTTAATAATACAGTTAACTCCTATTCGCGATGAGAACACTTTGCTTAATTTCTAATCTTTAATTGCCGGTTTTTCGAAACAGAAAATTTTCTGTACTTGAGTCGCGAAAATGACCCGATTAAATAGTTACAATAAAAAATAACTGGTGGGAATAATAATAATAAAAAAAAAATCTGATAATTTTAAGTGGTACATATACTAGTCACTCGTCCTTAAGAGGTTAATAATACATACGTTTATTGTACGCACTTAAAAATGAACACGGTGTATTACAATAAGCCACTTAATCATAATTTACAGTTTGCTATATCAGGTTTGACAGGGTTATTCAAAAGATATTCGTTCTTTTTCAATTTGTTGACAGTCCTCATGGAGTTTCGGAAAAAAATTTCTACGGTAATATCGTCTGTACTATTATGTTTACACACTTGGAGTTTCAGGATAATTCCTCATGTATTTTTTCTAGATATTTAACAAATGTCTAAAATCGCAAGTGGCCGGTCACCTATGGCCGTTGTATAAAAAATTGTTGGACTAACTTTTAAATTCAAGTTTATAAAGCAGTCAGTTTAATATAATATGAATATTAGACGCAGTTTTTTTTTTTTTTTTTTTTTTTTTTTTTTTTTTTTTTTTTTCTTGTTACTTACCGATCATACGTAGTATAGGGTAAGTCTTGCAATCGTTTTGAAAATCGAAAAAAATTTTTTGACAGATTTACACGTTTTAGATACTGGAAATTCCGAAAAACATTTTTAGAAAAAAAAAATTTGCCGTCCGTCCGCCTGTGTGTCTGTCTGTCTGTCTGTAACCGCTCTATCTCCCGAACAAATTGAGATAGAGACTTGAAATTTTGTATGTGCTTAGTATGTAAGAGTGGGACGAAGCCTATTTAATATCAATAACCTCGATTCCCGGAACTATTTTTTTCGGACTCTCGAAAAATTCGTTCTGATGAAAGGTACATAAAAATTTTCGAATTCTTTTATTTTAAGGTATGGACGTAAACGGCAATAAAATAATACAATTTTTGCATCAAGAACGAAGTCGATCGGATTATTAGTTGTCGAGATATTTCTAATCCTGTTTTCCACATTCTTCGATTTTTCATGACCCTGTATTTTATTCAAATTTCAATTCAGAGATATATTTTAACTGAAAATGAGACGCTTAATCCGAAGCAATAAATTATTAGTAAATATGATAATTATTTTTGGAGTTATAAGGATGTTTCTTTTATGCAATTCAGTACTACTTGAATAGTTTGGCGTTTCATATAATTTGTTGAAATGGGTTCATCAGCAATTCATTAATAGAGCATGACTATGTATTAAAAATACTTAAATATGCGTTTAAATTTTGTTTTGGATTTGCAATTCATTTTATAAATAATTTACACATGTTTTGTTTTCATATATTATAGTTTGCATATCCATGATGGGTAAGTATTACGGTGGACCCCAACGACTAGTTTTTTCTCCCAATTGACATATGATGAACAAACTGAATAAGTGTGTTCTATGAGAAGCTTTATAATTAAGAAATACCGTGTGTGCATTGTTGATAATGGAAATCAGGCAACATTTCTAAAATTTTCTGTTAACACTATGGCATCAAAATTCGAATTTTGTTTGTTTGTGGAAATCAAGTGCTTCAAAGTACTTCGCAGTTATAGGCGCATTGCATTTATTTTTATTTTATGTAAATAATTCAAAAAATGTATTTCGCAATTTTTTTTTTTTTTTTTTTTTTTTTTTTTTTTTTTTAATATAAAAACTTGTAATCAATAACAATAATCCACATTTTGAAAAGAATTGAAGCTGACATTTATTTTGATTATTTTTACTTTCTTCTATCTTTACAAGAAAAAAGTAGGGTAACATCCCCAGTAATTGGCATGCACCAATGATTGGCACATCCTACAAACATGTCCTAAAATAAGATTTATATCCAGTCTTTTAAAAATGCAAGACCATATACCAGTTATATGCTCATTTACTTTAAAGATTATAACTTTTATTTATGCTACTAGATGACAATAGTGCCTAGGAAAGAGAAACAATTATAACTTGTATGAAATTAGCCATTTTCGTTGCAAATGCTTCTTCTTTGGTCTAAGGAAGGCATGCTTTTCAATTCATTATTATATGATTTATAATATTTTTTAAATTTTAATTGACAACAGTTTTTTTTTTTTTTTTTTTTTTTTTTAGTTGAAAAGGGTTACTTTAATTGTGTAAAAGTATTTTTGACATAAATATTTGGATTTCTGAATTAATAATAGATGCCAATTAATGGTGCTTCAATTTTGCTTGTTCCAAGTAATTGGCACATATTCCAATAACAAGGGAATCTCAAGATTTGAGATTAAACCACTTATTTTGGCAGTACTTATAAAGTTATAGACTAATTTTGTTTATCATTTGTTTTTATTTGAAAATACGAAACATTGTCAGTAATTGGAATCCATTAAAGCTTCATACGACAATTACTGGGGACAGCATGACAATTACTGGGTATTAATATAAGTACATTGTATTGTTTTAAAGTGTTCACATTTCAGACTAATATGCTGATTTCTTACTCTCAAAAACCTGAAATATGGCATCTTCATCTACAGTAGATTCATTTAAAGCGATTAAACCCAATGCAAAATATAAAGTTTTTTTATTGTGTAAACATGTGCCAATTACTGGATCACCAAGGTGTCATACATTGGTGCTCTAGGTGTCAATTACTGGTGACTACAGCAACTTTTTATAAATATATTTTTATAAAAATACTCCTTCAAAAATTTTTGCATTTAGTGAGCAAAATAGATGCACAGATATGCATTCTTTGATTTATAAATATTTGCAAGTAAATATTTTATTTCTTGGTAATGAAAATTGAAGTAAGTTTAAAGACAAATTCTTAATGTGCCAATTACTGGGGATGTTACCCTACTAGATTCGTGAAAATTTTCGAATTTTGATTTTCGGCGGATTTATACGTTTTGGGATGTATGTGACATAAACATGCACGGAATTTCACAAAATTTTAGATTCAGTTAGACCTTGATGTAAATTGAATCTGATTAGTTTTTGGTGTATATCGCCTAACACGTGGCGCTGCTATGCCGTCTTTTTCACGATACCCACAATAGCTCTATCTCAATAACTAATTGACGGATTTTTATAAAATTTCAGACTCCATTAGTCCTTGATATAATATAGTTTTGATTACGTTTTGGTGTAAATCGCATAACAGGTGGCGCTGCTATGCAGCGTTATCCACAGGGCCGTTAAGGGAGCGCTATGGGTGGCTCAGCCCCCCCCCCCCCTGGAAAAAGTTCCAAGGTCACTAAATGTTCCGAAAACCACAAATGAAATTCTGTTCAAAAATCTAATTTAGTTTTGAGACCCTTTCACAGTTTTGCAGAGTTATTAAATTGTATCTAAAGAATGTGTTTCAACACTCCCTCATCCTATTGGTACATATGAAGCTAACAGGATGTTTAATTTTGCACCAGTTATACACTCAAAATTTTCATCATCCTATACTTTTCTTAGCATAAAATGAAGTTATTACAACAGTTTAATGAGAAACATAGTACCTACGATGTGAAAATGCACTAATTTATCTTTCTGCATTAGAGAGAGAACCAAAAAATATGAGCCCCCCCCCTACATTCCCTTGAGCCCCCCCTATATTCCCCTGAGCCCCCCCCCCCTATCGTACACTTCTAGCTACGGCCCTGGTTATTCATGATTATTGCAATAGTTCTATCTCAGGAACTAATGCCCAGATTTTCATCAAACTTCAAATTCAATTAGTCCCTGATATAATATAGTCTTGATTACGTTTTGGTGTCAATAGTATAACAGGTGGCGCTGCTATGTGGCATTATTCATGATTATCGCAATTGCTCTATCTCAGGAACTAATGCCCGGATTTTCATCAAATTTCAAATTCAGATAATCCCTGATATAAATTAGTATTCTTTAGTTTTTAGAGTAAATGGCTCAACAGCTAGCGTTTCTATCCATTTTTTTTCTTTCTTTTTTTTTACGATTTCTGCGATAATTCTATTTCAAATATTATGCACGGATTTTCATCAAATTTCACATTCAGTTAGAATTTGAAATAAGTTGTTGCAGATTAGATTTTGCTAATCCGCTTCAGCAACCGCTGAAGCTGCTAATGTTTCATTTCTATGGAAGTATTAACGTGTATGAGATAGAAGAAAGTTTTGGGATTGCAATATCGGACTCGTTTTAAAGAGGTATTTGGAATTGGAATCAGTGTGTAGAGATGATGACGGGGCTCAAGCCCAGCTATATCTTTCCCCATTCAAAAGTCCCTGGAATGTATTTAGCATCATTAGAGGATCAAATAATACTATTTAGAGGAAGAAATTCTATTTAATAAAATTTAACATTCCTTTGTTATACATATTTGACTTCACTTACTTTCTGGCTCAAAATAAGTTAAATTTTGTCTGCGAGCAATACTAAATTTATTCCAAGTTCTAAATAGAGAGCAATACTAAATTTATACCAAGTACTAAATACTAAATTTATTCCAAGTTAAAATGAGCACAAAACAATGTTAGGCCAAGATTTCACAAGAATTACTATCAAAATAACAATTATAGAAGCTTTACAAGATTTCCACAAAACTATGCACAACATTTTCAAGCACCACAAACATTCGATTTTGCTAGACCTCATAACAATCAAATTAGATTTAATGATATGCAAAATCAGGTGCCAAATTGGCAAAATTTGCACCAATCACCGATAGGACCTAATCAAATGTATCATGGAAATTATAATATGCAAAATATGGTTCCAATGCAAAATTTTGACCCAACACAGGGAAACACTACACAAATTGCATATACAGGGCAGCATCACAATTTCGCAGATATGCAAAATAGCCAAAATCTTTTGCCGCAAAATAATGAGAGAAACAGGGAACGTCAGCCCACAATTACCTTTCCAAATGAAAACAGAGACAGAAGGAATAGACAAAATCATAACAGGAACAGAGGACAAAGTAATTTAAACTGGTAAGGGGACTTACAAAATTGAGAGAAATACAAGCCCGAAGGTCCCGCATCATTGAAAAAAAACAGGGTTATAACATAAAACATAAAGCAAACAAGGAACTAAAAATAATTAAACAAAAACAAACAAAAAAGACAGAGATAAAAAGAAATGAGAACAAAAAAAAAAAGATGATTAAAGAAAAATTAATTGCAAGTTGTAATTCGGGTAAAAACAATGAATTACCAAAATGAAGTTTAAAAATAAAGAATGATATAATTATACCCAGCCTTAATGATAAGTGGGCGAGTATAAGTCTAATATCCCCAGGGGTCTTCGAGAAAATAAAACAGACAGATATAAAAATTAAATATTTAGCCAACGCTATAAAAATTACAACTTTATCAAATAAATCGATTCCTTTTAAACACTGTGTAAAATTTAAGTTTAGATTTAACAACACTTTCTTAAATGGCACATTTTATGTAACTAAAGAAGAATTTGATCGTAATTATAAAATTATTTTAGGATACGATTTTTTAAAAAGTAATAAAATAATTATGGATTTTGAAAATAATACTTTTAAACTCAATAACTCAATTATACAATTAAATTCTAACGAAGATCAAATTACTGAGATAAATGAAATTAAGTCGATACAACAAAATGACGAGTTTCAAACAATACCAAAACAAATTCACTCTTATCAGTATAATAAGATTCCGAAAATTAATACACGAGTATTTGTAGAAAAAAACATCACTTTGAGACCCAGAGAATCGAAGTTAGTGAACTTAATTTTTGATGGCAAATTAAAAAATGGACAACAATTTTTTTTCCAACCTAAATATAACAACAGGAAATTAGTAATCCAAAATTCAGTTCATGAAAATAAGGAAAATGAAAATAATTTATTCACAATATTAGTACAAAATAAATCTAAACAATACTTGAGACTTCACAAAGATCAGGAAATGGGAAAAATTACCACTGATTTTTTTATAAAAAAACAAAATAAATCAAATACTGATAATATTTACGAAGTAAATAACTTAAATATCACACAAATTAGAGAATTAAGAAAGAAAGAACTTTCAGAGAATGATTTTAAAGTTGATCACTTAACACCAAAGGTACAAAAGGAAGTACTGACAATTTTAATGAGACACGCTACTGCCTTCAGCAAATCATATAAAACGCTAGGAGAAACAGATGTAATAAAACCGAACTTTAAACTAATGCACGACTTTCCAATACAAACGAAACCCTTTAAGTTAGCACATGATGTAAAAAAATTCGCGGAGAAAGAAATTCAGGATTTATTGGATGCAGGTATCATAGAGCCCACGAATTCAAGTTATGCTTTCCCAGTAATTTTCGTAAAGAAAAATTCTACGTCAAAAACAAATGATAAGAATTTAATTAAATTTAGGATGGCTATAGATTTTAGAGCTCTTAATGATATATTAGAAAGTGACCCATACCCAGTACCTAATACAAAGGAAATTTTGCAAAATATGGCAGGAAAAAAATTATACACTGTCTTAGATTTGCATTCTTCATTCTTTCAAATAAAATTAAATGAGCAGGACAAGCATAAGTTAGCATTTATCACGGAAGATAATCATTTTCAAATAACAAGGATGCCTTTTGGGACAAAAATTTCAATGAATCAGTTTGCTCGTTTAATTGATATAGTTTTAGGAGACTTAAAGAAAAAATACAATATTCAATACTTTATTGATGACATAATAATTGGTTCAAATGATGTACAACAAATGCACATAATACTAGAAGCAGTATTAGAACAATTAGAAAAATTTAATCTTACAATTGAACCGACTAAACTAAAATTATACATGCCGGAAATAGATTTTTTGGGATACAAAATTAGTGAAAAAGGGTATGCGCCCTCACAAAAAAATATCCAGAAAATAACAAACTTCGCAGTACCCACATCTCAAAAAACAGTTAGAGCATTTATTGGATTATGCACATATTTTAAAGCAACTATACATAATTATGCGGAGATAATAGCACCACTGACGGACCTCACTAAAGCTAATACAAAATTCAAATGGAATGACAAAGCACAAGAATCATTTGAAAAAATACAAAAAATTATAATGGAACAACCTACTATTCACCCCCCAGATTTTAGTAAAGAATTCTATATAATTACAGATGGATCGAAAATTGCAACATCGGGTATATTAGCACAAAAACAAGGAGATAAAATGATCCCAATCGAATTTACGGGAAGAAAATTAAAAGACTCAGAAAAGAAATATCCAAGCATGCAGATTGAACTTTTGGCAATCTATGAAACCATAACATATTTCAGAAACATTCTATTAGAACGAAAATTTTTTCTGCTAACAGATTCAAAGGCATTAACGTACCATTTACAGTTAGAAAAGCAGCCTGAGATTGTAGCAAGATGGTTACTAAAATTACAAGATTATGATTTTGAAGTATCGCATATTGCAGGTATCCATAATCCCGCTGATTTCTGTAGTAGATCGGTAAATGCTCTATCAATAGCAGATAATTTGGACAAACATCTTTTCATGGTAAATAAAAAGCTAAATGCAGATAATATAAAAAAAGAACAATTAAATGACCCGAAATTAAAAGAAATTATTGAGGCCTTACAACAACAACAAAAAAAAAAAATAAAATAAAATAAAATAAAGAAATATGAAAAGTATACTTTAAATAAAGATGGGATATTAATTCTAAAAAATTCACATAATTCAAATAATGCGGAATTATATATCGCACCGCAGAGCTTAAAAGAAGACATTCTAAACAGTGCACATGTCCCACATTTTGCTTTCTTAAAAACTTATGGTATTATAAAAGAAAGATTTTTCTGGTACAGAATGTATCAAGAGATAAAACAATTCTGTACAAAATGCGTCACATGCAACACATTTAAACAACATAGAACGATAAAAATTCCTTTTAAAACGATGGATAAAAATTACCTCCCAGGACAACGATTGGTATGCAATTTAATTGGACCTTTAATTCCATCTTTAAATAGGAATAAATTTGTACTGACAGTCATAGACACTGCTACACGCTATTTGCAAGCATTTCCACTAAAATCGACGGACACTAGGGTCATAATCAATGCTCTCAATGGTTACTTTAGTGCATTCGGATTAGCAAGATATTTTTCCACTGATAATGGATCTTATTTCAAATCGAAGGATTTTAAAGATTACATGAAAAATTTAAATATCGAACTAATTCCCTCATCAATTTATCACCCTGAAAGCCAATCGATTTCGGAAAGGATTAATAGGGATTTAAAAGTTTCAATAGCAGCTATGTGTAATAAAACTTATGAATGGGATACGAAACTTCAATATTTTATTTTGATGCATAACTCAACTGTACATAGAATAACAAAATTCTCTCCAAGCATGTTATTTTTTGGAAGAGAAATAAAAACGCCTTTCACAAACTTCGAAGTACATGACATGTCTTCTTATAATAAATACGTTCAAAATAAATTAAAACATATGCACGAAATAAGAAAAGAGGTTATCAAAAATCAGGAAATAGCAGATAGGGAATTAAATAAAAATTCAAAAGCGAAACACAAGGAGTTACAATTAGGCGATGAAGTATACTTAAAACTGCTCATAAAACCTAAAGCGTTACATCAGAAATTTTCAGGCCCATATTATGTTGAGAGAATTTTCAGGAATGACAACTATCTCATTAAAAACAAGAATAGACCAGATTTAAAGCCTATTAGAATTCATATTTCTAAATTATTTGCGCCCAATATGGCAAGCAAAACTAAAACAAATAATCATTCGTTAGAGAACACAAGTACGTAAATAAATAATTAAATAATAAATAAAAATAAATAAAACAAATAAATAAATAAATAAAAATGGATAATTCAAATGATTCATTAAAACTGATTCACTTGTCTACTGAAACTGTCAAAGTTTTCTAAAATAAATAAATAATAATCATAATTCATTGAACAGATTAGCTTAAATTATAAACTTTTACAATTAAATACTAATGACTTCTAAAAATGTTCGACTTTCATATACAAAAAGAAATATCTCTAATACAAAACTAAACGTTAATTTTTTTTCCTCATGGTCTCACATGATTAATAAATATAGAATTCAACAAAAAAAAAAAAAAAAAAAAAAAAAAAAAAGGTAAAAATAAAATTGGATAATTCATGGCTGATTAATTTTTTTATTAATATTCAGCGTAAAAATGGATTTTAAAACACTATGAACAATAATAACAGTTAAATAACTAAATAAAACAGAATAAAATAAAATATTTATTACAACATATAGATATAAAAAAAAAGGGTTATATTATAATCTCATCGGAAATATATATTTCGTACTGCCCGGGATGCAAATTTATATTGCTGGTCGATAGTTTGCATTGTACAGAAGATATTTTTTTCTTGAGATTATATGTAAATGAGATTGTACACAGAAAATATATTAGTCACGAAGATTTTATATAAATAATCATATCTCATTAATTAATATAGCAATAAAATTAGATTAGAACAAAATTTGAAATACATAAAGAAACTATTAATTACAATCTTTAACATACTCATAAGTTATAAAAAAAAGAAATAAATAAAATACTTAAATAAAAATAAATAAATAAAATAACTAAATAAAATAAATTTAATTAACTTTTTTCATAACTCTCATACGATAGAGAAAGTAACAATATGTATAAAAGCGGTTACATAACAACCAGACACAATAATCTATTAAATATATTAATAAAGCCAGTGAGAACTAAATAAATAGACAGTCAATTAAAAAGAATGCAAGTGAGAGAACGTTTCAGTGACAAAAATTTAATATACAACATAGATAAATGTATGTAAAAAAAAGGGGGGGGGGGGAAATAAGAAGTGATTTAGAACGAAGATTTTTTTTTTTCTCTCAAATATTGTTGATGAGAACAACAAAAACATTTTTACAAAAAAAAAAAAAAAAAAAAAAAAAAAAAAAAGAGAAGTTTCGGAGAAATTTTTCTCTTATTTCCGAGTAGTAAACTTTCGAAATTTGCTAGTTGGGGAAGTTTGTTTTGTTCATAGGCATAGTTCGTAGAAATATAGGACATGTCAAGTAAAATACACACCCATTTCTGGAATGTTATAATACAGATATATATATATATATATATTTAAAAAAAAAAAGCAAAATATAGAAAATATAGCTATTCCTATAACGAATACGTTTATGTATATATTTGGATATTATTTTTCAATAACACCACATTGGAAAGATTATATTTCTCAACCATAGAATCATGTATATTATTTTAGAATTTTGTATTCCTTTGATATATTTGTGTATATATTTTAGTTTGTCTTGTATAGGATGTTTTTTTTTTCTTAATCAGAGGGGAGATAGCATGTAGTGATGAATCGTCACAACATTGCTAAAATAAATATGTACATATAAAGAATGATTAAGCACAACTAAAGCGAAAATACATAAATATTTGTATATAAAAAAAGAAAAAAGAATCATTGATTAAAGTAAAGTTTTAAATTTATTTTATTCACTAATATCTATTTTAAGTTCGTTTCATTCTTTCAGGTAGTAATAATAATTTTAGGTTTCAGGAATAGATGAAGGCTATTTTTTTGGTTGTAATTAAAGCCATAAACTTTATGACTCTAGAACGTTCGGTGGGAATGAATGGTAACAAGGAACACCCAAGTCAAATTTCTATTGCTCGCCATAAAAATGTCAGATAATGACAACAGCAGAGTAATAGCAAAGTTGTAAAAAAAACCCAGACTGTCTCCAAAGTTGACATTACGCGCAGGAGCTAACAATAAGAGAATTTACAGCCGGGAAACGCCCACAGAAGGGAGGCCTAGGTCAGGGGTCCGACGAGTTTCTGCAACCCGTGGAAAGAAAAAATAAAAAGTTTTTTTTAGTTGCTGAAAGGGGTGTAACTCCTACTTGGACACGGAACCAATGAGAAGTGAAAGGGCAATTGCCCCAATGAAAATGTTTGCAAATAAACCAATTAGATAAAGAAGAGGGATTGGAAGTAATCAAAGAAAAAAAAAAGAACCACCTGAGAAGAGAAGGTAGAAGTCAACAGATTCGGAACATTTTATTTTGCTCTCCCAGTATGTTGTCACGAAGCAAGGACTCCGAAAAGAAATTATTCCACTCCGATGCGGATGTCTAAGATTTTTTTTTTTTTGGAACAATATGGAATAGATGTGTTCATCTTTAATTACTGCTACGCATTATGATGGACAATTCTGACTCGTGAGACTTCAGATGCGATGTATGAAATCGATGTGTTCATCTTTAATTACTGCTACGCATTATGATGGACAATTCTGACTCGTGAGACTTCAGATGCGATGTATGAAATCGATGTGTTCATCTTTAATTACTGCTACGCATTATGATGGACAATTCTGACTCGTGAGACTTCAGATGCGATGTATGAAATCGATGTGTTCATCTTTAATTACTGCTACGCATTATGATGGACAATTCTGACTCGTGAGACTTCAGATGCGATGTATGAAATCGATGTGTTCATCTTTAATTACTGCTACGCATTATGATGGACAATTCTGACTCGTGAGACTTCATTTGCGCCGCGAGAGACTGCTACCAGTTATTTGTTTCGACAGATCTTCAGTGGATTTAACTGACAGATATTCAACAATGGTGAGCAATTTAATTTTTCTCTTGTGGTGTTACCTTGTTTTAGAAATTATTTTTTAGTCAATTTTACATGTATATATAAAGAGAAATTTCTTTAAGATGAAAATTAAATTTTTTATTTGAAATTTAAATAAAAAAAATAAAATAAAATAAAATAAAATAAAATAAGATAAGATAAAATAATATAAAATAAAATTAAAAAAAATAAAGAAGAAAAGTGAATAATAGGGAAAACTTAGGCTATGCCTTTTTAGTTGTGCTGTGAAAAATTGTGTAGGTTTATGATAACATAAAACTTTAAAAAAAAATATTATTATGAAATGAATACATTTTTGAGTGGTGTTATCTCACTGTGTTGCTAATTATGAAATCAATATTTTGAATGGTATTTTATGATTGTATTTTGAATAATATTTGTTGTTTGAAATAAATGTTGGTGTGTACATAGATATCCTTGTTTTCTTTGAGATTTTCTTTTCTTTATTTCTCTTTAAGTAATTTTATAGATGCAGATTCTAGATTATTAAAATTAATTTTTTTCGGAAGACAGTTATTATTTACATTCATATTATCTCTTTAAAATCCTGTTTTGCAAAGTTGAACGTTAAATAAGTGGAATCTGAGCTATTGCGATGTTCCTTTATTTAAATTATTGCTAAGTTTAAAAGAAAACAATTTTCCTTTTGGTAATATCCAGAACAATCTTTCACAACGCGGATTGGGATATTATCTTATTAATATTATTTCTTGCGTACTAACCACTATCTTTCGCGTACCTTGTAATGTGGTGTAATTTTCATCACCACAATGTCTTGAGAAAAACGAAATTTTTTCACAGAATTTTTTTCAACAAGGTATAAAAAATGCATCCAGGGTGTCTACAAAATCAGGAAATCAGGGAATGATGGAAAAAATCAGGAAAGTTTATCAATATGGAAAAATCGGGGGAAAATCGAGAAATTTTCTAAAAATAGCCGAAAATCAAGATAATAATTTGTCTATAGGCAAGAAACGTTTGCTTTCTGCTTTTAGATATTTTATTTGCGTTTTTGCGATTAGATTGCGCCCCGTAGAAATCATCTTTCTCTCACTCATTTCTAATACAACTTCGCCCTGCGTTGCTTCCAGATCTTGCTCCTGTCGTCTCTTCTGATGGGGACCAGCTTCCTCTCGGAAGTGCCCGATGAGGCGGCGTCGAAGGCGAAGAGCGAGACCGGAACCCCCTTTCATCTCTCCAGCCACCCCTTGCTGACGGGCGCTGCGGCCGTGCGCGGCTGTTCCTCCGACCTGCGTCGCGGGCAGTACGCCGAAGATGATGAGGAAGAGGATCGTTTCGTGGACAACCGACCCCCTTACGGCAGACCTCCCAGGCGTAAGCATCAGCCTCCTTCCGATTACGATTATGATGACACAGACGACGAGTGTCGGGTGAGGTTCGGTCTGCATTATACCAGTTGCTTCTCGAAATCGAAGGACTTTGACGATAAATTGTGAGTATGAATATTTTATTATAAAGCTGCTATGAAATTCACAACTTTTCGAGCAAGAAACTTTTCGGCCGATTTTAATTCCCAACTTTTTTCCATTCAAAGGGAGAAAAAGGTTGCAGTTACACGCTGAAAAAAATGAAATGCTCAAAAATGTACGGTGATATTCATCGATGTACTCATACTGAATTGAGTATGTTTGGATCAAATATAATCACATTGCTTTCTCAATTTTGAAACGTCACATGTTATCAAATCCAAATTGACGATAATTTTGTACTCTGTAATGGTTTATTTCATTCATGGTGGCATAAAAGATATTAATTAATGTAAATATTAAATTATACTCAGAATTTTGAAACAATTTAAACTTGCTTGTAAATAGTGCTCTTGCCATAAAAATATTCGATTTGGGTACTTTGCTTATAATTTTTTCAATTTTTCTTAATAAACAATCAATTAAACTTTTATTGTTCATAATTTTGAGCAAAAAAAAAAAAAAAAATGCTAGTCTATTTTACTTACCCATCATATGTAGAATAGGGTAAGTCTTGCAATCGTTTTGAAAATCGAAAAAAATTTTTTTTGAAGGATTTACACGTTTCAGATAGTGGAGATTCCCAAAAACATATTTTTAGAAAAAAAAAATTTTGCCGTCCGTCCGTCTGTCTGTCTGTAAACGTTCTATCTCCCGAACAAATTGAGACAGAGACTTGAAATTTTGTATGTAGTTAGTATGTAAGAATGGGACGAAGCCTATTTATTATCAGCAACCTCGATTATCCGGAACTATTTTTTTCGGACTCTCGAAAAATTCGTTCTGATGAAAGATACATAGAAATTTTCGAAATTTTTTGTTCTAAGGAATGGACGTAAAAGGCAATAAAATAACACACATTTTGCAATGTAAAACAAAGTCGATCGGATTATGAGTTGCCGAGATACTTGCAATCCTGTTTTCCACATTCTTCGATTTTTCAAGACCCTGTATTTCATTCAAATTTCAATTCAGAGGTATATTTTAATTGGAAATGAGACGCTTAATCTGACGCAGTTAATTGTTAGTTAATAGAGTTATTATTTTTGGAGTTATAAGGATGTTTCTTTTACGCAGTTCGGTACTACTTGAGTAGTTTGGCGTTTTATATAATTTGTCGAAATTGGTACATCAGCAGTTCTTTAATATAGCATTATTATGCATATTAACAATATTTAAATTTTGTTTATGAATTGCAATGCATTGTATAAATAGTTTTCACACGTTTTATTTTCACATACATATTCATTATGGGTAAGTATTACGGTGGCCTCCAACGACTAGTTTACTTTATTTATAAGTTAAGGGAGCAGTTTTTAGCGATTTACATTTAAACGCAACCATGGAATCATAAATGAGAATATGTATTTCTCAGTTTTGAGTCCATTTGGATCGGAACTATTTTGAGTATGTAAAGTACTTAAAATTGAATACTTTTTACTCAATTTTAAAAAACTATTTTTTTTTTTTTTTTTTTTTTTTTTTCAGTGCAGAGCTGCCAAGTCAAGCTTTTTGCACACCATTTTTATATCTTGCTGTTTTTTTTTTAAATTGTCTAATTGTTCGAATTAAATATAAAGACTTTTTCTGTATTACAATACTAGTATCCAAAAAGCCGGAGACTTGGCAGCTCTTCAGTTGTGGTTGAAGTCGGAGGAAAACTAACACTATTACTACCAGCCGTTAATACTTATAGTCTATTCATATCAATCGCTTATCTTTGATTGGTTGAAATGTTGAAAGTATGAGAAAGAAGTCGCGACAAGCGGAGACTTTTTAGAACTGCGGAAAAAAAAAAAGTTGGAGGATATTGTTGTTTACTATCACAGTGGGTGTTTAGACAATATTTCGAGAAAAGTTGGAGGAAATCAAGTGTTGGTTTACGAAAAGTTGGTGAATCTGATAGCAGCTCAAGGAAACTTTCAGAGACTGATGTGGACTTAAATTTAAACTTAAAACAATGAAATTTTCAGCCATGATTGTCTTAGGGATGCATAATCGAACAGAGTTTTTCATGTTTGCTAAACATATCGCATCTTGAGTTATGAAAGACTGCTTTTCATCACTTCCCATCTCATACTGTCGTATTCTGAAATTCCGTTCAAACTTGAAACCTCCAATTCATCAGCACTTTCTGAAGATCCCTTGCCTTTATCGAAAAATGGAAAATACTATTTAGTTTTATAGTTTTTTAATATACCTACCAATTCATTCTGCTTATTTTGGCGTGCTTTGGCCCATCTTTAAATCCATTGTTGTTGCTACTCTTATACAATCGTAACATGATGTCAATACAATGAGTCAGATGTGGTATGCTAACGAAAAAAGGCCTTAAAATTAAATTAATTAATTAAGTTATTAATAGTTGAATTAAATAACAAAGTTTAAAAATAGTCCATTTCATAAACGGGTTGAAAGTCTGGATTTAGTATGTCCGCTTAGCCCCTCCAATTCTAAATCTGAAATGGCGCTCCCTGACATAGGCGCAGGAAGAAGTCGGTACCTCGTGAAATTAATATGTTAAGTTTTTTTTACCTGTAATAATGTAAGAAAATATTAAAAAGCTAGTAATCTGTTTGTTAATTTTAACACAATTATTCTAATTGGTAAATAAATCAAATTGGTGGATAACAGCAACGACAGTGTCAGGGATGTAGTGGAAAGTATACGAGGGTATACGCCGTATACATTCTGGATTTTTTAAAGGAATGTCGTATACTCTTTCTTTCTCAAGAAAGCTATAGTATACACACTCTAGGGTATACCCTCTGCTTAGAGTATATATCGTCTGTTATTTTTATGACTACACCCCTGCGGCAGCACAGACAATAACGCATCGAGCTCGCAGATGAAAATCTAAGATTAGTTAAATCTCGATTCGTATATTAAAAAGCAATCGGTGGGAAACGGTCGTTGCAGTCACAAAGTTGGCCTATCGTATTTGAGCTCTGATTTGTTGTCTGCTCGGAAATTCAGATTGAATGTAAACAGTGCGACAATTTATAATCGGATAAATTTCCTTTTTTGGCAAGCGGCTTTTTGGCAAACCTTTTTTGGCAAATTTCGTAGTTAAAAAAAACACATATATGCAATAAAACGTATATTTATATTTTTTGTAAATTTCAATTATCATATATATTTTTTCAATTGCGGTTCGAAAATGATGGATGAACATTTTCGTTCCAAAAAATAAGTCCGACTGGACATTACATCAATCTTTCGCTCTGTTTCGATTTTTGAGCAGACGACAAACCAAACTGCGCATGCGCCATCTTTGAGACTCCTAGTTGCTGCAACGACCAGCTATCGTAATCCGTTTGCCAAGTCATATCTTGTAGGAAAATTCCTGAAAACCCAATTTAAACGATTGAGCAACATATCTGACTTGTATGCTGAACATGAAGCCTGCTTGTAAGTCATCGTCAATATACAGGGACGAGATAGCACTAGGAAATTTTACAACAAAAGAGATATACAACCAGGAGCTCCATACAAAGAATGTGTACAAGGGAGCCAGTGGGATTCGAACCCACAACCTCCTACGCTCGAGGGCGATTAGCGGCGTGGTGCTTTGATCACTCAGCCACGGAGGCCCAAACGATTGAGCCATAGATTTACCATTGTGTTTTCCTACATCCAAAAGTACGAAAACATGGAGGATTGAGGGTAAAAACATAATGGTAAACCTATTAGTCAACCGATAAAATCCTGTTTTTAGGTATTTTCCACCAATATATGGCTTGGCAGACCGATGGTTTTTTATTATGTGAATTGAAATTTAACTAATCCTTGATTTTCATCCATGAACTCGATGAGGTGATTGCCTGTGCAGCCGCCTCCCGGTCTACTACGTTGTAAGTTCCTGTATCAAATCGTGGGCTAGATACTTTTTCACTCATCTGGAAAATTACAACTTGTATGATTTACCAATTAGAATTATTGTGTTAAAATTACTATTGTGTAAAACTACGTGGCCAACGTTTCTTCAAATGTTATTAACTGCAATTTATTCTGTTGAGCTTATTCAGATATCAGACCAGATGTTATAATCAACAAGGTTATCAAGTTGAGAGAGGTCATCCAGATTTGTCCAGGATAGATCAATTGGCAGAGCACTGGCAGCTTATGCCAAAAATTCCTAGTTCAAATCCTGGCCATTCATTTACTCTAAATTCAAAAAAGTTCCAGACCCTGATTACTGAATATATAAATATATTTAAAAGAGTATCATAAAAATGTATTTCATGGCTTGTACAAACAACATAAAATATTAATAATTTAAAGCATAATTATTTTCAAAATTAAAAGAAATATTTGAAAATATTAATGTTTTATTTTATGCATACATGTAAAATTCAACCTTTTTATCTTACTTACATTTTTGTACTTATACTATGAAACATTAAAAAATATATTTTTCTTGTTTCTAATCAATTATTGTGTATGTAATATAGAGTAAAACATTCAGAAAAAATGTTGTTTAATGTAATCTAGGTGAACTCAACTGGGTCACACTCTTCAAAATAATATTTTTAGCAATGGTGAGGTTCTGGGTATATTGAATTAAAAAAAAACTTCTCGTAGGAATGGGGCCCCCAAAATAACACTATGCTTTCGCTATTTTCAGAGGTTAATCGGACTTTGCGCAGATCGATATTTACTACTCGTATTAATTTCTTTTTTTCCCTTTTCCAGTGGCCAATTACAACACCACGTGCAGTCATGGCCTCGCGGTGGCAGCAGAGGCATGCCCAACAACAATCCTTGTAGCACGCTTCAGTTGCTCGCCAAAGTGTAAGTAGAACTCGTGTTTTTTCCCCTTTTCTTTCAAGCAATTTTCATCGCTGAGTAAATAAACCTATCTATACATTCTTTCAAAAAACATTTGCCAAATTCGTTTGCTAATAATTAGCATGGTCCTCTTTTCCTTGAAGATGATGGGTGAAACTAGACTGTAGTGTCTAAAAGCTATGATGGAAGCTATAATGGAAGAGCTGCACAATTGAATCCAGTCAATTTCCAACGATGGTGAACAACAAATGTCGGTCGCTGCGACATCTGGGAACTCAAACGCAAAAATTGTATAATAATTGAATTCCGAAAGTATTCTGACCGATGAAGAGATACTAGGTGTCGCAGCGACCGACATTTATCGTACAGCATCGTTAGGCATTTATTTTGCTCAATGTTTTAGCTTTTTTTAAAGTATTACTGGAATAACCGATTTCCAAGTCTGTTTATTCTAGACACAGTTGCATTACCGGAATAAGTAAAGGGCATGTTTCATATTTACAAACAATCACTTTTGTCAACCAATCTATCGCTAGGTTTTTCGTAAGAATAAGGTTGGTGTTGTTCTCTTTGCTTACATGTAAGAGGTGGTTACCGAGCCAGCAGCTAGTATGTTGTCTTCAAATCTTTGTTGGATTTGTTTATACTTTTCACTAACCTTTTTCTGTCTTTTACAACTGACGAAAGCGATTTTTTTCATTTTTTATTGTATTTTTTTTTAATTGTTCTTTACTTTGTTTATTTTTAATTTGAATGCATATTGTTGAGTGATTAACCTGCTTCGATATTATGTCGAGTACTGTAGTAAATGTAGTTCCGGATGACATCTCGAAAGCAACGTCAGTAAATGTTGAAATGCTTGATTCTCGGGAGAATGTCTCTGAATTTGATAAAGTTAATGGAATTGTTGCTCAGCTATTGGCTCTGGTTGACTTGCTGCTCAAAACGGCAGCGAATAATGGTGGAAATAATTTCAATATTTTCTTAACAAGAAACTCTACGTCAGCTGATCCTAAGCACGACTCCAGTGCAGTCCAAGCGGAAATTGGTCTAAAATAGAGCATTTTAAAAGTATATAGGTAACATGAGATACACCCGTACAGATAGCATCATAATTAGTACGAAATATGTGTTAAGTGCAATTGATATTTGTAAAGTGTCTACATTCATGGAAGTTGAGGTGTCCTCCAGAATTGTCTAGGGGAATGGGACAAATGGATTTTTAATAGATGTTCAATGTTCCTATGTTGACATCCCTTTGTCGGAGTTAGGTCGAGAAATCACGGACTCAAACAATATCCAAGTACTCGAATTACGCAGATTCATTTGTAAAGGACAGTAGAAATTTAGCTTCCTCTGTATTGGTTACAAGTCCTGGGTATCGCTCTCCCTTCTGAAGTGAAACTGTGGATGACAATAAAAAAAATCAGTTTGTTGATCGCCCAAGACTGTATTTGTAGTGTCACAAATTCAATCAGTCCACTCTGAAACAGCTATGTGTGACGTGTGGCTCCCAGCATACGGGCCTATACCAAGAAGCTATAAAAGGTTGTAATTGTGTTCAAGAACACCGTGCAGATTATAACCAATGTCCTCTTTGTCTTAAGACGCCTCTTGAGTCACTCAAAATGCTATGATGATAATGCTAAGTCTACGAGGGCGTTATTTTCAAATATCTCGCCCAAATTTTAATATTTTTACGAGATTTTTTTTGCAGGATAGCTGAGGACGATCTACAATCGGGCTAGTTTTCACCTTTTCAATTTTTATTGTATATTTTTTATATTATGATAATTTCAATTTCGGAACCAGTTCCAACCGGTTTCGAAATTTAAAGTATTTTTTAAGAAAAATCTGAAACCAAAATAAAAAAGTTAAAAACTAACCCGGTTGTGGATCGTCCTCAGCTATCCTGCAAAAAAAATCTCGTAAAAATATTAAAATTTGAGCGAGATATTTGGAAATAACTCCCCGATACACTTAACGACTTAACATTATCTTCTGGGTCTTTTTGATTGACTCGAGTGGACTCTTAAAGAGGTAGAATTACCGAAATTTAAATGTGAAAATTTTCTTTCATTAACAGATGCTTGCAGAAGATTTTCACAAAAATCTGATTCTAGTTCATACGCTCTGGTAACTAGCTCTCAAAAATATGACCTTGAATAATTTTAAAAAATTCTTGAAAATCGTAATAATACAATGTTCAAAATCATAATCAACCAATCTAATCAACAGGCTGAAAAAGTTGTCGAAACCATTACAACTCTTTCTACTACGATAATGAACTGTTTAGCCAAACTAAGCGACACCTTATTCGATCAATGAAAACGCCCGGAAGAGGATACGGGTTCCCAGGTGAAGTAATTCTCAAATGTCTGTCATGTTTTAATTTTTAGTTACTGGTGGCTACAAACTGTATTTTACCTGAGTTAGGCTTTTCCATTTTTTCTTGTTATTAACTTTATTATTTTATGGGTCTTAAAGTCATTCAGTGGAATTGTATAAGCATTCTAAACAGACAGGTCTGTCTCAAGCTCCTCCCTTTTTCCTATGCGAATATTTTGTGTTTCAAGAAACGTTCTTGTCTGCTGACAAAACTTTACATATCCCTGGAAAAATTGTCTATCACCGGGAGAGATCCGATCGCCCTGGTGGTGACCTTGTTATTGAAGTCGATTCCTCGATGTCTTCTCCTCCACAAATTGACTTCTCCAATCTTGGTTCTGGTTAAGAAATCATGGGAGTGAAAAATTTTTGTTACTCTTTCCATTCATATCATAAATATTTACTGAAGTTCAGGAAATGTTGTCAAAAATATTTCTAATGTATGTCGTCAAAACCTTTTTGACCCCTCTATTCTATTGGGAGATTATAAATTGCATTATCCACTCTGAGGCTTTCTTTCGGTAGACTGGTTCGCTAACAGCCATTTTTGCTTATTAAACACCGCAGAATCACCCCATGTGGTTACTGGCGGTGGTAGTTCTCTTCTTGACCTCTCGCTTTGCTCCGCTAATCTATATGCTCACACTTCCCTACATCTTGAAGATGAACTTTTTGATAGTGATCATTTTCCTATCTCCATTACACTTGACATTAATCCTCCTGTCCAGTCTAGCAGTCTAGTCCCACCTACTTAAGGTGACATCGTATCTGTCGAGACTTTAATGAAGCTATTTCTAATTGCTTAGGTATAGACTATGATGGCTTTTTTAATATGGTACAAATAATCATGAATGAAAATAAAATTTTCCACCATTCTTACTCCAGAAGCTTTGAGGTCTGGTGGTCAGTCAGGTGCTCTAACTTGCATGAATAATAAAAAAAATTCTTACTGAGAAAGCTAGACAGACTGTTTCCATGGATTTCTGGATGAAATACCAGAAAGTGGCTGCTAAATTTCGATTCAGGACTCGAAGCGACAGTTTTGAGACTCTACAGTGACGCAGCCAGAATTCGGTTCTAAGGGGGGGGGGGGGGGGGTTGAGTTTCTGATAACCGGTTTTCGCCGGTTATTTGAATCACCGGTTAATAGAATCAGTACAAATTAGAATATTCACTGTATAATACTTAAACTAGAAGAGCATCTGTGTGGCAGGAAATCATCATTCTTTTAGCATAATATGTCTCAGAAAAGTGATTTAGTTTAAATAACCAATTTTTATTTAACTAATCCATGTAATGTGCACTTTCAGAGTTTTAAGTACAATTTTTGCCATTTAATTGAATCACTTTATTTAATGAAATCTGATTCAATAATGCAGCGGATTCCGAAATACGCCAAAATGTTTAAATATCAAGTTTGGTTTAGATTCCTATAAGCGGCAATTATAGCGATCTTTCTTAGCTTTGGGAGGGGTTTTAACCCCAACCCCCCCCCTCTCTGGCTGCGCCACTGAGACTCTATATATCAAAATGCGATCCTAACATCTTTTACAAAACCCACAGAAAAATTAGAAACCGGTCCTCCTCTCCCCCAGACGCTCAGCTCTGTATTTTGAATGATGATGCAAATTCCCAAGCGGAAATCATTGTTGATCACTTTAACCAAGATATTGCCCACGAGCCTTTTCCTTTGGATTATGGATATGCAGAAAATGAAATGTTTAATGTTCTTCTTCAACTTTTGGAGCTAATAGTCCAAGAACCGACAGCACAAATTCCTAAGTCATCCAGCACAAGAAAAATCCTTTATTTTTTTTTAGTATGCGCTTTTAAATTTAAATAGTTTTTTGCAAATTATTTTTTATATAATATTTATTTATAAAACTGTTTACATAAATATTTATATTGCTAGTTATATAAATATTATTTTTGCTTATTGCTTTTTTATGTTTAAATTCCAAACCTCCTATACAGGGCTCCACAAAGTATTCGCATACCATTCTCCTCATTAGAGAAAATTCCTGATGGGGAATTTTCAACTGAAATATACATCGCTTAAGGGTGTTGTTCTCAACTGATCCGCTCAACAAGCGCAAAACGTTTTGACACATTTACAAATTCATTTTTTAACAGAAAGTTATAAAATTTTAATGCCTGACTATGAAAGCGATTTCGAATTGAACCTTTTTTTTCCATTTTATGATAATTAAATTACTTATCGAGTTATAAGCTATTTCGATGACGCAATCACCCGTTTTTCTCCTCCTTTTCGACCGGTTTTTCTGCTTTCGTGGGGAAATAGGCTCAAAAGTGTCCACTTTGAAGGCTTCTTATGAAAAATCTATTGTGTTTTTTTAAAAAACAAAAGAACGAGTGCAATGAGACAGTTTCTGAATAACAACACCTGCTATTTTCATGCCTTTCCGAACAAACATAAATTAACGCATGTGTCACAAAGTCCCTTTTTGATTTAAGAACACCCTTAAATGAACTAAATTTTGGAATGCAGCATAGTTAAAGATAAAAATCTCATATATCATATATTAGGATTGCTAAAAAATTTAGAGAATTTTCCGATTGTAGAGAGGAAAAGGTGAAATTCGGTTTTGAAATGCGTTATACATTTCCATAAGGAGAAATGAGACATAGTTTTTTTTTTTTTTTTTTAAAGCGGTTTTGTTATATTTTCTGAATGTATTTGAAAGTGCTTCATAATCTATGCTTAGTTTTTTGTTTCTTGTTCAATATAAATTTATGAATGAGAAGTATGTACCCTCATAGCATGCATGGTCACAATGACGTCACTTTGGTCATATCACATCTGTGACGAAAATGCCACCACTCAGTGACGTCACATTGTGACTAAGATGTGACTTTCTAAAAAAATTTTCACAGTTCGCCACAATGTTAATGTCAAAGTAGTCACAAATGACACACTTTTCACAAATTAGTCACATTTTTACGTCACAATGTGACGTCACAAAAAAGCTCTAAAACGGCCATAACGACTTCACATTTTAGTCACTGTGACTTCACATCGACGTCACGTGACGTCACATCGACAATGGATAATCACAAAGTCACAATGTGACTTCACAACGACGTTGCAGTGACGTCACCATGTCTTACGGGTATTTTAGTAGACGGGTCTTTTAAGGGTGTATCCCAATCCAAATTGCTTATTTTCTTGTTTATATTTAAATTTATTTTTGCTGTCAAAGATGGCGTTTTGAACCGAATTTTCCGACGCACGAGATATGGGAACGAAAAAAAAAAATGGTCAAACTGAGTAAATAATTGTTTATAAATCAAATTCTAATGAATTGAGCGAAAAGGGAAATGACACTACCTCTTAAACATCCCTTCAAAAATCACCTCAGCAAGTTTCATGTTTTTACTTAAGAGCGTACACTAGTCACGCGGTAAAAGCCGAGCGATAATGTAAAGTCTATGGGGGCGTTCTTTTCTAATATCTCGTTCAAATTTTAATATTTTTACATGATTTTTTTTTTGCATGGGATAGCTTAGGACGATCTACAACCGGCCTAGTTTTTACTTTTCCGATTTTGCTCGTATGTTTTTTATATTATGATAGTTTCAATTTCAGAACCGGTTTTGAAAGTTAAAATAATTTTTTAAAAAAAAATCTGAAACCAAATTGAAAAAGTAAAAACTAGGCCGGTTGTGGATCGTCTTAAGCTACCTATGCAAAAAAAAATCATGTAAAAATATTAAAATTTGAACAAGATATTAGAAAAGAACGCTCCCATAGATTTTACATCATCATTCGGGTCTACAATAGTCATAGAAAAAGTACTCAAAAAGACCCGGATGATAATGTAACCGGCTTAGTTTTTATTTTTTCAATTTTGGTTTTAGATTTTTTTTTTTTTTTTAATTATTTTAACTTTCAAAACCGGTTCTGAAATTGAAACTATCATAATATAAAAAATATATGAGCAAAATCGAAAAAGTAAAAACTAGGCCGGTTGTAGATCGTCCTAAGCTATCCCATGCAAAAAAAAAATCATGTCAAAATATTAAAATTTGAGCGAGATATTAGAAAAGAACGCCCCCCATAGACTTTACATTAGCGCTCGGCTTTTACCGCGTGACTAGTGTACGCTCTTAAAAATAAAGCTTTAAAATGTCTCAGAAAAATTCGATCTGTTGAGGGCGGAAAAATATTTTTTTGAATGAGCCAGGCCCCGTTAATTTGTATCGGTTGCACATTCCTCGTTTTCCTGTGTTTTTCTTCTTTTTTCCTATATCGTGTTAAAACAGCTGCTCTGTCGCCAGATTCTCGGAAACAGTCACATGCATGTTTATTACAGAGATTTCCTCTGTTCTTGATTCACCTGATCTGGAGAGGATTTAACTTGAACAAAACAGACGTCACGAAAATTCGGTTAACGTCGGTGTCTCATATTTGCCTTGCTTCGTCCATTTTATGAAATTTTTAATGCATACTTTAGTATTTGTAATATGTAGGTTATTTACAATTATAAAAGCTTAGCGGCCCTAGGTGACCTCTAAAACTTAGGGTGCCCCTCAAGCCCCTTTTTAGGTGCGTTCGTAATTATGTAAATACGTAGCACCTATAGTAGTCGTTCAGTCCGTCCGTCTGTCTGTCCGCATATAACAACGCAAAAACTACCCAACCGAATCGTTTGGAATTTAAAATACATAAATATTACATTATTTTGTCGAGTCATTTCAAATTTTATGAAAATCGGATGCATAGATCAATTATAGGGGCAATCAAAAGTATTCCATTACATTACGGTCAATGGGGGGAAAAAGTTTCAAATGCATTTTAAGCGTTTGAAATTTAAAATACATAATTATTATATAATTTTGTTGAGTTATTTCAAATTTTATGAAAATCGGATGCATAGATCAATTATAGGGGCAATCAAAAGTATTCCATTACATTACGGTCAATGGGGGAAAAAGTTTCAAATGCATTTTAAGCGTTTGAAATTTAAAATACATAATTATTATATAATTTTGTTGAGTTATTTCAAATTTTTTGATAATCGGGTGCATAGATCAATTACAGGGGCAATCTGTACAGGGGTATCAGGATCAATTACAGGGGTATTCAATTACATTATGGTCAATAGGGAAAAAGTTTCAAGTGTATTTCATACGTTTGAAATTTAAAATTCATAATTATTACATAATTTTGTCGAGTTATTTCACATTTTATGAAAATCGGATGCATAGATCAATTGCAGGGACAATCAAAAGTATTCCGCTACATTACGGTCAATGGGGAAAAATGTTTCAAATGCATTTTAATGGTGTTACACTCATTCGAACTAAATAAAATTTATTTGAAACTATAAAGTACATATTATAATATACATTTTACATAATTTGTGGTGCAAAGAACATTTGTTATTTACTTACAAGGCCACACAAAGATATTCCATTACATAATGGTATAGAGAAAACATTGTTTGATGAGCGTTTTAATTGTAATTCACTATTTACAATTTTATGAGATTGATATATGAGAGTAATATATTTAAAACTTCGTTATCGTACGAACGCACCTCATTTGCTACGCTTCACGTGCAATTTCCAACTTGTTTTTTTCTTTGCTCTTTAGGTGTGTTCGTAATTATATAAATACGTAGCACCTATAGTCGTCCGGGTGTCCGTGTGTAACAGAGCAAAAACTACCCGACCGAAGCATTTGAAATATATAGTTGCTGCATAATTTTGCCGTGTCACTTCAAATTTTATGAAAATCGAATTTATAGTTTAGTTACACAGACAGTCAAAAGTATTCCATTACATGATGGTCAATGAGAAAAAATAATTTCTAGTGTATTTTAATGATGTCACATTCTTTCCAACATAATAGAACTGATATGATTCTATGAAGTATATACTAAAATATACATTCTGTACAATATGTGGTGCGTAGAATATTTGTTATTAATTGACAGGGCCACACAAAAGTATTCCACTACATAATGGTATAGGGGAAAACATTGTTTCGTTTCAGCTGTATTAATCTATTTAACATTTTTTAAGATTTATGTACATTGCTCAGATTTATTACAAGTTATATCCTGTACAATAACTTGCTGTACAATGTGCCACAGATAATGAATATGCATGTTATGTAAATAATGTATAGCAGATATTATTTACAGGAACACACGAAATATTTCAACCGCTACACTATATCCGAAATAATGTTCTATACAACAGCATGATCTGAATATTTTTAAATCTTATTACAGAACGAAACGAAAGCACTTTAGTTGCTACCCTTAACTTGCAATTTCCAACTTTTATAAATATATATATGCGAATTTTGCATTAAGATTTACGTAAAAATTAAGACAGTTAAACACGTTAATTTACACAATTACAGAAAAAATTTAATATCATTTACAGTCGATTATTGCATCTGCAAAGCCTTTTACATGGATTTTCCTCACAAATGCTGTTTTATACTGTTAAGATTTTAATATATTAATATTATTAGAAGACTATGCTCTTGGCTAATTTAAGCGGCAAATCATGCAAATGCCTAATGCCTTTATACTGAATATTACTATGGCAAAATGGCCAGATAGCGATACATTAACTTTGTTTTGGTGCAAAATTTGACTCTCAAATATTGGTAACTTTGGCGACGATATGGCGATTGCGCACACTTGTGTAAATATATAAATGTTCATGTTTCTACCTTTACATGCATGAAGTGTCACTGTACGTAACATACATACCGTGATTACTGTCTGTACATACCGTACAGTATTTTTACGATTGTAATATCCTGATGTCATCTCTAATGACTGACGTTACCATTAAACATGGACAACGCTTTTTGTTAGTAATATAAAGTATTGATTATTATTTTTTTTATCGTAGTCAATCTTAATAGATCCATTTGTTGCAGGAAGTCTTCGCCCCTGTTCGAACGTTGCCAGGGCAACCAGTACGTAGTCCGCACCCCGTACCACATGTACAACGTGAAAGGAGAGCTGCGCTACATAGTGCAGGACGCCCCTCATCTTGAGCAGTGCTACCTGGAAGCACAATGCAGGTAATTTGTACTCCAGCCATATTTTGTTTTTCAAACTGTCTGGTTGAAGTGTAAAATGTTTATAAAGTCGAGCCGCAAGTTTGACTTTCTAATCGATGTGTGTTAAGTACACTGTTAAAACTCTTGTCCTAGTTTGCAATGTTGAATTCAGGGGGTGGCCCGGGGGGACATTCCACCCTGGAGCAATAAAATGTCCCCCCCCGGAAAATTTGAAATTTTGTGTTTTCAATGGCCAAAAGATACAATTCCCCCCCGGAACTCTATAATGTCCCCCCCCCCCCCCGAAGCCACTGAAGTCCCTCCTGGAGAAAAGTGTCTGAATTCAACACTGCTAGTTTGAAAAAATTTTGATGCTCAATAGCTGACGAAATAAGACAGTGAAATGTTGAACCATAATTTGAAGCTTGAACCATCATTATAGTTCCAACAGTTGGAACGAGATTGAAATAGGAAGCTCCAAATGTTGATGTGAGATTTCACCAGCTTATGGTAGCAGCTACTGAGCACCAAGATTTGCTTCAAATTAAGACAAAATTTTCAACAGTGTAAGTTTCCCGATACTGACTTGTAAAAGGTGACTATTGACCTTTGCTCCTGATTCATCGTCAGTTTTAGAAATTTCGTGTGGGAAAATTGCCAAGGAAGATTATTGATACAATGCCTACTCAAGTTAAGCCGCTATCAGATTCACCAACATTTAGTAAGACTTTTGAGCCAACACTCGATTTCCTCCAACTTTTCGGGAAATATCCTCCCAACATCCAGTGTAATAGCAAACTGCAATGTCTCCCCGACTTTTTTCCACACATTCAAAAAAGTCTGGCCTAGGTTAGATTTTTCATCCAACATCGAATGTTTCAACGAATCAGAGTTAAGCGATTGATACGAGTAGGCGATAAATATTAACGCCTGGCACGAGTAGAAACTGGTTTTCCGGCTTTTCCTCCGACTTTTTCAAAGACAGTTGCAAACCTTTGTCCCCCTTTGAACGGGAAAATGTTGGAAAAATCCGCTGAAAAGTTTGTCTCGCCTAAAGTCCGTGAGTCTAATGGCAGCTACACTGATGGTTTGCCCGTCGTTGGAAAATTCTGGTCACCATTCGGAAATGGTAGAGTTAATGAGTCAATAGAGGCCTCAATCTTAGAGCTCTATTCGACCTACCAAAGATAATTTTGTCAGACCATATTGAATTGCATAGATATCTTATCAGCTAACGTTTGGTGCACTTTTGGGACTTTGTTGACAAATGATTCGTTGGAAGTTAAAATCTTTGTTGGCAAATAGTTCGTTGGAAAGGAAAATCGACCTTGATTCGTACACTGTCAAAAATCTTCAGCAAATTGTCCTATAAAATGATGAAAAATGTCATTCAACCATTTTTATAGATTAAGGTTACTTGGCCATATTGTGGAATGTTCTCATTGGTCAGAATAGAAGTAAATTACATTGACAAAAGATGCGTACGCGCAGTGGCGTAGCTAAGGGGGGGCAAGGGGGGCGTCCGCCCCGGGCGCCGAGGCCTAGGGGCGCCAAATTGAGAGAAATTGTTATATATGTATATTGGGGTGGGGGCGTAACATTTCTTGCTGGCCCCGGGCGCCAAAAAACATAGCTACGCCACTGCGTACGCGTGAGTACTGCTTTTCAGTGTTGTAGTCTTAAAAAATGCAGAGGTGGTATAGGCAGAGGGTATACGGTAACAACATGGACGTTCATAGGTAGGTATACGCTAATGCTTAGTTTGAGAAAGAGAGGGTATACAAAGCTTCTTAAAAAAATCTAGAAGGTACACTAAATACTGCATATACCCTCCACTACATCGTTGCTACTATCGTATTGCTGTGACTTGAGTGCGGCGACATGAGTAGCAAACTTTGTGTTATGAAATTTCACAGGCTTTGTTTAGGTGCTGCCATCTGTTGGTATTGAGAAGAGATTATTGTAGTTGATGAAGAAAGTTGTGCTTGTCCAGATCACTAATGAAAAGAATGAATTGGCGCCGGTGGGATTCAAACCAGGGATATCACGATCAGTAGGTGAGAGCGTTAGCATCGAACGAAAGGTCAAGCCGGTTACTCTAAGCTCGTTTTATATTGTCAAGTGAGATGAGATCGTTACACATTAATTGGTTATGTAACTTTTAGCTATGCATTTTAGCTATATAAAGTAGTTAAATCCGTCCGCGATAAGTTAGCCGATGAATAATGTAAATATAGATTAAGTTATTTATTAGTCGAGAATTCTGAGTGCTCAAAAATACCTATTTAAATCACAGAAATACATTGATATCTGAAGATAAAGGAGCGCGTGTGGTTATCGCAGGTAGCTAAGATGAGGTTATATTATATTATCGTGAACTACTTTGCTACATCAAAAAGCATTTCTCTCTCTGTTTTTTTTTTTTCTTATTTTTTTAGTATACTGACTCTCTTGCTTTTCAATCTTTTGTTTCTCTAGCATTCCAGGCGACTTGTGCCGGGGCTACTTAGGAGGCACCTACCGAGGGGGCAGGGGCCGCTGCGAGTCCCGTCACTGCCACCACACCCTCCTTGCTTGGGATCCGGAGAACCCCGACGCTGGCACTTTCTTCGACGTCTTTGAGTATCCGTGCTGCTGCAGCTGCCAGACAATGCTAACTTCTGGCCGGACACAAGCCGGATAATGTGGTCTAAATGACAACTCTACATTCTGATGTATTCTCAAATTATATGTCACGAAATGATTGATCTGCATTTTAAAAATACAAGGATCAACAAAAAGTAGATGAGCAATACCTGAATATTTTGCAAATATTAATTGTAATACGTTTTACCTCTATTACTGAATTCACAGTTTAGATTGGTCAAGGAGTTTTGATTATGGTCAACAGTCAACACCATTATCTCTAGATTTCAGTTTATGCCTTTATTAAAAACTACCTTTCTCTGCAGCTTCACTCACAAGGAGTGAATGTTTTGCAGTTCGGAATGCAGATTTTACATATAAGTTTTACTTTTTTTTGCATAACTAATCTAATTGTATAACTTCCCAACAAAATCTGTTCTGTGAGTCTTTAAAAAAAAAAAAAAAGAAAAAAGAAAAAAAAACAATCTTTTATAATTATCCATTTATAAAGCTTTCCGCATAATTCTATAACTAATCAACATAGAATGCTGTGTTATACACTAAAAATCTTTCCTGGAAAACTACCTAACAGTACAAGATCCACCAAAATCAATTCAGCAAAATCTTTTAAAAAGTACAATCTTCCGAAATCTGGTTCACCTGATCTGGTTCACTTTGCTCCATAATTCCGCAACAATAAAGCGAAGAACGGCACATTATGTACTGAAACCTTACCTGAAAAATTTTCAGATTAAAAATTAAAAGAGCATTTCATCGAAATACATTCACCAGAATCTTTTTAAAAAGGATAATCTTTTGTAATCGGTTTATTTAATGTAGAATTTTCTCACGTAATTTTATAATTAAGTAAGGTAGAACGATACGTTATATACTAAACCTTTCTAATGTAAAATCCATAAAAGTTCATGCAACAGAACTCTAATTATCAGCAGTCACCTTTTTCCAAATTCCCTTTCCATTTTTAGGTGCGTTCGTAATTATGTAAATACGTAGCACCTATAGTTGTCGTTCAGCGTATCTGTCCGCATATAACAACGCCAAAACTATCCAATCGAATCGTTTGAAATTTAAAATATATAGTTATTACATAATTTTCTCGAGTCATTTCAAATTTTACAAAAATCGGAAATACAGTTTAATGATAGGGACAGTCAAAAGTATTCCATTACATGACGGTCAATAGGAAAAAATTGCTTCAAGCACATTTTAGTGATGTTACACTCTTTCGAATATAATAGAACTGACATGAATCTGTGAAGCATATACTAAAACATACATTCTATACAATCCGTGACGCAAAGAATATTTATTATTAATTTACAGGGCCACACGAAAGTATTCCACTATATAATGGTATACGGGGAAACATTGTTTAAGGCGTGTTTTCATTATATTAAACTATTTCACATTTTATGAAATCGATATACGTTGCTGAGTTTTAATATAAGTCACTTCTTGTATAATAAAAAGTACATAGTATTTACAGGAACACACACAAGACTTCGACCACTGTATTGTATCCGAAGTACTGTATTACTATAACAGCAAGATCTAAATATTTTTAAAACTTTGTCATAGTACGAACACACCTCATTTGCTACGCTTCACGTGCAATTTCCAACTTGTTTTTTCGATTAAGAGCGACTGGAAACCTGATACAGGCAATCTCGTTTGTACAAAACAATGTTATAAATTCGACTGATTTTGAAAATGTATTTTTATATTATACAGTTAATTAATAAACAAATTTATACATTTATCACAATTATTAATAAAATTTTTCATTCATACTTAAAGAAAGTTGTGTTTTATTTCAATGCCGCATCATTATTATTATTAATTATTATTAAGATTATTTCAATACCTATTAATAATACATTTATACATGCTTTTGAACGCAGGGTTTTAAATGATATTTTCAAAAATATAAAAAATATCCGATATTCTGATATACAGTGGAACCTGCTAAACTGACCACCTTGGTAAAAGTGACCACTTTTGGAAAATTTTACTAGTGCGCTTATAAAACAAATTGAGAACTGCCCAATAATGTGACCACCTATCTAATATGTCCACCTGTGTAAAGTGACCAGTTAGTCTGCCATTGTCAGTGTTATTTGAACCTGGTAAAATGCGGCCATTCATTTTTCTGCATGTCGAAAATTTTCAAACTAAAAGACTAAAGTTGTTATCTTCTGAAATTTTATTTTGATCCACTAAAAAAAGAGTACAGAAATTTATTTCCTGCAGTAACCACTTGCTTAATGTATAAAGTGACCACTTTGTCCTTTATTGTAATGATATTTGATCTTATCTAAAGTGATTCTGATTTTACTTACCCATCATACGTAGTATAGGGTAAATCTTGCAATCGTTTTGAAAATCGAAAAAGTTTTTTTGACAGATTTACACGTTTCAGATAGTGGAGATTCCGAAAAACATATTTTTAGAAAAAAAAAAATTGCCGTCTGTCAATCTGTCTGTCTGTAAACGCTCTATCTCACGAACAAATTGAGATAGAGACGTGAAACTTTGTATGTACTTACTATGTAAGAATGGGACGAAGCCTATTTATTATCAGCAACCTCGATTATCCGAAACTATTTTTTCCGGATTCTCGAAAAATTCGTTCTGATGAAAGGTATATAAAAATTTTCGAATTTTTTTATTTTAAGGAATGCATGTAAAAGGCAATAAAAAAACACAAATTTTGCATAAAGAACGAAGTCGATCGGATTATGAGTTGTCGAGATATTTATAATCCTGTTTTCCACATTCTTCGATTTTTCATGACCCTGTATTTCATTCAAATTTCAATTCAGAGGTATATTTTAATTGAAAATGAGACGCTTAATCCGACGCAGCAAACTGTTAGCTAATATGATTATTATTTTTGGAGTTATAAGGATGTTTCTTTTACGTAGTTTGATACTTCTTGAGTAGTTTGGCGTTTTATATAATTTGTTGAAATTGGTGCATCAGCAATTCATTAATAGAGTATTACTACGTGTATTAACAACATTTAAATTTAGTTTTGGAATTGAAATACATTGTGTAAATAGTTTTCCCATATTTTATTTTCATATGCATATAAATGATGGGTAATTATTACGGTGGCCTCCAACGACTAGTTTAATGAAGAGTTTATTAGAAACGTTATCATTATGCAGTTACAATTAAAATAAAAAATGCATATAAACTACAGTGTGCCTTGTAGTTACGTGCTATTTAAATCAATCGCTACAGAGTTTCCCCTAGATTAAAAAGAAATAACACGAGTTTTAAGTAAATTACCTTCTATATAGTATATTTTAAATTAATAATTCAGTTATAGTTGTTAATCAGTCAGTTCATTATTTAATATAGTGCATTTTTCCTTATTTATGTTTTATTTATTGAGATCATAAAAGTTTTAATGTGCTATTTTGAAAGACTTGATAAAGTGACCATTTTAGCTGGTCCCAAAGGTGGTCACTTTAAACAGGTTCCATTGTATATCCTAAATTTTAAAACTATTTCTACTATTTTCAAAATAGTCAACTTATTGCTGATTAGAAATATTTTCAGATTTAATATAAATGAAAAACTAAAATATATTGCACTTAACATAAAAAAATAAAACAATACTGTAAATATCTTTTTCTTTCTGTCTTTCTTTCTTTCTGTTTTTTTTTTTTTTTTTTTTTTTTTTTTTTTTTTTAATATATATATAACCATCATTACATTCAGTGTAGAGAAATCAGAACCATATCTGAATCTTTGTGATGCTAGATTTTTATTCGTCGTCTGATTGGCCCATGTTTAATGTCCAGAAATGAAATTCTTGCCACAATCACAAAAAAGTATTAAAACTACAACAACAACAACAATAATAATAATAATAACTAAAAAAACAGCTTTTAAACAAATTGCATTTAAGAGCACATTCACTGAAAAAAATGAAGTACAGTAGACTCCCTCAAATCCGCACAGCTTGGGACCAGAGGTTTTGCGGATTTTAGATTTTTGCGGATTTCTGGTCATTGCTTTGTTTATATTTTTTAAAAAATAATTTGAATGTAATTAATAATGAAACCCAAACTATAATGAAGGCTTACAATACACTAAAATATTAAAATAAATAATAAACTAAAATAATAAAACTAAATAAAACTAAAAAAATAAAACTAAAATAATAAAAATTTAGATAATTTTTAAAATGATTAAAATACTAAAAGCAAAGATCAAGTTAATAATCAATTAATGTACAATAAAATATTCATTATAAAGATGAAATGTGATTTTCCTAAATTATTCAATGAAACTTGCTTCATAAAGGTACATTTCTAATTCACATGAGGATCATAAAATAACAAAGCTTTATTTCAGGTTTAGCCAGACTTAGTAATTAAAAAAGCTTGATTGATACATACGTATATTTGGTAAGATTGTGATTACCAATGGTATCAGCAATATCTTGATTTTTTCCAGAAATAAATTACTCTTTCTTCATGAAAAAACATGACTTTAATTACCTTAACAAAAATTACAAATTAAAAAATATATGAAATTGATATAAAACTAAAAAAGTCGAATTTTGCACCTACATCTGAACTGAATGTTTCATTGTTTACATCCGTAAATTATGTGCGGATTTTAGGAGTGCGGATTTGAGGGAGTTTACTGTACTCAAAAATGAGTAAGTCGATGTACTTATATCAATTTGAAGTATGTCTGGATCAAAAATGATCCCACTGCTTTCTCAATTTTGAAACATCACATATTATCAAATCCAAACAAACGATAATTTTGTACCCTGTATTATGGTTTATTTCATTTATGGCGGCATAAAAAAGCTTTTTAATGTAAATATTAAATTATGCACGGCATTTTAAAATAATTTCAAAATGCTTGCAAATAATGTTCTTGTCATAAAAATATACGATTTGGGTATTTTGCTGATAATTTTGCTATTTTTCTTAAACGTTTATTGTGAATAGTTTTGAGCAAGAAATAAATATCAGCATATTTTTACTTTTATTTGTAAGTTAAGGGGGCAGGTCGCAGCAATTTATATTTGAACACAACCATGGAATCAAAAATGAGAACAAGTGTTTCTCAGTTTTGAGTACTTTTATACTGTAAAAAAAAATTCAAGAGGTTACTAAAATTTTTTTAGTAAATTTGTATTCCACAGAATTTTTTAGTAATCATTACAAACTTTTTTTTTGCAAGTGAAACAAACATTTCTTTTGTAAACTGAACAAAAGAATTTGTTGTATAACTAACTTAAAACTTTTTAGTATGAGCCACCAATCAAATTTTAGGAATAGCTCCAAAAATATTTTTAATAACCATTACGTGTGCCCGAAGGATAGGAGCTTCTTTCAAGCTGCATCCATTGGGTAAGAAGACGGATGAAGATTTTCGGAAAAGCCGCAATAGATGGCAGCACCAAACATTGCTACCTGCTCGACAGGATTTTCATAATCCCTTTATTTAACGAGCACTTACACTGCATACATTCGGTATCTACTTGGCGGTGTCCAGCATCGAGCCCGGAACCTTTCAGCCTGGAGTTCGGTGCTATGACCACTAGGCTATATCACGGTCACACCAACTGAGTTTTAGTAAAGCTATTAAAAATATAAAACTATTGATTATTCGTTGCTAGCTTTTTTCTAGTAATTCTTACAGATTTTCTTGTAACCGAGTAAGATTACTAAAATTTTTTTAGTAATTTCAAGGATTACTACATTTTTTTTAGTAGATCGAAACTTTTTTTTTACAATGTGGATTGGAGCTATTTTGAGTATGTGAGGTACTTAAAACTGAGTACTTTCTACTCAAATTTGAGAACCCACTTTCTTCAGTGTTTTTTTCTCTATACGACGGTGTAAAAATTGAAGATGTGTGATGTTTAGAAGTTTAAAAATTTGCAGTACCGAAAATTGTAAAACTGAAATTTCATTTTTAATTTGCTTATGATGGGTTCAGAAATATTAATGTTTAATCCATGGCGTACGTAATATAGGACCTTGTTGTTACACAAGCCACGTTATGATCATTATAAAAATGACGTTTATTATTATTATTAATTTAAATTATAGAATTTATTTATAATTCTTTAAAATTTTAGTCTTTGAAAATATGATTTTCCAAATAGTCCATAAATAATAATTTGTTAAATTACATTTTTTTTTCTCTTTTCCCTTGCAACAATAATTTTCGATTAAACATCAACTAATGGAAAACAGAAAATAATTGCTGTTTACACTCATCAACAATAAACTACAACGTGCGGCCATTAATTTCCAGGACTTATCTAATAACGCAAGAAAATATCTATATTATAAAGGCCAAACGTATCTGTGCGTAACGCATACGTCATTTTACGCTTGGCAACACTTTCAAATTTTAAATGAATTTCGGTATTGCAATTTTTGCTACTAAAAGTTTTTAAATTTCTTAATGTCGCACATTTTTAATTTTTACACCATCGTGTAGGAAAAAAAATGTATTTTTAAATGAAATTTGTTTGAAAGCTGTGTGTCTTAATTTGTTTTTGAAATATTAATTTTTTTTTTTTGTAGCTTTTAATACCTCTTTTTCTAATCGTGGCAACGGAAATACTCCATTTCTATTTAAAGCAAAGGAAAAAAGGTAAAAAATTGAGTGCTTATCTTTATGTTGCAATTTTCTCATTAAAAGGGAAAAAATAGAAATTTAAATATCTTCTGTTATAAAACCCGGTGAATTTTGATTTACAAAATTTGATTTACACGTAAAAGAATATCAACAGTTTAATATCTATTTCAGCTAATAGCATTGAGACTTCAAGTTTTGAATCAAAATTATCAAATTAAAATGCCATTTTTTAAAACGTGAATACAGATGTGAATTGTACATTTGTAAATTTTGATATGATGAAAATGATGGCGGGTTTAGATTTCACGGGGGGAAAATTCTATGATTGAGTCAAAGTTGAATTAATTTTGTTATTTATCATTTTGGAATACTAGCATAAGGACCTTAATTGATAACTTTATCATAATAACATATCTTTATTATTTTTTACTGCTTACATATACGATTAAAATTTAATTTTAACAATTTCTACAACTGCGTTTTATAGAAATAATATTTTGTAAATTTGACGATAAATATCGTTTATTTAAGAGTTAGACGTATCAATATAAAATGCATTTTTTACTATAACTAATTTTGTAGGTTTATCATAAGTTAGTGAAACAGTTCCTTCTTAAACATTTTCTTTCGTCAAAATTTGACGGGTTCTACCTTGTATATTATAAAGGCCAAACGGATCTGTGCATAACGCATACGTCATTTTGCGAATGGCAACACTTTTTTGAAATTTGAAGTGAGATTTCAGTTTTGCAATTTTTGTTATTACAAATTTATAAACTTCTAAACATCAAACATTTTTAATCTTTACACTATCATATTGGTAAACAAATGCGCTTTTAAATGCAATTTGTTAGAAAACTGTATTTTAATTTATTTTTGAGATATTATTATTATTATTATTATTATTATTATTATTGCAGTTGTTTAATACCACTTTTGTAATTGTGACAACAAAAACACTTCATTTCTATTAAAAGTAAAAGGGGCAAAAACAAATTATTGTATCTTTTTGTTGCCATTTTCTTATATAAAGTGAAAAAATTAAAAATTAAATGCGTACTATGTCGAAAATTTCATTTGTTATAAAACACGATGAATTGTGGTTTTATGTCGCTTTTGTTTATCAATTAAATGATTTTTAATTTACTATGAACTTACTTTATTGTTGATACAACACTTTCTCTTTACAAAAAGGTATTTAAAGGGTAGCTGTGAGAGTTATTTATTGTTTATAGTTACCGTTTGTTTAAGAGTTGTCTTACCACTAATGACTAATTTTGAAGGCTTATTATAAATCAATGAAACAGTTTCTTCTTAAATATTTTTTTCGTCGAAATTCGACAGGTTCTACCTTGTACAATTAAAAGTTTAATTTTAATAATTTGTACAATTGAGTTTTATGGAAATAATATTTGTTTGAGTTGTTAAACTGACCAATATAAAATGCATTTTTTGCAGTAATTAATTTTGTAGGCTTATTATAAATCAATGAAACAGTTCCTTCTTAAGCATTTTATTTCGTCGAATTTCGACGGGTTCCACTTCGCATTTTATCAAATACATATCGATTTAATACTATTTCGAAGTAACTCCTACCTGCCGTAAATCAGGTGCTCAGTTGTATAAATTCCGCAATGCTCTTTAACCCCTTGAAGGGCGGTGGGATAAAATATATCCCACTTAATTTTAATTGAAAAATGCCACCTTGACACCAGAATTTTGCAATGAAAATTTTAATTTTATCAAGTAAGGAAGGAAAGCATTTATCTATTTTGAAATAAATTTGTTTTTAAATTCTGATGTCCATCAGTCAATTAATGACCCTTAATGAATAGAAGTGTTTTGCCTCTCAAAGGGTTAATGTGGACGTCACCATTTACTTGATGACTTCGAAATCCTCAAACATTGTTCAAACAGGATACGAACCATCCATATCTTATGTACCCATATGTCACATATGTATGAACTGATAAAAAATAATAAAATATAAATAAAAATATAAAAAATAAAAATGTATCCATATTATATAAATAATCCATCCTATGTATCCATAATCCTACGTATCCATGGATAAATGTATCCATCCTATGTATCCATATGTCACATATGTATGAAATGATAAAAAATAATAAAATATAAATAAAAATGTAAAAAATAAATAATAAAATTATAAATAAAAAGAATATTGCCCAGTTAAACTGATGGCATTGAGCTCACAGGCTACGCATACTGATTGTACGTTACAGCCTTATATTTTCAAGGGTTAATTCCGTTCGAAAAAAAAATTAAGGAGGGGGGAACAGCCCCCCCCCCTTTCCCCTTTTTATACTTAATCATTGAACCTCCTAAACTATCAAGGACATGCTTCATCATATAAAAAAATCAGAGCAAAAATTCAGAGCAAATCGGATAATTCTTAATAAAAACCCATTTAGCATTTATATAATTTAAGAGGAGTTATCCCCATCTTTTATACTTAACCATAAAACTTCCAAAACTATTCAGAGATTTGAACGAAATCTGACAATTCTGCTTGAAACACCCATTTATATAAATTAAGGAGAGGGGCATTAGAACCCCCGTTCCCCCTGTTTATACTTATTCAATGAACACCTAATAACAGTCACGGAATCGCCTCATCAGAATGATCCTATATTTAAATTTTGAACGAAAACTGTTAATTCTGCATGAAAAATCCCTTTATATCAATTAAAGGGAGGGGCATGAGCCCCCCGTTCCCTCTCTTATACATATGGAATGAACTCCAAAAACTAATCAGGTAAGCGTCTTATCAGGATATACCTATATACAAAATTTCGAGTGGATCGGATGTTTTTATCATGAGTTATCGCGTTACGCACGTACGCACGAACGAACATTACATACATACAAAACGGGCGGGCACATAAGCTCTCAGGCTATGATAGCCTGTGAGCTAATAAAAATGATAAAAAAAATATGATGTCACATATTTTTTTTTAATTTTTTACTTCTTCCCCTGGGTTCTTTGTAACAAAGTGTCACACTTTATCACCTTCTTCCAGATAATATAAAAGTGCAAAATATCTATTGAAACCTACAAATATTTTAATAGATTTTGAATAGAAAATGTAACTATTTTTTCTTGTGTTTAAATAGGTGGTTTTTTTTTTTTTTTTTTTTTTTTTTTTTGATCTGATAATAACTTCAAGCTTATTCTACTTTCTAACAATATAAAGATGGTGAACATACGTTACGTGCTTCATCAACTTATTACTCCCCCCCCCCCCCAAAAAAAAAAAAAAAACTTTTCAAATGTGAAATTAAAATTATATTATGCAAATAAAAACTATTTTTACTAGGACTTCCCTCAGAGGGATTAGTCTGAGCGATATTGCTGAGAATACACATTTAATAACTTGCGATAAGCAAAGAAAATGAGATGTTACCTTTAATTAGTCATTCATTGTGATAAAATATAATGATGAAAATAAGCATATCGAATCGTAGAACTACAAAATCTTGTTGCATATACTATTTTTATAAAAGAAAAGCAAACCATGCATGGACATAAAATTGGAAATATGCAAAATGTTAAAAGTAATACAGAAAATAAAACACCAAATTTTCCTATATTGGAAATATAGCTCTTTGAAATGATGTCATGAGCATAAACAGAAGCTTCGCACCGATTTGAGAAACTATAAATAACATAAACTATTATGTTTGAAGAGAAATGGAGTGTATTTTATATGGTGTGAAATCCGTCCGAATAGTTTATAATGTTGAATATCTGTTTTCTACGGATGCAATGAGGTTGTCGATAAGAGTTAAGGAATCCTTTTTTAAAAATTTGTCCTAAACGAGCACTTACATCTTATAAGTTACTGTGATGCCAAAGTTATAGTTTCTGACCCCAACAGTATCCTAGAAATTGCAATATTCTCAATAAATTGGGTTTAAAACTTTTTCTAGAAAAAAAATGTTTAATATGTGAAATTAAATTGTCGAATGTTTTAGAAATCGTTCATAACGAGAATATTATATCTTAACAGTTGCCACCAAAAAAAAAAAAAAAAAAAAAAAGAGATTTTAAATTTTTAGTCATATCAACATCAAAGAATTCTCAATTTTAGAACTTTTTTTGCTCGTGCATTGATGGTGATTATTGTTCCTACGCAAAATATAGTATATTTTGCAACGAAGATGGTTACCAACATTTTTTGCCCACTTTATTTTTTAAATCGGCTAGGTACTTCCTATGCTAACGAAAAACACACAAACGTTAATGCTTTATAGCATAGAAATACAGAATCAAAAGCTATTTATCTCCTATTATATACACATAAACAGGGTTGGGGAAATACATCATTTTGCTTGCCAGTGGCGAGTGGATTTTCTCATAAGGCGAGTGCATTTTTAGTTTTTGAAAAACTGTAGGCAATAGGCACATTATCAGAAACACTTTTTTAATCTAGTTATTTTAACTTTCCAAATTATTACAGTGTAAGTATGGTACTAAGTTCTATCTAATATTAATCTTACCTTTGTTACATATATTTCTTAATATTATACAAAAAAGAATTATGAAAATGCATTGTAGTAATAGTAATTTTGTCTGTAATCGCGTGCGATTTTGTCATAACTATTTTCAACTGCGTGTGTTGCATCTTGCGGGCTGGCGAAATAAATCCTTGGCTGGTAAGAATTTGGAAAATTTCCCCACCCCTGCACATAAATTATCTAATTAGTGCTAGTAGATGAATTTTTAAATATACATAGATCAATATAATGTTTCATTTTTCTTTTATTAGTATTTCTTAGTATTCATTTTTCATTTATCTTTATTATTCAGTAAAAAACTCACTTTCTTAAGCCCGAATTACGTTAAACTTTTTATAAAAGCGCCCAAGTCCATATAACAGCGAAGTATTGTGAAGAGTATTAAATACAAGGTAGTAAGACACTTAGCCAAACGCAGGGAATAAATCGCCAAATATTGTCCTTTTCGCTCTCTCTCAAAATGCATTTTTTTCGTATATTTAAAAAACACGATTTTGAGTCATCTTATTTAAAATTCAAATAAATAAATGAGAGGAAGCAATAATAGCATAAGTCAAAACATTCATAAGTCAACATCATGGAATTGTATCGTAGTTACACATGTGGAAAAAAGCTGCTTTCGGCCAAAAAACGTTGTCTTCACTAAATTTGAATCCGATTAAAAAAAGTACCGTGATTAATTAAAATGTTATAGGCAGAGCTGCCAAGTCTCCGGCATTTTGGGTACCGGTATTTTAATACAGAAAATGTTTTATTAAATTGGAACATTCTGCGGATTTAAAAAATAACTTTTCCTATAAGAAAATTCTGCTATGCAATAAGCGAGGGTTTGGCATCTCTATATAGGAATATTTCGTAATCTACTTTTTAACCTTAAAAAAAGCAACGACCATTTTTCGGGTACAAAAAGTATTGCTAATTGTTCCATTTTGTATACAAGGTACTGATTGTAATATTGATACATCTATGGTGATAAATTTCCAATAATTTTTCAAATCCCATTTATTTCATTAAAAATATAAATCTTTTATTCATTTAGTTTAAAATAAATGGTTTTTAACTAATTTCATAATACTTTTGAAATATCACTTTTCATTGAAATATTCATACTTAATCCATAACGTACATAATATATGACTCTGTTATTACATAAGTCACCTTTTTATTATCATAAAAATTATGTTTTTACTGATTTTTATTAACTCAATAGGAAAAATTTTGTGTTTTGAGCAATAGATGTCCGCATTTCCTATTATTTATTTATTTTAACAAAATTCTTTGTATTTAGAAGAATTTTTATTTAAATAGGAAATCCAGATGTCGCTGTTAATAAAGAAGAAAGTTACAAAAAAGGGTACAAAACGAGTAGACACATACTATCAAATATGGAAAAACGACGAATCCCAAAAAGACGTCGTATGAAATATCATCTTTTAAAGCAAAAAAAAAACGAGGTCTGATTATCGAGCCTACTGATTACAAAATGTGCATTACATTAAAAAAAAAAAAATGCTGCAAATATTGATTATTTTTTCTTTTGTGCAGTTTTGGCTTCGAAAGGTGCGCTACGTTGCAAAAAGATATAAGCGCCTATGAAAATACACCTGGTAAACTTTCATGCTCAGTTTTACAAATAAATATGGCACATGTATGCCCTATATACACCGAGGTACCTAATTGGTGCCAAAATGGCGTTTAGTTGCCTAACATGCAGGTTATCATATAAATGTTATAATAAATTGTTTGTTCTAAAAATATTATCATTTATTGATTGTTATATCTTTTTTAATAACAGGAAATGTTTCATTTATACCTTTTTTTTTTTTTTTTTTTTTTTTTTTTCATTTTGAAATAAATAAATAACGTGTTGTTATAGCATGATATATGCATCTGGTAATCAAAACGATGTTTTCGCCTAATTGGCATAAAAAATCTCGCCAAACCCGGTGCTTATATCTCTAGTATATTATCTCAAGTATTTTATTTATGTATACTATAATTGTTTTTACATACCACTTACTTCTTCTGGTATATAGAAATAGGTAAGTGGCTCCTTTATGCAGTATAAATTGTATAAAACTTTAAAAAATAGCCCCGTTGCCCCTTTTTGGATCGAATTAAAAAAAAAAACAATGTCTAATTCCAGTATTGCTCCCAGGTATGCATACATACTCCATATTTCAAAGTTGTATGCCAACAGGAAACGGATGAAAAATGGGAAAAAATGTCACATATGCACCAGAGTACATAATTGGCGTCAAAATGGCATTATTTTACCTGAGATGGTAACCCGGCTTTATTTATTTATTATTTGTTTATTTACTCATAAAATGTTTATTTACTTTCACTTCCTTCTTTTAATTATATAAAATATTTCTTTTTATAGTTATTAATTATTATTATTATTTTATTTACTGTAAGTTCTTTTTGAAAATAGAAAATAATTTAAAAATGTGTATGTAAGCGTTATTTGAAAAGGGAGTTTTCGCCAAATGGGCTTTGAAAAACATTGCGCCAAATCTGATGCGCTTGTGGTATCCGTGCCGAAAAATTAGTGACCAGAATGGACTTCCATACACAAACAAAATATAAGTTAAAAGAAAACATGCAATGAAAATAAATATAAAGGGAAAATGATGTCATAAAAGAAACTTTTTATTTAAAAACGTAAATGTTTCTAATTTTCACACGCGAAATATGTAAAACATTCTTTTAGCGATCAAAAAGTGCTGTTAAGAGATTATCACAAAATCTCAAAATCAAAGTTTTTATGACATATTTTAATATAAAAAAATAACAGTTTTATTTTCCTGCATGATTAAATTTTAAAATGTTTTATTGCATTCAATATTTCTGAGTGCGTAAATGATTACTATTTACTCCATGTACTGATTCGGTTATCTACGAAAATGTCCAGCCGGTGAAAATCACGCTCACCAAATTTCCGTGACGTATGCACATAAATTGTGCTTTTTTATCTGTTTTTTTAATATAACTTTTAAACTATTTGGAATTAATTTTTAAAAGTAGGTGCATTCACCAGATTACCTTCATAGGTACCTATTGGTACAAACAGAATCAAAATCCGACAAGTACTTTTTGAGATTTGCTTGACGAAAGAATTTTTTTGAATTTTAATATCGTTACGTATCTCTGAGTATAAAGACTTCGCTTCGCTCAGACAATTATTATCTCTTAGGTTATTTGAACATTAAACTAAATAAGATTTCACTTAAAGTTTCACGATTTCTGTTAGTAGATGTTGCCGCATTATAAACAAAACAATTTAACGTCCTTAGCTAAAAAAATATAATAATAAAAAGACTATTTTCAGAATGAAATCTTTAATGTCGTCAATTTTGAACAACAAAAGTATGGAAATTTTGAGAACATTATACTAAATCGACAAAAAGTACACAATAGAAAAATTTTCATCATCTAATACAAGGATTTTTTTTTATGCAATATCATTCTGATAATTATACCAAGTTCAGAATTATTATTTTCAAATTGCAGTTCTGTTATTGTCACTTCATTTTATCTTTTAATATAAATAATTCACAGTATGTGTTTTTTAATCTAGTAAAAATATCAATTTTCCATTTTACTTTTATATATATATATATATATATATAAAATATATATACGAATAAAATATGAAATTAAAATTTTGTATAACATTTTAAAATCAAACAAGTTCACATTCAAACAAGTTTGGAATAATATTTTCTTCAAATATTATTGGACGGAAGGTCAAGTAAAAACTGCATTTGCTGTAGCAACTCAAAATCTATGTCAGTCTGTCTTCCCTCATTCACTTTTCCGTATCTCGCCTCAAATATTTCTCCCGCTCTAAGAATTGCAGACATTAATGCTCCATTTTTGTCGATATTCTGTTCCAACTCTTGCTCCAGTGACCATTTATACAATGCCTGGTCTTTCAAGATAGCCATCACATCTGTGCATTTATCCAAAATCCGGAATTGTTCAGCTTCATCTTCAGCGATTAGCTCTATTTTCTGTTTTACTGCTTCTTCAGGTGTGAAAAACTTTTGGTGTCTATCATCTTGTTCCAGAATTCGATAACCAGTCTCTGTTTTTTGTTTCACCACATCTCCAGATGTGGAAACCTCTTTTTGTCTCTTATCTTGCTCAGGAATTCGATAATCAGTCTCTGTTATATTTTTCACTGCATCTCTAGATTCATCGCTGGAAACTTCTTTCTGACTGTTGTCTTGCTCCAGAAATCGTCTGCCTGTCTCAGTTTTCGAATTCACAGCATCTTTAGGAGCTGACACATCTTGGTGTCTGTCATCTCGCTCTAGAATATGTTCGCTTGTCTCTATTTTCTTCACTACACCTTTAGAAGTGCAAACATTTTGAAGTCCGTTATCTTGACTTGGAATTCCATCATCAGCTTCTACTTTCTGTTTCACTTTATCTTTAAATGTGGAAACGTCTTGATGGATATTATCTTGCTCCAGAACTCTCTCCTCTGCCTCTGTTTTCTGTTTCACTGCTTCTACAGACTTTGAGATCTTTTGGTGTCTGTTATCTTGCTCCATGATTCCATGGTCAGTTTTCATTTCCTGTTTCACTTCAACTCCAGGAGTAGAATACTGAGGGTTTTTTAGCTCCCTATTTCTTTCATCTGTCTCTTTTTTCCAATGAACTGCATTTTCGATCGTGCATGCAACTTGCAACTTATTATCTTGCTCCAAAATTTGCTCTTCTGCTTCAGTTTTCTTATTCATTGCATCTTGAGTAGCGAACACATTTTGTTGTATGTTATATCTCTTCAGATTTTGCTCGCCTATCTCTATTTCTTTCATTGCACCCTCAGATGTGGATTCATCATGCAGTCTGTTATCTTGTTCCAAAACTAGTTCGTCTGTTTCCCTTTTCGGTTTTGTTGCATCTTTAAGGATGGAAACCATCACTTTGTGTATATTCTCTTGTTCCTGTACCTGATCAGGAACACCTGTACCAGCTTCTTTTTTCTGTTTCACTGCATCTTCAAGCATAGGCATTCTTCGGAAATTGTTGTCTAACTCCAGAATTAGCCTGTCTGTCTCCATTTTTCTTTTTACTGCACTTTCAAGGCTGGGCATATTTTGTAAACTTATATATTGCTCCAGAAGGATTTCCTCAGCTCTAGTTTTCTTATTCATAGCATCTTCAGAAGCGGACACATATCGGTGTAGGTTGTTTTGATTCAGAATTTCTTCGTCTGTCTTTGTTTTCCATTCTCCTGCATTTTCAGGGGTGTACCTTCTTCGTAAATAATTATCTAACTCCAGAATTCGCTCGCCTATTTCTGTTTTCCGTTCCACTTTGCCTTCAGGCACGGAAACATTTTCCAGTCTGTTATCTTGCTCCAGAACTCGTTTGCCTGTCTCTGTTTTATGTTCTAATGCATCTTCAGGGTTGGATATTTTTTGTAAATTGTTATCTTCTTTCAGATTTCGCCCATCTTTCTCTATTTTCTGTTTCATTGCATCTTCAAGCTCGGGCACCACTTTCTGTCTATTACCTTCTTCCACAACATTCTCATTGACTTCTGTTTTTCGTTTTACAGCGTCATCAAAGGTAGACATTTTCTGCAGACTGTTATCTTGCTCCATAATTTGTTCCTCTGATATCTTATTCCACACATCGACTTCTTTCTGGGTAAAACTCTGTAATAGTCTCTGCTCGTCATCTGTTTGAAGTTCTTGACGGGCCGAAAGCAACTTCTGAAGTTGCTTTTCTTGGAGAATTTTCTGCTTTTTGGCATCTTCGGCAAATGTCTGTATCTCTTCTTCCAATTCGAGCGATTTCTGCAGCATTTTCAACTGTCTGTTCTGGTCTTGAACCTAAAGATAGAACAAAATTGCTACTAAATAGTCTGAATAAAGTTTAAATGGCATATATATGGGTTTTTTTTTCTTTTTTTCACTTTTTTGTTAAATTTGTTCAAAGAAAAATATTGTTCCTTGCTCAAGAATATGAAAATTTCTAGAACATTCATGTTAGATTTTTAGACAAACAAACATGAAAGTATCGTCAGCTTTATCGTCAGCATATTGACGTACTTTATAATCGAATAGAATCTTTCATCAGACAATCAGACGTGTGTCTGATATTGGTTTAAAAAGCCAACTTTGACAAATTTTCTGTAAAAGGTCCTTTGACTTTATAGAAAAGAAGATAAAAATCTACTCCTGTTACACTGTTAAAAATTTGACCCATTTGCTGCAGCGGAAATCCGCCGGTTACAGTACCATATAGAAAACGGTTACTTTACTGTGTCATGGAGCATTCTCATTGGTCATAAAAGAAATATTCTATAAAAGCTGAGGAGTGATGCTGCAACAAATGGGTCAAATTTTTAACAGTGTAGTGAATAAATAACAACTTAGGTTAACTCTTTAGTGATACATAATGACGCCTTAGTCAATGCATAAAAAACCCCTCAAAATTTAGTGCACTTAAGAATAAAACTGATTTTGTAAACGTGCCAGGTTGTTGGGTATTTAGATAAGAGAACAGTTTTATAGGACATTATAGCGAGAACATTCAAACCTGCTCATTTAATTTAGCTTATAATCGGGCTTGGGTTTCTTCCGGAAGAAACCTATTTCTTCCAGGACAGTGGAAGAAACTGAAAAAAACCGGAAGAAATGGATAAAACTGGAAAAAATGGAGAAACCACCAGAAACCAAAAAAAAATTTTTTTTTCAAAGTTAAAGTATATTAACAATGTAAAAGAATTAAAGAATAATTACATGAAATCTAAAATGGAAAACTTAATTATTATTAAAAATATTATTTTTGCAAAGATAAGTTATTTTTTTAATAACAAACTTCGGGTTCAGTATACATTTTCAGTTGATGAATTTTTATTACTGTAGAGGTTGGGAATTTTTTTTATTATGGAATGGGTTTTTTTTATTAATTGTTCCATTTATAAAAAAAAAAGAAAAAGAAACTACCTACAAATTGTTTATTTTTCACATAAAAATATATTATTTTCATATAAATGTGCATTATTTTAAACTGTGCAACACAGTAAATAAATAAATTTGTAATTTTTTATATTTTTCATCTAGCATGAATATTTCAATGCTGATTTTAAAATATTAGTGTTCTAAAAACATCTATGGATATGTCAAAATGCTTTTAAACTATCCTGAAGTGTAGGATGTGAAAAAAAAAATCTTCATTTTTTGCTTTTATCCAATTTAAGTTGAGAAATTGATTGCAGCAGCTTACTGCTTAAAAATTTTTTTGCTATACTATGTTGCACTACACTAAGATAAATAAAGATTTTAATGATTTTTTTCTAATATTGAGGATAGATCGAAACAAATTTTTAAAGCCAAAACCGAATTTAGGTGATCTTACCTTTTGGCCGAAAATGATAACATCCAAAAAAAAAAAAAAAAAAAAAAAAAAAAAAGTAATTAAATTGTATGTTTTAAAGTAATTAATACATACATAAATATACATAATTGAAATTAATTATATGTATAGTATTTATTAATTATGTAAAACTTTTAATAATCCAAAAACTTTATTTTCATATACAATAATACGTAATTAATTCATCCATGACACAGAAAGATTTTCTAATTATACGAATTTCATTTAATTAAAAAATATTTGTTTTAGGTATATACATCTTGATTTTTCTTCTATAATATTTTTTGTAAATGATCATTTGTTATTCTAGAACTTTCTCAAAGAATATTTGAAATCTAATGCAGTTTAAATAAAAAAATTTCTATGAGATGATTGATAAATTATGACTGATAATTATAAACAATGAAGTTCATTGCAATACATTCATTTGAGCCGATACAGTTCAAATCAATAACTAAAATTGAAATTTTCCGAAGGAAGAAACAAGATTTTTCGAATACTAAGTGTTTCGATCTGGCCGAATTTTCACCCTCGTTTTTGGCAAAACTCAGATTTAAAGCCAAAAACAAAACTTTTTTTTGATTGATCTCTATTTAATATAGTAATTATTATACATTATTCACATTAATAAAATTGATGTAAAATAAAAGCTTTTATTTAAATGGGTTTCATTCTACCATTAGTATCCTACTATTTACTACTAGTTTCATGAATTAAAAAAAAAAAATGTATGTTGGTTAAATTGAAATGGATAACATTTAACTGATTTTGTGTATTTTGAATAAAATTTCTTTTCATTTATGCAATGGTTGAAGATCTCTAGATAAGTGTTGTGTGTGATCTTGGCTAAAAAACTGATGCAATGATTAATTTAGCCTATATGGTTAATTAAATTTGTTTTGATCCAGTGAAATTAATTTATATTAGATTATAGGAATAAGATATTTATTATATCTTACAAAATTGAAAATATATGGTAAATTCTTAAAGAAAAACAATTTCTTCCATTTCTTCCACTTGGAAGAAACCTATTTCTTCCGGACTGTTTTTTCCACGGTTTTTTTCGTGGTTTTTTCCACTGCGGAAGAAACTTGCCAACCCTGCTTATAATTTTGTACAATTACGTATACGAACATTAATAATATTGATATTTATTTATTTATTATTATTTAAACTTATTACTTAAAACATTTTTTCAAGCAGAAACTGACTTGTACTGCCTGTATTTTCTTCTCAAATATGAAGGAATTTCGTAATTTTCTGTCTTTTAAGGGACCGGTATCAAAGTTCTGCATCGGTTCGAATAGCTCGATTTTATCCGAAACCGACCTGACTTGCGCTTCGGTCATGGATGTATTATTTAATAATACATCCATGGTTTCGGTAGGAATGACTTTATTTTTCATTCGAATTGCTTTCGTTTTGGGATTTGGTGCTTGCGAATCATATCATACCTGACTTGCGTTTCGGTATGAATGACTTTAATTATTTTTCATTCGAATTGCTTTCGTTTTGGGATTTGATGCTTGCGAATCATATCATATTCAAGTTGATTCAAAAAAAAAAAAAAAAAGTTTAGAAGATTTTTTTTAGACATAATAAGAATATATAATTAGACATATAATATATAAATAGACATAATAAGAATATATAATATAATAATAAGAATATATAATTAGACATATAATATATAAATAGACATAATAAGAATATATAATATAATAATAATAATTAATAAATACTTGAACATTAATGAGTTTAGACGTGTTCCTTTTTCAACATAAAAGTTTATATTAGAAATATAACTGTAGGTTTTTTCCCCCAAAATTGCACGAAAGTAGGGATTAATTTTCTTTCATTTCGGGTTTACATTTTTTTGACGGTTTCGGATCGGGTACAATACAAATAGAGCAGGATTCTAGTGTGAATTTTATGTAATTTATGCGGAAAAAAAAAACTTTAGACGGGAAATATACTCCAAAAAGATTTCGAAATTTTTATCGTGTTAAGAGGTTAGATCGGAGTTGTCGGACGTTCCCCTCAGTCCACACAACTTTGAAGAATGTCCGTGGTAGATATAGCTGCCACCACCGATATTATTAGGTGATATCGGTCACCCACTGTGAGATTGGTGTAAATGAAGACTTACGCTAGTAACTGAATTATCAGTTTATTAAGAATTTATGTACACACAAAATACGCTATTTACAAATATATACAACTACAACTCGAATATAGGTGATCCGGTTCAACATTAAATTAGATACCGTAAAGATTGGTTGTGTACTATTCCAATTACACTTTCCACCTCACACTCAATACACGTTAAATTCACTTTTTTGGAGCTCAACCTTGAGTCTCCCAACACATACTGGGCCTGCACTTCTTAGCCCAGAGCACTAAACACCAGGACGTCTGTGTCCTTTGCGCACCAGAAAACGCACACTTTACGCTCTTGCACACAGAGCAACCTCTAGGTACGACACCTAGGTACGGAATGAATCTCTGAGACAAACTTGCCCTCTCCAAATCACTGCTTTCCCCAACATAAACCCCTTTGGAGCCTCCTCATTGGAAACATACTCCATTCTTTTCTTGCTTAGTGACATGCTGCTAATCTGCTCATCATCCGCATACTTCACTGACAGATGGACATGCCTCTGAGCCATCTCCTTTCTCTAACACACCACCTGTAAAGGATTAGCCGGCAATTCCCCTTTCCACGAAGAAGGAATGTCACCTTGGAAATTCTGTACACAACCATACAATACTAGATATTCAAATAGAGAAAGAGTAGACATTACATTCTTTAGCACAGGTGCTATCAGATCCTGACACCCCCCACCTTAGCGGAAAATATGCCTTTTAGGGGCTAATTTTCCCCAAACATATAGTAATATCGCAGAAGAGTTCAATAGTCTCTTTACAGATTTCTTCATTATGCTTATTACATAGGTATTTCCAGGTGTCTGAACACTATCTACTGACATCTCTACTGAACCTTTACTAATATTATTATTACATAAACAATACACATGTTAATACAATATTATAAACAAAAAAATCAAAAAATATTTACACACACACCGAAAAAAAAATTAAATGTGTGACGACATCCCTTTAAGGTTGTCCACTACTGGGTCGTTAATGCTGATGGGCTAACAACTGGTTGTTCTTCCCAGCTCTTTCTATGTAGCCTGGATATTGCGTCAGCATTTAAATGTAGGGCTCCTGGACGATGAGAAATACTCAGGTTCCAGCGTTGCAAGGCAAGAGCCCATCTAGTGAGTTTGGGTGATTTTGGGGTTGTTTCGGTGAGAAATTTTAATGGATTATGATCCGTAATGATCTCAATTTGAGATCCATAGGTCCATTTTTCAAATTTTCGCAACCCAAAGAGAACACTCCAAGCCTCTTTCTCTATACTCGGCCAAGCACGCTGAGCCCCTGACAATTTCTGACTGGCAAAAGCTATCGGTTTAGTTTAAACTGACCCTTTTCATCTTTTTGATAAGGCAACATCCTACTGCCAGGTCGGAAGCATCTGCGTGGAGCTGATATTCCCGGCCTACGATAGGTGTAGCCAAACTCGTCACTTTACATAACTCATCTTTAAGAGTATTAAATGCTTTTTCTGCCCTTTCATCCGATGGTACAGTATTTTTAACCTTCCCTTTTGTCAATTCGGTTAAAGGTATAGCAATTTCGGCATAATTTGGAATATAAGATCGGTAAAATCCCATTAATCCCAAAACAGATCTAACTTCCTTTTTAGTTTTTGGTCTCTTTAGATCCCTTATTGCTCCTATTTTTTCCTCATCAGGTGCATGCGTTCCACCCCCAATTACATGACCTAAAAACTTAGTTAATTTCTCTCCAAATTTACATTTGTCTAGCCTAATCGTAAAATTTCTCTTTTTCAACTCTTCAATGACAGCCCTAACATGTCCACAATGCTCTTCCCAGATGTCGGAGAAAATGATGACATCATCAATATATGACTCCGCATACCTCCGATGACCTTGAAGAACCTCATTCATATCTTTCTGAAACGTGGCAGCCGCCCCTGATAATCCAAAAGGCATTGTACGCTACTGATAAGTTCCATTATGCGTTGTAAAAGCTGTCAAATGTTTACACTCCTCTGCCATTTTAATCTGCCAATAACCCCTCAATAAATCAATTGATGATAAATACTTAGCCGCCCCCGCAGTATACATGATTTCTTGAGAATCTTTCATCGGAAAGGTTGGAACCTGAGTTATCGAATTTAAAGCTCTATAGTCTATACAAAGTCTAACAGTTGCGTCTTTTTTCGCCACACAAACAACTGGATGACTAATTTCAGCATTTGACACTTCGATTAGATTTAATTCTAATAACTCCTGAATCTGTCTATCTACTTCCTCTTTGTAAGCTACCGGTACACTATATAACTTTGGCTTTTTCCTTTCCACTCCCGGTTTAAGATCAATACGATGCTCCCCTACATCCGCTGGCCGTACAGGACCCATAAACACCTCTTTATTCTCCCTCAAAATAGACTTTATATCTTTAACTTGATTGTTAGATAACCCTTTTATTTCGAACCTCTCTATATCTCGTTCTACTTCCTGATCCCGGTTCAAAATAGGAATTTCCCCAACTTCTCCAAATTCCTCATCACCCTCAAAAACAATATTAACTATATTACATTTAGCAATAAATTCTCGTATTTTATTTTGGTGCACATGCTTCCTACTACCGTCGGCTAACTCAACTATAAACGAATGCTGATTTCGTTTTTCGACTATAGTTGCCGGCCCTTGCCACCTAGAATATAATTTATTAGTCGAATCGGGGATTAACAGTATTACTTTATCACCTACTTCAAACGTTTTTTCCTTTGACCTTAAATTATAATGATACGCCATTCTACTTTGTTGCACCTCAGACGATAATTTTGCCTCATTTGCGGCTCTAAGCGTCCCCTAAGTTTATTCAAATACTCATGAATCGGCGTAGTATCTAACTGCGCCCCCTTATTTTCTCCTGCCCAGGATGACTTGAGAATCGATAAAGGACCCTCCGGCGCTCTACCATATAATAACTGGAAAGGTGCGATTCCCGTCGTAGAATTTGGGACTTCCCTATACGCCCATAATACAAATGGTATTTGTTCATGCCACTTTTTTCCTTCTTCTCTAATAGTGTGATGTAACATACGTTTAAGGGTCTGATTAAATCGTTCCACAAGCCCGTTAGACTGTGGATACTGTGGGGTCGAAAATCTTGGACTAGCACCTAACCTTTTCTCAAATTCTTTCGTTAAGTCGGCGGTGAAATTGGTTCCATTATCACAAGCAATTATATTCGGAATTCCTGTCCTCATAAATATTTGAAGTAACGCATCACACGCGGTTTTAGCAGTTAAACTTTTTAGAGGGATCGCATCCGCCCACCTAGTATGTTGATCAATTAAAGTTAATATATACTGATGCCCTTGTGAACTTTCAGGATCAATAGGCCCAATTAAATCAACATTAACTACCTGAAATGGAAGTTCCGGACGCGACACTGGGGAAATAGGAGCTCTATCATTTACTTTAACCCCTCTAGTCAACTGGCACTCTAAACATGACTCACAAAATTGTTTAGTTTCTTTCGCCATCCCCTCCCAATAAAAAGAATACCTGATTCTCTGTAAAGTTTTCTTAGCTGCATGATGCCCTCCAAATACCGAACTATGCGCTAATTTTAAGATTTCTTCCCTTCTGACTTTGGGTACTACTAATTGCGCTACCATTTCGCCTAACAATTTCTCTTTATGATACAATAAACCATTTACAATATAATAATCTCCCTTATCCATTTTAGCTAATTCCCAAGCTTTCTCTAATTCTTTGCATTCTAATTGGGATTCCTTAAACATCTCGGAATTGCTAACAATAGCTTTATTACCTTTCTCCACTTCCGTTTTTTCCGTATTCTGAGTTTGTACATTTTGCGAACTCGCTTCTATTGCGTAAACATTACAACTATCGTTATTCATACTTTCCTTTTCATTCAAGTTATCAACAATAATTTCTGAACTTTCTAATTCTTGGGCCTCTAACAATGGCTCCTCGCGGTTGACCCCAGACAACTCATTAATCACTTCGGGATGTAAAATCACTTGCTCATTAATATTATCAGTCACTGCGCAAAGTACTTCCTGATGAATTATATTAGTTTGTCCGAATTGCGGAATAGCTAACGATAGTTTAACCAACGGCGATTTAACTGCTTCACCGAATAACCCTTGTAAATAAATACTACCCGCTCCTTTTAATTTCTCTTCCGGTACCAAATCTTTATGAACAATACTAATTTCACATCCAGAATCAACCAATCCCTTTGCTTTTTGCCCATTTACACTAACTTCAATTTTCTCCAGTTTATTTAATTTCTCACCAATAACGTTAGTTCTCTGTTCGGCCTTTGCCGATATTCTCGCCACAATAGCTCCATTAGGTAATTCTTTGCTTTCTTTTACCACAATCTTATGCACACCCGCTTTCGGATCTCGCCCTTTATTACCATTATTTCCCTCGTTACCCACTTTATTACAAAAACGTTGGTAATGACCTCTCAAACCACATTTAAAGCATTTAGGAGCTGAAGCATCACTAGGCTTCTTAAAATCTATTTTCCTATCCGAAAAAGAATTAGTCTCATTATTCCCGTTTTGCCTCCAATTACCACTAACTTTGCTATCCTCCCTTAGTCTCATTTTTTCATTGTTTACATACTTATCTTTGCCTTAAAAACTTTTATACGTAACGGCGTAAGACTTATTTTTATGGTCAAAATAATGGTCACATTCTCTAGCAATTTTAGAAGCTTCTAACCATTTACCCTGGTGAGTTAACCCAATATATGACGCGGTATCCTCATCTAACGTACTTACTAATTTATACGTAACTATTAACTGGTTGACCTTTTCATAAGAGTCAGCAACTCTAATCTTACAATAATTTTCCCATGTCGCTATTAAACGCGATACAAATAATACATGAGTTTCATTCTGGTTTCTCTTAGCCTTCTTAAAATTTTCCAAACACGCCTTCGGTGTCGGCTCATGTTCCCTTAGAACTAGCTCCTTTAATTCCTCATAATTCTCCATTTGTTCCGTAGTGGTATAAATTAACAAATTATCCGCCTTATCTCCTAACATATTTAGTAGAATTTCGGCCTGCTGGAACTTCTAAACTGTTGAAAAATAGATTCCATCCCTCAGTCCCTTCCGGTACTTTGATAGATAGAGTTTTTATGCTTTTGATCAATTTTTCTATATTACTTTCATTATTAGATTCCCTAGACCCATTGAAATCATTTGCCGATCTTTGCACCCTTAGTTTCTCCATTTCTAATTCATGTTCCATTCTTAATTTTTCCATTTCTAACTTTTCGTGTTTTTCTTCACGCTCTAACCTTTCCTGTTTTTCTAACTTTTCGCGTTCTAATTTTTCCTGTTCTAATCTTTCTGCAACAATGGCGTCAGATAATTCCTTAATAACCCCCTCGTCATACTCATCACTGTCCATTATCTTTTTCTTAAGCTGAATTCTGGTATCATCTTCCGTGAATTCAACACCCAACTCTTCGGCTATACCCTGAAGATCAACCTTTTTTAGTTTCAATAAGAAAGCCATACCTTCACCGATTGTTATTACTACCCCACAAGAATAGTTAAACCTACCAAATTAATATTTCCTAAATTTCTAACTTAGTACAGATACATCTCCACTTATTTTACTAATTAATACCCTTCAGATAATCGATGCATTTAATTTCTAATTAACCTACTGAATACTCTAATTTTTCTCAACCATTGATATCACACAATTTACTTCCAATAAAACAAAGGATAAAACAATAATTCGATTTGACTACTATGCAATATAGATTCCAATATATACACTTAGATAACAACATACAATTTACATAATAATACTGATACGTTGAAATTGAATAGAAGTATTGATGTCAATCAAGAAATCCACATAAAGAAAAATTGTAACACATGCATACATAAAATTCTACAATTATCCTCACTAAAATGTTTCCGAATTCAATATTGGTTCTCACACTTAAAACAAATATACTGAAAATCTTCACTTTTATTTTTCTTCACTATGGCTCTCTTTTGAGCCTTTTTTTTTCTATGGCTCTCTTTTGGGCCTTTTTTTTTCCACTATGGCTCTCTTTTGGGCCTTTTTTTTTCCACTATGGTTGTCAATTAAAATTCTAAGCAAATGTTATTATACCCTCTTCAAACTTAAAAATTATTGCTTCATTTAAATATTACTTTAACAATAATTTAACTTTAAGTAAATTTAATTATTCCTTCCAACTACTATTACCACAATTAGTAAAAAAAAATTATAGACAATCAATACTAGCTCAAGTTATTATGACCTTTCCTTAAAACAATAGCCAATATGGTTATTAACACTTTATAGGTAGGAAGTATTGATAAAACACATTAAATGATATAGACACTTTACTTAAATTACTATTAATTATACAACAACCAATTTTGGTTCGAGATGTCAGCAGAAAGATATGATCAAAACACTTTACCTTATACTTTCTTTGCTGGGGTACTTTTCTAATCACAGGTAGTTCCACGATGTAGCGGTAATATGGCACAACAGTTCAGTTTAGTTCTTTCTAATAAAGATACGCGCAACACTTTAGTCCACACTAGACGATCCGGCACGATACTTTAGCACATACTCGACGATACGGCACGACACTTTACACACATTCGACGATACGGCACGACACTTTAGCATACAATCGACGATCCGGCACGATGCTTTAGCACGCACTCGACGATATGGCACGACCACACAAGAATTCCACTGGATACTCCGGCATTAACAGACTGCAACACGGCTCGCTGGTCACTGGTTTCAGGCGATTCTATCCCACCGCTGCCACCAATTTGTCGGACGTTCCCCTCAGTCCACACAACTTTGAAGAATGTCCGTGGTAGATATAGCTGCCACCACCGATGTTATTAGGTGATATCGGTCACCCACTGTGAGATTGGTGTAAATGAAGACTTACGCTAGTAACTGAATTATCAGTTTATTAAGAATATATGTACACACAAAATACGCTATTTACAAATATATACAACTACAACTCGGATATAGGTGATCCGGTTCAACATTAAATTAGATACCGTAAAGATTGGTTGTGTACTATTCCAATTACACTTTCCACCTCACACTCAATACACGTTAAATTCACTTTTTTGGAGCTCAACCTTGAGTCTCCCAACACAAGTATACTGGGCCTGCACTTCTTAGCCCAGAGCACTAAACACCAGGACGTCTGTGTCCTTTGCGCACCAGAAAACGCACACTTTACGCTCTTCCACACAGAGCAACCTCTAGGTACGACACCTAGGTACGGAATGAATCTCTGAGACAAACTTGCCCTCTCCAAATTACTGCTTTCCCCAACATAAACCCCTTTGGAGCCTCCTCATTGGACACATACTCCATTCTTTTCTTGCTTAGTGACATGCTGCTAATCTGCTCATCATCCTCATACTTCACTGACAGATGGACATGCCTCTGAGCCATCTCCTTTCTCTAACACACCACCTGTAAAGGATTAGCTGGCAATTCCCCTTTCCACGAAGAAGGAATGTCACCTTGGAAATTCTGTACACAACCATACAATACTAGATATTCAAATAGAGAAAGAGTAGACATTACATTCTTTAGCACAGGTGCTATCAGATCCTGACAGGAGTTTTATCGGATTTCGGATTGAAGATTTTTATCTTGTCAAGTTTTGGTTGCCTTTAAATTGAATTTTCGTGTTAACCGGAGTGGAACAAGACTGGTACATCTTTGACAAGTAAAATAATAATAATAATAATAATATTTATATTAAATGAAGGATGAATACTTGAAAAAGGAGTGACTTCTTATCAGATTAGACTGGTCGCAGAGGAATGTGACAATGTATTACACAAAAAAAAAAAAAAAAAAAAAAAAAAAAAAAAAAAAAAAATCACGTTACGATAAACGGTTAAATATGTATGATGATTTGCAGAAAATATTATTAATATAATGTATGCAATTCATGGATTGTTGTTAACAAATGCTAAATTAAAAAAAATATATTTAATAATTTTTCGATTATAAACTGTTTTCAAAATAGCCCTCTTAAGATATTGTCAATATGTAAAATTAACTCTTATTCTCGCTGGCGTATTTTAGAGATAACGGAAGCTTTATTACCCGGCATTTTTATTCTGCTTTGTAATTAAAGGTTTATAGGCGATTTAAATGCTCAGGTGAGCAAATATAGTCGATATTATTGTAATTTATCAAGAAAAACTCTTGGTGCTTCGTATTTAAAAGGCTCTATTTAAATATAAAAATTTTAGATTTAAAAAAAATATACATATATAACCCATTTTTAAAGCTCTGATGAACAAATATAATCGACTTATAATTTACAAGGAATCACTTTTGATGCTGCGTATTTGAAGATTTATAGACGATTTTAAAAGTTCAGATGAACGTTAGCCCACATTTAGAAAAACGATAAAATTCTCTGCAAAGATCTTATTATCATATTTGTCTTATTTATTAATCGAAAGCATATTAATAAAGTAAGACTTTTTTTCTGATTAAAAAACGTTGACAGCTGTGCATTATATATTTTCGAATACATTTTAATGACTTTTTAATTACTAATTCCACGTCCAATAGCGCGTTAAGTTGTCAAATAGGACGTTACGATTGTTTTTACCTGTTTCATTCTTGTATGCATAGGTTAGAAATAAATCAGGACATTTTTTCAACATTACCGAGAAAAATTCTACGGTAACAGATTTAGCCAATTTTGCGTCGCCAAATGTTTAATTATAATGTTTTTTTTTTTTTTTTTTTTTCAAAATGAAATTTGTATGTTGTTGTAGGAATTTTTAAATATTTTTCTATATTTCTTTTTTATTATTCACTAATTTGTATTTCAAAGGGGGAAAAAATTAAACATTCTATATTATAATAGTGCACTAAGTGGTCTGAAAAATTGCATTTTCAGAAAATTATGTTGCCAACCAGAAAATTATGTGTAAAATCAAAAATATGATTTTTACTGACAAATTTTATCGGTCCTCTGACTTTGGTGCTGTAAAATGTACCACGCTTTAAAATTGCTCACAACTGCTCTGCTCATAACAAGTGCAAAGCGTTTTGACACATTTTCAAATTTACTTTTTTATGGAAAAATTTAAAACTGGAAGACAAATAAAAAGTCTAATTAAAAATCATTTGATGACATTGTTGTGACTTAAATTAAATTAGCTTAACAAATACGTGTATCATGTTTGATATCAAGTGAATGTGACATTTATGACTACAGTATTGTCATTAGACTTATAGTTTGGCTATAGTTTTTTTCGACGATGGGATTATCAAGAAGTACCTAAATTGCCTATTGAGTTATAAGCGATTTTGATTACACGACAAATACGTTTTCCACTCTTTCTACAGTGGTTTTTCTTCTTTAGCGCAGGAATTAGGTTCAAAACACTCCTTTTGACAGTATTTTCTGAAAAATCTATTGCGTTTGAAAAAAAAAGAAAAGAAAAGGAAAGAAAGAAAGAAAGAAAAAGAAAAACGGAAAAAACAACTCGATTAGATAGTTACTGAATCATAACACCTGCTAGGTGCATGCATTTCTGAGCAAAAATAAATTCAAACCTGTGTCATAAAGTTGCTCTTTTGCATTTGAGAACACCCTTAATATTAGGTGCAAGCTTTATCCAAATTTGGTTTTCTTGTTAGAGCTTTAAAGTCTCTATATTGTTCTTTAAATTTCTACGATAAACGAAACTAGTCCTCATCGGTAGAATCATGACCAATGACATACAAGTTCAGTCAGTTCGTGACGCTTAAAACATTACAGGGAGTAGATCGTCTTTACACGGTGATTGGTACAAATCAGCGCGTCCACAGTTTGTGTCAATCACCGTGTAAAGATGATCCACTTCGTGTGACGCTTCAAAAATCATGAGCTGGCTTTATATATCATTACTCGCGACAGAACCGCACGGAAAGAACTGTTTTGTTGAAAAAACTAAATTTTGATTACTATTGCCCCACAATTTTTTTTATTATTATTTTTATTTTTTATCTTTTATTTATTTATTTATTTTTTATTTATTTTTATTTTTATTTATTTATTTATTTATTTATTTATTTATTTTGAAATGACCAAATTATAAACAAAATTTTGCTGAATTAACAAAATTATTTGGTTAGTCCGACCACAATTTGTTCATTCCAACCAAAATATTTTGTAGGGGCAATAGTAGCCAAATTTAGTTCTTTAGTAACAAAATAGTTCTTTCTGTGCGTCCTTATGGGTGTGCAAAAGGTGCGGCCGTACAGGGCCTCGCGTTTAGAGAGGCCTCGCATCTGGACACAAAATACTTTTTCTTCAACAAAAAGAAGGTTTAGCATAAACGTATGATGTTAGTTAAGAAAAGACAGCGGTACTGGCATAAAATATAGCTTATGTTAGAAGAAGGACTTTCACCACCAATTTGCCACCATTACTTTTGAAATTGGTACAATAGTTCCAAAAATTACCCTTACAAACACACAAACAAACGCTATTCATTGTTAGAGGATCGAACCCTGGCTCACGGGTCACAGTATATAATCATTCTTTTTTTATTGATAGTATAAATAAGATAACGCTAAGAGTCTGAATGGGAAGAGCCTCGCAAAATCCTTGCACCGGACCTCGCTGTATGCCGTCCTGTATATAAGGACGGCTCTGAGTCGCGGTAGCATCCTACACGTATTGTGTTACTCAACTCATAAAGCCGAAATTCCTACTAGAAGTTAACACGCACTACGACCCTGTTCGCACTGAGAAAGTTAAGTCACTTAACTTGAAGTTTTTTGAAGCGGTCGTACCCGGAATCAAGATTCTCACTTAAGCAAGATTCTGAAGCTTGCTCAAGTGAGCTTGCTCTCTTAACTATGAGTTGAGTGGAAATCTGCCTTCTGAATATTTAATTATTATTTCTGAATTTTAGAATATTTAATACTGATTATTAAATTAATGAATTTGAGTCCTACAAATAATTATAAACTATTTCAATTTGTTATTTGTTTACTCCAGTTGTTTAACACGTGTGTTTGTGGGGTGTTTTTGTAATCAAAGGCCGAAAATGGAAACCGTTGAACCTGTTATTTCCTCCCACAAAAGAAATTAATTTTTTAGTTGAAATAATGCAGGAAAATTACTATGTAAATAAAAAAGTTAAAAGTTGCAGTTACAAATTTCAGAACTTATGCGCATGCTCAGATGCCAGTTTGGCCAAGTTAAGTCACTTACAATGTTTAGTAAATGCGAACAGGTGAAGCCTAATTCCGGGTATCCCGCTTCAAAAAATTTAAGTGACTTAAAGTTAAGTGACTCAACTATTCCAGTGCGAACAGGGTATTAATGCTCCTGTCCCATCACATGAAGGCAGTCGCAAGCTAATGCTAAACGCATGTGAACTTTTTTGCATTATATCGTTTGCATTTTGACATTTTAAAATATTTCTTTTCATTGGACAGCTGAGGTCGATCGCTGTAGTTGCCCTTTTTTTTTTTTTTTTTTTACTTTTTCGATTATGGTTTCAGATATTTTTTCAAAGTTACTTTCACTTTCGGAACTGGCTCCGAAAGTAAGAAATGTCATCACAGTGTCACGACTGTCTTTACCTGACGAGATAGGGGCCTTAACCCTCGTTATCACTGTTTACCTTAGTTAAGTACGAGAATTGGAATGAAAATCGCAGCAATTACTGTCATATCTTACGAATTATTAATTACCTAAAGCACAAATTTCTACATTATTTTAGTGGAACCTCTGGCTATATTTATAACAGAGATTGAATGGTAATAGCCATCTCAATTTTTTAGCACAGCAAAAGAATTCCTAACGTCAGCTAGAATGGCACCTTCACTCGGAAATCATAGTTTCTGGGTCAATTTTAAGAAAGAATCGCACGGTCTCAGATCGAGGTGGGACATAGGTTGTATTATGAAGCACAATGAACTGACCTGCAAAAATCTCTCAATGGTTCTGCTGTAAGCTTCCTAAAGTTCTATGTAAAATTTTTTAAAGTTCTGCTCCAGGTTACTTAATCTATGACCAGTATTTCATTTGCGAATGTAAGGTTTCAAAGTGGTCAACTATCACACGACTTTACAGTTATTATTTCGTTTGAATATAAGCACTAAATTGATAACACTAACGCCCGGCTAACCGCAATAACGACCAAAAAAACCCCTTGTTTGTTTCTCCTGCCTTAAGGCCGAATTTATGCCATCAGATCAAGTGATCTCTAGCCAACTTAACCGGTCAAGAAAACTGTTGCTTGTCTTCCCGTTACCTAGAACAGCTTTCTCAGTCAATTGGTTCAACGGAGATCACGTGATCTGATTTCATATCTCCCTCCAAAGCCACCGTTTTTTTAAAAAAAGAGCTTCTTCGGCCGGTACTAAAGTTGGCCGCGATTGAGTGTAAGAAATAGGTGTATCTTCCCACATCTGATTTCGTGATCAGCAGCGCTATCCTAATATTGTTTTTAGTTCGACGGTAGTATTGCTATGATTTTCCTTTCAGCTTTTGTTATAAGGATGAAACCTATGCCTTAATTGTCAAAATTAACATTAGATCATCAGTATTAAACTCTGACTAACCTGCAGCAGTTTTTCGGTGGCTCTGTTGTACACCTCCCTGAGCCGGACGTTCTCTTCGAGCTGCTTTTTGGCGTGGACGGGCATCCTCAGGCGGAAGACTTCCTGCCACTCGCGCCTCAATTCGCGGCACTTCTCCACGAATTGGTCCCTGTTCTTGATCAAGGCGCCTACCTGCCTCATGTCTTCCTCGCGTGCTCGCTCTCTCAGCATCGAAGTCTTCTGCTCCAGAGCCTCCTCCACCTTCTTCAGGTGGGCCACCTGACTGTTTCTCTTCAGGCGGAGTTCTTCGAGCATAGACAATTTGTCTGCAAAGTAATTAGAGTAACGTGACATTACTAGAGAATCTAGAGAAAAAAATAAACCTATTATCCTCTTCAGATCTGAGCATAAAATAACCCTACAAATATATATTTATTGCTTCTGCATAATCGAAACGACACCATAGATGACAGAAAGTGCCATTTTTATGAAATCTGTAATTTAGGGCCTAGTAATTTAGCATACGAATTGATTATTTCCAGCTGAGCGAAAAAAAAATGAGGTAATGGTTATTTTATGAGGTAATATTCATCAGTGCTGACATTTATTGGTTTTGTTTTAAAGCAAAAAGCAATCAGCTTATAGAAGTAAAGTAAAGAATCAGGTTATCTGAGCGAAAAATCCCAGCCGGCTATCGCCTAGATAGCTTAACAGGTAATGCATTGGCCTTGTAAGCCAAGTATCCGGATTCGATTCCCGGCCTGGGCAATTTTTCGCTCAGCTGGAAATAATCAATTCGTATGATAACTTTACCAATCAGTTTGATTGTGTTAAAAATAATAGCCTAGTAATTTAGGTTTACAAATATGGATATAAAAGTATTAATCCCCTTAAAACACCAGTTTAACTATCAGTAATACAAATTTACGCAATAACAAAATTAAGGTCTTTAAACTAGTAAATGATCAGCAAATCCTCAAAATTTTTTATTAAAGCATTTAAGTTAAATAATCATGAATATTTCTCACTTTCTTGGCTACAATGTCTTGAAGGTATTTTCGAAACTCGGATGAAAATAATATTTATTTTATGAGGTAATATTCATCAGTGCTGACATTTATTGGTTTTGTTTTAAAGCAAAAAGCAATCAACTTATAGAAGTAAAGTAAAGAAGCAAAAAATTCGAGCAGTTTAGTTTTTATGAGGAAAAGAATGGAGGTACACATTTGTGTACCTCAGGTCTGAAGAGGTTAAATTTAATGTTTACATGTGTACATGAAGGAGGTTCGTAGTTTTGATTTGATTGGAAAAGAGGTGTGTGGAATAAAAAAAATAATTTAAAAGGACCCATTTTGGAGAAACTTTCATGCAAAAATTTAAGAATCCTTCACCTTCCAATTCCGTCTTCTTCTGTAAGAACTGGCTTTCTTCCATCTCTCTTCTCTTGTCGGTATCGGTGAACTTGTCAAGGGCTTCCTTCTCCGCCTCTTCTGCCTCATCTCTCAGACTCTGCAACTTTTCCTGCACTGCCAGTCGACGCTCAGTCTCGAACGCCAGCACTCGTTTTAAGTGAGACACACACGCCTGCTCGTTGTCCGTTTCGGTCTCCAGTTGACTTCTGAGTTTCGCCAAGGCCTCTTTTTGTAGCTGAAGCTTGACGTCAAAATCCTCGAGTTGCCGCTTTAAATCGTCGATCTGCAAAAAATAAATGAAGAATCTTGGTTTCATTAAAATTTAAGAAAATGTAGAACATATATATGTAATAATAAAAAAAATTTATCGCCTAAATTCTAAATTCATTATTTCCAAATTCCAATAATGTTTAACTTTTCCCCCTTTTTTATAATTAGTATTTAACATATTTATTTTAATTCCACACCTTTAATCAACGTTTAATTTAATTTATTTTATTCTAAAAAACATTAATCTATCAAATCATTTCTTTTCCTAATATCCCATTACTTAAATTTATTCTTTTATCTGTTGCGTAACATTTTGTATTTACGTTCTAAAAAATCATTCGATTACCCATAATTCCCTTCAAGTGACGCTAGAAGACCGGATTGCATTTCAACATTACGGCAGTCTGAAAGAGCTAGTTTTCTGTTTCGCGGGGTAAAATTTTTTGTATTGGTTGAAATCTCTAAATATATGATTGGCAACTTAGATCTCACTTATGAAATCCTGTATTTTTTCGCTGAGTTTGGTAAAATCTGGCTATACTGCCTCGGAGCGATATTTCCATGTTTTTTTCTTGTGCTAATAAAATTAATGTCAGCTGGTGAGAAGAATTTTTCTGGTGAAGCTTGTATGTTAATTAATATCTTTTACTTTTGATGACGTAAGTGGAATTTTTTGTCTGTAAAATAAAGTATGAATGAACGTGATTAAAATTATTCCATATCATTTATCAAGAATACTCCTTCGAAGATTCAGAAATCGTGTGGAATAAGGCCGTAGAGCAACAATAAAGTTCCTCAGGCATATTTTCCACCTAAATTAGACAGAAGTGCCATATATTATTTAAGCACCTTTATTCGAGTTTCATATCACAGTAAAACAGTTCCACTAATGCTGGTTTAATCTTGGTACTATTATAAGATACCGACATAAAAATAAATTTATGTTATCGCCGTAGAAATCCGTCCATTACGTCAGCTTTCATCAAGTGACTACAAAAATATGAAGAAACACACAAATTAAACTAAAACTGAACTGAACTCCGAAGTCAACGTAATCCTGTATATAAGTTATCAGCGCGGGAAAAAAGGGATTTCACGGCGAATTTTTAATTTGCACATTAAATTTTGAGAAATTACTTTTAACCAATGAAATTTGCCCCGCTGACACAAACATCACATACCTCTCTTTTACGGTATTTTGTATAGTCAACTGGGATCCTCCATTTAAACAAAAACCACTGAAGGGGAATTCTGGGTAATCGAACGATTTGAGAGAAGAAAATAATAGATATTACGCAACAGATACAAGATGAATTAAGCAATGAGATTTTCTTTTTAAGAATAGAATTGTTTTGAAAGATTAATGTTCTTTAGAATAAAATAAAATAAAAGGGTTGATTAAAGATATGGAGTTAAAAATAATATGTTAAAATATTATAAAAAGAAAAGAAAAAGTTCAATGTTAAAAGAATTTGGAAATAATTAACTTAGGATTAAGGCGAAATTTTTTTATTATTGTATAAATTATAAAAGCCAAACGTATCTGTGCGTAACGCATATGTCTATATTATAAAGGCCAAACGTATCTGTACATAACGCATACGTCATTTTACAAATTACTACATTTTGAAATTTGAAATGAAATTTCGATTTTGCAATTTTTGCTGCTGCAAATTTTAGGTAGCTTTCATTACAAAAAGTAAAAAGCTACCTATTGCAGCCGTCCGGAGGAAAGCACTTCCGGAAAATTTTGGTATATTTTCACCGATCATGACCCCCTGACCCCAAAACCACCCTCCGTTCAAATGTTGACATATATATATATATATATATATATATAACCATATATATATATATATATCTGATTTTTGTCATGCGATAACTAACGTATTTATGAACCGATTTGAATGAAACTTGGTATGTACATAGTACATACAAATGTCTCGACCGAGTTCGTTGGTCAGCATCATCCGCCATTTTGTTTCAAAATGGCGGCCATTTTAAATTTTTTTTTAAATTAAAAATTTAAAATTAAATGCGAAAAAATTAAAAGTTGAAAAATATTTTTCTTTTACGTGTTAGAACTTAAAACAAAGATTCCAGAACATTTTTTATTTTGTCTATATCTTAAAAAATGATTGAGTTATAGCACTTTGAATTTTTCTTATGGCTGACATTTTGAAACGATCTGATTTTTGTCACGTGATAACACGCGTATTTATGAACCGATTTCAATGAAACTTGGTATGTACATAGTACATACAAATGTCTCGACCGAGTTCGTTGGCCAGCATCATCCGCCATCTTATTTCAAAATGGTGGCCATTTTAAATTTTTTTAAAATTTAAAAATTTAAAATTAAATGCGAAAAAATCAAAATTTGAAAAATATTTTTCTTTTACGTGTTAGAACTTAAAACAATAATTCCAGAACACTTTTTATTTTGTCCATATCTTACAAAATGATTGAGTTATAGCACTTTGAATTTTTCTTATGTCTGACATTTTGAAACGATCTGATATTTGTCACGTGATAACACGCGTATTTATGAACCGATTTCAATGAAACTTGGGATGTACATAGTACATACAAATGTCTCGACCGAGTTTGTTGGCCAGCATCATCTACCCGTTTGTTTCAAAATGGTGGCCATTTTAATTTTTATTTAAAATTTAAAATTAAATGCAAAAAACTTAAAAATTGAAAAATATTTTTCTTTTACGTGTTAGAACTTAAAACAACGATTCCAGAACACTTTTTATTTTGTCTATATCTTAAAAATTGACTGAGTTATAGCACTTTGAATTTTGCTTATGGCTGACATTTTGAAACGGTCTGATCTGAACGATCCACAATGTTGCTTTAAAATGGCATACACTTTATGATATCGTGGAATTTGGTGACTCTCTAAATCGATTAAAATAAAACCAGGTTGAATAAAAGATGACTAATTTCTAAAAATTCCTATTAATATTCAGTCTTGACAAAAACTAGTTTCAATCTTATAAAATCACTAATTTTATAAGATTATTTCCACTAATTTGAGCTTAGTATTTTTGAACAATGCAACTTACCTTAAAATAAATAAATAAATATATAAGTATATGAAAGCTACCTCTTCCTCCCGGCATTGCCGGAAGGACTTTTTAAACTTCTAAACGTCGCACATTTTCAATTTTACACCATCGTATGGGGGGGGGGGAAGGGATGTACTTTTAAATACAATTTTTTTAAAAACTGCGTGTTAATTTTTTTTTTTAAGACATTAATTTATTTTTATAATTTTTAATAACGTTAATGTAATCCTGGCAACAGATGTACTCCATTTCTATTAAAAGTAAAAGGGAAAAAGGAAGATTACTGTATCTTTTTGTTGACATTTTCTCATAAAAAGCGAAATGAATTGAAATTAAAGTACGTGCGATGTGAAGAATATCGTCTGCTATAAAACCAAGCGAATTTTGTTTTTCTTTCGTTTTTATTATAAATAATATAGAAATACAAAATAAAACTGTTAATAAAAACTAAAAGGGAATTAATAATAGAGATTTAAGAAAATATATACAAATATATATACAAAATTTACAAAGAATTGCATATAGTGAGCGACCAGGAAAAATAACCCTATCAAAAGTGATGTACAAAGTTATCAAATTTAATTAAGATTCCAGTCTTAAAACAAATCAGTTGTTTTACAAAAAAATAACAATAGTTTTGTTTATAATTTCCTTTAGAAAATGTTAATACTGAGCATCTTGAAACTTGTGTTTTGTTAATTACCCTGATTTATATCTGATCCTTTCAAATAAAAATCTCTGAAGCTTTAACTCGTAATACAAAAGAGATTAGAAAAGATCTTAATAAAAAAGATACTTCTTAACTATACAAAAAAATAAAAAAAGATAAGTTAGCGCAGCGCGTTTCAAAAGGCTTAATCTTTCTTCATCAGTAGAAAAAAGGTCATCGTACCAGTTCGAGGACAGAAAACAGTTTTCTTTCTGTTCTCGTTAGTGTTGGTCATACAATTAGGGTGCAAAGCGCGTCAATTGTAGAACTTTGCAAAGAAAAATAAAGATAACGATTTACTCCAAAAATATTTAAATGACGCTGCATTTACTCCCACAGCAGATAAAAAAAACTGAGCTATACCGGTAGACAGTGGTACTGCAGAAATAAGTAGGAAAGTTGAGATATATGATTGTGCACAAATAACCAACAAAATGCGTTAACACTTAAATTAATATTGGAAAAAGGTACTTACGTATTAACGCCACCGCAGCAGAAGTTGCTCTAATGTGCCAATAAAGTGTTAAACTAAAAAAACACTAAAAAGCTTTAAAAAATGGCGTTTTTTTAAAGCATTTTTAGTGCTTTTTCGCGCATTTTTGACGCAATTTTTTTGTGCGCGTGCGAACAACAAGATTGCTTTTTATTGGCACATTAGCGCAACTTCTGCTGCGGCGGCGTTAATACGTAAGTACCTGAAAAAATATTATCTGGAAACAAAGAATTAATTTGAGCATAAAGAAATTATTCTCATCTTCATCCATCCTCTTTTGAAAGAATATTAGGTATTTTTTTGTTATAGTGGACCCCGAGGATCAATCGCCAAGAGGCTAAGATCTATAACGAAATGGCCAAATATATAAGAGCTACAGCCATATACAAAGCATACATAACATTTTTTATGTTTATGACCAAGTTATACTCATATATAACATGTGTGTTAGTTCATAAGGCGTATATGAATATCACTTACACATGATATGTAAGATCTAAATATTATATATATGGAATACAGATAACTTATATACGAATATACGAAGCTTACGACACATATAGCACATATAATGTATACACAGTCGAGTCTCTCTATAACGAGTTTCTCTATATTACGAATTTTTTGTAGAAACGGTCCCCTTTTTGCATGATTACATTAAAAACAATCTCTATATAGCGAAATATCTATCTCCATATAACGAATTTTTTCCCATCACTTATTTTTGATTTATCGTTCAGTGCTGAGTTTTTTTTTCTTCTCTTCTTGTCCTTTAATTCCAACAAATTCATCCCACCTCCCACACACCTTTCAACATCCTTCTCAAAACAGAATCAATTAGATTGTTACACATATAAGAGAGGAATCAATGAGAGGCACATAAGAGAGGTCTTCAAATGGAAGAAAATGTTAACTACAATTTTTCATTCCTGGCTAAAATTTGAGCTTTTTTTTTTCTTTTTTGGAAAGCGTAATAATTTTAAAATTAAAACAACAAGAAATTACAGATTTCTTCGTCTGAAATTAATGCAAGTCTTCCTTATTTGGTTTTCATTAAGCTTTCAAATAAATGTCTGTTCTCTTTTTTGAAGCAGCTTAAATAATTAAGAAATAAAATGTTAGGTTAATATTTACTTTTAAACATTTCAAATTCTTAATTAAAAACATCAAAAATGATATATGTTCAAAATTTGCACATTAAATACGATTTTTAACATCATTTTCTATACATCGAATTTCTCTATATAACGAACTTTAACGAATATTTACTGGAACGATGGATTTCGTTATATAGAGACTCGACTGTATGAGCTTGTCGGTGAGTTTGGCGAAATAGTAACTGCAAATTTGGCGTAATCATAACTGTGGACACCATCATAACAAAGAAGTATCGCGTATAATTTCAATAGTCAAAACTTTGATGTGATCATTTATTTGTTATTAACTATTTGGAAAATAGTTGTTGTCCTCGGTAAAGAACTGGGAAATCTGAAGTATATCTGAATCTTTTTATTGGTTGAATTCCGCAACTTTTTTTATTTTATTCGTTTTCTTATTGGTCCATGTTTAATATCCAAAACTGGAATACTTCTGTTTTTTATTTTATTCGTTTTCTTATTGGTCCATGTTTAATGTCCAAAACTGGAATACTTCTGTTTTTTATTTTATTCCTTTTCTTATTGGTCCATGTTTAATGTTCAAAACTGGAATACTTCTATTTTTTATTTTATTCGTTTTCTGATTGGTTCATGTTTAATGTCCAGAAAAGAAATATTTCTGTAGACATCATGACAAAAAATATTTTAAAAAACTACAAAAAATTAATAACTTAAAAACAAATTGAAATACAGCTTTCTGAAAAATTGCATTTAAAAGTCAAATTTTTTCTCTATACGACGGTGTAAAAATTGAAGATGTTTAGAAGTTTAAAAATTTGCAGTACCGAAAATTGTAAAATTAAAATTTTCATTTAAAAATTGTACATGATTGGTACAGGAATGTAAATTTTTAATCTATGGCATACGTAATATAGACCTCTGTTATTACGTAAACCAAGTTTTGATTATCATAAAAATTATGTTTATTATTATATTATTATTTAAATATCAAATTTATTTATAAGTCTAAAATTTGAATCTTTGGAAATATAATTTTCCAAATAGTCGTTGTAATTTATTAAATTACAATTTATTTATTTATTTTAGTTTTTGTGCCATTCGCACCGTTTTAATACAGTCTATGTAAGTTGTATTTACCTGCATTTCCATGAGGTTCTTCTCGGCGGATTCTTCCTCTTTCTCTTCTTCTTTACCGCCTTCTACCTTTTTTTTCTTCTTCTTCTCCTTTTTCTTTTTATCCATCGCGGAAGGTCAGTAATCTCAAAAGAAAAAAAGAAAATCTAATATAAAATTCCCAGATCAATTATTTAAACATATTCAGTAGAAATTATGGCATTACTTGGTTAACTTGTCGACGAAAAAACTATCGCCAAACTATAAGATTACATGCCAATAACGGATGGTCATGAATGTTCCATTCAATGACATTAAATACGATACACGTGATTAAAACGTCATTAAGTGATTTTTATTTCGACTTTTTATTTTTGTTAATATTCTACTCATTATTTGTTTTTTCGTTATTTAAAATAAAAATTATGGCTGTATGTATAATTTGGCTATTAGTTTGGCGATTTGTATAATTTGGCGAAATTGGTCGAAGAGATAACCAAGTAGTACTGAAATTATGCATAAAAGTTTAATATATCTAAAAATCATAAAAATATACTAAAAAATTGAAACCTGTTTTTCTGTTGACACATTTTGATTTAGCGACAAAGTGCCATATTTTATGGGAAGAGTTATGCATATCCTGTGTCATTTGGCGGGCTTGGCGAAAAAATTGAAAATGGTGCCAAAAGAACGTTTTAGCATCTTACCAGATTTTTATTTGGCCCAGATGGGGAGGAGTCCCATATACTGTTCTTGTTGGCGCGATTGGCGAAGAAATCGAAAATTGCGATTAAAAGCCATTTTAGCAACTTATCAGATTTCTCAAGATGGCGAAAAAACATGATTTTTAAATGATTTATAAACATATATATATATTTAATAAACGTTATATATGTCGCATGTAAAAATGTACATGATATTTAAATAAATATTTCAATGTACACACATTTAATATATAATCTCTATGCACGTAATTATACATAGAAATATAAATACACAATACATGTACCTATAAATGACACGATGTCATATATTCACCACATTGGCAAGATCTTTTTCCTGACGCCAATTTGGCGAAACCCATTTAGCTATACCAGTAATTCAAATACCAATTACCTATATATTTTTAATTATTTTCGATTAGTTTAAAAAGGAAATAATAATAAATAAAAAGAGTTTAGCTAATAATTACATTTAAAAAAATTATATCATTTAAAAAAAGAAAATAAAAGCAAATAAACAGTTTATTAATAAATAAACAACAACAGCTGGGTTACCATGAGAGGCATAAAATCGCCATTTTGTGCAAACACACCTATGTGGTGCGTATATGACATTTGTGCTTTAGATAGATCTCAGTGTAATTTAAAATATCCACTGGTACTTTTATCTTTTCCGGGCGCTTGTGTTAAATCGCCAAATATTGTAAATGGGTACTTCTAGGTTATCCCGTCGACCAAAAAATTATCGCCATACTATAAGATTAAATGCCAATAATGGATGATCGTGAATGTCACATTCAATGACATTAAATAAGATTCACGTGTTTAAAATGTCATTAAGTGATTTTAATTTCGTTTTTTCATTTGAATTTTTATTAATATTCCACTAATTATTTTTTTTTTTCGTTATTTAAAATAAAAATTATGTCAATATGTATAAATTGGCTATTAGTTTGGCGATTTGCATAATTTGGCGAAATTGGTCGACGGGATAATAGAGAAGTACCTGTAAATGATATCACCATTGTAAAATATACCCAATATCATGAACCAAAATATTTAATGCCAATTGGTTCTAAGGTTATCCCGTCCACCAATTTCGTCAAATTAAACAAATCGCCAAATTATACAAATTTACAGTTTTTTTTTTCTTTTCTTTCTTTCTTTCTTTTTTTTTTAAATAACAGAAGAACAATTATTTTAATAGAACATTAATAAAAATAGAAATAAAAAGTCAAATTAAAAATCACCTGATGACTTAATAAACGCGTGTATCATGTTTAATGTCAAGTGAATGTGGCATTTGCGATCACCATTATTGGCATTTAATCTTAGAATTTGGCGACAGTAATTTGATCGACGGGATAACAAAGTATTACCTTTTTATCTTGGATAATAAAACAAATAAATTAGTATAATATTAATAAAAAATACAAATAAAACACCGAAATAAAAATCGTTTGATGACATAACAAACACGCGTAACATGATTTGTCAAGCGAATGTGACATTTACGATCAACCATTATTGACATTGGATCTTTACTTTGGCGATAGTTTTTGGTCGACGGGATAACCAAGTGGTACCGTTTCTAATTAACATTTGCATAAAAATGTATCGACTTACTTAACTAATTTTGATAATTATTATTTTTTTTTTTAATAAAAGTAATTCATTTCTAGATATGCCCACACTAGATATTTCTTTTTAAAAAGATTCCCATTTTTATGTTTTAATTTTAATTTTAAATGCTTTTGAGGAAATTTCTTCATTCCGGTAACAGTTTAGATTATTTCGATGCCATAGAGAAAGGGAAATAATGGTAATTATTATATCTTTACTGATGCCATTTCCACATCATAATTAAAAATTAAATCTGTTTTAATATGAACAGAAAATGATGTTACGTTTAAAAAACGCACATTTTCCCTTATAAAGCTGTTACATTCAATATTTTTTTCATCTAGCTGATGCTGAGTTTGAGACGCAAATCTCAAGGAGGCGAAGTATTTCAGTGAGTGAAAATGACGTCATAATAAAAAGGTAATAAGTATTTTCTTTGATAAAACTAAATATTTTACAACGAAGGAATCTAAAACAAAAAATTTCTGATTTTCTCAGGTTCTGAGATTAAAGCCACAAACCAGGATATGGACCTGGAGGTCGCAGCTCAGATAATCACATCACCGAGTTCACGGCTGAAATTCCAGAATTAGTTAAAACTGGATTCGCATGTTAAAAGCAATCGGTCTGCAAAGCCTTATTTGGGTGGAAAATTCCTGAAAACTCGATTTTAGCGGCTGACTCGCATTTTTGCCATTGCGTTTTCGTGCACCCAAAGGTATGTAAACGAGAAAAACTGAGAGCAGGAAAACACAATGCTAAATCTACCAGTCAATCGCTAAAATCGGGTTTTCAGGAATTTTCCACCCAAATAAGGCTTGGCAGACCGATTGCTTTTAATATGCGAATCGAGTTTTGACTAATTCTGGAATTTCAGCTGTGAACTCGATGTGGTGATTGTGCGTGCTTCCGCCTCCCGAACTAGATTGTAAACATGTATTGTTATAGCTGCAAATGTGACATTAAGTTTGGAATTATATTTATTAAAAATGCACGCATTAAAGTATTTTTCAAATACTGAATATGAATGTGAAAAGCATACGCGTAATAGTACAAGAGCCGACAGCACAAAAACCTATGGTATTGAGCACAAGAAATAATCCTTTATTTGATGGAAGAGTAATAATGGGGGAATCTAATGATCCATGTCTGCAGGAAGTGAAGTGGTGCTTAAACCAAAAATTAATACCACTAGTGGTTATTAGTACTATTTATTGGTACTACTAGTGGCTATTGGTAGTACCAATTTGGTACTACTAGTGGTTACAGTCAAAGGTATGAAAACATGGAAAACTTGGAGCAGGAAAACATAATAATAAACCTACGAGAGAAGCCGTCACCATCAAGACACCAAAATGTAAACTAGTCGTTGGGGGCCACCGTAATACTTACCCATCATGGATATGTAAATGAAAATAAAACATGTGAAAACTATTTATACAATGCACTGCAATTCATAAACAAAATTTAAATAGTGTTAATATGCATAGTTACGCTCTATTAATGAATTGCTGATGTACCCATTTCGACAAATTATATAAAACGCCAAACTACTCAAGAAAGTACCTAACTGCATAAAAGAAACATCCTTATAACTCCAAAAATAATAATTCTATTAACTAACAATTAACTGCGTCGGATGAAGCGTCTCATTTCCAATTAAAATATACTTCTGAATTGAAATCTGAATGAAATACAGGATCTTGAAAAATCGAAGAATGTGGAAAACAAGATTACAAATATCTCGGCAACTAATAATCCGATCGACTTCGTTCTATATGCAAAATGTGTGTTATTTTATTGCCTTTTACGTCCATTCCTTAGAACAAAAAAATTCGAAAATTTTTATATACCTTTCATCAGAACGAATTTTTCGAGAGTCCGAAAAAAATAGTTCCGGATAATCGAGGTTGTTGAAATTAAATAGGGTTCGTCCCATTCTTACATACTAACTACATACAAAATTTCAAGTCTCTATCTCAATTTGTTCGGGAGATAGAGTGTTTACAGACAGACAGACAGACAGACAGACAGACGGACGGCAAAATTTTTTTTCTAAAAATATGTTTTTCGGAATCTCCACTATCTAAAACGTGTAAATCCGTCAAAAATTTTTTTTCGATTTTCAAAACGATTGCAAGACTTACCCTATACTACGTATGATGAGTAAAAGAATCTAAAGTTTGATGAAAATCCGTGTATTAGTTTTTAAGACATAGGCATTGCGGAAATGGTGAAAAATGCTGCAGAGCAGCTCCACTTGCTGAGCGATTTACACAAAAACTAACTAGCACCAAGTTATATCATTGATTAACTTAATATAAGTTTTTATTAAATTCCGTACATTAGTTCTGGAAATTGGGCGCACACAAAATTTGTCTCACATACGACAGACAGAGTCGCAAGCTCACAGACAGACATTTTGCAAAAACATGTATTTTGGTATCTCAGACACCTAAAACGTGTAAATCTGTCGAAAATTTTCACGAATCAATACTTTATTCTTGTAAAGATTCAAGAAATTAAAAATTAGACGTCTAGCCGATGCTAGTTCGACAAAATTAATATTGCCCAAAGTAGAGATCGGCATCGGATGGATAGTTCAGTTCATGTCTCAGTTAGGGCTTAATTTTTTCTGCGGACTCGTGTCATGTCGAGATCAGGCTGGCATTTTTGCCCTACATTGTCTAACCGGGCAGGAATTAGACTTAATTGTTCCCAAGACGTTCAGCCAAGCAATATGTTTTATAAAAATATTAATAGCAATAATGAACTTCTCAGAATTTTTTGAAATATTCCACACTGAAATTTCCTGTTTAACAACGCAAAATTTTGTGAGTTGTGACAAATTTTCTGATACATTTTTAACTATAAAGGCATCAAACTGACAGACATATTATTAGACTATTGAAGTGATTTGGAATCTAATAGCATTTTCCACTTTTTGATAAATAAATTCCTTATTGAGCTATAATCTGTTTTTTTATGTGATGGCAGTTTTTTCCTCTTTTTCCCGTGCTATCGCATCAGGATATTCGATTCAAAATGTCAGCTTTCACACTATTTTCTCAAAGATCCATTGTCTTTATAAAAAAAAAAAAAAAAAAAAAAAAAAGACAACGCCATTCGATTGCATAGTTTCTGAATAAGAAAACCTACCAGTCTCACGAGTTTCCGAAAAGAAATGAATTCAGAAAAGTGTCAGAAAAAAGCTCATTTGGTAATTGAAAAGGCTTAATAAGTTAGAGAGAAATATTTTCGCAAATCTACTTTTTATTATGTAGCTTTAAAAATTATTATGTTTTTACACATCTTTTTTTTTTCTTTTATTCTAAACTATATTATTTTTTTTTTTTTTAAGAATCTTTATTTGAATGTCGAAAAATCTAATTGTCTAAGGTCTAAGAAATCATTAATGTTGCTGTTGTATATTTTTTGTATTGCGAAAAATAGTAGTTTTAAAATATTCTATAAAGTTATGCCATAAATATGTATATAGCAGGCTTGTCCACCTTTCAGTAACTAAAGGGGTATCTTCGCTCTTGGCACTCAATTAAGGGCTCCATTATTTACGTAACTGAAAACATGTGGCAATATTGACGCATAGTATTAATATACACGCACGTCTTAACGTAATGTAAATAAATCGTACAGCGGTAAACAAAAGACCCCTACAGTTCTGGAGTTACGCGTATTAAATTTAAAATTTCACATTTTTTTAATGAAAAATGTTTGTTGCATAAGCAGGGCCGTAGCTAGAAGTGTACGATAGGGGGAGGGGGGGGGCTCAGGGGAATATAGGGGAGGGGGGCTCAAGGAAATGTAAAGGGGGCTCATATTTTTTTTGTTCTCTCTCTAATGCAGAAAGATAAATGAGTGCATAGTCACATTGTAGGTACTATGTTTCTCATTAAACTGTTGTAATAACTTCATTTTATGCTAATACGATGATGAAAATTTTGAATGTATAACTGGTGCAAAATTAAACTTCCTGTTAGCTTCATATGTACCAATAGGATGAGGGAGTGTTGAAACACGTATTTTAGATACAGTTTAGTAACATTGCAAAACTGTGAAAAGGTCTCAAAGCTAAATTAGATTTTTGAATAGAATTTCATTTGAATTTTCGGAACATTTAATGACCTTGGAACTTTTTCCAGGGGGGGCTCAAAATATTTTAGGGGGGGGGGCTGAGCCGCCCATAGCGCCCCCTTAGCTACGGCCCTGTGCATAAGGCACCCTATGTCGTAATCCTTTTGGATTCGCGCCAACCCGGAACAATAAATATTCTGATGATATTTTATTTTAATTCATTAAGCTGCAATCAAATGGTGAACACTTTTTATTCTTATTCTTGACATCATATTCCAAGATATTTTAAGGATCTCTCCTACATTTTATAGATAGAAGATAAAATTTTTAAGCTCACATTTTCACCATACGGTAGTTCACACACAAAATATAGAAGTGATTTCACTTCGCTTCGCAAATGGGAAGTGCCAAAACTTGCAGCGACATCTACATTTTATTTTAATTTACACACATTTTCGACACCATGAGCTTTAACCGCGTCTATAATAACAATAGGGGTGTAGTGAAGAGTATACGGGGGTACACGCCGTATGCCCTTTGGATTTTTTTTTTCAAGAGTACCGTATACCCTCTGTTTCCTAAGAAAGCTATAGTATATACATTCTAGGGTATACCCTCTGGCTTGAGCGTATACCCTCTGTAGTCTTTACGACTAAACCACTGAATAATACATAAGTAAATATGAAAATGAGAGATATTGCTAGATTTCTTTTAGAATGTGAAAATACGGTTTGATTAATTTTGAAGGTGTGGATTAGTTTTATGAAAAGCACAAAAACGGACTAGCATGATAGTGATCCAACCATGTGGGTGGTTTCAGTGTTGAATCCAGACATTTTACTCCGGGAGGCATTTTCAGAAAGATTCACGTTTTGAGCACCAGCCTTGGCGAGTTGGCCATGCGAGTTAGCTGCATCGCCAAACACAAAATAAACTAAGTTCAAATGTGTCGTAAAACATGATTAGTAGAAGAAATTAATTATATTTATTACAAGCGAATCTTTACTACTGTTTTTATTAATATAGCGAGTTAAGGAAATAATATTTTTGAATTGAGAAAAAAAAATGTGTTTAGAAGTTTTGTGAAATTTAAAGCATTTTAATCTGAAAAAGGTCTTTGTTTTAAACTATGTTTTAATCGTAAACAATGGTGAATAACATTTCCTCATATTATAGTCTTTGCTTGATAACATTTACGAAAAAACAAATGAACAATAAGCGCGATCTCTTTGCAGAAGGAAGGGTTGTTATTCGCTAGGTGTTTGACGTCACAAACAAGAAAGGGTGCGTAGCATAGACTTCATCTCCGCGCCAATCATTGTTCTGGCGATAAGGTGCTCAAAACGTGATTCTTTCTGAAAATGCCTCCGGGAGAGACTTCTGTGACTCCGAAGGGGGAACATTATAGAGTTCCGGGGAGAAAATTGCACTTTTGACCATTGAAAACATAAAATCTCAAAATTTTCGGGGGGGGGGGGGGTGAGAGACATTTTATTGTTCCGGGAAGGGGGTGTGTGTCCTCCCCGGGTCACCCCCTGAATTCAACTCTGCATTCAGAGGAATAGTCTGGAAGTAATTTCATAAACGCGGAAATCATCTTTATTGTTTATTATTTTTTCTAATCAAAATTATAGAAAAAAAGATGAAGGGAAAAAAAATCTCTCTAAAATTTCAAAAGTCAAAAATTAAGCCCTTATATCCTTCATATCAAGGGGTCACAGAATCTGAAGTTTGGTGAAATTCTGTGCATTAGTTCTTGAGATATAGCAATCTTGAAAATCATGAAAAACGTAGTATAGCAGTGCCACCTGCAGGCCAATTTTCACCAAAAACCAATAGGCACTAATTCATATCAAGGTTTAACTGACTATAAAATTTTATTAAATTTCGAGCATTAGTTCTTGAGAGAGAGCGCCCACAAATTTTTTGTCACATACAGACAGACTCACAGACAGACGGACAGACTCACAGACAGACATTTTCTAAAATTAGTCAAAACGTGTTCAGGACCTTCTAAAACGTATAAATCCGTCCAAAACCGGAAGTCGAAAATTTTCATGAATCCAATACTTTCTTCTTCTAAAGATAGAAGAAAGTAAAAAATGATCCGAGTCGCCACAAACAACAAACATCCTCTCTAAACTCTAAAAGTAGTGAGAGTTAATTTAAGTAGATGAAAATCTGCTGAAAAACGACCTTTTCTGCAATTCCTCCTTACTATGCAAACCAGGAAACAAACACCATTTTAAAGACAATAATGGAATAGTTTTATCTTTTAGGATGCTTTGTGATAATTGCAAATCGCCCCATTAGCAAACATATGTTTCAATCTTTTCCAAGAACGCATGCTCATATTAGTTAAAACAAAGTCAAGTGTAACCATGGAAAAAGGGATTTTTGGGGGGAGGGGGAGGAAGTGAAAGTCTTTTTTTGGACATAAGGAATAAAAGAGAGGAGTGCATTTATAAAATATAAACCAGAAATCCAAGGAAAAAAAATTATACGATAAATAATTTGAAGTGTTTTCTGAACTTATGATAGAAAATTTTCGAAAAAATTCGTTAAATGAAAATATATACTTCGCTATATGGAGATTATTTTTAATGTAATCATGACAAAAAATTAACAGTTCCAATAAAAAATTCGTTAAATAGAGAAATTCGTTGGATGGAGTTTCGTTATAGAGAGACTTGACTGTATATTTTTTTCTGTAAAGAAGAATAATGTATTTTTAAAATGATCAACTCTTAAATAAAAATTGTTTCATTAACTTTGTAAAAAAAATTTCTAAATAAAAAAAAATCAAAATTTTACATTATTTAATAAACTAGCTGACCCGCCTGGCGTTGCCCGGGTCCGTATTAACAATATTAAACGAACTTGAAATGTGTATGATTTTATCATTAACTCGAAACATGCAGAAATGCATTGTCTGAAATACGTGGCCACTGACTGTGCGAAAAATCGGTTTAAAAAACAACTAATGTTAAGCTCTAAAAATACTAAAAATGAGCGATGAGAAACGCGAGAGGGAGTATGTATCCAACGACTGCGTGACTTTCGTGTTAAAGTGTTGATATTTACCAAAAATCACTGTTAAGTCACGTAACTAATTATTATTTTTTTCACATAGAAATCCCAAGTTAAATATTTTGAATTTCAAACTAATTATATCACTCTTAAATCCGACTATACCATAAATGAAATCGATACTCGCTGGTAGCTAAAAGGTTGGTATATAGTGTTATAGTTTCAGAGCCATTTAACAAAAGTAAGTGTTATTTTTAATCAAATCATGCGTAATGTTCACTCTGTGGATAAATTCCTAACCGTAAACTTTTGTACCGTAACCATAACCTGCCTGTAACCTAACTTCGACTTAACAGTACCTTATCGTAAATTATAACATAAATGTAACCTAGCCTTCACTTTATTGTAACATATCCTTATTCTAACCATAACATAAATGCAATTTAACTTTAACCTAACTTTAACTTAACCGTGACCTAACGGGAAATTAAATATAATCAAAGACTTACCGTAATGTAATTGCAATCTAAATTTTACCAAACCACATGTTGGTTTCATGTCCATGGAAATTATTTTGTCTTGTTCGGATCTGGTTATGATTAATTAGAACATTTTCGTCGGGTTCAGATTTCGTTCGGTTCAGATTTTAGGTATTTTTTGATATTGAGTTTTGATGTTCGGGTCGTATTCATGTCCATGGAAATTATTTTGCCTTGCTCGGATACAGTTATGGTTCTTTGGAATATTTTTGTCGGGAACAGATTTGGTTCAGTTCAGATTTCGGCTTTTTCTTCAAATGGAATTTTTGTGTTCGGGTTTTCTTGCGTGTTCACGGAAATTATGCTGCCTTGTTCGAATAAGAACATGCTTCACTGGAATATATTTTTTTCAAGTTCAGATTTGGTTCAGTTCAGATTTCGTGATTTTTTCAAAGAAATTTTTAAGGTTCAGATTCGGTTCATGTGAATGGAATTTTTTTGTCTTATTCAGATCCGATTACGAGTCTTTGGAATATTTTTTATCAGATTCCGATTTGGTTCGATTCCAATTTCAGGTATTTTTTCAAATAGAATTTTTAGGTTCGGATCTCGTTCATGTCCACGGAAATTATTTTGTCATACTCGAATCCAGTTATGATTCTTTCGAATATTTTGGTCGAATTTAGATGTGGTTTGGGTCAAATTTCAGGTTTTTTTCAAATCGAATTTTTTATGTCCATAGAAATTATTTCGTCTTGCTTGGATTGGGTTATAGTTCTTTGGAATATTTTTGTCGGGTCCAGATTTGGTTCAATTCAGATTTCGGGTTTTTCTTAAATATAACTGTTGGGTTCAGGTCTTTTTGCATGTTCACGGAAATTATTCTGTCTTGTTCGAATAAGGACATGCTTCACTGGAATATTTTTGCCAAGTTCAGATTTCATTCAGTTCGCGATTTTTTCAAAGACATTTTTTGGGTTCGGATTGTGTTCATGTCCATGGAAATATTTTGTCTTGTTTGGATCCGGTTGCGTTTCTTTGAAATAGTTTTGTCAGATTCAGATATGGTTCGATTCAAATTTCAGGTATTTTTTCGAATGGAAGTTTTAGGTTCGTATCGGGTTCATGTCCACGGAAATTATATTGTCTTACTCGAATCCGGTTATGGTCCTTTCGAATACTTTGGTCAGATTTAGATGTGGTTTGGGTCAAAGTTCAGGATTTTTCAAACGGAGTTTTTTGCGTTTGATTCGGTTTATGACCACAGAAATTTTGTCTTGCTGGGATCGGGTTATAGTTCTCTGGAATATTTTTATCGGTTTCAGATTTCGTTCGAGTCATATTTCGGGTTTTTTTTTAAAGAAAATATTTAGGTTTGTGTCAGATTTCATGCCCACGAAAATTATTTTTCCTTGTTTGGTTCGGGTTATGCTTCACTTGAACATGTTTGCGGGATTCAGAATTGGTTCGGGTCAGTTATCAAATCCATAGTTTTTTCCAAACAGAAATTTTAGGTTAGGGTCGGGTTTATACTCACGGAAATTTTGTGTATCACGGATCGGAGTGTGGTCTGTTTTTTTTTTTTCTCGTTGGGATCGGGTTATGTATAAATTAGTCTAAACATTAAGGTTATAATCAGTTTTGCTACTATTCTTTTTGTGGCTATTTCTGATAGATAATTTACTTTGCTATTTGATAATTTATTATGGTGAATGAATCGTTTGCGGATACAAACAATTGTACGCCAAACAGCTATTTTATTTTTTATTTAAAAACAAATTAAAGCCATATTACAATTTTAAATTGAATAGAACACATTTAAATTTAATCAATGATTAAAAAAAATAAACTCATAGAAAAGTGTTGTATATTTTTTTTTACTGCAACACAGCTAATGACTCATACATTCTAATGTTCGAAATGCCAAAAATATGCGTACAACCATACAGTAAAAAGAAATTAATAGAGTGGCCGTATAATGTCTTGGGGTGACGCAAAAAATGTAACTCTAATATCCGCTACATTTAGTCCAAATAAGCACCAACAAAACCATGTGCTTTGAAGCTCCGATCAATTCAAACTGGTTTAAACCAGTATTTCTTTGTTTTTGTTTTATATCTTTTAACCTGTTATTGAATAGATGACTAAAATTTCGTTTAAAAAATAACGTTTTGTGCCATTATTGCCTGTAATACACGATCAGAATGCATGAATGATACAAATAGATCAATCATAGGCAAGAATTATTTGATTATTTTTATCATATGACTTTGAAATATAAATATAGAAGCATCATTTAAGATTTTGCTTGAAAAATCAACATTCTTTCGTTAATGTCTTAAAATCGTCTGCACACTGAAATCTGGATTTTAGATTAATATATTATTATTTAAGTGTTCATGCATGATTTTAAAAGAATCTTTTCATCACTATATTTTATATATTGACACAATAATTATTAATATGTCGTTAAATCATAAACAATTTTCATCTACGTTATAAAGTATTAAAAATTTCTGAAAAAAAGAGAAAACTTTTAGTAATACAATTTTTTATTTCAAATCATATGTTTTCAATATTTTATTTTATTTTATTTTGACATTTAATTATTTTTAATTTTTCAATTTCAATTATTTTAAAAGCAAACATTTATTTTAATAAATAATATAATAGAAAAAACCATTTAAAAAAATTACTATTTCTTCGTAAAATATGCTTCAGCTGTAATTCACTTCTTCTAATCCGTCTTATTAATACAAAATTCCTTCCTTTTGCTTTTGTTTGAGACATTTAAATTTCAGCGATAAACGGTTTCATATTGCAAACCTTTTTTTTTTTTTTTTTTCGCTTTACTTCGCCACCACCTATCTTTTTCCTCCATGGCGTACAGCAGCTGTGATGAAAAAAAAAATCATCATTTAAACTGACAGTTTGCCAGTCTATGAATTTTAAAGGTCAGTCCCAGCTTTTTTAATTACTTCTGCAAACTTTTATGCAACCAACCAACCATAAGAAAATGAAAGTGAAAAAAGCGAAAAAAAAGAGATTTTTTTATGAAAGTGAGGTTTGGAATTTAATTAATTACTCAGTTAATAAATAGAATTTTGAAATTCTGAGCGTGAGGTGCATCAGGAGAGATATTGGGCTACTCTCAGAAAAAATTTGAGCTTCGTACGTACCGTAGTTTTCGCTAACTATCGCAGACACACACACACACTCACACACACAGAGCGATTTGTTATTTTATTAATATAGATAAAATTATTCATAACTAAAAATTTTATCGCTATAAATACATAAATGTCGTTCATTTTAAGCATACGTATGTGCTTATTAACTAAAAAAAATTTCATAACAATTCATACATATGTTCTCAAGATATCATGCGCGCAATGTCTAAAAACGCAGTTTTTCCAAAACCCGTTTTAAAGTTTTAATTTTTGTAGTTTCCTTTGATAAGGATGCATCTTATTTTTTCTATAACTTCAATTCTAATGGGAATTTTTGCACACGGTTTGTTTTAAAATACTTCTAATGAATGATTTTGTAATAATTAATGAAAATTGAAAAATTGAATTTTGAAGCCTTAAAAAATACTAGACCCTTAAAAAAAAAACAATACTTGACTTACCACTCTGTCAAAATAAGAAAATTCTTAGATAGTCATCCCTCCAACTTTAGATAACAATTCAGACAAGTGAATTATTAAAATGGAACTGAAAATTACAGCGAAAGAAGGACAAAAACATAAGAAACTTCTGCGATTAATCCGTTCCTGAATGCTGTCAACACTCCAAAATAATCTTTTTTCTATCGCTCTGTTGAAATGTATAAAACATAAGTTGCACAATGTTACAAAAAATGTGCTTTTTTCCTCCAACTTTATAATGATTTTATCTTTTTTTTTCTCTTTTAACTTCGGAGATGGATTATCAGCTTATCGAAGAAAGGTATTTTATAAAAAAGGAACATTATGTGATAAAATAGATAACTTTTTCCAAAAGCTTATCTATTTATATATCTATATTATAAAGGCCAAGCGTATCTTTGCGTAACGCATACGTCATTTTGCGAATGGCAACGCTTTCCCATGCAATTTCAGTTTTGCAGTTTTCGCTACTACAAATTTTACATTTCTAAACTTCGCACAATTTACATTTTTCCACCAACGTATAGAGGAAAAAAAAAATTACTTTTAATTGCAATTTGTTTGAAATCTGTGTCTCAATTTGTTTTTCAGACATTAATTTTTTTTATACATTTTAGTACCAATTTTGTAATTGTTGTAACATAATCACTCCATTTTCTCTTAAAAATAAATAAATAAATAAATAGAAATTAAAATGTGTTTACTTTGCAAAAAATACCGTCGGTTATAAAATTTTTGATTTCAGTTTTATTTCGTTTTTCTTCATCAATTAAATGACTTCAAGTTTTGAGTTAAAGTGAATTTAAAATGATCAAATTATAATACCATTTTTAGGTGCGTTCGTAATTATATAATACGTAGCACCTATAGTGGTCGTTCAGTCCGTCCGTCTGTCTGTCTGTCCGTCCGTCCGTCCGTCCGTCTGTCTGTCTGTCCGTCCGTCCGCATATAACAAAGCAAAAACTACCGAACCGAATCGTTTGAAAATTAAAATACATAATTATTACATAATTTTGTCGAGTCATTTCAAATTTTATGAGAATCGGATGCATAGATCAATTACAGGGACAATCAAAAGGATTCCGTTACATTACGGTCAATGGGGAAAAAAGTTTCAAATGCATTTTAACCGTTTGAAATTTAAAACATATAATTATTGCGAGACGAGAATGATAATGGGTTAGAATTTCGCGTGAAATTCTATGATCGTGTCAATTTGGAAAATTTTTTTTTTTTCATTCGCATTCATATCAAACATAAGAGTCTCAATTAAACTTCATTATAATAACTGATCTTTTTTATATTTTGCGATTACATATGCGATTAAACTTCAATTTAAAAAAATTGGAGAGCTGAGTTTTATAGCATTTTGTCAATCTTAGCTTAAAATAAAATTTGTTTGTGAGTTAGACTGATCAATATAAGATGCATTTTATTCTGTAACTTCTGTAATTAATTTTGTAGATTTATTATGAATCAATGAAACAGTTCCTTCGTAAATGTTTTTTTTTTTTTCCGTCGAATTTCGACGGGTTCCACTTTGTGTTTTTAAATGCATTTTTACTTACCCATCATACGTAGTATAGGGTAAGTCTTGCAATCGTTTTGAAAATCGAAAAAAATTTTTTTGACGGATTTACACGTTTTAGATAGTGGAGATTCCGAAAAACATATTTTTAGAAAAAAAATTTTGCCGTCCGTCTGTCTGTCAGTCTGTCTGTAAACGCTCTATCTCCCGAACAAATTGAGATAGAGACTTGAACTTTTGTATGTAGTTAGTATGTAAGAATGGGACGGAGCCTATTTAATATCAGCAACCTCGATTATCCGGAACCATTTTTTTCGGACTCTCGAAAAATTCGTTCTGATGAAAGGTATATAAAAATTTTCGAATTTTTTTTGTTCTAAGGAATGAACGTAAAAGGCAATAAAATAACACACATTTTGCATATAGAACGAAGTCGATCGGATTATTTGTTGCCGAGATATTTGTAATCCTGTTTTCCACATTCTTCGATTTTTCATGACCCTGTATTTCATTCAAATTTCAATTCAGAGGTATATTTTAATTGAAAATGAGACGGTTAATCTGACGCAGTTAATTGTTAGTTTATATCATAATTATTTTTGGAGTTATAAGGATGTTTCTTTTACGCAGTTTGGTACTACTTGAGTAGTACGGCATTTTATATGATTTGTCGAAATTGGTACATCAGAAATTCATTATTAGAGCAATTCTATGTATATTAACAATATTTAAATTTTGTTTTGGAATTGCAATGCATTGTATAAATAGTTTTCACATGTTTTATTTTCATATGCCTATCCATGATGGGTAAGTATTACGGTGGCCCCCAACGACTAGTTTTTTCTGTTTTCCAAAGAATTAAAAATAAATGTGGGATGCATCATTTGATTCGCCAGTAAGCGACTGTCCATAAATGATGTCACCAGTTTTTAGGGTTTCGTTCATCTGGCGAAACCCTATTCGTCTCTGTCCTCTGTCTGTCCGTCACAGAGTCCGTACACAAAAACTACATATGCCAGAGAGATCAAATTTTGTGTACTTACAGCCGAATATCTCTTGTCATACAACAAATCATAAAATTTTGAAAAAGACTATTATTTTAATTTAAATATTGTTTTTTAAAATCATGAGTTCTTGTTGTTGTTTTTTCTCTTCTAATTGTTGCCATGCACACAAAAAATAAATATAAAATAAATAAATATAAAAATTACTTCATTTTTTACCCTTTACTTTTAAAAGAGATGCAGTACTTCTGATGCCACAATTACAAGATTGGTATAACGTACTACAAAAAAAAAAAAAATAAATAAATAAAAAATAAATAAATAAATAAATAAATAAATTAATATCTCAAAATCCCTGTCGGCTTGGCCTATAGGCGGAGGTAGATTTCGAAGAGTGCTCATTTCAACATCAAAAAATAAATATGATTAGAGATAAATCCAGTTTAACAATTTTATTTGGCTGCTTTTGAAAATTTTTTAATTTATTTTTATGTAGGAACTGTTTTTTATCAAAATCATCTTACGCGAAATTCGGCTCAAATGCCCATTGTGACAACATATTTTGAAAAATATATTGACTTTATTATTAAAAAATCAACTAATACGTAAATTATATAGTTCCTAAATAACAAAAAACTGTCAATTGAATGCTTTTGAGAGCAAAATCGAATTTAAAAATGAGTCATAAAATAACCAATTTGTTATTTGAATACATCCTCAATTCTTAAATCATGATCGCTTTGGGAAATTTTGTGCGAAGTGCTCACTTTGACAGCTTTAAAAATATATATATTTAACCTTTATCAAAAAACTGACAAATACGGCATATTACACAGTTTCTAAATAACAAATAACTGTCAATGGAATGCGTTTGAAAGCAAAATTGAATTTAAAAATCAGTCATAAAATAACCAATTTGTTATTTTAACACATTTTCAATGCTTAAATCATGATCGCTTTGGGAAATTTTGTGCGAAATGCCGACTTTGACAGCTTTTTTAAAAAATATATTTAGCCTTTATCAAAAAATCGACAAATTTTCACATTATATAGTTCCTAAATAATAAAAAACTGTCAATTGAATGCGTTTGAGAGCAAAATTGAATTTAAAAATGAGTCATAAAATAACCAATTTGTTATTTGAATACATCCTCAATTCTTTAATCATGATGGCTTTGGGAAATTTTGTGCAAAGTGCCCATTTTGGCAGCCTTTTCTGAAATATATTCTACCTTTGTCAAAAAACTGACCAATCTGCCACATTATATAGTTCCTATATAAGAGGATCTGTAAATTGGATGCGTTTGTGATAAAAAATGGATTTAAAAATGAGTCAGAAAAAATGCAATTTGTTATACTTCCTCAACTTTTTAATCATCATCATTTTGGGAAATTCTGTTCAAAATACCGTTTTTGCCAATCTTTTTTGAAAAATATTCTGGCTTTATCAAAAAACTGGCTAATACGTCATATTATACAGTTCCTAAATAGGAGGATCTGCCATTTGGATACGTTTAAAATCAAAAGTGAATTTAAAAATGATTCAGAATATAAGCAGTTTGAATTTGAGTTTTTTTCTCCAACTCCTATTTTTGTTTAATTTATTTTTGCTATAAGAATTGGTCTTATGAAAAACTTGTTAATATAAAAGTCATAGATATTATTGAGAAGATGTAAAATAAATTTAATTAGATTTGATTGCTTAAGAATTGACTAAGTCATGGATTTTTTTCTATTTCCACCCCCCCCCCTTTTTTTCTTTTCGTTTTTAATTTTTTTCGTCGGTAAAAGTTGTTCCTATCAAAAACTTGTAAATACAAAAGTTTTAGATAATTTTGAGATCATTTATAAAAAATTTAGTTGGATTTGATATCTAATAAATTGACAAAGCTATGATTTTTTTCCTCCCAAAAACTCGGTTTTTTTCGCCCTTTGAGTCCATATTTAACTTTATCAAAAATCTGCCATGCATAAACTTTTGGCCCATTTTTAGAAGTAATATAAACTTTAAACTGATTTGATATCTATATTAATTTAGAAGTTATCGCGTCTTTTCTGTTTTCACAAAAACCCTCCTAACTTCCACCTCCTTGGTCCGATTTTGCCCATTAACGAACTCGACCGAGATGTTATGCCTCTTGATTTTATGTAAAAGTTTGAAGAAGATCTGAGCATAATTATAGAAGTTATCGTGTCCAGAAGAAAGTGATATACACCGATAGATAGATAAATAGATAGATAGATAGATAGATAAACTTTTTTACTAATGGTAGTTTTGGGGTCTAGGGGTCGTTATCGGCGTAGATCTGCAAAAATTTTTCAGAAATTCCAACATGGGAGCGATCGCAATAGGTAGTATTTCAGAAGAAATCTACCTAAAAATAAATTAAGATACAGCATTTAAACAAAATGCATTTAAAAGTAAAATTTTCCCCTCTATACGATGGTGTAAAAATTGAAAATATGCGGTATTTTGAAGCTTAAAAATTTGCAGTAGTGTAAATTTCAAAATTGAAATTTCATTTCTTCTAATGGTTGCACACAATTTTAAACAAAATGATTATGTATGTAACATAAATTAATGGATTAAATAGATCACGTAAAAAAACGTGCTTATTTGTTTTTATTTCATCATATTAAAACATATTTATCATCTATTCTGACATGCAAAATGAAATATTTTTTATAATTTTTAAATTATTATTCATTTAAATTAAGAGCCGCCTCTGGTGACCAGTTTGGTCTCCGTTAAATTTATGCTAAGCTTTGCAATATTTTACTTTTATTCATAATTTTATTTACTTGCATACCTTCATTAAATCTGCAGATTCTGATAGAGAAATCAAAAAATCTATGCAAAGGCAACATTTAGGTAAAGAATTTAATATTCTAAATTCTGGTTGGCGCGATTGGCGGAAAAATCCCAAAATAGCGCCAAAAAACCGCTTTTCCTTTGTTAATTTAATTAACTAATGAATTTTGAAGGAGATATAAAACGAAACCCTCTGTGAGATCTCCGATCACACTTACCCATTTGCTATTACCCATCTCGTTGCTATTAGATGCCTGCTGTTAAAAAAAGTCAGTTTGTGATTTTTTTTTTAAATAAAAAAATGTAAACACTTAATTTTTGGTTACTTGGAGATAATTGCGGAAAGTTAAATCAACTTAAAGAATAGAAACACACACACACACAAAAGACGATTAATTATGAGATTATATTATCCAGAGAATGCAGATTTTGTCACTAAAATTGAAATCTCAAACCAAAAAGAGAGACATTCAGTTTATGTAGACGATAAAATCAATATCATGTCAAATTGCTTCAAATTTGTTTTGAATCAGATTACGATAGGAATTATGTTTCATTATTTTTTAAGGATTCGTAGTGCAACCTACTTTATAACAGGGAAAGTATCCCCGTTTGTGGAAAGGGAACAAGGAAACTTTGCAAAAAGATTATCAGTCGAAAACATTGATATTCTGTTTCATCTGCAAGTTGTCTTAATATTAATGAAAAAATATTTCCTCCATTTTTACATAAAAATTACTTAGCTTAAAACAATGGATGCGTTTTAGAAGAAACGAAATTGAAACGAAGAATAACACAGGTCAACACAAATCTGGGGTTTGTAGAATAACAATTTTTTATTAGTAAATCAATCACGGCAATCACAGATATGACATTAGTGTTTTGCTGTCATATCTAGTTTTTTCACCAAAACAAAACTAGCTGGATGTGCCAATCCCAAAACTTTCTTCTATCTCATACGTACATTTTAATATTTAAAAAAATAGTTACTCATTTTAATACTTTAATAATTTTAATTCAATACCATACCAACTTCGATTTTCATCTTAAATTTCTACTTCAGTCAATTAGTCGGAGTAAAACCGAATTCCCGTCTCTGCACGAGCCAATGGACAATAGAATGATAGGCAGATTTTTTTTTTCCCAAATTCAGGGAGGACTTACTTGCCTTACCCAAAAATAATTATTTACAAAAAATTTAGTTCAGTTCTAGAACTAACTTGATAGACTTTTAGGTGGTGCAATATTGAAAATGGCATAAAATTCGCTATTGCAGCGCCCCCTTTCGGTGGATTTTTCAAATTCAGGGAGGGCCAACTACCCATAGTCATACACTTACACAAAAAATTTGGTTCAATTCGATGCATAACTTCATGTACTTTTGTTCGGTACAATATTGAAAACGGCACAAACATCGCAATTGCAGCGCCCCCTTTCGGCGAAATGTTTCAAATCTGAAGGAGGACATGCTTTCCACAGCCAAAAGCATTCACAAAACATTTGGTTCAATTCTATGCATAACTTCATACACTTTTTGGTGGCAGAATGGCGACATACGGACACACACGAGCCACACGGACAGACAGACATTTTGTAAAAACATGTTTTTTTGGAATCTCTGACCCCTAAAACATGTAAGTCTGTCGAAATCCGGAAGTCAAAAAATGTTTCGATTACAATACTTTCTTCTATTGAAGATAGAAGAAAGTAAAAAGAAGGGGGTGTTTATTAATAAAATTAATGTGTAATATTTATTAAATAAAAAAAATCTTAATAAATACAAAAGTTAATTTCTTCATAAAATGATATTAATAAATGTAAAATACAATGCTGCGCTAAAGGATGTGAAAATAAATGTAGATGGCATTTTTTATGAGTTGATATTTGTCTGACAAGGCGCAATTTTCTGCCGGGCATTTGTAGTGAAAGCATGCATGTATTTTGTTCGTTTATCGATATCTTAACTTTTGTTTTGTCAGTTTCTTAAGAATAAAAATTTATTCGCTTCAGGAGCAGCATATTCTTGTTATAGAATTCGAGAAAAAGAATTTACTAAGTATTTTTCCCAAGAAAATCACTTGTATACTGTACAGATATTCCTGAACTTATGAGTCATTTATTTTGCACACCTGATCATGAAAAATTTCAGTGGAGATTATTTATTAATGCTAGTAAAAGAAGTATAAAAGGCAGGGTTCGTTGATTTAATTCAGCTTGATTTTATTCATGATTTAAATCACGATTTAAATCGATTGTTTTTTTTAAATCATTGATTTAAATCAGTTTTTCTTTACAGTTATTTTTCAATAAATTTAAGATGTAAACAAACATATGTACTTTTTAATGTAATTTTATATAATACAGATGATCAAACAGTTTTAGAATGGTAAAGCTCAATCTTTGTCAATAAGTAAAATACAATATAAAATTTGGAAAAAAATGCTTTCAAAATAATCTTGCCACAGTAAGGAAATGTAAGCAGAAATATATTAAATATTGGAATATTTAGTTATTGGTATTTAGGAAAACTTCTGCAAGTTGAGATAAAATAAAACTATATGACTTAGTGTGCTCCACTTCTTGGTGATGCCTATTATATTAAAGTTTGACCAAAATCTGAACCATTCAATGATTTTTTGTTTGAATCTAACATAGTATATCTCAGCCTTTTTAGAATGGTGGAAGATAATGTATTTGTTAGAGTTATTTAAAAGTCTGATACTCAAAAACTTATACAATTCATGATCAAATTACTTTTTACTGCAATAGCATCTACTTCAGTGGAACAAATGTTTACTGTCTTTGGTTTGGTGCATTTGAAAAGTAGAAATAGAAGTTGTTAAACTTGTTTTCCTGTACCAGCACTTTAACAAAATGAAAGTTAATAACTTAATTTACTATTAATTTTCAAATTTGTTTAAAATTCTTATGTGCTGCAGTTATTTTAATTTTAACTTAAATACTGAAGATAGAATTGATTTTTGACATTTGATTAGTACTTTTTCATGCATTTTGTGTAATAATTTTTTTTCCATAGCCTAAAATTTTACCTCTGAATCATTTATGTAAATTGTGTAATATTAATAATACATATTGATAATATTTATAACATGCATGTGTGTGCATGTATAATTTATATTTTATAAATTAAAACAAAAGTTATAAAAACAAAAACACTGTGTGAGATTTTTTTTTAAGAATTAAAAAAATCTTATTTAAATCAAAAAAATCGATTTAAATAAAAAAATCGATTTTCTTTATTTTTATTTAAAAAAATCACGAACTCTGATAAAAGTGTCTTACTTAATAATGGTAATTGTCGGACGTTTCCTCTTAGCCCGCAAAACTTTGAAGAAAGTCCGTAGTAGTTATAGCTGCCACCACCGATATTATTAGGCGATATCAGTCACCCACTGTGAGGATTGTGTAAATAAATACCAACGCTGTCAATTAACTAAATTAACAGTTTATTTATATAAGAAGGAGGGAGGATTGTACTTTGTGCTTATATATAACTAAATAAGTAAACAACGTTCAAGAGCACAAATATTATAAAATAAAAGATGTTAAAAGCATACATGTTTCGGGACTTCTTAAGTCCCATCATCAGTGCTAAAAGTGTAAAATGTAAAAGAAAGTCACATCGCAAAATAACTCGTGTAATTGAGCTCGCCGCTCAGGCGAACTGACTAGGAAACGTCGCAAAGCAACAGTAAAAACAAGCTGGCACGCGCACCCAGCTTGACCATTTACACCAATCATCTGTCACATCCTACTGGAACGAGTCCAAATCAAAGAGAACAGGAGGGGGGAGGGGGAGTGAAATTATAGGAATGGAAACCAGACACCACAAAATCTTGGAGTACTGGACATGTCATTAACTAAGTTATTAGAATTTCTCCATATATGATAAGCTTCCCAAAAGTCTAAATCATAAACAGATGAACAATATTGTATTATTGAAGCTTCAGAAAATTTAAAGTTATTCATTGGACCAGCAATGGCTGGCGATAGCGGAACGTTTTATATCACAATTTCTAACGTTAGCACTGTGCTCTCCCACACGCTTTTTTAAGGTACGCTTCGTCTGACCTATGTACATTTTATCGCATTCGCAAGAAATCTTATAAATGCCCCCAATGTAAAAAACACACTCGTTACACTCGTCTACACTCGTTAGATTAAGTTTACCGGAGATCGATTTCGAATCTCCCAACACATGGGTTCTCAGCCTGCAGAAAGTTCTTAAAAGCATTTTTAGAATGTTTTCTGTTTATGCCAACTCCGGGTGTAGTGGTATTGGCATAAAATATATCCTGTATAGGTTCAGAGACTGTCACCATTAATTTGCAATCATTACTTTTATAATCGGTTTATTATTTACTTAGCTTGCGCAAAAATCGTAATTAAAAAAAATTTTGAAAGCTTTTCGCTCATTCTCTTTACTTTATAGATTTTAAATTCCATTTATTTCCGACTGTTTTTAGAAGGCATTTATATTTTATAAATAACTACCATGCCATATTGAAAGTTTCTATTCTTTTAGTATCACAAAAATTATAATGTAAAATGTTTTTTTTTTTTTTTTTCTTTTTCTTAATCTTTTGGTGGTAGGGCACCAACGTAAAATATAATTTATGTGTGATGAAGTTATACCACCACTTATTCGCAACCAATTAAAAAACAGTTTGGTATTTTATAATCGTAAATTTTAATAGAACGATTTTAGGGCGCTTTCCGCTCACTTCATCGTTTTAAATTTTGAATTTTCTTTTGACGGTTTTTAGAAAGAAATTGCAGCGCTTTAAATAATTGATATGCCAAAATTTCAAAATGTTAGAGCCTCAATTCTACGAAAAACGCAGTTTAGTTCATCTTTGCTCTGTTAATTCCCAGATGTAGTTACTATAACATAAAATATAGCCTATGAAAGAGCAGAGACTGTCACTATCATTTTGCAACCACTACTTTTGAAATCGGTTTAATATTTTCTGAGGTTACGTAGAATTCGCAATTTAGAACGTTTTTAATGCGTTTTCACCCTTTTTAAATTTCGAATTTTTCCAAAGGTGTTCTTTGAGAGAATTTACATCTTATAAGTAATTAGCGTGCCAAATTTTAAATTGCTTGTCTCAGTAGTATCGCAAAATCACAATTTAGAACGTTTCTTGCTCCTACTTTCCGCAGGTGGTTGCACACTGTTGTGAAACAGAAACCATTTTGGAGCAAGGACTGTAAACGCTTTTCGCGCATTTTCATCCCTTTTCAAATTTTGATTCTCTTAAGAAATGATCTCAGAGATCATTTATATCTAATAAGTAACTATCATGCCAAATTACATGAATCTAGGTCCTTCAATTATATAAAAATCGCATTTTTAGAACGTTTTAGCTTCTGCACCCCAATCACATAATAAAACGTCTAAAGTTTTTTTTTAAATTATTAATTTAATTTAAAATTTATTAAAAAAGTATCGTACATTAAAATCTTTTTAACTCGAAATGTTAGTTGTAGAATTTCATTTTTTAAAAAAAATAAACAGAAATATATAAGCTCTTTGATTTAGCCTTTTTTAAAATATAATTTTAAATAAAAATAAAAATTATTACTAAAAAAATGATGTAGCTTTAAAAAAAATCATATTTTTAAAAGCAAATATTTTTTCAAATTTGCTGGATCAAAATTAAATTTAAACAACTGAAAAAGACATGTTCCAAGTTTGAACCATTTATATTTAACGGTTATTGACTTATAACAATTTAAATAGGAAACATTGTGAAAATATCCATCATGAAGAAAAAAGCATTTTCACAAGAAGTCGTTTCCGTAACAACAATTGCTTGAAAGCTAGATTTTAAAAATAAACTAAAGCGAAAAAAAAATAACAATATTTTCTGTTCCAATTAAAATAGAAACGTGATTTAAATATAATTTTAAACAAAACAAAAAAAAGCCCCCCCCCCTTTTTTTAGAAAATTTGAAGAGTTTTGTGTCTTGGATTCCTTTAACAAAAGTATATATAATTCTTTCAAATGAATACCGTGATTCTGCTCTCGACATCTGTTCTATATCTTTTAACGAAATAAAGCATATGAATGCACATTAATTAATTCAACAAGAAATTTATTTAATATTACAAATTCATAATATAACACATTAGCGTAACAAAGTTAATTTATAAATATAAAACAAAGTTTAAAACGCCAGATCATGCTATCTTTGAGCAGACTCGTTTCGCCAACCTTTAGCGTACCCTGTTCAGAGCAAAGAATAACGGAAATTTATCCAATTTTGTGGGAAAGAAGCGGATTCAAGTGAGAAATTCAATAATAAATAAGAAAACATAAAAATACGGGTACCAACCAATAGTAAAATAGTACAAGCAATGCAACCAAAAGTGAGAAAAATTTTGTTAGTAATCAAGTAAAAGAGAAGATTTTATGTAATACTATTACAATTCTCTTTCCAATTCAGTGCAAAGTATAACTGAAATTTTCTTAATTATAAGAAGAGAAGCGGATTCAAGTAAGCAGTTCTTTAAGTAATAGAAAAAGAAAAAAATACGAGTATCAGCCAATAGGAAAACAGTATAGGTAATGCAACTAAAAGTGCGAAAAATGCAAGTAGTTAGTAAGAAAAAGAGGACTTGGTGTAATACTATTACTATTATCCTATTGGCTGTTATTCGTATTTTCCTGTTTTCTTAATAGGTAATGAACTTCTCACTTAAATCCTCTTCTCTCCTATAATACTAATTGAATAAATTTCCGTTATTCTTTGCCCTAAGGTTGCCGAAACGAGTTCTGTTCGAAATTTGCATATTTTGGCATTTATAACGTTGTTTTAAATTTTTGTTTTACTGCTTAAAGTGTCATGATACTAATTATATACAGTTAATTGTCCAAATAATTTACATTATGATTATGATCCCAAGCAATGGCTTTTACAATTTCCGACATACATGGATGAGCCGAGAAAGATTCGGCCAGGCCTTCCGCAACTTAGACTTTCTTCAAAGAAGGGCAAGACTTAAGGAGGGAAACAATACCCACACGCGTGACACAATCTCCTCGGAGGCAGATCGTTTCTAATTGAGGAAATACCGACTCGCCAAATCTTAAATCCTTGTCATTTAAATTAACCAAACATATATATAACTCTTTTAAATGAACTCCATGTTTCTGCACAGCTTGGAATGTCCTGGAACCAATCCATGTGCCACCCAGATTTAACACATGCAACCCGGTCAGGAAAGAACCGTTATCTTGACACCAGGAATTGTTTACATCCGTGCCGTACAAACACAGCTCGTTCAAGTGAGGCATTATTGAAAATGGAGGCCTGTTGAAACGTTCGACTTTGCTACACGAGAGGTCCAAAATTTCAATATTCGAAGTAAATACAAATTCTCCTTTTGCATGACAGCCCACAAAGCTAGAGCGATGAATTGCCAGATTCTTTACATTCGGTAAAAAGCGAGCGCATAAAGTTATAACGGAATTGAGGCTGCCTAATAATTCACAATCCGTCAAAATCATTGCTTCGAGATGAGGACATTTTTCTTGCAGTCTCGTACAGAGCTTTTCGAAATCCAGCGGATTGGTCCAATTTTTATATTCGGCGAAATCTAATCGAACTGACGTCACACAAGAGGGTAAGATATCGAAGAAAGATTCAGGTATAGTGAAAGTCGGGGATTCATGTGATGGCGAAAACTTCACTTTCACCTTCCTCCACAAAACTGGACTCTTTGTCAGCGCGTTCCACTTCCTGCATACCCTGAAATAAGAGAAGAAAATGCAAACATGAAGATACCGCTCTTTTCAAATATCTCGCTCAAATTTTAATATTTTTACATGATTTTTTTTTTTTTTTTTTTTTTTTGGCATAGGATATCTGAGGACGATCTACAACCGGGCTAGTTTTTACTTTTCCGATTTTGCTAATATATTTTTACTTTCTTCTATCTTTACAAGAAGAAAGTATTGGATTCATGAAAATTTTCGACTTCCGGTTTTCGACGGATTTATACGTTTTAGAAGGTCCTGAACACGTTTTGACTATTTTTAGAAAATGTCTGTCTGTGAGTCTGTTTGTCTGTATGTGACAAAAAATTTGTAGGCGCTCTATCTCAAGAACTAATGCTCGAAATTTAATAAAATTTTATATTCAGTTAGACCTTGATATGAATTAGTGCCTATTGGTTTTTGGTGAAAATTGGCCTGCAAGTGGCGCTGCTATACTACGTTTTTCATGATTTTTAAGATTGCTATATCTCAAGAACTAATGCACAGAATTTCACCAAACTTCAGATTCTGTGACGCGTTGATATACATAGACGCTGATTAAGTTTTGGTGTAAATTGGCCAGCAGGTGGCGCTGCTATGCCATGTTTTTCATGATTTTCATGATAGCTATATCTCAAGAACTAATGCACAGAATTTCACCAAACTTCAAATTCCGCGATACCTTGAGATACATAGCCGCTGATAAGGTTTTGGTGTGAACTGCCCTATAGGTGGCGCTGCTATGCTACATTTTGCACGATTTTTTTAATATTACGGTAGTTTCAATTTAAGAACCGGTTTAAACCGGTTTTGAAAATTAAAGTAGTTTTAAAAAAATCTGAAATCAAAACTGAAAAAGTAAAAACTAGGGAGGTTGTGGATCATACTCAGCTATCTTCTGAAAAAAAAATCCTTTAAAAATATTAAAATTTGGATGAAATATTTGAAAAGAACGCCCCCATAGACTTTACATTATCATCTGGGTCTTTTTCTGTGCCTAGTGTTGTGCCAGAAGATGAAAACTTGAGGCATATATACACAGTAATCCCTCAGCATTCTCCAGTTTTCATTATTCGCAAAAATAAACAAGTAAGAAAAACCATGCGTTGAGCATAGATTATGAGATACTTTACAACACTTCCTGAAATCTTTAAGAAAACTTCATTATTTGGGGAAATAAGGCTACTTTCTATAGCCAAATATATATTCCAATACTTTTGAACAGCCCTACATTTGATCTATTTGATTGATATGCATACTACATAATGGGGAAGTTTAGTTTAGCAGGAAAACTTGTAACTAGTTGCAATTTCCTTTACAGCAATTTATACAAATAGAAGGAAACATCCTTGAATACTTTTGTTTAGCCCTATAGTTTACCTGGTATTTCTTTATTACACACCAGTATTTAGCTAAAATTTAATTCAAACTAAAACACTCTTAAAACTGTTGAAATCACATTCTCGGAAATTATTATTCATAGGCGCTTATTTATCCAATTCTTTGTGTGGGCCTATATATCATTTTATCTCTATTTTACAAACATATCTTAGTAAAGTTAATGCAGATCAGCATCAAAATGCATAACTTATTTAAAAGCACCTTTAAGTAATTTACGCTAATATTCAGTAACGTTTGCGAGCTCTTTTGTTTAGCCCTGTACAGGGTTATTTGGTTTAAACCAAATGGTTTTTTTTTTCTTTTTTTTCCAAATGTTTTCATTTATTTTACACGTTATTAAAAATTATTCTTTATTTAATTATAATTCTTTTCGAAAATACATATGTATGAAAAAATCAAGTAAAAACATCTTGTAAAATAAGTCTATTGTCACCTTGCATTTTCTTAAAAATAACAATTATGAAGTCGGTATAAATCATTTCGCATCTTAGATAAAACAGCAGAAACAATATTAAAATATTTAGGGATGCACCGAATAGTGATTTTGGCCGAATACCGAATGCCGAATATTCGGCCGACAGGTGAACCGAATACCGAATATTCGGCGAGCCGAATAGTAATTGTTGTGCCGAATACCGAATATTCGGCCAGCCGAATAGTTAACTATTCGGCCGAATACCGAATATTCGGCTTTCCAAATACTTTTTATATTTCAAAATTTAAAGGTATTAAAATGTTACTTTTTAAAACAGTTTTATATAATATTTAATAAAAGAAACTTATATTTTGATAAACAAGAGCATTTAGATTTGATAAATAAGATTTAGATAAATAAGAGTATTCAGTATTGAAAAAAATCTGGCTTGAGTTATTTAAGAAGCGCAATTATGAAACTTTAATTAATAAAATTTTCTATGAATCAAAACAAACATTTTAAAATCAAATAATGAAAAAATGGCCGAAGAAAATTTTTACAATCTGATAATTGTTCTTTTTAAATAACTCAAGGCAGATTTTTTTCAATATAAAGTACAAATACTTTCAACTTAATTCTGAATAAAGGTATGTTTGGCTCATAGTTCTTTTCTTATGAATGGTGGTATTTTCCACCCTTCCCATCATATCATATTTTACAGAAATCAAAGCATGTGAGTTGAAAATATGTTATCTTATTTATTATTAATGTAATAAACGAACACACAAGTTTTGATCTAGGGTGAGATGAAATACAATGTATGACTCAATAAGTTGATTATGATTATGGTTTCATGAACAAAAAATTGTCTGCTTTGATAGCTATTACTAATCTCAATTTTTTGTTTTGTTTTAAAGGACTTTTGGGGAAAAGCAAGAAACAGATTATTTACTAAACAAAAATTAGAAACTTGTATCAGCACATAATTTATTCCTAAGGAGAATCCTAATAAATCACCATTTTAATCCTTCTCATGGTTAATTTTCTTAAGTTATACTTTACAAACAGCAAATAAATAATGTAAAAACATTCTATTTTATTTAAAAATGATTTTGTTTCTAATTATTTTAAATATAAATTAAAAAATTGACAGCTAAAAGTAGAAATAGTGAAAAGTTTTTAAAAGGTTTTATTAAGTATTGGATTTGGCCGAATACTTTGATATTCGGCAGGTCGAATAATTTCATATTCGGCCAAGCCGAATATTCGGCTCAACCGGATAGTTTAATATTCGGCCTAACAGAATATTCGGTAACATGGCCGAATAGGCCGAATACCGAATAGATACCGAATATTCGGTGCATCCCTAATATTTATAACACCAAATATTACCAGAATCTATATTATAAAGGCCAAAAGTATGCGTAACGCATACGTCATTTTGCGAATGGCAACACTTTTCCCTTGCAATTTCGGTTTTGCAATTTTTTCTACTGCAAATTTTACACTTCTAATCAACGCACATAATTTTTACACCGTCGTATATAGAAAAAAAAATTTAAATGCAAATTGTTTGAAAGCTGTATCTCAATTTATATTTGAGATATTAATTTTTTTTTTTTTAATTTTTAGTACCAACTTTGTAATTGTGGCAACAGAAACACTCTATTTTCTCTTAAAATTGAAAGAAAAAAAAAAGAAATTAAAATGCTAATACAATTTTAAAAAATCTTGTTTTATAAAATTCGGTGAATTTCGGGTTTATTTAGTTTAATAGTTTGGATAATTGAGTTTTATAGTATTTTGTTAATTTTAGCTTAAAATAATATTTGTTTGGGAATTAGCCTGGCCAATATAAGATGTATTTTTTTTACTGTAACTAATTTTGTAGATTTATTATAAATGAATGAAACAGTTCCTTCTGAAACATTTTCTTTCGTCGAATTTCGACGGGTTCCACCTCACATTTTTAATGCTAAAGACAGAATTGTAAACAATTTTGATTAAAAAAAATTCAGTAAATATATATAGGACAGTTGCACCATAAAATTTAACTAATAATAACACATTGCTCAGTGGTGCACAAAACAGGAATTTTAATATACATTTGTACATATTAAAATAAAATAAAACTTTCAACGTTTCGCACCGTCTTCTGCGGGCGTCTTCAGGAAAATATGAAATGGAAGGACTACGTTTGCATCTTGTTCGAGAGATAATATTTCTACTAAATTAAAAACTAAATGAATTAAAATTTTAAAAAATGTTGCCAATTACACATGAGTAAAAATTAAAATATTGCAAGGAAATAAAAATTTTAAGGTTTTATGATGTTATGCCATATTTTTGGTATATTGTAGGATAAATTATCGTTACATGGTTTATTTTCTCGTGCTATGATTTCGATGGATTCTCTTATTTTACCTTGAACTGGGTTATTGCATGGAACTATCATTTTGGCTTCCTCAAAATTAATATGGCAACCCTTGTTCGCCAAGTAGAAGCGAGCAAGGGCAGTATTCTGTTTATATTGTTCTATATCTCTGCGATGTTCTTTAATTCTAATTAAAAGTTTCCGCGTTGCCATGCCGATGTAGACTTTTTTAAGATTATTAGATAAAGTGATGGGGATTTCATAAATACCAGATTTTCGATCTATTGGAATTTTGTCGATTTGTTCACCACTGAGCAATGTGTTATTATTAGAAAAAAATCAGTGTTGGTCAGTGCCATCATGTCATGATTACGTAAAACATATTTTTGGAAAAATTTGGTCCGTGGATGTGAAAAGGCTCACTGTCCCTGGTCTAAATCATGTTAGTATGCATGTAAAATGCAAAGTGCATGTGTTTATGAACATATCTGAAGCTGTAAAGAGTTTAGTTTGAAAATTGAAAGCAATGGTATTATAACGCAGCTTAGAAAAAATGCCTATGTAGTTTGATGGCTGTTTAAATTCTTTAGTGGATGATAACATTTATAAAACGACAATCCATTTTAAGATCAGTGTTTTCTTAGCCTTAAAAAGCTGTTAAATAGGCATTTTTGTTTATTTTACTGACACCAATAGCCTTGTGAAAGTAGATTATATTTATGAAACTACATCATATATTTATTTATAATACTAGTAATCAAAAGATTATTTGTTAAGATTTTAAAGGAACAATATTTCACTTTTGAACATTTTATTTATGACACATAAACACATAGCTTTTACTAAAAAAAGTTTAAATTTTAAATGATTTCAATTTTCTACATAACTGATTACATATTAAATAATTTCACTGATCAAAATTACTTTTAAATCAAATTATATTACTTGTATATCCAGAAACGTTTGTTTTTATCGATAAATAAGCACATATAATAAAAAACATATCTAAAAAAAACCGGTTTAAATAAAAAAAAATTGGTTTAAACCAAATAAACTGGGTTTTCGGAAAAAAACTAGCCCTGTATATGAGATGTATTATTTATACACACCATATACAATATGCATATATTTAGCGAAAATTAAAAGAGCATATCATAATTAAAGTGCATTTCATGCCTCCGTCAGCCATCATCGGATACATATACAGTACTTCGGGAAAAATATACTATTTGAAATCTTTTGTGAGTCTTTGTAAATGCTATGCACTTCGTATTATGCATGACTATATCGCACAACTTATATTAAACCTCAACGACGTATATCAATTTTATTATTCATAAAATAGTTTAATATAAATAAAATATGTCGCACACAATTCCCCCCCCCTCCTTATCATTATATAATGGAATTCTTTTGTGTTGCCCTGCAAATGAATAATAGCCACATATTTTACAGAATGTACATTTTAGTGCACTTCGTAAATGCATATAAATTTTAGCATGTTTGACAGGATGCAACATCTTTAAAATTCATTTGAAAATATTTTTTCCCATAAGCCGTTGTGTAACGGTGATCTTTTTGGTTGTCCTTGTAAATAAACTAATCAAGCTAAAAACTTAATTTGAAACAGGATTACTAAGGTAAACATCAATAACATCCAAAAATTTCAATGCAATCCAAGTATATTTACGGAAGTTAGAGCGCGGACAGATGGCCAGACAAACCGAATGCATAAACATTTTCTAACTTTATTAGAAAGTGTTAAAAAGGAACTATTTCATAAGAAAATATATTAGTAATGTATTTAGTAACAATAAGGTGGAGAAGTACGTATTTTTTTTACTATGATTAATGAAAAAAAAATTTATTAATTACAAATTGAAAAATAATGTTAAATAACATGGTTTAGTAATACCCTACTTTTTCCCAAAAAATAAAGTTCTATCATTTATATAAGGTCTTGGACACATGCATTTAAAAGATTCACTTTCTTTAAAATTATTAATATTTTTAAGACAGGGTGCATTTTGTCACTTTTTAAGGGGTCCTTAAAAATGGCTTAGAAGTTCACAATTAATTATAAAAATTAACGAAAGCTGCAAATAAGTAATTTCATTAGTAATTAGCATAAAAAGTAACTAGTCGTTGGGGGGGGGGGGCTACCGTAATACTTACTCATTATAGATATAAATAATATAAAATATGAAAATAAAACGCGAGTAAACTATTAATGAAATGCATCCCAATTCCAAAATAAAATTTAAACGCATTTTTAAATAGTTTTCATACACATTGTCAGGTTCTGAGATTACCTCTGCTAAAGATTGAAATTTCCGTTGTTTCTCTACCTTAATCTCTTGTGTAGTGTACTGACTGTGTACTAGAATTTTCAAGGTGACATTCTTTCTTTGTTGAAGGGAGAATTGACAGGTAATCCTCTACAGGTGGTGAATGAGAAAGGGGAGATTGCTGAGAGGCGTGTTCATCCGTCAGGGATGTATGTGGATGATAAGCAAACAAGCAACATGTCACTAATCAAGAAAGGAATGTGGAATGTGTCCAATGAATAAGCTCCAAAGGGGATTGACATTGAGGAAACAGTGATTTGAGAAGAGCAAGTCTTGTCTCAGATGGGAGGAGTTAGTTCGTATCTGGGCTCGTACCTAGAGAGTAGTGTAGGACCAAGGTCCTGGTGCGTAGTGTTCTGGGCCGGATATCGTAGGCCGAGTATCCATGCGTTGGGAGATTCGAAGTTGATCTCCGATAAAGTGAATCTAACGTGCATTGATTGTGAGGTGGAAGGTGTAATTTGAATAGTACACAGCCAAATCTTTACTGTATTTAATTTAATGTTGAACCGGATCACCTATATCCGAGTTGTAATTGTATGTAATTGTAGATAGCGTATTTAGTGTGTACATATATTCTAAATAAACTGTTAATTCAGTTAATTGACAGCGTCAGTGTTCATTTACACAATCCTCACAGAGGGTGACCGATATCACCTAATAATATCGGTGGTGGCAGCTATAAATACCACGGACTTTCTTCAAAGTTGTGCGGACTGAGAGGAACGTCCGACACACATAGTAATGCTCTATTAATGAATTGCTGATGAACTAATTTCGAAAAATTGTATAAAACGCCAAAATACTCAAATAGTACCGGATTGCGTAAAAGAAATATCTTTATGACATCAAAAATAATAATGATATTAGCTAACAATTTACTGCATCGAATTAAACGTCTCATTTCCAATTAAAATATATATTTGAATTAAAATTTGAATGAAATACAGGGCCATGAAAAATTGAAGAATGTGGAAAACATTGATTACACATATCTAGGCAACTAATTATTTGATCGACTTCCTTCTTTATGCAAAATTTGTTTTATTTTATTGCATTTTAAATTCACTCCTTAAAATAATAATAAAAAAAAAATCGAAAATGTTTATGTACCTTTCATCAGAACGAATTTTTGAGAGTCCGTAAAAAATAATTTCGTATAATCGAGGTTACTGATATTAAATAGGTTTCGTCCCATTCTTACATGCTAAGTAGATACAAAATTTCAAGTCTCTATCTCAATTTGTTCGGGAGATAGAGTGTTTACAGACAGACAGACACACAGACGAACGGATGGCATTTTTTTTTTCTAGAAATATGTTTTTTGGAATCTCCAGTGTCAGAAGCGTGTAAACCCATAAAAAAAAATCGATTTTTAAAGCGATTGCAAGACTTACCCTACACTACGTATGATGGGGTAATTAAAAAAAACAAATATTACTGACAGCTCATTTTGCTTTGTACTAAGAAAAATTAATGTTAATTGAATAAATCTTAACTTATAAGATGTATGTCTACATCCTAACCAAGATCTCTTGAAGTGGTTAACATTTTTACACCAATTATTTTTTTCTCTTATACTTTAGTAGATGTTATTTTTAATTAGCTCCAACATTTGGAATAAATTTACTATTACAAAAGTAGAGTGAGAAAAAAAGAATCTTGCTGATTTCTATATCTTACTTTTCAGAAATTTATCATACTTGAAATGCTTATTTTATACAAAACCATGAATAATTTGTTTACTTAAAAGAAAATTATGACATCACAAATTATGTTTAAAAAAAATGTTTGAATGAAATGCTTTTTATGCCTTTACAAACTTGCTGTACTTAATGTTTTACAATTCTCAGGAATTAGGCTTAGAATTAATTTTTTAAAGCTTTTTTTCCCCTTTGTTTATTCATAAAGTAAAACACCAAAAAATTCCAAATTAATCTTAGATTTTATTACTTTTAGGTCATTTTAAACATTTATAAAAATTTTAAATGTTTAAAAATCAATCAAATCAATAAACTTTAAAAAAGTTGGAAATTGCACATGGAGCATAGCAAATAAGGTGCGGTCGTACGATAAAGAAGTTTTAAAAATATTACTCTCATATATCAATCTCATAAAATTTTAAATAGTTAATCACAAAATAAATGTGCGCCAAGCAATATTCTCCCTATACCATTATATAATGGAATACTTTTGTGTGGCCTTGTGAATCAATAACAAATGTTCTTTGCACCACAGATGATGTAAAATGTACATTATAATATGTACTTTATAGATGCATATCAATTTTATTATGTTCGAATGAATGTAATACCATTAAGATGCACTTGAAACATTTTCCCCCATTGACCGTAATGTAACGGAATATTTTTGATTATTCCTGTAACTGAACTTTGAAATAACTCGACAAAATTATGTAATAATTTTGTATTTTAAATTTCAAACGATTAAAATGCATTTAAAACTTTTTTCCCCATTGACCGTAATGTAACGGAATGCTTTTGATTGTCTCTGTAATTGATCTATGCATCTGATTTTCATAAAACTTGAAATGACTCGACAAATTTATGGAATAATTACATATTTTAAATTTTAAACGATTAAAATGCATTTAAAACCTTTTCTCCATTGACCTTAATGTAACGGAATACTTTTGATTGTCCCTGTAATTGATCTATGTATCCGATTTTCAACAAATTTGAAATGACTCGACAAAATTATGTAATAATATTATATTTTAAATTTCGAACGATTCGGTAAGGTAGTTTTGGCGTTGTTATATGCGGACGGACGGACTGAACGACAAATAGGTGCTGCGTATTTACATAATTACGAACGAACCTAAAAATGGGTGATTTCAATTATGAGTTGATCCCAATTTTGAATACTTTGTATCAAATGCATACTTTATACACGAAAAACAGATAATGTACAGGAACTTTGGATGTTCATTCTGTGCCTCATAAATTAAATACCAAATGCTATAAACCTTAATCTTTACGCACCGTGCAATTTGAGCCAGTTGGTTATGTTTTATGTAACTAAAAATTTCCAGAAGAACTTCATCAGGCAGGGAATTGATATCTAAAGCGTCTCCAGTGGATTCGTTAACCTAGAAATAAAAATAAAACATTGTGAGTCAGATATACAGACACATACATGCATTCTGCATAGCTGAAAAAAAAAACAGTAAGAAAAACCATGCGTTAAGCATAGTCCAAAATTTCTGAAATCTTTAACAAAACTTCGTTATTTAGGGAAATAAGGTGTTACTGTCTATAACAAAACATGTATTCAAATACTTTTGAACAACCCTGTATTTGGTCTGCCGATTGGTATATATATATATGTACTATATAGTGGGGAAAACTTTTGTTCAGCCCTGTAGTTTGCCTAATACCTTTATTACACGACATTAGCTCAAACAAAAATACTCTTAAAACTACTGAAATCAAATACTCAGAAATTATCACTCATAGGCGTCTATATACCCATTTCTTTGCGTGACTCTGTATATCATTTTATCCGTATTCTACAAAAATTTCTTACTAAACTGAATGCAGTTCAGAATAAAAATGCATAACTTATTTTAAAACCACTTTTAAGTAATTTACGCTCATATTCAGTAACGTTTGTGAGCTCTTTTGTATAGCGCTGTATATCAACTATAGCATTTATACACACCATACATATACATAAATTTAGTGAAACTTAAAAGCGCATATCATAATTAAAATGCTTTACATTCATTCATCAGCCAACATATGATACATGTACAATTCTTCGGAAAGAATATACCATTTGAAATTTGTTGTCTGTCCCTGTTAATGCTATGCACTTCATATTATGCATGATTATATCATATAACTTAATATTAAACCTCACCGACGTATATCAGTTTTATTATATATGAAATTGTTTAACATAATTAAAATGTATCGCACAGGATTTGCCCCTTTACCATAATGTAATGTGATTCTTTTGTGTGGCTCTGTAAATTAATAATTGCTATTTTTTCACCTTATATTTTACATAATTCGTATTTTTGTGTACTTCGTAAATGCATACAAATTTGAATATGTTTGTGGGGGTGTAACATCTTTAAAATTCATTTGAAACGGCTTTTTCCAATAGGCGTAATGCTATGATAAACTTTTGACTATCCCTGTAAATAAACTAATAACGCTAGAAACTTTAAGCCAATTTATCTGAAAATTTTTCAGAGTGTCAGTTGGTTTTCACGGAGCGATCAGAATTAATCGACCTTTAAAATGTTACGCACGTACGTTTTGCCGTAGTGTGGTATTCTCCCGAAAATGGCTTTTCACCGAACCTCTTTTTTGTTTTTTGTTATTTTCCGAGACATTGGCTTGGACGGGAAGTCTAGTTTTGATGATGGAGTAACATTGCAATCGAACTATAATAAAATTTGATATTCATTGATGTTTCATAGATTTTTAATTATTGAAGTGACCACACCATTCATCTCTGTTAATTTGCTTCGGCGGCGAAAGTATTGGAAGTGATGTGATTGATTATCACAGATCGATCGTCGACTTTGTGCCATCATTTTCACTTCGTCGGATCGTTTTGTTGTGGCGGGAATACCCCTAAATATCATATATATATATACACACAGTCGAGTCTTTCTATAACGAAACTCCATACATCGAATTTCTCTATATAACGAATTTTTAGTAGGAACGGTTTCCTTTTCGCATGATTACATTAAAAACAGTCTCTATATAGCGAAATATCGATCTCCATATAACGAATTTTTTCATAAATTGGTCTTAATTTATTCAGTTTTAAAAAAGATTCGAAATCATATTGAATCCATTTTCCATCACTTATTTTTGATTTATCGTTCAGTGCTGAGTTTTTTTTTTTTTTTTTTTAATATTACTTCTCTCCTTCTTCTTAGTCCAACGAGTTCACTCCACCTGCCACACACCTTTCAACATCCTTCTCAAAACAGAATCAATTGGATTGTTACACATATAATAGAGGCACATAAGAGAGGCCTTCAAATGGAGGAAAATGTTAACTACAATTTTTCATTCCTTGCTAAAATTTGAGCATTTTTTTTCTTGAGAGCATAACAATTTTAAAATTAAAACAACAAAAAATTACAGATTTATTCGTCTGAAATTAATGCAAGTCTTCCTCGTTTGATTTTCATTAAACTTTCAAATAAATGTCTGTTCTCTTTTTTGGAACTGCTTAAATAATTAAGAAATAGAATATTAGGTTAATATTTATAGAGAAACATTTCAAATTCTTAATTAAAAAAAATCAAAAATAGTATTTGTTCAAAATTTACACATTAAATACGATTTTTAACATCATTCTGTATACTTCGAATTTCTCTATATAACGAATTTTTTATTGCAACGATGGATTTTGTTATATAGAGACTCGACTGTATATTATTAATACTTGTGTCATTCAATTATTTCAACATTTTACGAATACAAATACTTTACCCTGAAAACGGTTAAGGCTGTTAGTCACTCAGCTTCCGAGCACCACTCGCTAATGCTAAGTCTATGAACATTTCATGCATTCTTATATTTAAAATATATCTTCGGGAAATTCATGTTTGTAACTTCTGTTTCTTTTAAAATTATGTGCAGGAAACGTAAGTTTTGGCGTACGTTACGTCTTCGACGTAAGATATAAAAAAACATTTTTCGTTTAGATACTGAAATCAATTGATTTAAGATAATCGAAACAATTTCACAGAAAGAAAAAAAAACTAGCCGGATGTGGCAATCCCAAAACTTTCTTCTAACTCAAGCATGTTAATACTTCCTGAAAATATGCCGCATAGCCGCGCCACCGGTTAGGTGGTTTAAACTAAAATCTACTCAACAACAACTTGTGTCAACTTCGAACTGAATCTGAAATTTGATGAAAATTTGTGCATTAGTTTTTGACATAGAGCTTTTGAAAAAAACTTTTAAAAAATCTGTATGAATTCGCCACATGTTGGATCTGCCGAAGTTTTTTTTCTCAACATATACAGGTTGTCCCAGAAATAATGGTGCAAACTTTAAGGGGAGGTAGAAGTAATCACAAGGATTCAGATTTACATAGCAAACCATGGTCAGAAACATTTGTCTGGCGCAGTAGTGAGGACACAAAACATATGAAAGAAAGGACACGAACAGGGAGAGAAAACAAGTTTATTATTCTTTGTGCTGCAAAAGTACCGGGATAACACTGAAAAGTTTTGAGGAACTAGTTGTACGCATCGTTGCAGCTGCTGGGGAAGTTCAGGACATTCCTGGTGTTTTCTAGAGAACATTAGTTCTTCTATGCACCGGAGACGCGCCTGAATGCATAAGGGCTTGGTGTCGTAATTTCAAACAACTACTTTGATAACGATCGGTGTTTTTCGAATGTTCTTTTTTCTTATTTTTCTGCTGCACTAAGGATAATAAAGATATTTTCTGTTCTTATTCGTGTCAAGTCCTTCTTGCGTTTTGTGTCACCACTACCGCGCCAAGAAAACGTTTCCGACCATGGGTTGCTATACAAATCTAAATCCTTGTGATGTCCCCTACCTCTCCTTCATGTTTGTTCCAATATTTCTGGGACACCCCATGCGCGTAGCCAGGGGGGGGGTGCCCTGGGTGCCCGGGCACCCCCCCCCCCCCGCTCGCGCAGATCCAAGATTGATTATTTTAAAAAATCAAAATTTATAAAAGAAAAAAGAATAAAAATGTAAGCAAAGTTAGTTCAATTAGTTAATCAAAACTAACAGTCTATGTTTTGAAATGTGATAAAAGAAGAGACCTTGATTTTTTCTTTTTTTCTTTCTAAGAAAATTATTTTATTCATCTTTTTTAAATAGAATCTGTATTAATCACAGTAAATCAAAAAAGTTGGTTTTATAATCCCAATTTGATGTCGTTTCTTTATGGAATTTTTTTAACACCTTTCTATTGCATGTATATTTCCATAAAAAAAATTAGAGTAAATTCTCGACAAGGATAGAAACTACTATTGATATATTTGCTTTTGTTATTTAAAGTCTAGATAGGAGCAAAAAAAAATTGAAAGGAAATACAGATGTGAAACGATAATTCCACCATGTGATTAGCCTGGAGAACGGAGGGGGTGGAAGGTTGTACAAATTAGAGATGAGATAGGCTCAGCCCCAGCACGAAAGCCCGAGCCCAAACCCGGGTCCGAAGCGGGCACGGGCTCTATTTTCATTTTAGTGTTCAGGCCCCGGGGGGGGGCTGGGGCTCATTCTTTCTGAGAATTAAAAAAAATTTATGTGTAGAAGAAATCAAAAGAACTACTATTTTCCTTTTAAAATTATTTATTCTTTTTCAAGTCATTTCAGTGTTATTTTGATCAAAACGAAAGAAAAATAAAAATAATTTTTTTATATATTTCAATAGTTGATTGTTGCTTCAAAAGAAAATTTGTGATGTATGGAGATTTATGTCTACTGCATTTTCGTCGACGATTAATTAGTAAAGCGCCTATCAAAATAATCATAAATAATAAATTAGCTTCTGGTTGGATTTTCGCTTGAGGCAGCGGACATTTTTTAATTGAATTGTTTATTTATTTATTTTATTAGAGAATGATTTCTTCGTTTTTGATACAGACTAGATGCTTGAAGTTTGCAAATTATTTGATTGTGCACGAATCATAATCGTTCTTCATATGATAACAGCATTGTGATTTTTTTTCTGTTTGTCCTCATGAATTTTCTTATGCTGAGGATTTCCTTTCGTAAGTAAACATATTTTACATGTTATTCTGATTGAAAACATTCGATGAATGTTTCTTCTTTTCCCATAAAAGCAACGGAACTTTAAGATAACTGTATCAATGTTTTAATTTGCGTTGATTTTAAGGTTCTCGTCAGTCATGGGGAATTGTTAAGAGAAATGAATTGATTATAGATAAATGTAAAGGGATGTAGTGGAGGGTATACTGGGGTATACGCCGTATACCTTCTAGATTTCTTTAAGGAACACCGTATAACCTTCTGTTTCTCATGAAACCCTTAAAATGTACTCTCTAGAGCACCCCTGTCTAACCTTTCACTAAGCAGGGGCGCATAGCTCGTGGTAAACAGTGAAGGGCGCCATTATAACATAGCTCAAAACAGGCAGCAATATTATCTAACAATATCAGCAAGGGCTGTATACATGCAAATGCATATTGTAGTAGGATCCTATAAATCTGAAGTTCCGTGTAAAAAAAAAAAATAAATAAATAAATAAATAAAAATTGCAGTAAATTTCGAATAGTAATGTCGAATGTAGAAAAAAATTGTAGTAAATTTCGAATTATACATTTTTCTGTTAGAAACTATCGCAACAGTTTTTGTAGTAGAAGGAACCAAAATAATTAATCTCGCTTATAATTAAAATATAATGCTAATCGGAGATTGTTAGATATTTTAGGACGATAAAAACTCCTCGATTTATTTCGGAGGCATAAATATGCCATTATAAACTGTACAAAAAAAACCAAAGACAGGCACGACAAAGATCCCAAAGAGATTCATTTATGGAAATCATTTCGTATGATTTGATGGATTTTTTAAATCAAAATGAGGAAAAATACCTAAAAAATTAAAAGTCTGGAAGAGAAAATGAGCCTATTTAACAGTATTATAAAACAACAAAAGGCTAAGCATCCTTTTAAATAGAAATTTTAGAAAAAATGGTAGTTACAGAAAACTTTCAAAAGGGCGCCAGAAAAATCTTCAAAGGGCGCCGCGTTGGACAGCCCTGCTCTAGAGTATACTCTGTGCCTTGAGCGTATACCCTCTGCGTCGATCGTGTAACCTGTGGTTTTTTTTACGACTATACCCCTGAAGATGTACTCTTATATTGGAAATTGAAAACGTTTTTTGATTCTTCAGCATACAAATAGTAGTTTCTATAAACACTATCCATTTATTCATTATACTTCTTTAATATGTGCATCAAATTTTCTTCTTAAAGGACAAGAAATATGGGAATCATTTTAGGTATGAAGGATATTTTTATTTGATACCAAATTGCTCTTTTCATAAGCTTGAATTTAAATTTTTATTTAATAGTAAATTTTATAAGAAATTTTTAGAAAATGGGATATCACATTTGAAACAATTTTTAAATATCATTAAATCTTTTATTTATTTATTTTTGTATACTTTTTGTATCGGGCTCGGATGGGCTCGGGCTCCAATGTACTAAAAATCTTTCAGGCGCGGGTTTCAAAAATCGAGCCCGAACTCATCTCTAGTACAAATCTGTGCTTCCTCTGAAAATAAGAAATGATGCTACGCAAAATTCAAATTAATATGGAGGTTGGTTTGTTGGTTTGCTAAATTTCGTTTTTTGGGATCATATTTTGACATTCGTACGAGCTCATTTTTTTTTTTTTTTTTTTTAACGGGGAAATTTTATTTATTCATGAGTAGAAAATATAAGAGCTATTTTTCACTTTAAATTGCATACTACAAGTTATTTTAATGCTACTTTGATCAAACTGACGCACAGTGGGGCCAAAAACCCAAAAAGCTGGCCAAAAGTTGAAAAATGAAGTTACGATTTAGGGAATTTCGATTGTACAGTTGGCTAGAATAATGTTTGGAGAGTTAGATTCTGTATTTAAAAAAAAGACATTTGCTTTGCCCTTACAAGCAGCATCATTTCAAAAACGATGCTTGAAGGAATATCATTTAGAGCGAACGAAAACAGCAAAACAACAGTTCCTCAAAACGCGTGCTATATTTTATAATATTATCCGATTTTAATGATTTGAAATGGATTCACACTACGATAGTATGTAATTTATTTGCATGCATTACAAAATTTATATTAAGCACGTAAAAATTAATAAATTCATTGTCATTTTTGATAAAAAATTTTAGAATTTTTTTAATTTTTTTTTTCTTTTAAACATCAAAAAGTTTAAATGTTCCACAGTGTTCCGCAACGAAATTTAATGGAAATAATAACTTGGGCTTTTGTCTAGTGATTCATAAAAAACCAGCTACCTAAAACTGCCTTTCTGCATTTCACGCACATTTTAGTAACCTCAAGTAAAAATGCCACTTTTTCGGCCGCCTCAAAAATTTTGAAATTGACTACTTTTCACATAATTTAGCTGATAAATATTTTTCAAATTTTTGAATTATTCAATTTTATAATAGTTTATCTCCTATTATATTGTAAATAACTACTATAATCATAAGATTACATTAATTTGATAAGTAAGCTTAGTAATGAAAAAATGAAAATAATTCTCTGTTACTGATCCGGTAGAATAACATTTTCTTATCTTTATAGGTAGTAATTTTGTCAATGGCTATATTTGCTGATAAAAACTACTGAGCGTATTTCATAATTGCGAGTGAAAATCTTTATGAATATGACTTTCGCCTACATTAGCAATTTGGATTTGGTTTACAAGTGAGGATGTGATGACATATCTATTCTAAGTACATTTGAACAAAAATTTAGCTATGAAGGTGGCAGGAGGTTCTAATATATTTTTCCCTTCTCCCGTGCTACTAGAATACATAAATGTTGCGAATAATTCATGAATCGTTAATTTGAAAATTCCGAGATCTTCATTTCACGATCGGGGCAATCAAGATCCTTTTTTTTTTTTTTTTTTTTTTTCCAAGAAATACGGAAGCTACTGTCAATGAATGGTATTGTATTAAACACAGGAGAATTAACTTATTTCTTTTAATACAATCATTGATACAGAAGAAATAGTCGTTAATAACGAATTAGTGTAATACTCGACGTTGCTACCTATGTCAGACAACATCAAAACAGCTTCTTACCGATATGACATTTTAATTAAAAAAGGATAGAGATAATTTAGAATTCAGAATATCTACGTTACATGCTAAGATGCTTAGAGAGGGCTTACACCTCGCAGACAAACTGGATAGAAAAAAATGGAAAGCTCGTACTCTGCATGAAAAGAAGAACACTGAAATTGCAAAATAAAATATGCAAAAAATATTTCGTTTACAATTAAGACTTCTTGTCAAGAAACCAAATCTCAGATTTGGAAGCACAAATGATGGCAATACCATTCAACGATTCTTTGAAAACACAACTATTTGTGCTTAACGAGCGTATACGAAGATTTGATATCATAAGTAATTTCTTGTATCCATGTCATTTATTTGATCAATTTCGAAGATTTTTCCTAACAAACAGCTCGTAGATTTAAACTACATCCCTGGTTCTATATGCCTACTTCAATGCACAAACTATTTATCAATGACATAGAAATAACATTATCTTCATTACTGCCGATTTGCCAAATGCCATAAGATACTCAAGATTCATGCAACAAACTGATCAAAAGGCATCGAGAAGATTTATCGCAAACATGCAGTAGCGCAAGAAAATGAAAGATATTTTTATGTCTTTTAATGTCCTCAGATTATTTCATTTCCAGTTTAGGTAAATTATTGTGGAAGAAATTAAAAATAATTGATCCTAAGAGTCACAGGGTCTTCTAATACTACGAACAAGCTCTGCTAACTATTTCGACAGCTTGACGTCTGAAGAATCTTTTTATTATACTACAATTGATTTTAAAGGTGAATTTCTGGAATATATTTTCTTTTTATTTTAATTATATAAAAAATAAATAGTCTAGTATTTTACTTTCCATTAATGTACTTAAATTTCGATTAAATGTCTCTTGGTTCCTTGAAAATTCCTTTTTAAGTTTAGCCTCGAAATTTTAAATTTTATTTAAATCAAATTGTTTTTACTTTTAATCTGTCATTTCATTTATTTGTTTATTTTTAAAGTTTAACTTTTGAATCCTAATTAGCATCCTGAAAAGTTTACGAAATTTCATACAAATGGAATAACTTTCGAGACATTGTAGTTTTTGTTCCACCATATTGTATCCGCCATTTTTTTAAATTTTAATTTTGTATTCTTACTTAGCATCCTCAAAAACACCTGTATACGAATTTTCGTGCAATTCGAATAACATTTTCATATTTTGGCCAGCTTTTCCGGATTTTGCCCCACTGTGTGACGGGGGGAACTAAAGTCGTGCTTATTTATTTTAGTATTTCATTGCTGTTTGAAATGAAAACTAGTGATAATTACAGATTTATGTTTACGGATATCTTTATTTTATATCTATCATGTTTTATCTATGTTTATATATCTTTTTCTTATCCATTAGCAGCGTCGTGCGAAAGGGGGAGCGTAGAAGCAGCTGCCCCGGCGTGGAACTTTATATACTACCAACGTCATTTTTGGCCTGTTACAAGAAAAAGTTGGGTGGAGGGGGCGCCAAATTGTAACTTTTCCCCGGGAGCAGCTTTCTCTTCGCACGCCCCTGTCCATTAGATTTAGTTTTAAGCAACTTCTCATCCTTCTTCACGCAATGAAAAATTGCGTTTGGGTCTTTTTTAAAAGAAGTTCCACACAATTATACCCTCCGAAAAAAACCTGTCTAAAACGGAAATTTGATAGGTTTTATGGGGTTCCGTTTTATTAGGTTTTATTACATAAGATGTTGTTTGTACCCAACGTGTTCAGGTCAAAAAATTTGGGCACCCCCCCCCCCCCCGTTCAAAAGGCTGGCTACGCCTATGCACCCTGTAACTGGAACACCGTGAGAACAATATTCTGTAATTTTTTCAGAAATTTCTGAGTCTAACCATCCTTGTTAGTTGTCAATGAAATAAAATAACAACTTATATCATACCAGAGTTGACATGCTGCAAAAGAAGTACAGCTGAAATTGCAGACAGAACTGAAATGACAGGAAGAATGGGCATAGATGTACCTAAATGGAAAAAAAAAGGAATGTCATAAAAAAGGAGTAAATATTAAATAAATAAATAAATAAAAATTGTAATTTAACAAATTACGACGACCATTTAAAAATGATATTTTCAAAGACTAAAATTTTAAAGACTTACAAACATTCTACATTTAAAATAACAATAATAACAATAAACATCATTTTTATGATGATCAAAACGTAGTTTAGATAATAACATATATTCATATATAACGCACGTCATGGATTAAACATTGATATTCTTGGATCAAACATAAACAATTTTTAAATGAAATTTCAGTTTTACAATTTTCGACACTGCTAATTTTTAAACCTCTAAGTATTGCACATTTTCAATTGTTACACCGTCGTATAGGAAGCAAATGTACTTTTAAATGCAATTTATTTGAAAACTGTATCTCGATTTGTTTTAAGTTATTATTTTTTTTTTGTCATTGTGGCAACAGAAGTATTCTATTTCTGGACATTAAACATGGACTAATCAGAAAATGAATAAAATCCGGACATTACAAGGTTTCAGATATCTCTATTCTCGTCAACAGAAACAATCATTTTCCAAGTGGTTGATAAATAAATAATCTTTTACAATATATATTACACATGTATGTGAATATAGTATTGCAGCAATAACTGGAAGAATGGGTGTAGGTGTACATAAACAGAAAAGCAAGAATTCAGTATAAACAAGTGGGAAATTGTACAGCAAATGCGACAAATTGGGGGCTTTCATATTATACTAGCGGCCTTCGTCCGCTACGCTGGCCGGTTTTTCCAAAGAAAACTTGAAGAACACGAAATATCAATTCAATTATATTCGAAAGAGTGTACCATCATTCAAATGTACTTGAAAGTATTTTTTCCAATTGACCGTAATGTGATAGAATTCTTTTGATTGTCCCTGTTATTAAACTATAGATCCGATTTTCATAAATTTTTAATTGACAGGACAAATTTATGCAACAATTGTATATTTTAAATCTCAAACGATTTAGTTGGATAGTTTTTGCTCTATTATATGTGGACAGACAGACGGACGGACAGACTGAACGATGACTATAACTTGGTGTAATTCTTTGCAACGTATATAAATTTCATAAAATATTAAATATTTTACTTCTATTACAATGCGTATTAAACAATGTCTTAATATATAATTATTCAATGGAATATTTTTGTGTGGCCCTGTAAATCAATAAGAAATATTATTTGCACCACAGATTGTACAGAATGTATATTATAGTATATATTTCATAGATGCATATAAATTTTATTAAGTTTGAATGAGTGTAACACCATTAAAATGCACTTGAAACTTTTTTTCCCCATTGACCGTAATGTATCGGAATCCTTTTGATTGTCCCTGTAGTTGAACTATGCATCCGATTTTCATAAAATTTGAAATGACTCGACAAAATTATATAACAATTATATATTTTAAGTTCAAACGATTTGGCTGGGTAGTTTTTGAGTAGTTATATGCGGACAAACGGACGGACGGACGGACGGACAGACAGACGGACGTACTGACAGACAAAAGAATGGGCAACTCGGGAACCCGGGATTTTTTCTTTCAATTCAAAACAAACGGGACGTTTCTCCATTTCTGGGATCGGAGGAGATAGCGTCTCATACACACATACATACGGTCGGATTTTAACAATGTAGATTTAGATTTTACCTATTTAATTAGTTTGACTTTCTGGATGAATTTCCCATCCATATACCTACTTTTTCTGTCTTCTTAACGTTAAAGATTTTTAATTTATACTGTTGTTTTTTACACTTCTTTGACTACAACTGGTTGAAGTATCCATCCAGATAGTTTTTCTATCTTTAATCCACATTTTTATCTTTTCATCCTAGTTTGGGGTATCATTTTCCTAAAGGGGCTTTGTGCCATAAAAATCCATACAAACAACCAGCCAACCAGATTTTGGCGCATAAGGGGGCTATGGAGGATATTCCAAATCTGCGTTTGAGGCTATTAAAAAGTCACTTGGTACCGGTAATTTACCCAAAGAACTTCTAACTGATAAGCTGGGAGGCTGCTACTGCTTTCCCTATGAACTGTTTCATTGGCTGGTGGGGATGTACATTGCATTTAACGAAGTTTTCTCTTCTTTACGCTGCTAGAAGCTTTTCCCTTGACCACGTGATTAAAACGCAAATGGAATATCCTCCATTGCACTCTTACGTAAAAATGCAAAATTTATTGCGGTATATGTAAAGGTGCTTAACTTTATATATTATTTAATTAGTGGTATCCTTCCCCCTTTTTAAAATTACAATATTCTCTAAATCCGAAACTTTATTTAATAAGCTAATTTTTTAATCCCATTAATTCTTGTGTTTTGGTAACGGCCATTTTCTTTTAAGCTTCTAAAAGTAATTCTTTAAAAGAACATCGTATATCCGTTTCTTTCATGTAACTATATGGATTTTGCACCTTACCACAACCTTTGACAAAGCTTTGTTTCTAGGCAGAATTGTTTCATATTTAAAACACTACTTGCTTAAAAACCAGATGTATCATGCTAGTTTTCTTATTTTATTTTTATTTTGAAATTCTACACTTAGACCATTCTCATTGTAAGTCTATTGAACGGAAATCAGATGCATGCCTTCTATCATCGAAAGTGTACATCCGGTGTTCGTTATTTGCGATAAATACCAATGCGATTTGCCAAAACTTGGGCCTTCAAAAAAATGTATTTGTCATCATTCGACTCTCATCCTTGGATGTGAAAATGTAATATGATTTATATACACTGCCGGCCAGCGCCTTTTTAGGTGCGTTCGTAATTATGTAAATACGTAGCACCTATTGTTGTCGCTCAGTCCGTCCGTCTGTCTGTCTGTCCGTCCATCTGTCCGCATATAACAATGCAAAAACTACCCAACCGAATCGTTTGAAATTTAAAATACATAATTATAACATAATTTTGTCGAGTCATTTCAAATTTTATGAAAATCGGATGGATAGATCAATTACAGGGACATTCAAAAGGATTCCGTTACATTACGGTCAATAGAGAAAAAAGTTTTAAATGCATTTTAATCGTTTGAAATTTAAAACATATAATTATTGCGTAATTTTGTCGAGTCATTTTAAATGTTATGAAAATCGGATGCATAGATCAATTACAGGGACAATCAAAAGGATTCCGTTACATTACGGTCAATGGGGGAAAAGTTTCAAATGCATTTTAATGATGTTACACTCATTCGAACATAATAGAATTGGCATGAATCTATGAAATATATACTAAAATATGCATTCTGTACAATCTGTGATGCAAAGAATTTGTATTATTAAATTACAGGGCCACACAAAAGTATTCCACTATATAATGCTATACGGGGAAACATGGTTTGGTACGTGTTTTAATTATATTCAACTATTTCACATTTTATGAATAAGATATACGTTGCTGAGGTGTAATAAAAATTAACTTTCTGCATATTTACAGCAACACAAAGATTTCGACTACTATACTGTATCCGGAGTACGCTCTACTATATCAGCAAGATCTGAATATTTTTAAAACTTCGTTATCGTACGAACGCACCTCATTTGCTACGTTCGCGTGCAATTTCCAACTTGTTTTATAAGACCTGGAGAACTTCAAATAAAAATGCTGTATAGTCAAGAGTGATCTTTGTCAGCTTGAAGTTTTTTTCCTTTCTTGTTCTATTCGAACCCGTTACTCATAAGCACCGATGCGGACAATATCGCTCTCAAAGTATATGTATTAAACTCAGTATTACGGATGTAATAGGATTCTTATCTTAAATGGGATGTCACCACCATGACAACATAGAATCAGGCCTGTATTGTTTTTAACCATCCTGGTCAAAACAGATTTTTATCATCAGAGATCAAATCTCACTTTGATTAGGAGAAGAAATTAAAATTTATTTTCTTAAATTATAAATTTAGTGTAACATTTGAAAGGGGTTTTTTAAACAGCATTTAACACTATTTAATACAGCATTTGGGAGAATTTGCAAGCATTTTACTTGATATTATACTTTAATTTTTATAACTTTTTAATTTAAGAGTACAAATGTTATCATAAATATTGAAATATTTTTAATAATTTGATTGCATTTGTATATAAGAAGTGCAGGAAACTAAATTATATTGGGCGGAAGAAACATATTAAAATATTAAAGTAGCTATTCTACATTTTCACTTCCAATGTCTGCTTTATTATTTTACTAGCTGACCCGCCCGGCGTTGCTCGGGATCGTGATAACCATGATGCATAGACTAACCTATAATATTGACAAAATTTTAAAAAAAATCGATTCTAAAGGTCCAAAAGCTCGAAAAATCGTTAAAAATTACTTCGGAAATCGCATTAAAAAATGATAAAATTAAAAAATAATAGCAGACAAAAAATAGTAAATTAGGTTAACATTTTAAAACAATTTTCTTTTTATCAGTGTTAAAAAATAATCGCAAAATGCGAAAAAATGCTAAAAATCGCATTAAAAGATTCGTTAAAAATTCAAAAATCGCTGCACGAATTCCCAATACCGTAAAATGGGGTGAATCGGAACAATTTTCAACTTTAACGTTAAAAAAAAGCAACAAATGATTTTTTTATTTTTCTACTAGAAACTTCGGTCTTGTTTTGTTCTTAACTTTTTAAGCAAAAACGAAACATTTTTACTATTTATATGTATATTATTTGTTTTTTTAATGGTGTTCCGATTCACCCCGCAGATAGGGGTGAATCGGAACAAATGTTATAAACTTTATTTATTCCGATGCAAACTTTAATAGATTTAATAAAAACAGTTAATAATGATAAAGGAGGAATAGGAACACGTAGTTATTGTGAAACCAAGCCTTTGTTTTATATACAAATAACGATACATCTTTTTAAAAATTAAAAAACAACTTTTACATCAAGAAAAATTAAAACTTATTTTAAGAAATTATATTCAAATTTCAGAAGTAGAATTTAATAGAAATTCAGCCTTGTTCTGTGTTATCCTATACCAGTAGTCACTGAGTAAGTGAATATATTGAATAGCCCCAATCGCTGCATGTATTAATACGATCTACTAATACGCCCTCATCCCCAGATGTTAGTACTGTTTGCATCCCTCTCTTTTTTAATTGGTTTTTCATTTTGAGATGTTTGTGTAATGTTGTGGATGCCAGAGAATAATTCTGTGCAGTTTTTCTACCTAATTTGCTATTTTTAAATTATTTTATTGCCTGTTCCATGTCTGTTGGATTACGCGTTGACTTTTTTGTTTAACCAAGTAATTTCTTGACACCTTTAAACTCTTCAAGTAATTAGAACAAACAAAATGTTGTTACAATACACATTCTTACATATGTTTTCATATATTACATGAAACTATTACTGTATAGAAAAATAAACCATGGGAGAAAACGTGTTCCGATTCACCCCGTAAATCTTAAACTTCTAATGTTACAAGCCATTTTTCATTTTTTCATTATGTAGTTTAGAAATAAAAAAAAATTAATACAGCATATCGTTTACAGGTCTATCGTTAATTAAAAATCCCCTCTCTTAGGTTTAGAATACGAAAAAAACTGTAGTTACATACAAAGTTTTGAAGACGTTGAAAAAATGAGGTTTTTGAGGATTCTCTTGAAGTTTTTTTTTATACCCCAGCAGTAGTGCCAACATGTCAAAACTGAATTTCAAAACTCTTAATGTTATTACCTTCTCATAAAAAAATTGGCAACTAAAAATATCATCACATGTATTAAAAATGTATTTTTTTGTATGATTGGGAAGTTTCGTTCCTATTCACCCCGCTGTTCCTATTCACCCGATTTTACGGTAAGCTTTATTGAAAAGAGAACTAAATTTACAATGTTCGGTTAAAAGAATGAAACTGTATACCTTCCACTAATCTCGAAAAATCGCCTCGGAACATAAAAAGAAAACTAAAAATCGACTAAAACATTAAATAAAAAAATCTAATCCAAAAATCGAAAACCAGGAATAGAGGTACAAAAATTCACGTACCTTTCCTCCAAATTTTGTAACTATACGTGCAGCGGCTTCTTCAGAACAGCGCTGGCCCCACCAGTGGCCGAGAGGTTCAGACCTCTCAACTGGTAGGCGGCAGGTGCTGGGTTCGAACCCAATCGCGGCTGTCGGCCTAACCGTTCGGAGTTTTCGTGGTTTTCTTCGAACCTTGCGTAAATACGGGTTAGGTTCCTTTAGAAAGACCCCCACGAAGGGCACTTCCCCCTGGTCCTATATCCCAATAGTGTAGATAATCGGACGACAAAAATAAACCAAACCAAACCAGAACAGCGCTGACACACTCACAAACCTGTCTCTTTATTATTATAGATTACTGTGAATATTCTAAATGATTCCTTTACTGCTGATTCCTTAATTTTATGTTTTTCGCCATTACGTCATGCAGTTTTACAGTAGATAAGACCATTATGCATGAAAAAAACTATAATATTGTCAAAAATGAAAAAAAAAATCAATTTTGAAAGCACAAAAATTAAAAAAGTAATAATAAAAATTACTTCAAAAATAGATAAAATTAAAAAATTGTAGCAGACAAAATTTAGTAAATTAGGCTAAAAGTTTGAATCATTTTTCTTTTTATCAATATTAAAAAACTGCTGCAAAATGCGAAAAATCATAAAAAAAGACACTAAAAATTCGTTAAAAATTCAAAAATCGTTGCACGAATTCCCAATAAGCTTTATTGAAAATAGAACTAAATGTACTATGTTCGGTTAAAAGAATGAAACCGTATACCTTTCACTAATGTGGAAAAATCGCCTCGAAACATAAAAAGAACGCTAAAAATCGACTAAAAAATTAAAAAATCAAAAATAGAGCTTTGAGGTGCAAAACTTCATATACAGAGTATAACTTCATATAACTTCCCTCCAAAATTTGTAACTCTACGTGCAGCGGTCTCTTCAGAACAGCGTTGACACTCTCACAAATTTGTCTCTTTATTATTATAGATTATTTATATTTGTCAGACATCATTACATATTTTATTTTCACTGGATAGTTACCAGTCTGCGATAACATCATTGAAATTGTCTGCATCTTTAATACTTTCTTTATGAACTTCAAAATATATCTCTAGGATTTTAAGTTTGGTCAATCTTAAGTGTTTTTTGTATTGGGAACTAAAACGGCCTATAGAGGTGCTGCTCGCAGCCTTCAATACAGGTTAACTGTCCCTTTAATTTCCCTTTAACTAATGTTAAAGTCCCATTGAAACAATTCTTTATTATAATTGTTTTTAAAAGTTTTAGATATTCAAATTAGTATAATATTTATTTCGTCATATAAGACAGAACACAAATGTCACAGGAAATTCGCAATTGTGCAAAAGAATAATTATTCTGAGTAAATTTAAAACGCATGTAATGCAATGAGCTTACACGGCATTATCCTGAATGGAGAAGTTACATCTTTTCTTCACCAGATGGCATATCCCAGCGCTTGAATCGCCAATACATTACGATATTTTAACATATTTTTAAAAGACTGACCAACACATCATAATAATAATAATGATTTAAAAGTTTGCAAAGCAAATTAGTTAATTTTTGAATACTTATATTTATGAATAGAGAGAGATAACTATCCAGTGAAGAGAAAACATGTAATGATGTCTAAAAAATTTTTATGTAAATAAAAATTATTTATATTATTTTTAAAAAAATTTAGAACTCAAAAAATAATTAGAGATGTTGTATAAAATTAAAATGATTTCCTAGTTCATTCTGGATGATATCAAACTTGGAAAATAAGTTTTCTGCTGATGAGAGAAGAACATTGGTCAACAGTGGTCATACCACACGATCTCTGGTAGGTAATCGTATTTTGACTACCTACCCTCATTACGAAAATGCACTTGTTTCGTTTCAATCACCCTCAGTTTTCTTGTGATAGGTCAAGTTCATCATTGGCTTTATAACGATAAATGCACGTAGACGTTCGTAAAAAACAGTGATAGTTATATTCGTTTTCTTTATTAATTTAAAGTGCGTTGGTTTAAGTGAAGCACTGTGCTTGTGCGAATATGTCAAGAAAGTGTATTAAGGTCCCTGTCCTCGCTCGAGGAAACGTTCGCGAGCTAATGCTATTCCTATGGGGAAGCATTTTTCTAATAACTCTTTCGCATTTTGACATTTTTGAATATTTTTTTTTTTTTTTTTTTTTTTTTTTGCATTGGATAGATCAGGTGCATTCCGACAGCGCACTTTTTTTTACTTTTTCGATTTAGGTTGCAGATATTTTTTACAAAGTTAGTTTCACTTTAAAAACGGGTTTCGAAACTGATAGTGCTTTTTAAAAAAATATCTGCAACCAAAATCAAAAAAGTAAAAAAGGTGCTCTGTCGGCATGCAGCTGAGCTATCCAATGCAAAAAAGTTATTCAAAAATGTCAAAATGCGAAAGAGTTATTAGAAAAATGCTTCTCCATAGGAAAAGCATTAACTCGCAAGCGTTTCCTCGAGCGAGGACAGGGGGACCCTAACTCTTTTTGTCATGTTTGTGGTGAACTGAGAATAAAAACACAAAAACGTAATTTTACAGATCTTATATTGCAGTGTTATCGCGAGTATTTTTCTTTTTCGGTTGCTCATCAAGACAAAGCTTGGGCCCCACACATTGTTGTATACCATATGTAAAAAAAAATTAATTGGAAGGAAGGATTACGTTATATGCCGTTTGCTATTCCCATGATGTGGACTGAGCCTAGCGATCATGTTTCGGACTGGTGTGTTACTACAATGAAATGCATAAACCCAAAAGCAAAACAAACAGTTCAGTACCCGAATTTGCCTTCAGCAATAAGACCTGTCCCACATGACTTCAGTTTGCCAATACCAGTACTGTCTATATCATTTAATATCGATGATCCACAACCCTCCACTTCAAGCCAATTTAATGCTGATGACGATGGTGATTCTGATTCTGACTTTAACCCCTTAACGCGCAGTGTTGCCGGGTCGGCAACACCTAAAGTTCCCCCTGTTTAGAGACACAAAAACTCTGTGGATATTTCAAAAACTACTCTAATGGCTACTTTAAATCTTTCTTATGAGTTCTAGATGGCAGCACCACCGAGATTAAACTCTACTGTTTTTAAATAATAGGTAAAATGTTTTACTGTAATACGCGCTTCACAGCAATGCACTTCTCACTGCGCTTATCAATGCTTTACTTATGGGCGGTTACTACTTCGGCAACAGCTGTATAATTAAAATGGTTAGTGCAATCTTCACAAAACAATACATGTGTACTCCTCTAGGCCTAAATAGATTGCCTAATTTTTCTTTTCTTTAAATTCCAACTTTAAAGAGTAGTGCGCCGGAAAGGGTTAAAGAAGTTCAAGATAAGCCTCATTTGTTAACTCAAGGAGAGACAGAAGAGAATATTCCCTGAGAATTTAGGGCTGTAAGTGATGAGCATGGAGAAAGGTTCCATCAGGACATTTCAACCATGGAAAAGCGTTATCGAGGTAAATGGAGTCCAAGGATGTTGACCAACTACTACTGGACAATTAAAAGAGACTAACCGGAAGCCAAATATGCCAGAAAATCGTATTAACTTTTGTTTCATTCTTCTTCTTCTTTTTTTAGAACTGCCTATTTTTTCTTTCTTTATAATCGATGATAGCTAAAAATAAAATTCATGGGTGATTTAAAAAAACTGATCAGCTTATTTTTATTCACAACATCGTCACAAAATCGTCTAGAACACATTTCACAACTGAATGGTTGTTCCTTCGTATGAATGCGAATATGTTCATTTAGATGTCCCTTTTCAAAAAATCCTTTAGAACATATTTCACAGATAAATGGCTTTTCTGAGGCATGGGTATGTAAATGTCTATTTAGTTCATAACTTTTCGGAAATCCTTTGGAGCAGAAATCACAAACAAATGGCTTTTCCTCAGTATGGATGCATAAGTGTAACTTTAAAGTTTATGATTTTGAAGAAATCCTTTGGAGCAGAAATCACAAACGAATAGTTTTTCCCCGGTGTGAGTGCGCACATGTACTTTTAGTTGCCCGTAACGAGAGAATGCTTTAAAACACATTTCACAAACGAATGGCTTTTCTTTACTATGAAAAAGAGTAATGTTCCTTTAGATGTCCCTTGTGAGAAAATTTTTTAGAGCGCGCATCATAAATAAATGGTTTTTCCTCACTGTGAGTGCGAAGGTGTTTCTTTAGATCACCATTTTTATAAAACCTTTTGGAGCATACATCACAGATAAATGTTTTTTCTCCAGTGTAAATGTTTAAATGTTGTTTTAGATTTAATTCTTGAGAAAACTCTTTAGAACACACTTCACAAATAAATGGTTTGACCCTACTATGAATGCGAAGATGTTTTTTAAGATCACCATTTTTAAAAAATCCTTTAGAGCATAAATCACAAATGAATGTTTTTTTCTCCTGTGTGGGTGTTAAGATGTTGTTTAAAATTTAACTTTTGAAAAAATCCTTTAGAACCACACCTCACAAACAAGCGTTTTTTTCCCTACTATGAATGCAAAGATGATTCTTCAGATCACTACTGTTAAAAAACACTTTAGAGCTCGTTTCGCAAATGGATGCCTTTCCCTTTGCGGGGTTTGGCAGAGCATCCTGTTGAAAACATTTTAAAGAGCGAACATCACTAATAATTGGCTTTTAGTCACGATCAATAGGGAGATGTTCTTTTGTGTGCACTAAGGCTGGTGTGCAAATAGTTACCGAACTCTTTTCAGACATGCACAGAAATACAAGTTTTTTTAATTGTTTCTAATATTTCTTTTTAAATCAGGTGGGAATATTCTTTTTTAGTCAGTTTTCTCTGAATTGAGAAAATATACCATAAAATACCAATTATTTTGCGCTTGTTGAGCAGAGTAGTTAAGAACACCCTTAAAAACAAAACACAATTTATGGGTATAAATTATTCATAAAATGTAACAATTTAAAAAAAAATTCTTTTTTTTACAAATAGAAGCAGTTGTTAAAATTACTTTGAAATGAAGACAGGGAGCACTCCAACCATTCGCCACCTCACCAAATACAAATAAATCTAAAAAACAGTGATAAAATTTAATTTTGTGAAATACAGTCGAGTCTATATAACGAAATCCACCGTTCCAGTAAAAAATTCGTTATATAGAGAAATTCGATGTATAGAGAATGATGTTAAAAATCGTATTTAATGTGTGATAGTTGAACAAATACTATTTTTAATATTTTGAATTAAGAATTTGAAATGTTTAAAAGTATATTTTAACCTAACATTTTATTTCTTAATTATTTAAGCAATTTCAAAAAAGAGAACAGGCATTTATTTGAAAGCTTAATGAAAATCAAATAAGGAAGACTTGCATTAATTTCAGACGAAGAAATCTGTAATTTTTTGTTTTGATTTTAAAATTGTTCGCTCTCAAAAAAGAGCTCAAATTTTAGCAAGGAATGAAAAATTGTAGTTAACATTTTCCCCCATTTAAAGGCCTCTCTTATGTGTCTCTCATTGATTCCTCTCTTACATGTGTATCAATCCAATTGACACTGTTTTGAGAAGGATGTGGAAAGGTGTGTGAGAGGTGGGATGAATTCGTTTGATTTAAAGAACAAGGAGGGGAAAAAAACTCAGCACTGACGATAAGTCAAAAATAGGTGATGGAAAATTGATTCCATATGATTTCGAAGCTTTTTTAAAACTGAATAAATTAAGACCAATTTATGAAAAAAATCGTTGTATGGAGATAGATATTTCGCTATATAGAGACTATTTTTAATGTAATCATGCAAAAAGGGGACCGTTCTACTAAAAATTCGTTATATAGAGAAATTCGATGTATGGAGTTTCGTTATAGAGACACTCGGCTGTATTTGGCAAATGATTATTTTAACACTGATTGTTTTAAGATACAAATGCCATCAAATTATTAACATTTCAAATAAAATTTAAAGGAAAGTATACATTGCAATGATATGAAATACTTTCAAAAACAATTTTTATACTCATTACTGGGTGGGTCATCCCTTGTAAAATAAGCAAAAAGTTAAAAAAAAAAAAAAAAGGTCATAGACCCATGTAACTGATCTTAGTAAAATTTGATACACATGTTCAATTCATATTCAAATAGAGTTCTGTAAAATATCTTGAAAAAAAAATATTTTAGCAGTTTTGCACACTTAGAAAACTTGTGATATAGAATGGCATGTGTGCAATTATCCAAAGTTGCAAGTTTGAAGTTTTATATCTCAGGGTTCGTTGATTCAGCTTGATTTTAATCATGATTTAAATCAATTGATTTTTTTAAAATCATTGATTTAAATCAATTTTTCTTTTAAATTATTCTTTAATAAATTTAAGGTGTGAACAAGCACAATAATGTGCTTTAATATAATTCAGTTTTATATAATATATATATAATCAAACAATTTTCAAAAAGATAAAGTTTAAGCTTTGTTAAAATGTAAAATAAATGTAAAGTTTAGAAAAAATGCTTTCAAATTCCATTTGAATCAAATTATAAAATAATCTTGCAACAGTAAAGAAATCTAAGCAGAAATATATTAAATATCAAAAGTATTTCATTATCAAAAGTATCATTAGTATTTAGAAAAACTTACTGCAAGTTGAGGTAAAATAAACTTGTATGACTTTATCTGCTGTACTTTGTTGAGGTATGTTATATTAAGATTGAGCAAAATCTGAACCAATCATTTATTTATTTTAATTTAATTGATCTCAGGCTTTTAGTATGGTGGAAGGTATTTTTGATTAAGTTATCGAAAAGGCTGATACTAAAACACTTAAAGAATTAATGACCAACTATCTTTTTACTGTAATAATTTATCTGTTTCACAGTTGTTTTCTGCCTTTGGTTTTCTGCTAAAACAAATGTTTTCTGCCCTTGGTTTGGTACTTTCAGAAATTAGATATCAACTGATAAAACTTCTAAACCGCTGCCATCGAAATGCTCAATGTCAGAGGACACAAATTATGACGTATTGACTGATTTCTCACTAGTGTTGGAATTTATACCGGAAATTTTTTAATAGCAATATTCTTTTATTTTATTTGTGGAATATCTATCATCTTATAAAACAATGAACTTACTGATTAACTTATGATTAATTATTTATTAAACTTACTAGTGAGAATTCGGAATCCCCCAATAAAAAATCAGCCAGATGCGGCAACACTATAAGATGATAGATATTCAACAAATAAAATAAAATTGCTATTCAAAATTTTACTGTGTAAATTCAAACACTCCTGAAAAATCAGTCGATTAGTGATGACATCTCAATTTGTGTCTTCTGACCTTAAGTATTTTGATGGCAGCAGCTAACTCATTTTTCTGAACCAGCATTTAAAAAATAAATAAACCTAGTTTGGTTATAATTTTGTTTAAAATTTTTATGGGCTGCAGATGTCTTTATTTTAATTAAAATACTGAAGGTTGAATTAACTTTTGACTTTTGGTTTTTCGTACATTTTGTGTAATCAAGATTTTTTCATAGCCTAAAATTTTACCTTGAAATACAAATCATTTATGTAAATTATGTAATATTATTAATAGGTAATACTTATAACGTGCATGTCTATGTATGTAAAATTTATATTTTTTAAATTGAACAAAAAGTCATAAAATAATAATAATAATATTGCGTGACATTTTTTAAAAAAATCAGATTTAAATTTTTAAAAAAATTCGATTTAAATAAAAAAAAATCCAATTATTTTGACTTTATTAAAAAAATAAAAAAAATCGCGAACCCTGTTATATCTTGAAAATTATTTAACAGAAATAAATTTTGCTTATAATATTATAACCTCTGAAAAATTATTTTCTTATTTACTTAATAATAATAATCTGGTACCAGGATAATTAATTTTAAATTAGTTTTGAAAATTGAAAATGTGTAAATTTTAAGAAAATAAAAAAAGTTATAAAAATTAAAGGAATTAAAAAATGTGTGAAATTGATGTCTAATGTAGTATAACACATTAAGATCGAAATTCCCAAGTGTGAAAGTTACCATTTATTTCCTTCAACTTCAATAAAACTTAGAAACGTTAAAAGTAAAATTGCAAAATCATAATTTTTCCCTTATGTATATACAAAAAATAAATAAAGGAATGATCCGACATTAACAATATTTCACAGACATAAAGATTAATAAGTCCATAATATGCTAGAAAATGTTCAAATTGCCTTTTGATTCCTAATATTTAAAAAAAAATGGGTTCAAAAAATAATTTTATTACATTCCATGCAAAGTTTTTCTTTGAATTTGTGCGCTTATCTTAAAATATTGCACGATTTCAAGGGAAAAATAAACTTGCCATCTACAAGAATTTAAAATTACTAGATAATTATTTCTTCAATTCTCATAATTTTCAATATAATGCTGAAGCAAAAAAGTAAAAAAAAAGAAGAAAAAGACAAGAAATAGCATTTGAATCTTTAAAATAGAATGCATTTATCTATAATATCAAATAATTTGAAAAGATATCAGACTGCTTTCCTTAAAGTGTGAAAAAACAATAGAAAATTGCCTTTTTCCGTCATTTTTTTTCTTATTTAGTTTTTGTATTAAGGAATAAAAAGGCATATATGAAACTTCCTGCATTTAAAATACATACTTTTATCTAAATCATCAAGTAATTTTGAAGTTAAAACAACTGCCCTTCATTTTTAATGACTAATAGAAATATTGAATTTTTTCCTAAAATTTTTCCTTTTCTATATTTTTTCTTAGTAAGGAATATGAATTCAAATCCTAAACTATGCCAATCTCTTACTTACTTAGTATAAATTCTTACATAACAGTAATTTATTACATTCCTATTGCTAATAATCAAGACTGAAATTTCAAGCATGTCGACAAAAACTCGATTTTGCATCAACTTTTAACGTCAGTTTACATACTTAAATAAACTGACTTGAAATCTGTTATTTTGCATTTACTCATAAATGAACATGTTGTACTTACATGCTAATTTTCATTCAAATGTGTGATATGTCAGCCACAGCTAATTTGCTCATTTTGTACGGAATGATTCTACTGTAAAATTTAAGCTTTACATATTATATACACAAAAGAAATTAATATCATTAAAAAAAAAAAAAAAATTCAATGCAGTTTTTGGCTGACACATGAAATTATAAACAACAAGTTGGAAATTGCACGTAAACGTAACAAATGAGGTGCGTTCGTACGATAACGAAGTTTTAAAAATATTCAGATCTTGTTGATATAGTACAGCGTACTCCGGATACAGTAGAGTAGTCAAAATCTTTACGTTTCTGTAAATATGCAGGAAGTAATTTTTATTACACATCAGCAACGTATATCTTATTCATAAAATGTGAAATAGTTGAATATAATTAAAACACGTCCCAAACAATGTTTCCCTGTATAACATTATGTTGTGGAATACTTTTGTGTGGCCCTGTAATTTAATAATAAAAATTCTTTGCATCACAGATTGTACAGAATGCATATTTTAGTATATATTTCATAGATTCATGCCAATTATATTATGTTCGAATGAGTGTAACATCATTAAAATGCATTTGAAACTTTTTCCCCATTGACTGTAATGTAATGGAATCCTTTTGATTGTCTCTGTAATTGATCTATGCATCCGATTTTCATAACATTTGAAATGGCTCGGCAAAATTATGCAGTAATTATATGTTTTAATTTTCAAACGATTAAAATGCATTTGAACCTTTTTTTTTCCATTGACTGTAATGTAATGGAATCCTTTTGATTGTCCCTGTAATTGATCTATCCATCCGATTTTCATAAAATTTAAAATGACTTGACAAAATTATGTATTAATTATGTATTTTAAACTTCAAACGATTCGGTTGGGTAGTTTTTGCGTTGTTATATGCGGACAGACAGACGGACAGACAGAGAGACGGACGGACTGAGCAACAACAATAGGTGCTACGTATTTACATAATTACGAACGCACCTAAAAATGAACTCACATGATGTAAATAAAAACTAAATCTTCGAGTAAATTCAGTTCAACAGAAGCATTCTTTAACCTCTTCAATGTGAATGCCTTTCACAGAATTTTTAATCTTTTATCAAGTGTTTTTCAAAACAGAATTTTTTGCCTAATTTAATCCAAAAAAATGCATAATTACAGTCAAGAATCAATAATCTGTGCATCCATAATCCACAATTTTCTATAATTTTTGTTATTTTACGAATGTAAAAAGAAATATAAACAGTTAAGAAAATTTACAATTTGTGATACAAAAATGATTTTTTAAAACAAATAATAAACAAATTGAAAAAAAAATCATAATAAAACATCTATTTTTTTATATAACTCTTTTATTTTATTTACAGTAAAAAAAAAAAAAAAAAAAAAAAAAAAACTATATTACTGAACATATGTAATTATCTTTATATAAATGCACATCTATATATCATTTTTTTTTTAAATAAAATAACTTAGGCATTTTTTGATATAGTCTATTAAATTAATTATTTGATTTCATATTTTCTTTACACATTATACTGATTATGGAATTAAAATGCTTTCTAGGAATAATAAAATGATATATAATCCATTATACTCTATAATCCAAATGTTCCGAAATTCACATAATTTTTGGCCCCAACTTGTGTGGTTTATAGAACTTTGATTGTAAATAAAGCGAAATTGGCACTGAGGTCATATACGCACCGGGATATCTAACTGGTGCCAAAATAGAATTATTTTTTTCTGATATGGTAATCCAGCTGTTGTTTATTTATTAATATATTTATTTACTTTCGTTTATTTTTTTTTATTACATAAATTGTTTTATTCTAATAGGTATTAATTAAACTCTTTATATTTATAATTATACAGTACCGGACCTCAAATCCGGACTGGTCGGGACAGCGATCGTTCCGGATTTCGGAATTTTCCGGATTTTAGGTCCTCAACCAAAACAATAGTTAAACAGATATGGTACATGCCCCTGACAAAATTTTGCATGCCGTTAAGCAAACTATTTCGCGTATCGCCTAGTTAGGCTTAGCGTAAATAAAGCCAAATAGACGAATTACAAAATAAGAATAATAAATAAAAATAAGGATAAGAAATATTTTTAAATACTACTGCATATTCTTAAAAATATTAAAACGTCTTTTGGAAAACAAAAATGCGTTATTGCTCGCGAGAGCCGAGTTAGGCCTAGGAATCGATATCTCGAATCGCCGTGTTAGGTATAAGTAAACAGAGAAAAACAGATTACAAAAACAATCTAAAATAAGGATAAACAATTTTTTTAATACGGCACATCACATTTATTAGCAACATAAAAAACATTTTTTAGAAAATGAAAATCACTAGAGCCGCATTAGGCCTAGGAGTTTTATAACGAATTAGACTCAATGAAAATAAACAGAGAAACATAAATTAAAAAAAAAATAATTTATAAGAAATCTAAGGTTGAGGTAGCATTAATATAAATAAAATAAAAATAAACATTTATGAAAAAATAATAAAACGTATTTCAATGATCTGCTTTCATAAATATATCAGATATTTTCAATTGTTTCATTTTTTTTGGTTTTTCGCGCTGCAACATTTCTTGCAATTTATAAAGTTGCATGATTTGGGCCTCATTAATGAAACTTTTTGTTTCCAAACCACGAATCAACTCTTTTGTGAGATCGATGCATTTATCGATAGGAATTTCATCAATATTTTCTTCGATCTCCTCCTCCTCATCATCACTGGCATTTTCGGCCATTTCTGGGTGCAACACCATATCACAAATCTCTCTATTTGTCAGTTCATTGACTATTGGTCCATCTTTATCAATATTTAAGCAATCTGTTATAGCTTCTTCATCTAACAGCTGCATCTTCCCATTAGTAGCTTCTTTAGCGTATTCTAACAGCTCATCGATCATCAACTTTTCTGCAGACACAGAAAATCCACGAAAATCGTTGTTTTTATCGGCAGTATCATCATTTTCCAAGAAAATAAGGGAGGGCCATAATTTATGCCATGCGTGACTTAATGTTTCTTTTGATACACTGTGCCAAGCACTTGCTGCTCTCCACAAAGCGTCTTTCACATTAAAGTCCTTTTGAAAGGCAGTAACGCCAAGACCACTGTTACATGCATCTAACATTTTTCGCATAAATTCAGTTTTGTAACTGCACTTCAATGACCGTATAACGCCTTGATCCATTGGTTGTATCACCGATGTGCAGTTCGGTGGCAAAAACTCTATAAGCACATTTTCTTTAGAATGAATATCTGCAGTTGTATGTGCAGAGCAATTGTCTAAAATCAGAGCAATCTTGCATTGTTCGGGCAAACCTACACTTCGGCAGTGATTCCGAGCTTCTGGCACGAAATGTTTTTTAAACCACTCTTTGAAAATTTCGGCAGTCATCCATGCTCGCTGATTTGCCATATAATGAACAGGTAGAACTTTTACGCCATTTAATGCTCTTGGATGTCGGCTCTTTCCGATAACTAACAGTTTGCACTTATGCGTGCCAGCAGCATTTGCACACATCATAATTGTTAGACGTTCTTTGGAGTCTTTATAGCCCGATGCAGATTTCTCGTCATTCAGTATATAAGTTTTTCTGGGAATGTATCGCCAGAATAACGAGCTTTCATCAGCATTGTACACTTGCTCGGGTGTCAAATTTTCTTTGTCGATAAATTCTTGAAAATCATCAACGTATGATTCGGCAGCTTCGACAGCTGCAGAACTTTTTTCGCCTGAAGCTTTCACCAAACGCAAACCATGGCGAATTCTAAACTTGTTATACCACCCCGATGAATATTCACACGGAGTGGCGATTTCCAATTCTTTGTGGAAAATTTTCGCTTGGTGTAGAATCATGTTTCGGTCCAAAGGCACATTTTCCATCCTCCTTTGTCGTATCCATTCCATTAACACCTTGTCAACATCGGGGCATTTCGATGAATGCAAAGTTTTTCTTTTTGCCATATTTTTTGGCACATCACTTTCGGAAAAGACTTTCAAAATCTCTGATCGCTGCTTTTTTAAATCGTATATAGTAGATTTTCCTATCCCGTACTCATCGCATACATTTTTTACGGGGGTTCCTTGGTCCAGTTTTTTTAGAACTTTAACTTTGTCACTTATAGTAAGTGAACAATGTTTTCTTTTTGATGACATAATTCACCACACAAACAAATAAAAAATAATATTAAAATATCAAAATCGCTTCTAAAAATAAATATTTGCTGACAACTTTTAGAAAAGAATAGCACGTGCGTATCGCTAGAATTGAGAATATGCACAGTACAGTATTATATGAACTCTGTAGTGTTGCCAGATAAAAAACTACCATTTTTAACTACCATTTGCCCCCAAGTTTGTTCTGAAACTGTAGCAACGAGTTTCCAGTGATAGGGTTTCTTTCCCACGTTCTTTCCTTTATTAAAAAAAAAAAAATACTTATCTCCGTTACTAATTGACGAATTTCTTTCAAATTTTCAGCATGTTACAATAATAGCAAATTAGACCGTGGTACAAATTTTTATTAAAATATAATTAGTTATTCGAAAATTAGGATACCCCTTAAAAACGGCCACTATAGAGAAAAAAAGGAAGCGAAGAAAAACAAGATATCCATCTGCCCTATGTTTTGCTTATTCACTTGTTTATTTAACTGTACGAAGTAGAAAATCAATGTTATCAGAATGAGATCATTAACTTTCAATGGATTAGTTTGTTTTGTTATGCAGAAATAAACCTTGTATAGATTCCGCCCCCCCTTTTGAAATAAGGAACAAATATTTTTGGTACGGTATTTACATACAAAATTTTTCCGAAAGAGAAAAAATGTTAAAAAAATTTAAAGTGGAGGAGAAGGTGTAGTAAAATATGTTTACATATAAATATTATAAGTGTATAATCCCCTTTTAAAAATAATTCTCCCTTGTGGTTATTTATTTTTGGGGGGTGGAAGGGGGTGCAATTTCTGTTTTAATGAAGAGTAATTAGTAAATTTGGATTAAAAGTAATGTAAAAACAAAACATTGCAATAAAATTAATGAATTGAGTCCAATTGCTTAGTTTAGAATGACTTGGAACTGTATTATGCACGCACGTTGCGCCATCTATGGACAGTTTTTAGAATTTTTTAATCAGAGATCGTCGCGGAATTTCAGATTTCGTTATTCGTTCCGGATTTTGGGTCGTCCGGATTTCGGGATTCCGGATTTGAGGTCCGGTACTGTATACTAAATTTTTTACAAACCTGCAAAAAAATTACAGTGCATTAGTCATGACAAAACTAAATTTTCTACATGTTTGCCTTTAATTTGCAATAAATATGATACAGCAAGTGATGATCTTGCACAATAAGTTAATTGCAAGTTCAAAGTATGATGACTTTGGCATTTTAGTTACTTTGCTGCAGTCTTGATATGAACTTTCAGTCTTTTCATGCTGAACTTGCTGAATATCTGCAAGTTTGCAAAGTAAGACTGCTGCAAATTAAAATTGCGATGTGGGATCTTGCTATGTATATATTTTTTGGTACTACTTGGTTATCCCATCGACTGAAAAACTATCACCAAATTATAAGATTAAATGCTAATAATGGCTAATCATAAATGTCACATTCAATGACATTAAATACAATACACATGTTTAAAACACCATTAAATGATTTTTATTTCAACTTTTTATTTATACTTTTATAAATATTTTACTATTTTTTTTTAGTTAAAATAAAAGTTATATCAATATGTATAATTTGGTAATTAGTTTGGCGATTCGTAAAATTTGGCGAAATTGGTCAACAGGATAACCAAGTAGTATCATTTTTTTTAATTAAAGGAAGCAAATTTTTTTTTTTTTTCTTGTGTGTAACACTTTCAGTCTTTTTTATAAAAAAACAAGTAAGAAAAATCCTCCGTTAAGCATAGATTATGAAACACTTTCCAATGCTTCCTGAAATATTTAACAAAACTTTGTTATTTAGGGAAATAAGATGCTAATGTCCATAGCCAAATAAGTATTGAAATACTATTGAACAGCCCTGTATTTGATCTGTCAGTTGATATATATATATATACAGGGTGTCCCAAAAGGTCGTTTACAAACTTAACATGCTGGTCTGTCATATCATGATGAACAATATTAAACAGGAAACTAAGGGTCCCAAACGTCTTCCAAAGGAGATATGTGCCATTAAAGTTTAGGGTCCAAAAATTCAAATGATTATAAAAAACAGAAAAATTGGTCGATTCGTTTGCGGTTTTCACTAAAACTATTCTTAATGTCAGTATTTTCTTGAAAATAAATTATAAAGATAAATTTCAAAAAATGTCGATAGAGAACGCTTTAGACTTTGGAGTAACGATAAACTAGTTTTTACTATTATTTTTTGCATCTCATTAAACTTTTTTAGAAGCTTAGACATAAACTTAAATTTTGAGCTCAAAATCTAAATCGTTGGAAGTGGTTAAGTAGCGGAAACTGAATTACGGGGGGAGGTTCAAATTTCAAATTACTATAAAAAATGGAAAAATTGGTCAATTGATTTGCGATTTTCACTAAAATTATTCTTTATATCAGTATTATCTTGAAAATAATTTATAAAGATAAAATTCAAAAAATGCCGATAGAGGGCGCTTTAGACTTTGGAGTAACGTACAACTATTTTTTTCGTTATTTTTTGCATCTCATAAATTTTTTTTTAGAAGCTTGGAGAAACTTAAATTTTGAGATGAAAATTGAATCGTTGGGAGTGGTAAAGTAGCGCAAACTGAACTGTGTTCAATGAGGGTGGAGAGGTTCAAATTTCAAAATGATTATAAAAAACGGAAAAATTGGTCGGTTTTCGCTAAAATTATTCTTTATGTCAATATTTCTTTGAAAATAAATTTTAAAGATAAATTTTAAAAAAATCCGTTAGAGGGCGCCTTAAACTTTAAAGTAACCAACAATTATTTTTAACCTTTTTTTTTTTTTTTTTTTTTTTTTAAATCTAATTAAATGCTTGCAAAAGTTTAGACTTAAATTTTGTGCTCAAAATCTAAATCGATAGGAGGGGTTAAAAAGTGCAAACTGAACTGTGTTCAGGAGTTGAAATGTTACCTTCCCTACCCCTCGAACGCAGTTCAATTTTTGGCCGCTTAATTACTCACAACGATGCAGATTTTGAGCACAAAATTTAAGTTTGAACTTTTAGAAGCATTTTATTAGATACAAAAAATAACGATTAAAAATAGTTGTTGGTTACTATAAAGTTTAAGGCGCCCTCTGACGGAATTTTTCGAAAGCTATCTGTAAAATTTATTTTCAAGAAAATATTGATATAAAGAATAGTATTAGCGAAAACCGACCAATTTTTCTGTTTTTTATAATCATTTGAAATTTGAACCTCCCCACCCCTATTGAACACAGTTCAGTTTGCGCTACTTAACCACTACCAACGATTCAGATTTTTATCTCAGAATTTAAGTTTATGTCTAAGCTTCTAAAAAAATTTTATGAGATGCAAGAACTAACAGAAAAAAATAGTTGTACGTTACTCCAAAGTCTAAAGCGCCCTCTATTGGCATGTTTTGAATTTTATCTTTATAATTTATTTTCAAGAAAATACTGACATAAAGAATAGTTTTAGTGAAAACCGCAAACGAATCGACCAATTTTTCTGTTTTTTATAATCATTTGAATTTTTGGACCACAAACTTTAATGGCGCATATCTCCTTTGGAAGACGTTTGGGACCCTTAGTTTCCTATTTAATATTGTTCACCATGATATGACAGACCAGCATGTTAAGTTTGTAAACGATCTTTTGAGACACCCTGTATATATATATATATATATATATATATATATATATATATACAATATAATGGGAAAATTTAGATTAGCAATAAAATGCCTAACTGGCTGAAATTTCACTTGCAAAACTTTATTCTAATAGTAGATGGAAAATACTTCAATACTTTTGTTCAGCCATATAATTTATCCAGTATCTTTACTGCATGCCAAATATTAAAATTTAGTTCAAACGAACACATTCTTAAAGCTACTTAAATCAGATTTTCAGAAATAATCACATATGGGTGACCATGTAGCTAATACCTTGCGTGACCCTGTATATCATTTTGTCTATATTCTACAAACATTTCTTAGAAAATTGAAAGCAGTTCTACATAAAAATGCATAACTAGCACCTTTAAGTTTATTACTCTCATATTCAGTAACCTTTATGAGCTCTTTTGTGTAACCTTGTACATCAACTATAACATTTATATACACCACACCATTCATATAATTTGCAGACATTTTGTAAAATTTAAAAGCACATATCATAATTGAAAATGCATTAACCATCCATCAACTATCATCGACAATACACAGAATTTCGGATAAAAATATAAGGTTTGAAATATTTTGTGTGTCCCTGTAAAAGCTGTGCACTTCATATTATGTGTTAAATATTAAGTCTCAGCGGCATATATCAATTTTATGATACTTGAAAATGTTTAACATTATTAAATTATGTTGCAAACAATTCCCTCCATTATTATTGTGTGATGTTTAACATAATTAAAATGTATCGCACAGGATTTGCCTCTTTACCATAATGTAATGTAATTCTTTTAAGTGGCCCTGTAAATGAATAATAACTATTATTTTCACAGCCTATTTTACAGAATGCGTATTTTAGTGCACTTTGCAAATCCATGTAAATTTGAATAAGTTTAACAGGGTGTAACACCTTTAAAATTCATTTGAAACGATTTTTTCCCATTGGCCATAATGTATTGGAAAACTTTTGACTATTCCTGCAAATAAACTAATCCTATTAGAAACTTCATTTTCAATAGGGTTCATGCTAGGGTAAACATCAATAACATATAAAAATTTCAGAGCAATCCGGGTATATTTACAGGAGTTAGAGCACGGACAGACAGCCATACGGCCAGACAAACCGAATGCATAAACACTTTTCAACTTTGTTGGAAAGTGTTAAAAATATTGAAAAAAGGAGTAAAAAAAACTTTTTTCAAATGGTTTCCACTTTGTTGATATTCAACTCTTTGAGCTTAAAGGTGTACTCAAATTCAAACTCCTTATTTTCTGACTCATTTTTAAATTCAATTTTGTTCTGAAACACATCTGACAAATTTTCTTGTTCAGAAACTTTATAATGTGCCACACTTGTCAGTTATTCGATAAAGGCAAAATGTATAGCAAAAAATGCTGTTAAAATTGGCATTTTAAACCAAATTTCTTAAAACGAGAAAGCTGGGAATAAAAACAATGGTCTTATTGAGGAAACAATTATTTATAAAGCAAGTTCTAATTAATTGAATAAAAAATAACAACACACAGCCGTTCTTCAAAAATCACCTCAGCAAGTTTCATGTTTTAGCTTTTAAAAATGAGTCTGAAAATTTTAAGCTATTGAAAGATGAAAAAAAAATTTTTTTGAATACGCCCTTAAAATTCTTGAAGCTTTAGACCAGCAATACTCAACCTGGGCGACATTTTATGTGCAGCTCGAGGCACATAATCATTAATCCATACTTATACAAATAATAAAAAGTAATTTAAAAATGCCGTTACTACTATTGCAAAATTTCCCCCAAATCGAAATCAAGGCTAACTTATCATAATATCAAGGCTTGTCATTCGCCAAGTTTCCTTTGACTGCAGTACAGGGGGCGCTGAACTACATGATTTTCACGTTGGTAGCGCCATCTAATGTTAGAAACTGAAATGTTTGCCATTATTTCGTATGGGATTATTAGCAGTAATATGCACCAGGTGGCATTACATACGAGACAAAGTCATATAATAAGTTGGCAATTATAGGGACAATTTCAACAATGGATTTTCTCCTGAATGCGAGGCCTTGATATTATGATAAGGGGGCCTTGATCGAAATAATCACAAACTAAAATAAAAATCGTGCTAAACCTGGTATGTATATGCTATCTGCGCAACAAAATTTATAATAAAAATTAACGTGTGGGAATAATTGAGGATTCTTAAAGTGGCATCTATACGTGTTGCTCATTCCTAAGATCAAGGTGTTAAAGAGACGACTTGATAAATACTATATGGTAGATGTGGTGTAATGACATTAACTGTAACGTGACCTGGTCAAGAACTTTAACTGTAACCAAAAATAACGTAGAACAAGGGTTCAAAACTAGTTTTTATAAATGTTGTGTCGCGTCTTTGTTATGTGTAACCTGTCTAGAATAATATATGTGTGAATAAACTACATGCAAGTTATTTCGCTGTATTCATCTTGGAAGCCTTCAACGGTACGCTACAACACTAACATATCTTAATTATAACAAGTATAAAGCATGGTGGCAGCTGGAAAAAAAGGATGTTTAATACAGTGATATTTTGAAAACGGATCCAAGCTTAAAGTAAGAAGTTTCCTTTTTCTTGCATAGTTATACGACACATTTTTATTCATTTTATTATTATGTAAAATGTCTAAAGAAAAAGAAAAAGAATTTAGAAATTGTTATCAGGTTACACCGCCAGAATCATTTAGTTTTTCACTGCCGGCACTTTGGCTAAAATGGAAGCAACGTTTCGAAAGATATCGATTCGCTTCAGGTTTAAAAAATCAATCAGAGATAGAACAAGTAAATTCACTTATTTATCTCATGGGTGATAAAGCAGAAGATATTTTTATGTCTTTTAACTTGTCAGAAGATGACCAACAGAAATATGATATTGTTATGAAGCATTTTGACGACCATTTTATCGTAAAGAAAAACACAATTTTTGAACGCGCACAGTTTAATCAACGCATTCAAAATGAAGGGGAAAGTGTAAATGATTTTATAACTTCACTTTATTCGTTGGCTGAGCATTGCGATTACGGAGTTCTTCACGATGAACTAATACGCGATAGAATAGTTGTTGGTATTAGAGATAAATCATTAAGTGAGAAGTTACAATTGGATCCAGACCTTTCTTTGAGCAAAGCTATAGATAAAGTTAGGTTATCGGAATCAATTAAAAAGCAACAAGAGATTCTTATTTCTAATAATGCTTCTGTACATAGAGTTTCGAGTATAAGTAAAACAAAGGTAAATTTTAAGAAGGAGATTACCAGTCAAAATCCACAGTTTAAAGAAACTGATAAAAAGAGTAACGGGAAAAAAGAATATACAAAATCTTTTGACCTTTGCAAATGGTGCGGTAAGTCTATGCATAATAGAAAAGTGTGTCCAGCAAAAGACGCCAAATGTTTGAAATGTTCCAAATTAGGGCATTTTGCTCGTGTTTGTAGGAAAAATAAAAGTAAATCTGAAATTTCTTTCTTAGGAACAATTAGAGAAACCCGCTCGAATAATAGTAATGGTTCGTTATGGTCAGTTCCTATTCAAATAAGAGGTAAAACCATTCATTTCAAAATAGATAGTGGAGCAGATCACACTGTTATTCCAGCTACATCACCAATCTTAAAGGGTTCAAAAATTTTAAAACCAGACAAAAAGCTTTGCGGTCCTGATGGGAAAATACTAAAACACAAGGGAAAACTTGTTGAAGAAATCCAATACAAGGAAAAGAAAATAACTGAAGAAATCCATGTAATTGAAGGATTACAGAATTATTTGTTGGGAAAACCTGCAATACTAGCTTTTGGTTTAGGACCAAACATTCTAGAAATTAACGCAGTAAATCCAAAGCAAGATTACCCTGAATTATTCAATGGCCTGGGGCTACTGAAAGGTTGTTATACTATTAAGCTTAAGCCGAATTCTGTCCCGTTTGCTATTTCAACTCCATGAAGGATACCTATTCCGCTGCTGAAGAAAACTGAAATGGAAATTAAGAAGATGATTGACCAAAAAGTTATAGTTCCTGTGACGAAACCAACGGAATGGTGTTCACCAGTCGTTATCGTTCCTAAAAGTGACGGAACTGTTCGCTTATGTGTTGATCTTGTCCAACTAAACAAATGTGTGGAAAGGGAATTTCATCCATTGCCTTCAGTGGAATATTCATTAAATCTTCTTACAGGTGCTACAATTTTTTCGAAGTTAGATGCTAATTCAGGCTTTTGGCAAATTCCGCTTGATGAATCTTCGTCATATCTCACAACCTTCATCACTCCTTTTGGAAGATACCGATTTTTAAGATTGCCTTTTGGAATCTCATCTGCTCCAGAACATTTTCAACGCAGAATGTCACAGTTGCTAGAAAATATTCCAGGTACTATTTGTCATATGGACGACACCTTAGTGTGGGGAAAAGATCAATCTGAACATGACCAAACATTGAAAATTGTTCTAAATAAACTTAAGGAAGCTGGCATTACTCTAAATGAAAAGAAATGTAAGTTTTCAGTCAAGAGAATTAAATTCTTGGGGCATATTATTGATGACAATGGGATTCATCCTGACGAAGATAAAGTTAGTGCAGTAAAAGAATATCCACCACCAAAGAATAAAAAGGAATTAAAGCAGATGTTAGGCATGGCAAATTTTCTAGCCAGATTTGTTCCAAATTTTGCAGAAATTTTTGCACCGTTGACATCCATGTTAAGTCAAAAGAATGAGTTTGTCTGGGACGAACCTCAAAAACAAGCATTTCAAAAGTGGAAGAATGTCTTAACATCTCAACCAGTTTTAAAAGTTTATAATCCACAGAAAACTTCAATTGTCACTACAGATGCTTCTTCTTATGGAATTGGAGCCACCTTGAGGCAAGAACAAGAGAATGGGGAAATCTCTGTCGTTGCATATGCATCAAGAACTCTTACTCCTACTGAAAAGAGATATGCTCAAATAGAAAAGGAGGCACTTGCTCTAGCATGGAGTTGGGAGAAATTTCGAGATTATCTCACTGGAACTCACTTTAGATTAGAAACAGACCATAAACCTCTAATTCCAATCTTCTCTAAGAAAAACCTTGAAGACTTATCTCCACGGTTACAAAGGTTGAAGATGAGGATGATGCGATATTCTTATTCCATATATCACATACCAGGAAAGAAACTTTATGCAGCTGATGCCTTATCAAGACAACGTCAAGAAACAAGAGAAAAGGATGAAGAGTTGGAAGAAGAAATTGATGCATATATTCGTATGATAATATCCACATTACCCGCTTCATGCAACAGATTAGAAGAATTGCGCCAATCACAACAGTCTGATGCAACATGCAAAGAGTTAAAAAATTTAATCCTCAACGGTTGGCCATCAAGAAAACATTTAGAGCCAAGTTGTTTACCTTATTGGAATCATCGATATGAAATATCAATCCAAGATGGACTCATAATGAAGGGCTGTCGAATCATCATTCCTGCAAATGATCGAAGAAAGGTTCTTCAACAAATTCATGAGGGACATTTGGGAATTACGAAATGTCGTGCAAGAGCAAGATCGTCGGTATATTGGCCTGGAATTAATAAAGAAATTGAAGAAATGATAAAGAATTGCACATCATGCATCAAGGAGACCACTAATCGCCATGAATCTCTTATCCCTACCGAATTTCCTGAAATACCATGGGAAACTGTGGGAATGGATCTTTTTAAGCTTAATGGATCTTGGTACTTGATCGTGACCGATTATTTCTCACGATATCCAGAAATCGCAAGACTGGAAAGATTAACTTCTGAGGAAGTAATTCTCCACTGCAAATCAATCTTTGCCAGACATGGGATTCCTAATGTCGTCAGATCTGATAATGGTCCTCAATTTGAGCCAATTAACTCATCTGAATTTTCAAAATTTTCAAAGTTTTACGGATTTCATCATATCACATCAAGTCCTAGGTACCCACAAAGCAATGGTTTCATTGAATCTTCTGTAAAAACCATCAAATTGCGACTCAAAAAAGCTGAAGATCCTTACCTTGCATTAATGGCATATAGAGCAACACCATTAGAAAATGGCCTCAGTCCCGCAGAACTTCTTATGAATCGTCGTATAAGGACAACTCTGCCAATTGCAAGATCTCAACTAGAGCCAAAAATTGAAAACAGGGATGAACTTCAAAGAAAGGAAGAGAAGAGAATAGAACGGCAACGAGACAACTATGACAAAAGACACGGAGTACGAGACCTCAAAAATCTCGATGTTGGAGATGGAGTATGGATCACGGACAAGAGAGCTACTGGTATAGTTCAGAAGAGATTAGATTCTCCACGATCATATATTGTCAAATCTGGGAAAAAGCTATATCGACGAAACAGAATGCATCTTGTCCCATCAACTAACTTCCAACCAGAGGCTGATGATGTGGATGACTTTGAACCAGACGATTCTCGTAATGAGTTACCAATACCACAGAGTGTTCCTAGCCCAACCAAGCCAATCTGTCAGAATCCGAATCCATCCTGTAACAATGGTAAAAGGAATTCTATGTCTCCAAAAAGGAACCAGAATCTATATACCACCAGAAGTGGACGAGTCGTTCGTCCTCCGCAGAAAATGAATCTTTAAAGAAAGGGAGATGTGGTGTAATGACATTAACTGTAACGTGACCTGGTCAAGAACTTTAACTGTAACCAAAAATAACGTAGAACAAGGGTTCAAAACTAGTTTTTATAAATGTTGTGTCGCGTCTTTGTTATGTGTAACCTGTCTAGAATAATATATGTGTGAATAAACTACATGCAAGTTATTTCGCTGTATTCATCTTGGAAGCCTTCAACGGTACGCTACAACACTAACATATCTTAATTATAACAAGTATAAAGCAGTAGACTCTCGTTCCGTAGCCAAAAGAAGTTCGCCAAGAGCGATAAACGCGAAAAGTCAACACCCTGCCAGCTGTAAGGAAAATCGCGCTACCGCTTCTACTCAACAATGGCGGCATTTGTGAATTATGTTTATGTAAATCGTAAAAAATGTTATTATTTGTCTACTATATTTTTAAATATGAACAATACTGAAGACTTATGAAAAAACTGTATGTGAAGTTAACGATTAAAGAAAATAAACGTGACAACGCACGTAAACTGATTGTAAAGTAGAATAGACAGATAAGACAAAAGTAAAATATGAAGATCTTAAAGTGATGAATCCTATTTAATTGAAAGGTTATTGCTTGTGATATATGTTATAATTCATCATATACATTAGCAATATTCCTTCGATTTTACTACACGAGATGATTGCTGAATGAATCGACATTACGGGAAATGTTTTGCTAAAGTTGAATTACATTTAAGTAAGATAAATTTTATTATTGAATACAGTTCATGTTCATCTTTTGTCTTTTTGTACTGCTTATTATACTATTTTACTACGATTCTGACAAGGAACTATTGTTCTAACTTATTTCTTTCATAAAAATTTGTATTAAAGAATACTGCATTTGATGGAAAAAAAGTATTTGAATCAAATAGTGATAAAATTGTATGTGAATGTTATATTGTGCAGGTATTGCAAATGCACCAGTTTCATAACTTCTAGTGTTTTTATTATTATATCGCTATTAATTTGATATGACTCTTAGCCTTTAAAAAAAAATAATTATGGTTGCTGACAATAAGAATGCTATAAATTTAGAAATAGCAATTTGATATTTTTCAATTAGCTGGATTCCAGTGTTATATATACATACATATATATGCGTGTGTGTAAACACATTTATATGTACATAAACACAGATATATCTATGTATGCATATGTTTATATATCTATATATAGGGTGGATGTGCCAGTAATGAACACTTTGATGTTTTTGCTTCATAAAAAAAACTAACAAATATTTAGATTTCATTATTTTTTCCACTCCTTGCATATTTTATAAATCTGGTTCATTGTTGGCACTTTTAATCAAACCAGCCAGGAAGCAGAACATAATATTGCTAAGTTCTGCTGCTTTTCAGTGAAAGCCTTGCTAAGACCAAGCTTTGTTTAATAAGTTTGCATATTCTTTATTTTCTTGCTAATTTTGAATGTTTTTGCTTGGGTAGCAATCGAAAACTTTGAATTTTATTTAGGAGAGAGTTGGGTGGTGTGGAATGCTTTTTACAAAAGTAAGAAAGTCAACTTTTTTTTTTACATTAAAAACTATTTTAAACATGAATGTAAAATTCTACAAGACAAAGGGTTAAAAAAACAAAATCTGGCTTTTTTCAATATGAGGAAATTAGTATTATTAAGTAATGCTTGTATTCTTGTCGTTCGGTTTATGCTATAGGGTAAGCTTTTATAGTTAAAAACAGGGTTGGTTTTTGCCAGGACAATGGAAAAAACTAAGCAAAAACAGAAAAAGTGATGATGAGTGCAAAAATAAAATTAGAATGGCACTATATGTTTAAATTTTCACCTTAATGAAATTTTTGTTTTGGAGATTTTAATTTAAAAAGTATTTATAATCAATCAATAATATATGGCATAACCACAAAAACAAAATTTTAAATTTACATTTTTTTGTTTTATTAAAATAAAATATTAAAAAAAAAAAAAAAAAAACTGAAAATGTTTTTTAACAGCACCAGTACTTGGGCAACAAATGTGCAAATGAATTAGTTCATAAAAATTCTTTTATATGTCACAAACAGATTAAATACTTTTGCACTATTTGGAAGATGTAAGCTGATTCAACAACATTAGTCGTACAGTAAATATGTAGAAAATATAATTTTTTTATGTCAAATTTTATAGAAAAAGGTTATTAGAATCTATTTTTCTTTCAAATTCTTTTCGTTTTTCTCTTTTTGTTCATATTCAATAATCTAAACTGTGGTTTAGATGTAATAAACATATGACTAAATAATAAGATTGAATTTCTTGTTTGAAATGTGTTTTAAGTATGGTAATATAACTAAGCAAAATAGGATTCTATACATCACAAATAACAAGCATCTGCTAATGTTAAATTATCACTCTGAGTACTATTTACAGGGGTGGGGAATTTTCAGAAAATCTTACCAACCAAAGATTTAGTTTATCAGTCAGCATGATGCACAGTGTACAGTCATGGGAAAAAAAAAAAAAAAAAAACACCCTCTACTAACTTTGCAAAAAATTATTATTAAAGAAAGTTACTGATACTAAATGATTAGAAATAGTGTACTTTAAAATGATACAAATAAAAATTTGCGTAGGGGACCATTTACATATTAAAACAAACTCTATCTTAGTTTTTTCAACAACAGTACCTAATTCTGACAGCATAAATGAATTCCACAGCCTTCAATTAGCCTTTAAAAAAATTTCATGCAAATTGTACGATTAATTTATGGAAAATTGATCATTTTAAAATGAGCTTATTTTAGGGATTGTATCGAAATCAAAGCTTAGTATTTGATTTATGACTGAGAGAACCTCCTTCATCCTCTTGAGCCTTATGCTATAGGATAGCATAAGAAATTTTAAAAAAATCACTTCCATCATGGATGGCCCCTTTAAACTATCATTTTGCCATTTTTTAAGTATAATTTGAAAACTAACAAGAAGAAAAATTAAACTTTTGGATTTCCATACAGTAGGACATCATAAATGTAAATCCATCAAAAAATATTGTGGATTGCAATTAAGAATTTTTTTTTAATATTCATTTCAGAATTCAAATTATAAAAATTGCAAATTCAACATATTTATGTTTGGTTATTAATATTATTACAACATGAAAAATCAGCACATTAGGAGTATAATTTCAAGAGATATTAATAAAAATATAACATAATTTAACGAGCACTAAATTTTTAATGTTTGTAATTGAAAAACTTATCATTCAAATGGCTTGAAATTTGGTGTCTAGGTGTAGTTTGAACTGAAGATTTGAAATATTTTGTTAAAAGTGGCTATTGTCATTGAAAAACAAAAAAATTGGGTTTATTTTAATATGTAGATGTTCCCCTAAACAAGTTTTATATACATCATTTAAAAGTAGACTTTAATTCCAATCGTTTTGAGAAAATAGACTGCAAAAATAGTTAATATCTGTTATTAAAAAATGTATGCAACAGGATCCCCTTGTATTGTAATTACTCTAAAATTTTGAAGGGGATTTGGACAAAAAACAGTTAAAGTTACTCTTTCTAATGATTATGTTTATGAACAAAGTTGCTAAAAAACCTAATTCTTTTTTTTTTTCTTTTCGGACACCCCCCCCCCCCCAAAAAAAATGGTTTTTTGTTAAATCATCCCTTTTTATTACATATACATGCATATTTATTGAGAAAAATAGGCATTGTTGCATTATAAATAGTGTAACTTCATTTTAAAATAATTTAAATTAAATAATAACAGTGAATTTATGTAGAAAATTGAAAAAAGAACATAATTTATATTTAAATAATATTAGCAAATAGTTTTATGTTCAAAGAATAAACTGCTCTACACACTGAAACATTGATACTCTGAAAATCTTTATGAACAATCTTTTGATTAGTAATAATAAACATTTGTATGTAGTTTGATAAATATAATATTCTTTCCCACAGTCAAATACTTCTTGAGATTTTTTTTTTTTTTTTTATTACAATTTGAAGTCAACATTTTGGTCATTAGATTCAGCTGTTAACAAGGAAAATATAATAATACTGTTATTATTATTATTTTTTTTAATGCTATAAATAGCACCCAATCCTTGAATACTCTCTTATTTGACTTCATATTTTGATTTTAATTTTTCAAGATAATATAATCTCCCAAAATCAAGAAAAATTCCTTTTACAGCTTGAACAAAATCGCAAAGAACATCGTGATAAGTTATTAATTACATTGAATAATCTGCATTTTTTAAAAGTAAAATATTTTATTATACTAAATGTTAAATATTTTTAATCCATTTTATCTTTGATCACTTCACATGCTTGAAACTTTTTCTTTAGAGCAATAGATATGTTCACCAATGCATACTGATAGGGCCCGATTTATGCAGGGGCATGCCGGGCAATCACCCCAAGCTACCCATGAGAGTAATTAGGATTTTCACTAAAAAGTGCCAAGTGATTAAAGTTATATATTTCATATATTTTCAAGCTTTAAAGTTTTATTTTAACAACTTAATATTCTATTATTTTCAAAAAAAATCTTTATTAATGTTTTCCTTGTAGTGTGGTAAGTTTAATAAACTATGACCAAATTGCAACAATTTCTTTTAGCCATCTTATAACGTACATAGATAAGCAAAGAAACAACTTGAAAAGAGATACTTCAATCAACCAATCTATCTTTTTTTTCGACAACTATCCTGCTAGTCCTTTTTTCTTAAAGTTGTGACTATATTTTTGTTTTACGCTGTATACAGATGTGAACTGCACCGAATACAAAATTTATACATACATGCAATACATATGAAGTTTAGTACTAGCCACTTCCAATTATTCACAAAAACAAAATTCTAATGATAGACAGAAAGGGGGGGAGGGGGGGCATAGCCTTAATCAGGCCCTGCAAGCTGATTTTAATCCTATACATAGAAAAAATTATCTTAACTCACTATATCTGATGCTTATTGTTGAAAAGTGTTGGAAGTAGAAATTATTAACACCCAATAATCTGAAACACATAAATTATAAAGAAAAAAAGAGAAAGTTGCTCGATTTTTTTTTTTATAAAACAAGCTTTTTTTTCTTTTTTTTTTTTTTTTTTTGAGACAGAGAGAGAAACAAGTTAGTTTAAATCATGGTTAAAATAGATTGGTTTAAACCGTGCCAATCATGTTTATAAATAAAAAATATGGTGACTCTACCATTGATTAGAACTCTAACATATACAATGGCAGTCAAAAATTTCCAGCTAGTTAGTTTATTTGTTTTATTTATCAGAAGGTTTCAGCGAAGAAGTTCAATTGCTTCAAAAGTTAGGAATATGTGATTGTCCTCTGACCACGTGATCATTTTGATTGGATACTGAAGACACTTCATAAGAACTGGCAGAATTCGAAATTCGCGTGTGCAAAAGTTTCTGGCCACTCATCATTACTTAGTTTTATTCTATCGATAAAGTGTTTTTTAGTCGTGTTTGTGAATAAATCAAAGAGAAGAGCATAGTTTAAATACAAAAATGAAAATTTCGAGAATTGTTTGTAAATGAGTGATTTTTTGTTGCTAAAGGGCCAATCTTCTCGAGATATTGTGGCAAAATTATTGATCGGTAAACCAACTGTAAACGATATTTAAAAATTGTATAAAGATGGCCATGACTTTTAGGACTTTCTGGCGTCTGGGGGGCCCTAGAAAATGACTATTTTTGTGAAAGGAATTATCAGGGGAAAAACAGTTGATGACCCAAATAAAAATGCCCTTGCAATATCCCGCGATTTATGGAATGAAAATATCGCTGAAATAAGTCTACCGTATCAAGATGTTGTCGTGATGTAGAACTTTATGGAAGAGTTGGTGTTAAAAAAATACCAATGTACCCAATTGGCATTTTCCAAGGATCACAAGTCTGTTCAAGTAAAAACTGGACAAAAGTTCTATTTTTCCATCAATCGAATTCCACACTATTTTAGGAGTGATGGCAGACACTATATCCAATGGCCTAACAGTAAAAGATATGATTCGACATACGTTTTTCTATAATGAATCATGGCAGAGGGCACGTTATAATGATGGGAGATTTTTCTTCAAAAAGTGTTGGTTCGTTATTTGAAATTTGCTGCAAGATGAATGATGCAATGTACAGTAAAACCTCCATTATGGACAGTTTTCTTATCCCCACTCCCAAAATCTAAATTTTTTGTATGTTTAACCTCTGAATAACGGACATTCCATACATCCAATAGCGGACAGTAATTTTGGCGATAAATGATGAAAAATAATTATTTAGCGAGAAAAAGAAAAGAAAAATAAAAACGTCTAAATTTAACAGAGCAATATGTTATTTATTCGTTTATTAAATACACTTTTTGAGTATAATTTCATGGACATTTTCTGTTTTTGCTCTGATGTTGTTTAAATATATAGCATGGGATATCCAACTTGGACATTTATTTAACTCTTTCAGACATTCTTTTAGTTAATTGTACAGTTTTCAGCTTTGATTGTACATTTTTCAGATTTAATTGTAGACACTTTAATTATTTTTAAAGTTATATATATATATATATATATAAAAATTCATGGTACTTTTCACTCACATATGTAATATCATTTTTGTTTTCACACTGTACGTATCATTGATTTTTCATTTAATTTAGCTGCCAGATTATTGTATTTTGTAACTTGTTTGTACAATTTGTTCTCTGTATATACGATCATCAAATTAATAGACTTTTATGTATGTAAAATGCCTTGATATATTAAAAAAAAAAAAAAAAAAAAAAAAAAAAAAAAAAAAAAAAAGAGTAAGGGAAGAGAAAAAAAGGGATTGTTTAATAGATTTTCTAAGTTGCATATAATTATTATTTCGTGCTAGGGCGTGTCTTTTAATTTTATTTTATTTTGTATTTTTTAGGGCCCGTAGTTTGAGCCTATTGTCTTGGTTTTGATTTGTCTGGTGCTGACAGGGGTTGTTTTCCTCTGAGGGGAACACACCCATGCCATATTTTGGTTGGTGCCTCGGATGGGTGATCGAGCAATGTGTCACAGATTTTGTGATCACAGATAAATGTAGGGGATGGACTGAGGGAAAATCCTCCCTAACTCCAGAATTGAGGAGGTAGCCTGGGAGGGACATTCCTGAAGAACTTTGAAAATTCTCCCCCTGAAGATTTGAGATTTTATGCTTTTAATGGTCAAAAAGTGAAATTTCTCCATGAACTCTAACATGTCCCTTCCCCCGGAGCCACCGGAATTTCTCCTGCAGAAAAATGTCTTAATTCAACATTGCACACATCCGACAAAGATTTAGGATTTTTTGCTCAATTAATCTCTAGAAGTATAATTTTTTTCATCAGCAGAATTCCATAATGCATACACCACTTTCTCTTTCGTTTCGAATTCGTATAAGTTAACTTCGATTTTTTTTCATTAGAATGTAATAAACAGTGGATAAAGGTATACAAAATTTTAATTCAATTTTATTGCTTAAAAAATATTTTTAATTTGATTAATCATATAATAGAGATTACATATAAAGTCATTTAATTGAACATTGAACATTTCTTAGTAGTTCTTGAATCTCTGAGCTTCTCCCAATAACGGACATCTCTGAATAGCAGACAGTTTCTGTGCTCCCGGGGTGTCTGTTATTTAGAGATTTTACTGTATAAGAATATCTTTTGAGAATGGTTGCTGCCTTATTAGAGGAAAAATTGTGGTAGCAACTATTTGTTTTAAAAAGATAACAACTTAATGAATTTATGCAAGCTTGACAAGCAATGGCATTTACACGAAAAAATTCTGCTTTTGAAATAGACAACCCAAACACCTGAGATTAATCGTATAGAAAATCTATAGAAGTAAGTTGGCAAACATGTACGGAGCTATAAATATTCAAACTTAGTCAAAATTTCCAAAAAATTTCAAGAAATATGGGAAAAACGTACCATAGACGATCTTTAACCGTTGAATGTATAAATAAATGTCACAAATGATTTTATGAAATTCGAATCAGTACTCATTACTAAAGACAAAAAGTACTAATTGTAATTGTAACAAATTGTAACAAATACTAATTGTAAATGTTGTTGATCATCGTAATTTTCTATTGCAGTATCATTTTTTTTTCCAAACTTGCGTATGTGGCCGGAAACTTTTGAGAACATCCATCTTCTTGTACTTAATTTTGTCAATTAAATTTATTAATATTTAAATGTTATTCCATAAATAGGTTCCTAATATTATGTCAATAAAATGTATAAGTATCACTTTGAGATTCCTCTTCATATGAGTATACTTACAAATTAACTAAAAAATTCTGCTGGCCGGAAACTTTTGACTGCCACTGTTGCTATCTTAATATTTGTTGACTTTGTATTTTAATTATTTTTATATTAAAATTTAGAATAAGCTTCAGTAAAAATCTGACTTGTTAAGTCTATACAGGTAATGATTTTATGTTTTGTAAAGGTTATGTATACTCTTTGTTAATTCAACATTATTCTAATTTAGGGAAAAAATATCCAACTCAGCATTTGAACTCAGGACCTTGGCTTCATGGAACTCTTGAGTCACACATTGATAATCTCATGTTAATGTTCAACACATGAGAAGGATTTTATACTTTCTGAAAAATGCAGCATAGTAGTATCACATATTAGGTGATTTACACCAAAATCTAGTCAAAAACAGCTTCTGTCAACTTCTAATTCAATCTGAAGTTTGATGAAACCCTTGCATTAGTTTCTGAGATTGAGCTATTTTAGAAATCTTAAAAAGCAATCTGCATAACAGCACTACTTGTTGGATGATGTACACCAAAAACTAATGAAAATCAATTTTTATCTGATATTAACTGAATCTGAAGTTTGATGAAAATACGTGCATTAGTTCTTGAAATAGAGCTATTGCAATAATCCTGAATAATTCAGCATAGCAGCGCCACCTTTTGACCGATTTGCATCAAATTATATCAAGGACTAACTGAATCTAAAATTTTTATGAATAGAGCTATTGTGGAAAATAAGAATAATACAGTATTGCAGCATCACTTGTTGAGCGATATACACCAAAACTAATCATTTCCAGTTTATATCATGATCTAACTGAATCTAAAATGTTGTCAAATTCCATGCATTTGTGAGATAGAGTACCTAGAAAAATTTTGTCCCATACACACTCATAGAGTGACACACAAACATTTTCTAAAACTCATCAAATCATGTTCAGGAGCTTTGTTAAAACGTGTATGTCCATCGAAAACTAAAAGTTGAAAATTTTCATGAATTCAATGCTTTCTTGTAAAGATAGAAGAAAGTAAAAAATGACTCTATCAAGTGATCAATATCAACTGTCCTATGCAAGAATAATAACTGCTTAAAGAAATTGGAGTTGAAACAGAATTTTTTAAAAGAATCCTTGCCTATGTTCAACACTTCGCCTGACTGAAGAGGCCTCTTCAGCTGTTAATGCATTGCCATCTCAGCTATCCTGGATAAGTGTGATGGACATAATTCAATCAGATATCCTTTTCAGAATTGTTGTCATAAAAACACCAGAAAGTACAGATAATAGGCAGAGAGTATATGCTGAAATCAAAAACGTCAAGTTTTGAATGTACACTAAAGTATTATTTGAGTCATAACAGAGGGTATACGAGTTTCTTTAAAATTCCATTTCCACTATATTCCTGATCCTTTTGATAATGGCATCTGGTCTGCTATCTGAAACAATCAACAGATTGAATCACATGTAATGAAATTCTTAGTAAATGTCTTATATGTAATTACGCTTTATTTAACACAAACGCAGACTTTTACTTTTCAATTTTAATTTACAGATAGATGGACAGACAAACTGTCTTTATTGTGTCGACACGGTATTTTTTATCTTTAATGACTTTTATGGAAAGAGGACTGATGTCTTGTAAAGCAGGAACTTTTGCCTCAAGTTAGATTGAGCCAGTGGCGTAGCTAAGGGGGGGCAAGGGGGGCGTCCGCCCCGGGCGCCGAAGCCTAGGGGCGCCAAATTGAGAGAAATTGTTATATATCTATATTGGGGTGGGGACGCAAAATTTCTTGCTGGCCCCGGGCGCCAAAAAACATAGCTACGCCACTGGATTGAGCTCCTTATCATTTGATCCATTGTTCATTTTACCTCATTCTATTGTGAATAAACTGCACAATTATCCTACATGAAAGATTTTGTAGAATTCAGTGAAAGGCTGGGAAAGCAAGCGTGTGCATGCTGCCTTAGGCTGGGATTTGTACCAGTTAGAAAAACTGTGTTGAATTAATGAAGTATAAGTGTTGAAATTTGTATTTTAAGTCTACTACCAAATACAAATAATTTTCTAGAGTGTATGTGTGGAAGTTTCTTATCCTTTGGCCACCTGCTGAATTCAACATTGTTTGATATACAGTCAGACCTCGTTATCCCGACACCTGTTTTTCACGTAATTCCGCTTACCACGTCAGTTTTTCAAAGTCCCGATTTTCTGTATACGATTTTAATGTAAATAAACTCCGGATTTTACGTCGCTGAATAATTTTTAACTCCGGATTTATGACAGGAAATTTGTCACACCCTGTTCTTGCCACTTTCCGGCCATATCTATAGTCAATCTATCTTTATTTTACATTAACCTAATTACATTCATCCTATTTTAAAGTTTATTCATTTATTATAACCTTTACAGTTTATTATTTACCTTTTATTAAAATACCATTTTTACCTTTTCATTTAACAGGTTTTCCTTTTATTAAATCTGGTTAACTTTATTAATAATCTCTTTATTAAAGTTCTTATTCATATAAACAATAGTTATTTAACTTACCTTATATTTATTTCCAACACTTTTTACCTTTTGAAACTCCCGGCTTGTTATTGTTTTCCCGTCGTACTTCGTATGCAATCGGAAGCCGTAATGACGTGTTTCTTGACCGTCACAAGGTGACGTCATTTGTCTACCGCTCACTTCCGGTATGACGTTTCGTCACAATGGTTTCTCATTTGACCATCGCTTCATCTGCCCTTTTGCATGCGTAATAAGTTTCTTTTCGTTTCCCTTCACGTGACGTCACATGCTTCATTTGGCGCCCAAACATAAGGCAAATGTGGTGTTTCACATTTATAAAAATAGTAATTTGCGCTTCATTTTTAAGTACTTAGAAGAACAATGCAAGAATAAGAAAAATCAAAATTAAACAGAAAGACTACGAGTCCTTTAAACGGCAAACAGAAAGTTATGATGTTTTGTTTGGGCTCCAGATATGCACCAGATTAGAGGAACAGCCGTTGCTGTGACGTCAATGCAAAGGGTCTATAGCTTAGATACTTATCTTAATGTTTCAGTATGAAGTGTTTACGTTCGTCTTGTTCAGTTTGATAATTATGATTTAACTTTTAGTTTCGTTTTATTTACGTGGTTGTTAAAGTGCCGTTCTTTAGTTTTGTTAAGTGTTTAGTAAAACTAACTTTACTTGAGACCAAGAAGCAGAGGTGTAATGTTATCTCCTTGATGTTTTCTCCATTTTACTGTGAGCGATGTTAAAGGCTGAAGTCCGTGAAGAAGGGCCGTCGTATTCGAGCCGAATTTGAAAGCTTCTCCGTGTTTACGTATGAAGGCTGACAGCTGGTGAAGTGGGAGGAAAGTTTTATGATGATAACATTTGTTTAGTCAGTAGTTTTACTCAGGTGCACTACTGCTCTTTTGAATCGACATTATGACTACAGATCGTCAAGCAATCAGATGTAACATACCTTGTTTACCGAAGTATAATTTTTGCCTGCCATGAAGTCAGTTTATTTTGTTTCCTGTTTTAATTGTTTAATATAATTTAAATACCTTTGTTAATTATATTGTTTTTATCTTTATTTTCTTTTAAATAAAAGTTAGTTTGTTTTTAACTTATTTGTATTTATTTCATCAACATACAGTATTTTAGTTATTTAATTTTTCGGACTTTAACTTTTTACAGGTTTAGTGACTAAAAGCAAAAGCTTCCGTTGTGCTAATTAATTTTAATCTCTGCTAATCTTTAATATTCAAAATTTAAACCCGTCAATATCCCGACGGTTTAGGAAAACTGTCCATTTTTTATAATCCATCTTATAAGTGTTAAGCGATAAGAAAAGATTTTAGCCAGACTTTTCTCAAAAGTGTCTTAAGTACCAATTGACATAAAGGAGAAACTTTTTTCAATCATTTACCTCATTAAAGAACCCCACACATTATGGATGACAGAATCAGTGAAGGAGAGATTTCTTCCTGCGCGTTCTCTATCTTTCAATCCACATTTTATTCGTAGTATTTTAAAAGGTTTACGGCAAACTGGCATGTTGGTTTCATCCAAGTTAATCATATGTTGAGAGTATAGAAAGTAATGAATAAGACATTCCTCTTCCAATATTATTTAAAGAGTTGTTAGATCGTGAAATAAAAATAACGGGGGCTGTCCAGATGTATATCGATTTTCATAAGGATGTCACCCCATCAATCACTAGATGCAATGATTTCTAAAAATTCAGAAATTTATTCAGACTTTTGTCAAGTATAAAGAGGGCTACGGGCGATTACCCTTTCTTAATTTTGATAAATGAGTTTTTGTCTAGAATAATCCGATTCGCTTTAAATTTTGGATGTAGGTTCTTTCTGATAAGGCTAATCTCTGAATAATTTTGGAAGTTCAATGGTTAAGTATAAAAGTGGGGGAGAACTCCTTAAATTATATAAATGGGTTTTTATGACGAATTATCCGATTTGCTCAAAATTTTGGATATAGGTTTTTTATGTGATAGAGCATTTCCCTGATTAATTAAGAGGGTTCATTGATTAAGTATAGAAAGACGAAATGGGGGGAGCTATTTCCCCTCTTAATTTGTTTTTCGAAGGCATTAACACTTGAAAATACAAGGCTGCAATATACCATTAGTGTGCGTAGCTTGTGAACTCAATGTCATCAGTTTAACTGCGCAATATTCTTTTTTTAAAATTTATTCTCTTGTGTTTGATACCTTAGGTTTTGTGCTGTCTATCTTACTAGGACTAACATAATCGAAAAATCAACGCTGGAAACAGCACATAGAAGTAGTACAAATTTTGAGTTCCCTTTTTAAGTAAAGATCGGAAATTTGTTTTTTTAATTCGTAAAATCGTTATAACCAAGGAAGCAATAAATTTAAAAATTTCAAATATTTTATAAACACATCTACAAATGTTAAATAAGCCGTGTGAATTGGATTTGGGGCAAAATGGAGAGGTGAAGAAACTTGCAAAACTGATGCATTTCACAGAATAAATTCAGTTCAGATGTGTTTTTTTTTACCGATCCCTCAGTTAAACATCATTTATTAAATATAACAATTTCAAGGAGCAGGGTTAACATGAATTAAGAGTCCATTTAAGGGAGAAAAGAGAACCCACTAGGGGAGAGGGATTTTCAAACTTTTCAAAGTTCCTCATGTGATAGAGAATTGGAAAGGCCAGTGATCATTTAATCATGTTATGCACATCCCGTGCCCTCCCATCCCTTTTTGCCCTCTGTGAATGGACTTTTCTAAATTTTGCTGATGTCCTTAATGTGGTATATCATTGAAAAAAACCTGTGACCACTGAATCATGATATGCACCTCCGGTCCTCCACGGCCTTTCTTCCCTCCACGAGTGAACACTCTTCTAAGTTTAGCCAATGCCCATAATGTAATGTATTATTTAAAAGGACTGTGACCACTTATTCATGTTATGCACCTCAGTTGCCGCCCGGGGCACTATCCTAAATTTTGCGACCCCCCATGTAATAAATTGTTGGAAAAAAGTTGTAACCACTTAATCATGATATGTCCCTCCTCCCACTTTGCTGTCCCGGGGGCACCTTTTCTAAATTTTCCTGACACCACTCATGTGATATGTTGTTGGAAAGACCTGTGACCGTGTTAATCATATGCATATTCGGTTACCCCTACTTTGGCTCCCCAGGGGGAAGACTTTTCTGTATTTTCTCGATATCCAACATGTGATATATCTTTGAAAAGGCCTTAGACCGCTTAATCATGTTATTCACTTACAGTGCTCCTCCCTCTTTGTCTCTCTGGAAGCAGACACTTCTAAATTTAGCCAGTGTTCCTCATGTAATATATCGTTTAAAAGACCTGTGACCGCTTAATCATGCTATGCACATTCGGTGCCTCTCTTTTCCCCTGTTGCGGAAAACTTTTGAATTTTGTCGACACTTCTCATGTGATGTATTATTGGAAAGGCCTTTGATCGCTTAATTATGATATGCACCTCCAGTGCTTCTCTCTCTTTTGTCCATCTGTGTGTATACACTTTTCCAAATTTAGCCAGTGTCCCTCATATAATATATCGTTTGAAAGGCCTGTGAACGTTTATTTATGTTATGCACATCCGTTGTCCCCCTAGGCATTTTTCTAAATTTTGTCGGCATTCCTCATGTAATAAATTGTTGGAAAGGCTGTAATCACTTAATCATGTTATGTCCTTTCTCCCAGTTGGCTCCACAGGTACCAACTTTTCTAAATTTTCCTTAGACCACTCACGTGATATGTCGTTGGAAAGATCTGTGACAATTTAATCATATTATGTACATCCGGTTTCCTCCCCCCTTTGCCTTCCAGATTTCTGAATTTTGTCGACATCCCTCTTGTGATATATCATTGAAAAGGCCTGTGATATCATGATATGGATCTCCAGTGCTCCTCCCCACCTTTTTCTCTCTAAGCGCAGTGTTCTTTTCTTAATTTAGCAAATGTACATCTTGTAATATATCGTTCAAAAGACCTATGACCGCTTATTAATGTTATGCAACCCCTTTGTCCCCCTGGGCATTTTTCTAAATTTTGAGAGCGCTCCTCATGTAGTAAATTGTTGGACCACTTAATCATGCTATGTTCTTCTCCCCACTTTACCGTTCCAGGCGGCAACTTTTCTAAATTTTCCTGAGACCACTCATGTGATATGCCATTGGAAAGACCTGTGTTCGCTAATCAGGTTCTTTTCATCCGGTGCCTCTCCCGCCTTTGTCCGCGGGGGCAGACTTCTGAATTTTGTCGATATCCCTCATGTAATATATCAATGGAAATGTTTGTGACCGGTTAATAATGATACGCACCTCCAGCGTTTCTCCCCCACTTGCTCTTCTGTGAGTGGGCATTTTTCTAAATTTAGCCAATGCTCTTTATATAATATGTCGTTTGAAAAACCTGTGAACACTTATTCATGTTATGCTCCACCGAATCCCCCTTTTCGATTTTCGTCAAGTGATGGCGGAAAAAACGCAATTTTTGTCAGAATTGCCGAGAAAACGCAGCTTTTTGTCAAAGGAGCGAGGAAAAGACGCTTGTCAAAAGATCGTGGAAAAGACGCAATCTTGTCAAAGGATCGCGAAGAAGTCGCATTTTTTTAAATCACGAAAAGTCGCGAATTTTTGTCAGTTGATCGCGAAAAAGTCGCGAATTTTTGTTCAAGGATCGCGAAAAAGTCGTGAATTTTTGTCAAATGATCGCGAAAAAGGCGCGAATTTTTCTCAAATGATCGCAAAAAAACGCGATTTTTGGTCTAAGGATCGCGATAGAGACGTGATTCCTGTAAAAAAATCTTGGAAAAAAGCGAATTTCGTCAAACGGTCGTGGAAAAAACATGAATCATGCATGTGCTTATTGTTCACTCGTGAGGGAGGGGGGGGGGGTGATTCAAAATATTTTCAGTTTTGGCAAAATTTCAAACTTGCACCCATGATCAAATATAGGTGAAAATTGACAGTCGCCACATGGCGATTAAAAAAACGCGATCGATCGCCATTTGCCTGGTGGGGATTATAAATTCTGTTACCAATCGCTAAATGAAATATAGCTTTTTTCAGGGAATTATGCATTTCTGCTTTGTTTAAATTCTAATTATATACTGATTAATTCTTTTCCCTACTGGATGCAAACAGATTTAAGCCAAATTTGGAGTTTTATATCTGTGCCATAAGTTATTTTGAAGGTAGATTTTTAAATGAATTTGCTTATAAAAGTTTTAAAGAATAATTGTGCATTTTTGAAAAATTTTTATATTGATATATTTTACATATCAAAATTATTGAATAAAATTTCATTACCTATTCTTATATTTGTGTTCTTATTTTATTTTAATGTATTTTTGTATTATATGTGTGTGGATGCTTCAGTTTAATTAATGACAATCTATATTTAATGTACCATTTTCACTTTGTTTAACTTTTTTAACACGCATCGGTTTAAATTATTTTGTTCTATTTTTACTTTGCGCGTTATATCAACTTTTTACCTCACGCGTTATTTCAATGTTTTTGCTTAATTTTTACCTCACGCGTAATTTCCTCTTTTTTGTTTTTTTCTCACTCTCATCCCTGCATATAATATACCATTTTAAAGGCCTGTAACAGCTTATAATTGTAATACACCTCCGGGGCAACTTTTCTAAAATTTCCTGAGACCAAACACATGATGTAACGTTAGAAAGCTCTGGGCAGTGGAATTGAAGAATTTTGCAGAGCGTGCGTGACAGGCCTACTATATGGTGCCAAGGGCAGCAGGAACCCGGTTCGAGGCTCCTTCGTTTCGAAATTTAATGTGAATTCAAAGCCCCCGATTAAAAATTTTATTTTACATGACCTTGCAGAGCATGCGCAGCACGCCTACTATACGGTATCGTATGCAGTGGGGATCCAGTTCGAGGTTCGTTTTTCGCTAGATTTAATATGTATTCACGGAACCCGATGTAATTATTCGGCAGTGAGTATGCAGCACGCTTGATCTACGTACTGTAAACAGCAGGGACCCGTTTCGAGATTTACAAATAAATTAGAGGCCCGGATAAAGGGAGTGGCCCGGTGACAGGCGAAGCCATCTAGTACTAATATATAAGTGAATAGCATACTTTTAAAGAAATGAAAATATTTTATTTAAAAATGCAATTTATAAAATATTTGAACCCATATAACTTAGGATACAAACTGCACATTTTTTAAAAAAGAATGTTCGCAAGTCAGTACAAAAAATAAATATTAAAAAACAAACTTTCTACATTTCAGAGACCCTTGCTACAGTGTCTAGAAATATACAGTGCGGAAATCGCATATATCTGTAATGCTTTATAATGCATGACAATATTACATCCTTTTAGACTGTACTGCCATCGAATTTATTCCTTTAAAAAGTAAACATAAAGCGTTAATTACAATATCTAACAATATATTGGTGTTAAATAAATTAAAAATAACTTCCGTTCATTTCTAATAGTTCAAGAGCCGATAGCATAAAAACCTATGTCATCGATTTCAAGAAAAAAAACCTTCATTTTATGAAAGAGTAGTAATAGGGGGACCTAATGATCCATGTCTGTCGGAAGTGAAGTGTTATAAGCCAAAAGGTATAAGTGGTATAAGCCAAAAGTTAATACCACTAGGGGTTCACTTGTAGGTTCGACATTTTGCTTGTCCAATAAATAAAGGTATGAACACAGTTAAAACTGGGAGCAGGAATTTGAAGCGACTTTGACTCTTCGTGTAACAGTACTTTTAAAGTGCTATTACACGTAAAAATTTCAAGCATTTCATTGGCTGTTTGAGAAACAACTTTTCCATCTTCAGATTTCCAAGCATTTGATTGGCTGTTACGGGCCATAGGTTTCATTCCAGGCTTCAAAGACGCTACGGCACAAAAGAATCGCTTACTTTTCAAGTGACTCCCATGGAGTAATGGGATAACAGGGATAACCGCCGAGAGGACCCAGCTGTCGTTCCGGGGGGAAGGCGGCGAGATCATAGGAGATAGAATAATATAGACAACCCTTATTTTTGAAGCGAGTTTGACTCCTCGTGAAAGAGCACTTTTAGGATATCTAGTGCCAGTGATATTGCGTATCGCTAGCAATAAATTTCATCCCCAAAAGCACTTGTTAAATCCAGCTATCACGATAGCAATCCCAATAAATGAAACAGTTGAAAAGGGATAACACAAGGCCCAGCACGCTGTAAAAAATTCGTCCCTTTTGCTGCGTCGTCACTCCATCGCTCTTATACAGTATCTCTGTTTTGACCAATGAGAATGCTCCATAATACATCGAAGTAATCGTTTCCTATAAAAGCGATGGAGAGACGATGCAGCAAAAGGGTCAAATTTTTTACGGTGCACAACAGATGACATCGAAATTCGAAGACCCTGATGAGGCATGGTAATTTATTAGACACGGAATATTTTGGCGAATCCGATATTCAGAAAGACGTCTGCAACCAGGATGGTACGCAAAGTGACGTGTCCATATTAGCCGAAGCCAGTTCGAATTCACCATGAACAACAGATACTATAAAAACATTAATTCTGTGTTCCGCATATAATATGTTACTGGCGTTACGCATACAGGGGATATGGCCTTATTCCTTGGGTACAAAGTACGAGAGGTATCATGCATAAACAAGCAGAGTGGAACAAATCGGATCTCAAGACAGATTTGAACACAATATCGTGTCTTTGACATTACGCATTGAAGGAAGTGAGTAAACCCCTAGGGTACCAATCGACTTTGCCCACAAATGGCAACAGTGAACAATCACGCCTTTGCAGGTATATACCCTCCAAAATCGATATACCCGCAGCTGATGTACTATGGGTGAAGTCACTGCCTCCTCTACAATGTCTTCTCGCTTCTGACGTAGGGGAGGCGGTTTCCCTGACAACGATCGCATTCTGAGCTTCGTGGCGATTGTGGAACCAGTAGGGTTAGTGATTTTGCCTCCACTTCATGACGTTTCACGCTTGTCGTCTGCTCAGTGATTAGGCATTGTAGAGGGGGCAGTGGTGAAGTCCACACTACCTAATGCCATTAGTACTCTACTTAAAGACCTACTTGCGTAACGGACAGTTTCAGGTTGCTCATCTACACTGGTAAAAATCTGCTGCATTTTGCTGCAACGCACTCCACGGCTTGTATATAATATGTCTATTCCAACCAATGAGAAAGCTCCATTTCACGGCCAAGTAACCATTTTCTATACAAGAAGGAGAGTGCGTTGCAGCAAAATGAAGCAGATTTTTATCAGTGTAGACAATAAGCATGAATGAAGGTGGTACAAGATCAAAACTCAAGACCGTAGTTAGAATCAAATTAAGCCAACACATGCCACACGATGTAAAAAGGAGGCGGCTGCAGAAGAAATAAATGCTGGAGCCAATGAGCACTAAACGCCGTGCCACCAAGGAAAGAGTCTCATCACTCGAGTACTGAGAGGCACAAACAAGGGATTCCAAATAGCTGGAAGCTATTTAAATTCACAGTGAAAAGAGACATTTAACTCTGTGCTTCGTACGCAGCATGAAGTAAGAAGAAAGTTGCCCCGTCAAAATCGCTTTAAGAAAAATTGACTTTTCAAGAGCAAACTTTTCTTTTCATTATCCCTTCGCTCATCAGGCCTCTGCCCTTATCTTATGTTTGTAGCTGCGGTATCGAAGGGAAAATAAAGCAAGGACGTATGTCTTTGAAAAGCCGATTTTTCCTACAGGAACTATAGCTGGCGAGGTTTTGTGATTAGGCACTCCCTTCTATCCACGGTCAGTATCCGCTATCCGCACTTCATTGTTGCTAAAGAATAAACTTCAAATTAGACAATCTCCTGAAGAGAGAGGTTGGTCCCATCCAATGCGCATCTTTTACAGGTGTGTGTGGATGCGGATTAAGACACCCACACAATCGGCTGTCAAAAGCGACCAAATTTGCTTCCCATTGATTAACAGAAAGCCAAATACGAACATTAACCCAGCAAACTGGGTCCAGATATTGCTATGAATCCCCACACATTTATTATGAATTTAAATATTCTGAACTTTCATTAAATTTTTTCCATTATTTATACAAAACAGTTAGGACGACAAATGCCTGAAAAGAGAGGGTTCCTTCTCTTCGCAACGCCCGCAGAACAAAGTTGGTGCTATCTCAACCCATCCCATCATCCTTGTTCCCCATCGAGGACACTTTTTACGGGCCTACGGGGCTGAATGATCAAAGCACCACGCCGCCAATCGCCTTCGAGCGTATGAGGTTGTGGTTTCGAATCCCACTGGCTCCATTGCATTCTTTGTGTGGAGCTCCTGGTTGTATATCTCTTGTGCTGTAAAATTTTCCTTGTGTTGTCTCGTCCCTGTATATTGACGATGACTTACAAGTGGCCTTCATGTTGAGCACACAAGTCAGATGTATGTTGTTCAATAAGTAAATAAAACACTGCTTAGGCCCGTCACACATCAGGGAGAGATGCGTCAAAAATCGTGCAACAGGACGCAGTAAAACCGGTTTTTCCTTTGTTATTAGGGGGAAATTGTCGCATGTCGTACGTATTTTCGTTCAATGTTTCACTAATGTTTGGCGAGCCTTACTGTTTCTGGTCTCCTTCCGTACTTAAGTGAACGGTTCATAATTGGAACCACAGGATCCTCTTCATTTTCTCCACTTAATGGGCAGAGTGACGTCCGTCAGTAGGACAAGTTATGGAATAAAAATGTCTAACTTTGCCATAATTTAGATATGCACGTTTGTCTGAGCGCAATCTGAGCATACTTCTTCGTCAATGTTACATAAAGACAAGCTACCTAGCAAAAGTGGTTCGATTACAGACATAAAGGGGTTGGCAAATATTTATGAGGGTTACTTTCAATTCCATTACGTATGGTAATTGGAACAAAGCGGCTCGGCCATCGTTTTGTTCCGATCACTGTCCAAAGAGGATCCATTCTGTGTGACATTTAAAAGTCATGAAGGCCGGGATACAGACAGACTTTCTGCTGTTAGAAAGTGAGATTTACAAATCAGAAGCCTGTATTTTTGCAGGAGTTTCACTGCTCTGCAAAGTTCAGGCTTCCGATTTTCCGGCCGAAATAGCCTTTTATTTCGTTGATCGTGTTATGATGGATAATTTAAATAAATAAAAATTTCCGTAACTCGACGATTAAGTTTCTTTCTTCCTTAAAAGTGCTATTACACGAGGGGTCAAAATCGCTTCAGATTTCAGGCTTCTCTATGTTATCCAATGGTAGATCCAAGAGTCGATTCTCTTGTGTCAAGCGTTTTTCATGCCTGGAACGAAGCATGTCGCCTGTAACAGCCAATCAAATGCTTGGAAATCTGAAGATGGAAAAGCCGTTTCTCGAACAACCAATGAAATCCTTGTTGAATTCAGACATTTTTCTCCGGGAGGGACTTCAATGGCTCCGGTTGGGACATTATAGAGTTCCTTGGTTAATTGTACTTTTTGACCATTAAAAATGCAAAATTTAAAATTTTCCGGGGGGGGAGGGGAATGTCTCCCTGGGCCACTTCCTGAATTCAACACTGAATGAAATGTTTAGAAAACGATAAAAAGCAGGCGGTTTTTGCTGCTTGAAACTTTTACGCGTAATAGCACTTTAACAGTTTCCCATATATTTCAGTCGCTGTCCCAAGCGCACTTTTCTATCCTTCGCGATCTTCCGCGGTAGGAACTTCCCGTTCCTACCGCGGAAGATTGCTCTGTGCGTATGCTCGGACAAAAACTTTTGTCCGAAATATGGCTAATCTATATTCCAGATTTCGCTATTCTCGCCTGGAAAAACTTGATATAGTGAGTGAGACAAATTAAGCAGGTTCGCAAGATAAAGGAAGGCTCGTTAAAATTGCTAATACACGTAAAAATTACAAGCGACAGAAACCGTTTTCTAAGCAGATTTCCAAGCATTTCATTGGTTGTTACGGACGACTCGCTTCTTTCCAGCCGTTAAAGATGGTCCGGTATCAGAGAATAGCTCTCTGTCCGAGTGACTTCCCTGAAGGCATAGGATAACATAGAGATTCTTAGAATTTGAAGCGACTTTGACTTCTCGTATAATAATAGATCTTTTCAATGCTTTGCTATTCACTTTAATTAGAGTGTCAGGTCACTCTAGCGATCTAAACTGAAAGGTAGTGCGGGAGCCTGCCTTTTTCATTAGTCTCGGAAAAAATAATCTTTACACGGCGACTGGTGCAAAAAAGCGTACCCATCGTTTTGTGCCAATCACTGTGCAAAGATAATCCGCTTTGTGCATGCTAAAGGTCAAGAACTGGCCTTGTATGTCGTTGATCGCGAGCCAAGTCAAGCATCTTGGGGAATCGCCAAGCTAATAGTCGTTAATTTATATAATTCATCTAATGATTAGATTCAATATATATCATACTAGCTTTCCGCCCGCGGTTTCGCCCGCGTGGAATTCGGTTATATTGCGGTATAAAGCACAACTATAAGAAAACTTCTCATTTCCACGGAAAAATGTAAGAAGCGCGATGTAACGCTGGATACGATTAGTTGTTAAACCAAAACTGAATGGTACACTATATTATATGTTTTCCTTTGTGGAGCTAAAACATGCAGATTTTGGGCACTGGAAACCCGAGAACACGCTACATAGAGCTGACCATGCTGACGTTGAGCCTATTGCGATAAACGGACTTGAGTACAAATATCATTCTCAGAAGCCCTCAAAGAAGCTTGGCGAGCGGCTTGCTCCTCAAGTCTTTGCTGGCGCTGAGATGGTAGCTCAGCAGCTCTCGAAGCAGCCTGACGCTCTGCTTGTTCGCGCCTTCTTAATGCAGCATGGAGAGACGATTCTTGAGATCGGGCAATTTTCATTGCCCGAGCTTTAGATGAGGTGCTCGACAAATTAGATTTACGTTTGCGAGGCATTGTGAAAATATGAGTAAACTATAAACCTAAACTAAACTAAAATCCCAAACTAAACTATAACAATCTAAACGACGAACAAAGCGACGTAATTACCTATCGAAAAAACAATAACTACTTTAGATATCTACCTAAAAAAAGCACTAAACTAACCTAACCTAACTATTATACAGCTACTGCACATCGTTACCACGTTTTAAAAACACCCAGCGCCATCTATCGCATATCTCAAGAACTATATAACGTAACTAATACTTATACCAATTAGTAATTCGTTGACTTAGTTATTTCAGGATAAGTAGATGTAAAAAAAAACATTTTAGACGATAAAACAAATAGTACGTCATCCCTCGGGAATTCCTCATTTTCGAGGATTCATTATCGTATCATTTAGCTTCTAAATTTACATGTTCATATTCGTTTACAATATTTTATCTTGTTTTAAACGACACACAGCGCCATCTCCAATCCATCCATCAAGCAAACTATATTTTTGTTTTCCCTCGGGAATATCAATTTCTTCGGGATAAAAAGTACCCTATTATTTAATCCGGACTTTTAACTTCACGTCTGCAAAATTTCAAAGCAATCGGTTCAGTAGTTACGGCGTGAAAGCGGAACAAACAAACAAACTCACTTTCCGATTTATAATATTAGTAAGGATTCTATCAACAAGTTCGCAATTGGGTGATCATTTTGTTTGTCTACCAATTTTGTTGTTTTTGATTGGTTGTATTCAAATTGGAAGAATTATAATTATGTGATTGGAGTTAACATAACGCGATCGTTCAGGCAACACTGTTAAAAAATCTGCAGCTTTCGCAATATTGTCTATCCACCGCTGTAATAGAAAACAGTTTCTTGACTATGTTATGCAGCATTCTCATTGGTCAGAATACAGGTATTCTTTAAAAGCAATGGAGTGACTATGAAGCAAAAGTTGCAAATTTTTAACAGTGAAGCATCACAGACTCTAAAATGTGTGTTTTTCATATTATGGACAAAAAATCCAGTCGAAGCTTGTATCGTGAGCGTATATCATTAACCTCTTACAAAGGCACCTTATCCCGTATTTACCAGGATCATACGTACAGTTTAATTCTAAAACATCTATATTTATTTCTCGTATACGCATCGCCATTAAAGAATTTTGCCGGCACTTTGTTATTTATAAAGGCAGATTGTATTTATCGACCATTGCGTTATCAGATATTTGGAAGTTACACTGCGAAACTAAAGGTTACGAAATATAAGTCTAAATAAAAAAATTGAATGTAAATGAAGACTACTCCGAGATTAAAAGCTTACTAATGTTTTAGGTGTTCCACATACCAGGTAGACACGCGACGTAAATCGTGAGACAGGAGACGAATTCTGCTATTTAAACCAGTTTTTTCTTTGTTAACAGAGTGGAATTATCTTCTGTCTCACGCTTTTTTATTGCATGTCTTCCTGATGCGCATCTTAGAAATGTAATGTAAGCAGTTAAACTCAGTTCTTCGTTCAGTGGTTGCTAGAGATTGCGGCCATACATGCATAGTAACTGGGATGGAAAAAAACAAATCGCCAAGACAGTTAGTCCAAGAGTCGACCGCAAAAAACCATAAGTCATCGAGCACAAGAAAAAATCCTTCATTTTATGAAAGAGTAGTAATTGGGAAATCTAATGATCCATGTCTGCCGGAAGCGAAGTGGTATATAAGCCAAAAATTGATACCACTAGTGGTTCATTCGTAGGATTACACTGTTAAAAATTTGACCCATTTGCGGCATCGTCAATCCACCGCTTTTACAGAAAACGGTTTTTTACTGTGCTATGGAGCATTCTCATTGGTCATAAAAGAGGTATTCTATAAAAGCTGTGGAATGACGCTGCAGCAAATGGGTCAAATGTTTAACAGTGTAGCATTGTGTTTTCCTGCACCCAGTTTTCCATGTTCTCATACTTTCGATTGTACGGCAAACACAATGCCAAATCTATTACTACTCTTCCATAAAACAGAGCATTTTTTCTTGTCCTCGATGACATTGGGTTTTGTGTGGTCAACTCTTGGACTAAGTGTTTGTTAATGTGTATCTCTCTTCCAGATTAGTATTGTCGAATTCTTGAATGTAGTAATTTGCCACACAAGACATCCATAATATAAATAAGCAATTGCAGATCTTTTAAATGATGTGTCACATGACTGATGTTGTAAAGAAATTAAAAATGTGCCCCCCTTTGGGGAGTCAGAGTGATGGTCACGCAAGATATCCATAATATGAATAAGCAGTTGCAGACCTTTCAAATGATGTGTCACACGACTGGTGTTGTCAAAAAATTAAAAATGTGCCCCCCTGGGGGGCAGAGTGGGGGAGTGACACACAAGACATCCATAATATGAATAAGCAGTTGCAGACATCTCAAATGATGTGTCACACGACTGGTGATGTAAAAAATTATAAATGTGCCCTCCCTGGGGGGCAGAGGAGGAGGTGAATCACAAGACATCCATAATATGAATAAGCAGTTGCAGACCTCTCAAATGATGTGTCACATGACTGGTGTTGTAAAGAAATTAAAAATGTCCCCCCTGGGGGCAGAGGTGGAAATGACACACAAGACATCCATAATATGAATAAGCAATTGCAGATCTCTCAAATAATGTGTCACATGACTGGTGTTGTAAAGAAATTAAAAATGTGCCCCCCCTGGGGGGACAGAATGATGGTCACACAAGACATCCATAATATGAATAAGCAGTTGCAGACCTTTCAAATGATATGTCACACGACTGGTGTTGTCAAAAAATTAAAAATGTGCCCCCCCCTGAGGGGGCAGAGTGAGGGGAGTGACACACAAGACATCCATAATATGAATAAGCAGTTGCAGACCTCTCAAATGATGTGTCACATGACTGGTGTTGTCAAAAAATTAAAAATGTGCCCCCCCTGGGGGGGTGCAGAGTGGGGGTGACACACAAGACATCCATAATATGAATAAGCAGTTGCAGACCTTTCAAATGATGAGTCACGCAACTGGTGTTGTAAAGAAATTAAAAATGTGCCCCCCCCCCTGGGGGGCAGAGCGGAGGGGGACACACTAGACATCCATAATAGGAAAAGGCAGTTTCAGACCTTTCTAAAGATATGCAACACCAGTGCTGTGGATAAAATTTTAAAAAGTTTCCCTTTGGTGGGGGGGGGGGGCAAAATGGGGTGCAGTGCCTCAACATTGTATAATTGGAATGAGCAGTTACAGTCCTTTTAAACTATAGGGGGACCCCGTTCCCCTGCGTAATCGCTTCGCGATTCTGTTTGATATTGTTTTGCAATCCCGGTTGGAATCGCTTCTCGATGTATATATGGAGTCCTTTCCTGATTGGTCTATTCAACTCATGGAAGGAGTGGTCGGCCCAGATTCGTTATTTCTGGAAATCTTACACATCAGCATCATTCCAGGAGTCATTCCTTTTAAGGCTAGTTTTTTTTTACTATAGAAGGACAATTTGCGTTTTTCTGTTGGATTTTGAAGCAACCGCGTCTTTTCCGCACAGTTTCACGAATTTAATTTTTTTAATTGCACTTTTACAAAAATCTCGCTTTTTCTGTTATCGTTTAATGAAATTTGTTGTTATCTTAAGATCGTTAAGATCTTATAATGATCAAATTTTTTAAAACAATTAGAGTGTGAATGAATATTGATATTCATTTTTATAAGTCATCAGTTCTTTTTCCTCTTTTATTCGTGAGTGAAAGAATGGATTGTGATCCTTGTGTAATAATAATAATAATCTTGCTCTTTTTCTTATTGTTTATTGTATTGTTTATTGTTTATTGTATTGTTTATTGTATTCTCATCTCTTTTGAATTGCTTTATCTACTAAATCTAACACAATTTTCTGTTATTTCATTTTACATTTTGTAACAGTATTAAATGCTGTAAATGTCAAGTAAATGGTGTTTAAATAAGCCATATCCAGCATAGCTATTATTCCTATTATCAGGGTAAATCAAATCTACTAACCTAAATTATTTAAAAAAAAAAAAAAGGCTTGAATCAGAAATTTGAATTAATAAGAGAAAACTAAGAAATATCACACAAAAAATAAGACACACCATATAATTATATTAAACACATTTTATGGTTCAATACATGTTTTTTTCTCCTTTTTTAAAAACTTAAACAAAGGTTGGCATCTATGCATTATGATTTCATTTATTAAAAAGATTAATAGCATTAACTAATGGTTCAAATAATTACCAACTATTAGATTATTATCAACAACTCCTTCTCCCTACAAGCTGAATTTTAAATGTGTGGATCAATTTGATTTATCTCCATATTAGAAGTATAAAGATTAATATTGATTAAATTACACTTAATACATTAATTTGTTCATAAATAAGAAACCGTTTTCCTTTACAAAGTATTATACAATTTATATGATATATTTATATAATTATGTGTTTTTAAATATTTATATAAAATTATATTTCTATATTATGAATAAATAATTTTAGACTTGGTAGTATCAATTTACATTAAACAATTTCAATATTTATTATTTATATTTACCATACAATACTGAAAGTAATAACATAGAAAACCCCTGTTAACAGACAAGAAATTCTAGCCATTTTAAGACATGCTTATAATTAGAGCTTTCGTGAAATAGACAGATAAAATTAGGAGCGTGAAGGAATATATTTGGCATTTATAAATTTCCCAGGATTTATAGTTTGCAAAATATATAAAGGAGAGAAAGATTCATGTTTGGAAGGGATCTTACTTTCAGTACTTTACAGCAGGGTTGGCACGGTTTAAACCAATTGGTTTTAACCATGGTTTAAACCAAATGGTTTTTTTCTCAAAAAAACCAATTGGTTTTTTTAGAAGAAATCTAATGACATTTTCTTTTATTTCTTTATAATTTACGTGTTTCAGATTATTGAACATAAATAATTTCTACTTTTAACACTTTATTTCAGTAATAAGTATTATATAGTGTGTTTAGTCTTTTTTTATGCATAAGATTAAACCTATAAATAATTTATATCGTTTTTTAGAAGAAATCTAATGACATTTTCTTTCTTTCTTTATAATTTACGAGTTTCAGATTATTGGATATAAATAATTTCTACTTAATACTTTATTTCAGCAATAAGCATTAGATATATTGGGTTTACATCATTTTTTTATGCACAGGATTAAAATCAGCACACATTGGTGAACATATCTATTGCTCTGAAGAAAGAACTTCAAACATGTGAATTGATCAAAGATAAAATAGATTCAATATTTAGCATAAAAAATATTTTTTTTTTTAATAATGCAGATTATTTAATGCAATTAATAATGTAACACAATGATCTTTTAAGATTTTGCACAAGCTGTAAAAGAAATTTTTCTTTTAATGCATTTTAATATTTTTTTCCCCCTCTGCTATATCTAAAGACTAAAAATATTAACTTCAAATTGTCACTCAGAAAGAAAAAATCCTAAGAAGTATTTGTAATTTATTATTTGAATAATTGTCTAAAAGAATACTTATCAAACTACATCCAAATGTTTATTATTAGTAATCAAAAGATTGTTTATAAAGATTTACAGGGCATCAATGGTTCACTGTGTAGAACAATTAAAACTTTCAACATAAGACTGTTTGCTAAAATTGTTTAATTTCAGCATAAATTCATGATAATTAATAAATTTAAATTATTTTAACTGAAGTTACACTGCTTATAAACCAATAATGTATGTTTTTATCAGTAAATATACACGTATATGTAATAAGAAAGGATGTTTTAAAAAAACCCGGTTTAAACCAAAAAAACCTGGTTTAAACCAAAAAAACCGGTTTTTTTGGTTTTTTTCAAAAAAACCTGGTTTTTTTCCAACCCTGCTTTACAGTCATGCATTTTTAAATAATTTTAGATTGGACTTACAATAATGTCTATTATTTATTATATACTTTGTATTTTAAAATAATTCTTAGTTACACATTCTTGTTTAATAATTTTTCTATATATCATTATTCCCAATTTCATGGCAGAGTGCGTACATATAACATATTACGGGCATAAATACCTGCATATTTAAAAAAAAAAATTCAAAAAATTTTAATGAAAAACATCTTTGCTATGTTACAGGCCAACCCCGATTTTAGGCCAAACTAGATTGGCTTAGGCCAAACCGGTCTATCCTAACGCACATTGGATAAACTAGTTTTTCCTAGGCCAAACTAGTCTATCCTAAGGCCCATTGGACAAACTAGATTTTCCTAGGCCAAACTAGTTTGGTCTAACTCTTATAGGATAAACTAGTTTAGACTGCTGTTTATTGGTCTGAACTAGTTTAAGCTAGGCCAATTCAATTTGGCGTGATTTTATTAAATTCAATGACTGCCTCAACGCCAACATTCTTGTTTGTCCTAAGGCTGATCTAGTTTATCCTAAGCCAATGTAGTTTTACGTGTTTTTAGCTGACGGGCATCAAAGCCAGAGAAATAACGGGCTCACAGGTTCTGTATGTATGTATGTACGTAACACAATAACTCTTGATAGAGATAACCGATTTGGTTCAAATTTTGGATGTAGGTTCATTCTGATAAGGTACTTTTCTGATTAATTTTGGGAATTCATTGGGTAGGAATAAAGGGGGACAAACGGGAGGCTAATCCCCCACCTTTAATTTAGAGAAATGGATTTATCATGCAGAATTATCAGTTTTCATTTTAAATATAGGATCATTGTGACAAGGCGCCTCCATGATTAGTTGTAGATGTTTATTGTTTAAGTCTAAATTTTAGACTTAAACAATAAAAATCCTCAACTCTAAAAGGAAGGGCAATGTAGGTAACACAACATAATTTAGAGGCCTGGCGGCCCGGTTAGGCGGGGCCCTGGCCTGGAAATTCTGGCCGGTGCAAACCTCCGACAGTATTCTACAACCCTTCGAATAAAATACATTATATAAGGGTGATAACAAAACCACTTTGCACAAGGTTAGCTATGGAGCAGTAGTCTGGATCAATATTAAAAAGAATATTGCCCAATTAAAGTGATGGCTTTGCATTCACAGGCTGTTTACACTTATCGTGTATTACAGATTTATTTTTTTAAAGAATAACACCCTCAAAAAATAAAGTAAGTTGGATAACTTTTCCTATTTCCCCCAACTATACTTAACCATTGAACTCCCAAAACTAATCACAGATCAGATACGCTTTATAAAATTAAACAATTATCCAAAATTTCAAGCAAATCAGATAATTCTGCTCAAAAAACAATTCATCTGATTTAAGGAGGGTAATCTTCCATTCCTCCCTTTATATTTAATCATTAAACCCTCAAAACAATTCAGGGATTCGCCTTAAAAAACTGTATACGAAATCTATGGCAAATCGGATAAATTTGCATAAAAACCTATTTATCTAATTTAAGGAAGGCGATAAAACGGCCAGTACCCCATTATACTGAAACAAAAGAAAAACTGAAATTAATTAAAGAAGCGCCTGATCAAATGAATTCATATCCAAAACTTTAAGCAAATTTGACAATTCTGTATTATAACCAATTTATCTAATTTAAGGAAAGAAATAAATTGTAAGTTTCCCCCTTATATTTAACCGAAGAACCATGAAAATTTGTCAGTGAAGCGCTTCATTAGAATGAACAAATCCAAGATTTGCAGCAAATCTGTTAATCAGGGATGCCACTCAGAAAATAGCAAAAAAGAGGAAATTATGCGTAAAGTAAAATTTACGACATTTTTCACAACTTTATGTGTGAATTTTGAAAATTATATTGTTTATAATAAACTAAATAAAAAATTACAGCTTTTCTTTTGCTGTAAACTTTTAATTTGTAAGAAAGAGTAAGTTAAAATGTTCTGTTTTTCTTTAGTTCACATTATTTTACATCAATTAAGGTAACCCAGCAACAGGTTCAGTGAAGAATTTTATGTATCGCATCATTTTAAACCAATTCAAGTAACCCAGCAATAAATTCAATGATTATTCCGCGAGTGAATAGCAAAATTTTGCAGGTTTTTTTTTTTTTTTTTTTTAATTTGACGAAAATAACTTATTTCATGAATGTTTGAGAAAATCGCCGTTTTATTTAGCGATCGTTTGACGAAAATCGCCGTTTCATATCATGATCGTTTGATGAAAATCATCGTTCCACATCGTGATCTTTTGACAAAAATGGTCGTTTCATAAAAATCAGTTTCGTTTCGCGATCGTTTGACGAAAATCGCCGTTTTATATCGCGATCGTTTGACGAAAATGGGCGTTTTATTTAGCGATCGTTAGACAAAAATCGCCGTTTCACATTGCGATCGTTTGAGAAAAATCACCGCTTCGTTTCGCGATCGTTTGACGAAAATCGCCGTTTAATATCGCGATCGTTTGACGAAAATCGCCGTTTTATTTAGCGATCGTTTGACGAAAATCGCCATTTCACATCATGATCGTTTGACAAAAATCATCGTTTCACATCGCGATCCTTTCACAAAAATCGCCGTTTCACAAAAATCACAGTTTCGTTTCGCGATCGTTTGACGAAAATCGCCGTTTTATATCACGATCGTTTGACGAAAATGGGCGTTTTATTTAGCGATCGTTAGACAAAAATCGCCGTTTCACATTGCGATCGTTTGAGAAAAATCACCACTTCGTTTCGCGATCGTTTGACGAAAATCGCCGTTTAATATCGCGATCGTTTGACGAAAATCGCCGTTTTATTTAGCGATCGTTTGACAAAAATCGCCGTTTCACATCATGATCGTTTGACAAAAATCATCGTTTCACATCGCGATCCTTTGACAAAAATCGCCGTTTCACAAAAATCGCCGTTTCACAAAAATCGCCGTTTCACAAAAATCACAGTTTCGTTTCGCAATCGTTTGACGAAAATCGCCGTTTTATATCGCGATCGTTTGACGAAAATGGGCGTTTTATTTAGCGATCGTTAGACAAAAATCGCCGTTTCACATTGCGATCGTTTCAAGAAAACGACCGTTTCGTTTCGCGATCGTTTGATGAAAATTGCTGCTTTAAATCGCGACCGTTTGATGAAAATTGCTGCTTTATATCGCGACCGTTTGATGAAAATTGCTGCTTTATATCGCGACTGTTTGATGAAAATACCCGTTTTTTTTCGATCTTTTAACGAAAATCGATGTTATATTTCGCGATCGCTTGACGAAAAAGGCTGTTGTATTTCGCGATCGTTTGATGGAAAAGGCTTTTTATTTCGCGATCGTTTGATGGAAAAAGGCTTTTTATTTCGCGATCGTTCGACGGAAATCGTTATTTTATCTCGTGATCTCTTAACGAAAATCGCGAATTTTTAAAAATTAAAAAAGCGGAAATCCGCCAAAAGGCGGAAAAGTGGCATCCCTGGTTAATTCTGCATGAAAAACATTTTTGCCAAAATTAGGCGTGACCCCCCTCCCTGTTATTCTCGATGTTTTTATTCAATTAATCCCCAAAACTAATTAGGAAAGCCCTTTACCAGAATGAATTTATTTTTAAAATTTGAAGCAAATCAGTAAATTCTGCGTGAAAAAAGCATTTACATAAATTATGACGCATTACTCCTATCCCCCCTCCCTCTATACTTAAACAATGAACACTCACAACTAATCATGGAGGCCCCTCAAGAGAATGTTCCTATATCTAAAATTTGAATAAAATATGCTAATAATGCATGGAAACCCATTTATTTAAATTAAGGGAAGGGGTGAATCAGCCTCTCGTCCCCCCCCCCTTCCACACTTATTCTTCTCCAATGACCTATAAAAGTAATCAAAAAAGCTCCTATATTGAAAGTTTGATGCAAATCGATTATTTCTATCACGAATAATTGCGTTACGCACTTACATAGATACAGAACATAAGGGCATATTAGTTCTCAGGATTTGGTAGCCTTACGAGTTAAAAACATGTCAAATTACATTATTTCTATCGAGAGTTATCACGTTACACACATACATACGTACATATATGTTTATTCCCATTACCCTCTATTCCTATCCAATGAATTCCCAAAATTAATCAGAAAAGTACCTTATCAGAATGAACCTACATCCAAAATTTGAACCAAATCAGATATCTCTATCAAGAGTTATCACGTTACGTACATGCGTATGCACATACATACATACATACAGAACCTGTGAGCCCATTATTTCTCTGGCTTTGACGCCCGTCAGCTAAAAACACGTAAAACTACATTGGCCTAGGATAAATTAGATCAGCCTAGGACAGACAAGAATGTTGGCATTGAGGCGGTCATTGAATTTAATAAAATCACGCCAAATTGAATTGGCCTAGGATAAATTGGTTCAGACCAATAAACAGCAGTCTAAATTAGTTTATCCTATAAGAGTTAGGCCAAACTAGTTTGGCCTAGGAAAATCTAGTTTGTCCAGTGGACCTTAGGATAGACTAGTTTGACCTAAGAAAAACTAGTTTATCCGATGGGCGTTAGGATAAACTCGTTTGGCCTAGGAAAAACTAGTTTATCTAATGGGCATTAGGATTAGGGATGCACCGAATATTCGGTATTCGGCCATGTTACCGAATATTCGGTTAGGCCGAATATTAAACTATTCGGTTGAGCCGAATATTCGGCTTGGCCGAATATGAAACTATTCAGCCTGCCGAATATCAAAGTATTCGGCCAAATCCAATACTTAATAAAACCTTTTAAAAACTTTTCATTACTTCTACTTTTAACTGTCAGTTTTTTAATTTATATTTAAAATAATTAGAAACAGAATCATATTTAAATAAAATAGAATGTTTTTACATTATTTGCTGTTTGTAAAGTATAACTTAAGAAAATTAACCATGAGAAGGATTAAAATGGTGATTTATTAGGATTCTCCTTAAGAATAAATTATGTGCAGATACAAGTTTCTAAATTTTGTTTAGTAAATAATCTGTTTCTTGCTTTTCCCCAAATAAAAGTCCTTTAAAAGAAAAAAAAGAAAAACTTTTGAGATTAGTAATAGCCATCAAGGCAGACAATTTTTGTTCATGGAACCATAATCATAATCAACTTATTGAGTCATAAGTACATTGTATTTCATCTCACTCTAGGTCAAAACTTGTGTGTTCGTTTATTACATTAACAATGTTAATAGATAACATAATTTCAACTCGCATGCTTTGATATCTGTAAAATATGATATGATAGAAAGGGTGGAAAATACCACCATTCATAAGAAAAGAACTATGAGCCAAACATGCTTTTATTCAGAATTAAGATGAAAGTATTTGTACTTTATATTGAAAAAAATCTGCCTTGAGTTATTTAAAAAGGACAATATCAGATTGTAAAATTTTTCTTCGGCCATTTTTTCATTATTTGATTTTAAGATTTTTGTTTTGATTCGTAGAAAATTTTATTAATTAAAGTTTCATAATTGCGCTTTTTAAATAACTCAAGGCAGATTTTTTTTCATTACTAAATGTTCTTATAAAAAGCTCTTGTTTATCAAAATGTAAATTTCTTTTTTTAAATATTATGTAAAACTCTTTTAAAAAGTAACATTTTAACACCTTTAAATTAGTGATGGGACAAATAGTGATTTGGCCGAATAGCCGAATACCGAATATTCGGCCAAATTTTAGGCCGAATACCAAATATTTGGCAGCCGAATAGCAACTTTTTTTTCCAATTAAGAAAATTAATTTCGATTATACATAATTTAAAAAATAGGAACTTAATTAATAATTATTACTCTTAAATGTGCTTTTAAATGTATTTTTAAATTTGAAAAACTTATTTTAACACAAAAAATTATGAAATTGCATTATATTCTTTTATCCTAATGTACATCAAATTGATTTTCAGTAAGTCAAGATGGGAAGATATTTCCATTAAATTATGAAGAATGTACTTCACTTTTACTATCAAATGATACTTTTACAATTTCTTGCATCCAAAATCAATAATATTCTTAATATCTCTCTCTCAGAGCTCACAAGAAAATATTTTATGAAATAACCTTTAATAAAGTAAATTTGATCATTTAGAGTTTGTATCCCTAATGATAAGTAAATTCGTAAGAACGAGACTGTTCTAAAATCAGTTGCCAAACTGTAAATTACAAATTATGTTAAAGCAAAAGGTTATGCTTAAAGTAGTATGCATATGTTAACAAAATCTTTGACATTTGAATTGGCGCATACAATATTCAACTTTAATATTCCACTTACTCATCAAGCATTAAACGAATAAACAGAAATTGATAACAACATGAATGAAAGAAGATGTAAATTAAAAGTATATACATAATAATGTTGCATATTTAAGTCAGTAATTATGCAAATAACTATTTAAAAGCGAAAACTATAGAATAAAAAAAATTATTTTATTCAGTATTTAGAATTTATGTTTAAATATTTGTAAAACTATCTTCATAAAGCAAGTTGTGTCATCTAATGCGTATCTAGTTTGACACCAGTACCGTTTTCAGATGTACTGTTGTATTTGGAATAGTGATATTTGATATTTAATTTTGAAATTGAATCTTCGTTAATACACCTAGTGAATGAATTTTTTCATTTCTTACTTTATAGAAAATAAGTTATGAATATCATAAGACTTTATATGTGCATGGAATTTGCAGGCATTAATAAATACTCGAGTGTTTTAGAATAAGGCAGTGTTTTTCTTTTATTTTTTCTATAAGTGTTTTTATATCTTGAATTGTAATATATCATTCACTAATGAAGACATTTCCCGTACAATTAAATCCTTGACTTGGGCAGCAATTTATAAAATATCACTAACTTTTATAGGCAAAACAGAAAGGCTGTATATTTTTTAGTATCTGAATAACTGTATATTTTGTTAGTAAGAATGAGAAGGACTTCACAAATGAAGTAGCAAGTTTGGATTAGAGAAAAAAAAATGTGTGGAATGAAATTCTTCAAATCCTAAATTTATTTGGCGAGATATTTTTCACTATTCGGCGAGATTTTAGCAACATTCGGCAAGATATCTCTAAATATTCGGCTACAGGTATTCGGTCAACAAGCCTTCAATATTCGGCCAACCGAATATTCGGCAAAAGGGCCGAATAGGCCGAATACCGAATAGTGGCCGAATATTCGTCCCATCCCTACTTTAAATTTTGAAATATAAAAAGTATTTGTAAAGCCGAATATTCAGTATTCGGCCGAATAGTTAACTATTCAGCTGGCCGAATATTCGGTATTCGGCCCAACAATTACTATTTGGCTAGCCGAATATTCGGTATTCGGTTCATCTGTTGGCCGAATATTCGGCATTCGGTCAAAATCACTATTCGGTGCATCCCTAATTAGGATAGACCGGTTTGGCCTAAAATCAGGTTTGTCCTGTAACATCTATATTATTTTGCCCAGAAAGAAGTATAAAAAAAATAAGAAATGTACATACATACATGATAGTGTTAAATATAAAAGAAATTTTTTATTTCTGAAAATGAATGAGAGATTTGGGAGAGTTGATCCCTAGGTCTAAAACCAGAGAAAAAAGGCAAGTCTCTGCTATTGGAAACACTAAATAAAGTGATTCCTTATCAATAGTTCTGCCAACAGAATTTCATTCGGCAGTTATTATTTTTGTTGTAAGAAAGAAATTTGTTTTCTTACAATCAAACTTCTTTTTTAGTATGTAGTTTGTGTTTCATATTTTTTGCTAAATATAAATAAATTACTTAACTTTATTGATATAATTTACTAACTTCCTTACAACTTAAATTTGGTTATTTTAATCCAATAGTTCCTTTACTTTTGTTTTAGGAACTCTTTTTCCCCACAAATGCACATTGGGGACATATGATTCCTGCCGTATGGAAAGATTTGATCCTGGAGATCAAGTGTCCCCAAAGTTAAGCTTAATGCAATATTTTTTTAACCTCCTATCTTCATTGCTATATTTAGATAATATCAGTATGGGTTAGAATTTGGTTACCTTGATTATAGGTGATTGACGAAGATATTAAGTTAATATGTGACTGCATATGGTGTTTTGTAAGCATATGGTAGATGAATGCACCCAACTTCTTTTAAATTTTTACAGCACTTCATAAATAATGTAAAATATAATCAAAACAGTAAAGTGTTAGTCAATAAAGGATAATAAAGCCATATAAATATTGACAGTTTGAATTATACCAAAGATAACTGAATAATTTTGTTAACAATACACAGCACATTTCGCATATATTGCAGTCTCTGTGTAAAACATAGTATATGGACCACTTAAAAGTTATTTTAATATAGCTACTCAAGACTGGATCATCCTGTTTAAAGAACAATAATTCATCAAATTGCTTAATTAATTGGAATTATTTATCATAAAGTCACACTGCCAACTAACACAATAAATTTATTTAAAATCACTCGCATATATCCCTTAAACAAGAATATTTTTTTCTGAAGAGAATTTTTTTATATCTTTCATCACAGATCAACCTATAACTCCAACAAGAAATAATACAATAACAATTAACCAAACATAGTGACACCGGTAAAAATACAAGCCTTTTCTAAAGTTTCATTGCTCAAAATAAGAGAATTTATAGAAAAGAAAATAGGATCTTCAAAAATTTTGACTAGCACACAGACTGAAAAACAGATTAAAGAAGAAACACAAGATTGCTAACTGAATAAAAACAGAGAATCAAGAAAAACTCATTTCATCTCAAGAAAGAAAAGTAAAAACACTAAAAATGAAAATCCCAAACCTTTAGAAAATGAAAACAGTTGTAAAGCCCATGTCCAGGGGTGGAGAAAAACATCATTGCCAGAGGCGAGTGGATTTTCTCACAAGGCGAGTGCATTTTTAGTTTTTGAAAAACAGCAAGGCAATAGGCACATTATCAGAAACACATTTTTAATCTAGATATTTTAACTTTCCAAATTATTACAGAGTAAATATGGTACTAAGTTCTATCTAATATTAATCTTACGTTTATTATGTATATTTCTTAATATTATAGAAAAAAGAATTATGAAAATGCATTGTACAGTACCGGACCTCAAATCCGGAATCCCGAAATCCGGACGACCCAAAATCCGGAACGAATAACGAAATCTGAAATTCCGCGACGATCTCTGATTAAAAAATTCTAAAAACTGTCCATAGATGGCGCAACGTGCGTGCATAATACAGTTCCAAGTCATTCTAAACTAAGCAATTGGACTCAATTCATTAATTTTATTGCAATGTTTTGTTTTTACATTACTTTTAATCCAAATTTACTAATTACTCTTCATTAAAACAGAAATTGCACCCCCTTCCACCCCCCAAAAATAAATAACCACAAGGGAGAATTATTTTTAAAAGGGGATTATACACTTATAATATTTATATGTAAACATATTTTACTACACCTTCTCCTCCACTTTAAATTTTTTTAACATTTTTTCTCTTTCGGAAAAATTTTGTATGTAAATACCGTACCAAAAATATTTGTTCCTTATTTCAAAAGGGGGGGCGGAATCTATACAAGGTTTATTTCTGCATAACAAAACAAACTAATCCATTGAAAGTTAATGATCTCATTCTGATAACATTGATTTTCTACTTCGTACAGTTAAATAAACAAGTGAATAAGCAAAACATAGGGCAGATGGATATCTTGTTTTTCTTCGCTTCCTTTTTTTCTCTATAGTGGCCGTTTTTAAGGGGTATCCTAATTTTCGAATAACTAATTATATTTTAATAAAAATTTGTACCACGGTCTAATTTGCTATTATTGTAACATGCTGAAAATTTGAAAGAAATTCGTCAATTAGTAACGGAGATAAGTATTTTTTTTTTTTTAATAAAGGAAAGAACGTGGGAAAGAAACCCTATCACTGGAAACTCGTTGCTACAGTTTCAGAACAAACTTGGGGGCAAATGGTAGTTAAAAATGGTAGTTTTTTATCTGGCAACACTACAGAGTTCATATAATACTGTACTGTGCATATTCTCAATTCTAGCGATACGCACGTGCTATTCTTTTCTAAAAGTTGTCAGCAAATATTTATTTTTAGAAGCGATTTTGATATTTTAATATTATTTTTTATTTGTTTGTGTGGTGAATTATGTCATCAAAAAGAAAACATTGTTCACTTACTATAAGTGACAAAGTTAAAGTTCTAAAAAAACTGGACCAAGGAACCCCCGTAAAAAATGTATGCGATGAGTACGGGATAGGAAAATCTACTATATACGATTTAAAAAAGCAGCGATCAGAGATTTTGAAAGTCTTTTCCGAAAGTGATGTGCCAAAAAATATGGCAAAAAGAAAAACTTTGCATTCATCGAAATGCCCCGATGTTGACAAGGTGTTAATGGAATGGATACGACAAAGGAGGATGGAAAATGTGCCTTTGGACCGAAACATGATTCTACACCAAGCGAAAATTTTCCACAAAGAATTGGAAATCGCCACTCCGTGTGAATATTCATCGGGGTGGTATAACAAGTTTAGAATTCGCCATGGTTTGCGTTTGGTGAAAGCTTCAGGCGAAAAAAGTTCTGCAGCTGTCGAAGCTGCCGAATCATACGTTGATGATTTTCAAGAATTTATCGACAAAGAAAATTTGACACCCGAGCAAGTGTACAATGCTGATGAAAGCTCGTTATTCTGGCGATACATTCCCAGAAAAACTTATATACTGAATGACGAGAAATCTGCATCGGGCTATAAAGACTCCAAAGAACGTCTAACAATTATGATGTGTGCAAATGCTGCTGGCACGCATAAGTGCAAACTGTTAGTTATCGGAAAGAGCCGACATCCAAGAGCATTAAATGGCGTAAAAGTTCTACCTGTTCATTATATGGCAAATCAGCGAGCATGGATGACTGCCGAAATTTTCAAAGAGTGGTTTAAAAAACATTTCGTGCCAGAAGCTCGGAATCACTGCCGAAGTGTAGGTTTGCCCGAACAATGCAAGATTGCTCTGATTTTAGACAATTGCTCTGCACATACAACTGCAGATATTCATTCTAAAGAAAATGTGCTTATAGAGTTTTTGCCACCGAACTGCACATCGGTGATACAACCAATGGATCAAGGCGTTATACGGTCATTGAAGTGCAGTTACAAAACTGAATTTATGCGAAAAATGTTAGATGCATGTAACAGTGGTCTTGGCGTTACTGCCTTTCAAAAGGACTTTAATGTGAAAGACGCTTTGTGGAGAGCAGCAAGTGCTTGGCACAGTGTATCAAAAGAAACATTAAGTCACGCATGGCATAAATTATGGCCCTCCCTTATTTTCTTGGAAAATGATGATACTGCCGATAAAAACAACGATTTTCGTGGATTTTCTGTGTCTGCAGAAAAGTTGATGATCGATGAGCTGTTAGAATACGCTAAAGAAGCTACTAATGGGAAGATGCAGCTGTTAGATGAAGAAGCTATAACAGATTGCTTAAATATTGATAAAGATGGACCAATAGTCAATGAACTGACAAATAGAGTGTGTTATAAGTGACTCTATGGATTAACTGTGTAATCCTTACTAACGGTAGCTATCACGTGTAACCGCACCTGAGTTTAGTTTTCAGTTCTAAAGTTCCAAAAGTTTGTACGCGTTTTATTTATGTCTTGTGTAGTTTAATAAATGTTCGTGGAATGTATAAAAGCTGCCTTATATTTAGTTAAACCTCCGATATACACGTAATAACAACACATGGCGGCAGCGGTAAAACGTTTTAACGTATTGTGAAAAAATTTTTCGTTTTGAAAGAAAAAATCATAATTGAAAGTTAAGTTTTATCGTATGATATAGTGTTATGGCAGGCATTCAGTTACAGCCACCGGAACATTTTACATTTTGTACACCTGCAAACTGGTCTAAATGGAAAATCCGCTTCGAACGCTATCGGATTGCATCTGGATTAAGTGCGAAATCTGGAGAAGAACAGGTAAATTCTCTTATTTACATTATGGGAGAACAAGCCGAAGATATATTTGCTTCGTTTGGCTTACAGGGAAATGATTTAACTAACTTTACTGTTGTTCTTAATAAATTTAATGATCATTTTGTTGTTAAGAAAAATACTATTTTTGAAAGAGCACAATTCAATAAAAGAATACAACTCGATGGTGAATCTGTAAACACTTTTATTACGGCATTATATAAATTAGCTGAAAATTGTGAATTTGGGGCTTTGCATGATGAACTGATTAGAGACAGAATTGTTGTTGGGATAAGAGACAAAAATTTAAGTGAAAAATTACAGTTAGATTCGGAACTTACTTTGACGAAAGTTATTGATAAAGTGCGTCTAAGCGAATCCGTTAAACAACAACAAGAGAAATTGGTAGCTAACGAAGTAACTTCAGTAAATGCTGTTTTCTCAAATAAGTCATCAAGCTTACAAAACTCGCAAAAATTTAAAAACGAAAGTAAACAACCTATCAGAAGTAATAAAAACGCAACTAATTTCAAGACTAACCAGGCATCAGAACAGTGTAAATGGTGTGGTAAACAAAAACATGAAAAACGGAAGTGTCCTGCTAGAGATGCCAAATGCTTAAATTGTTCCAAAATTGGACATTATGCTAAAGTTTGTCTATCTAAAAAGCAAGGAAAACACTCTGAAATTTCGTTTTTGGGTATAGTTAAGCAAAAAGGGGAAGAAAACCAGAACTGGACTGTCCCTGTGAAAATATGCAACCAGAATTTTAAATTCAAAATTGATAGCGGTGCTGACCACACAGCAATACCTGTTACGGTATACCGAAAATTTTTGTCAAAGCTGAAGTTAGACACAGCTGATAAAATCTTGTGTGGACCCGATAAGAATCCATTAAAAGTGTTAGGAAAATTCAAAACGGATATTAAAATTTTTCAGAAATGTTGCCAAGAAGAAATTTATGTAATCGACGGTCTGCAAATTTGCCTTCTGGGTAAGCCAGCATTACTTTCCTTTGGGTTGGGGCCAAACTTAAGTAATCTTCATCAAATTTCAGTTAATAAATTTACTGCAGAATTTCCTGAACTTTTTGAAGGCTTAGGACTAATGAAAGTGTGTTATTCAATTAAATTGAAACCTGGAGCTATTCCGTATGCAGTTAGTTCACCACGACGTGTACCAATACCTCTTTTAAGAAAAACGGAAAATGAAATTAAAAAGATGGTCGAACAAAAAGTTATAACTCCAGTCAGCGAACCTACAGATTGGTGTTCACCAGTTGTTATAGTGCCCAAATTGAATGGAACAGTAAGAATTTGTGTCGATCTGACAGAACTTAATAAAAATGTTTTGCGAGAATTTCACCCACTTCCGAAAGTAGAATATACATTGAATTTGTTATCAGGTGCTAAGTTTTTTTCAAAGTTGGATGCCAACTCAGGATTTTGGCAGATTCCACTGGATGAAGAGTCCTCCTATCTCACAACTTTTATAACCCCATTTGGAAGATTCAGATTTTTAAGATTACCTTTCGGCATCTCGTCAGCTCCAGAGCATTTTCAAAGACGAATGTCTCAAGTCCTTGAAAATTTAAGTGGAACAGTGTGTCACATGGACGATATCCTAGTATGGGGATCTACTCAAGAAGAACATGATCAGCGGTTAAGAGAAGTTTTAAAACGTCTTCAGAATTCTAATCTAACTTTAAATGAGAAGAAATGTGTTTTTTCTGCAAGAAGCATAAAATTTTTAGGACACATTGTTGACAGTGAAGGAATACACCCAGACACTGAGAAAATTGCTGCCATCCAAGACTGCAAACCGCCAACAAATAAGAAAGAATTAAAGCAATTATTAGGCCTTGCTAATTATTTAGCACGTTTTATTCCAAATTATGCCGATCTGCTTCATCCGTTGACATCAATGCTTAGCAATAAAAGAGACTTTGTATGGGATCATGATCAACAAAAAGCATTTTTGAGTTGGAAGAAAATTTTGTCTTCAGATCCAGTTTTAAAAATATTCGATCCAAATAAAAAATCAATTGTTACGTCAGATGCATCATCATATGGCTTGGGAGCAACACTTCGTCAGAAACAAGAAGATGGCAGTACTTCTGTAATTGCTTATGCTTCAAGAACACTCACTCCAACGGAAGGTCGTTACGCCCAAATTGAAAAGGAAGCGCTAGCCATTGTATGGGCGTGCGAAAAGTTTCGAGATTATTTAACAGGAGCAAGCTTCAGAATTGAGACAGATCACAAGCCTTTAGTTCCAATTTTTTCTCGTAAGTACTTAGATGACCTCTCTCCTAGGCTGCAAAGAATGAAACTCAGGATGATGAGATATTCTTATGATATTGTGCATATTCCAGGAAAGGAATTATATGCAGCAGATGCTCTGTCTAGAAGTCCTCAAATGCAAGCAACAAAAAGGGATGAATTGGAGGAAGAAATAGATGCCTACATTCAGATGATTACAGATAATCTCCCAGCATCTCGAAATAGGTTAAAAGAACTCCAAGCAGCACAAAATGCCGACCCAACATGTCAAAAACTTTCTTCATATGCAATGAAGGGATGGCCTTCTAAAAAGGATCTGGATCCTCAGTGTTTACCTTTCTGGCAGCATCGATTCGAAATATCAATTCAAGAAGGATTGCTGATGAGAGGATGTAGAATTATTATTCCCAAATCACACCAAGCCGAAATACTGAATCAAATTCATGAAGGACACCTTGGTATTACAAAATGTCGAGCTCGAGCCAGATGTTCAGTGTTTTGGCCACAAATTAATAAACAAATAGAAGATAAAGTGAAAAATTTTATAGAATGCATCAAAGAAACAAGTAATAGACATGAACCACTAATTCCAACTCAGTTTCCAGAACGTCCTTGGGAAATATTAGGTCTTGATCTGTTCAAATACAAAAATTCCTGGTATCTTCTTGTTACGGATTATTATTCACGGTATCCTGAAATCGCCAAGCTAAATAACTTGACATCTGCAGAAGTAATAAGCCATTGCAAATCCATCTTTTCACGTCATGGAATTCCAGATGTTCTGAGATCTGATAATGGTCCTCAGTTCGATCCTGTGAAAACTCGAGAATTTATGCAATATTCAAAGAGCTATGGGTTCATGCATATCACCAACAGTCCGAAATTTTCTCAAAGCAATGGATTTATAGAATCGTCAGTTAAAATCGTAAAATTAAGAATTAAAAAGTCTAAAGATCCTTACCTGGCACTGATGGCTTACAGAGCAACTCCTCTTGAAAACGGATTCAGTCCTGCTGAACTCTTGATGGGCAGAAGAATAAAAACGACTCTTCCCATGTCTAAAGTTCAACTTCAACCTCAAGCTATCAACAAAACTATCTTAGAAGGAAAAGAAGAAATGCGGATAGGGAAGCAGAAAAGGAATTATGATAAACTTCATGGAACCAGAGATCTTCCAAATCTTGAGAAGGGTCAAGCAGTGTGGATTACAGACAAGCAAGTAACTGGTAAAGTATTAGAAAAATCACCATTTCCTAGATCATACCTTGTGCAATCGGGCAAGAAAATTTATAGAAGAAACAGAAAGAATCTCGTACCATCTCCAGATTTTCAACCTGAATTGGAGCCAGATGATGATTTTGAATCGCCTGGTACTGAGGTGACAACTCCACTGAAAACCACAACAGCTGAGTTGCCCAAATCTCCAACAAAGCCTGTACCTGTACATAAGGAGTATATAACAAGAAGTGGCAGAACTGTTCGCCCTCCCAAAAGACTGAATCTTTGAACTTTCAAAGAAAGGGAGATGTGTTATAAGTGACTCTATGGATTAACTGTGTAATCCTTACTAACGGTAGCTATCACGTGTAACCGCACCTGAGTTTAGTTTTCAGTTCTAAAGTTCCAAAAGTTTGTACGCGTTTTATTTATGTCTTGTGTAGTTTAATAAATGTTCGTGGAATGTATAAAAGCTGCCTTATATTTAGTTAAACCTCCGATATACACGTAATAACAACACATAGAGAGATTTGTGATATGGTGTTGCACCCAGAAATGGCCGAAAATGCCAGTGATGATGAGGAGGAGGAGATCGAAGAAAATATTGATGAAATTCCTATCGATAAATGCATCGATCTCACAAAAGAGTTGATTCGTGGTTTGGAAACAAAAAGTTTCATTAATGAGGCCCAAATCATGCAACTTTATAAATTGCAAGAAATGTTGCAGCGCGAAAAACCAAAAAAAATGAAACAATTGAAAATATCTGATATATTTATGAAAGCAGATCATTGAAATACGTTTTATTATTTTTTCATAAATGTTTATTTTTATTTTATTTATATTAATGCTACCTCAACCTTAGATTTCTTATAAATTATTTTTTTTTTTAATTTATGTTTCTCTGTTTATTTTCATTGAGTCTAATTCGTTATAAAACTCCTAGGCCTAATGCGGCTCTAGTAATTTTCATTTTCTAAAAAATGTTTTTTATGTTGCTAATAAATGTGATGTGCCGTATTAAAAAAATTGTTTATCCTTATTTTAGATTGTTTTTGTAATCTGTTTTTCTCTGTTTACTTATACCTAACACGGCGATTCGAGATATCGATTCCTAGGCCTAACTCGGCTCTCGCGAGCAATAACGCATTTTCGTTTTCCAAAAGACGTTTTAATATTTTTAAGAATATGCAGTAGTATTTAAAAATATTTCTTATCCTTATTTTTATTTATTATTCTTATTTTGTAATTCGTCTATTTGGCTTTATTTACGCTAAGCCTAACTAGGCGATACGCGAAATAGTTTGCTTAACGGCATGCAAAATTTTGTCAGGGGCATGTACCATATCTGTTTAACTATTGTTTTGGTTGAGGACCTAAAATCCGGAAAATTCCGAAATCCGGAACGATCGCTGTCCCGACCAGTCCGGATTTGAGGTCCGGTACTGTAGTAATAGGAATTTTCTCTGTAATTGCGTGCGATTTTGTCATAACTATCTTCAACTGTGTGTGTGTTGCATCTTGCAGGCTGGTGAAATAAATCCTCGGCTGGTAAGAATTTGGAAAAGTTCCCCACCACTGCCCATATCCATTATCCATTTCAGTCAGATTCACTTGATGAACATTCTGATGAAATAATTGAAGATTCACAAAATTTGTAGATTGATGAAAATGACTTTGTCAATAAGAGATTTCGAGAAATGAAATAAATAAGTCTTTTCATGGAAAAAAATGAAAAGAAAATTTCCTCATCTAAATGCAAAATCAATCTTCTAAGAAAAGAAGAACTTAGTTCAGATCAATTTATTTAGGTTGTGAACACTGATGACACGTTGTCAAAAGATAACTTAATCCATCCACTTGGTGGAATTTTTCAAGCTGCAACAATTTTAATATTTACATTTGATTTTTCAAGCACTAATAACGTTTCTTATCATTTATTTCCGCAATAACAATAATTCATATCGAAAACAGGAATTTTCATCAAATGTAGTTTTTTCTGTTAGTCAACAATAAATTTGATTTCTGCTACTTAATTTATTCAATTTAATGTTTCTGCTTTAAGGATCAAGTCACTCTTGGAAGAGGATCAAGTCTCCCTACAATTGGGGACACTAGATCCTTTTTTCATTTTTTAGAGAATAATTTATCTTTATTTCAAAAATGTTTTTTTTTTGAAAAAAAAAAAAAAACTGCAATACGAAAGACACACGAGTCTTTAATAATAACTGAAAACATTTTAAAAATATTTAGTTTTTTCCAAGATAAAAATTAAAAAACTGAAAAAGAGATTATGTCTCCTGAGTCTCCCCTATATATAACAATTTTATACTTTAACAAAATATAATTTGTTGCTACCTTGTATTCCATGAGGACCATTTGGTGACAATATATTTTGTTTCAATGATTGATTTCAGTTATTTATAGAATTACGTTATTTAACTAGCTTACGATTACTTACTAGCTCAAGAATATTAAAATATAGATATTGTTGTGGATCAGAGCACTTTATATTATGACATTACATTCTGCTGTTAAAACAAGATATGCAATAAAATAGAAAATAATTATTTTTTAAAAGTTATACATTGAATTCTAAAATTAGTCTACATATTAATGCTAGTAAAATTATTTTAATCAATGAATGACTAAGTGTTGACTTATTTAAATATTTTTTAAGGACTATACATTAATGAACAATGAATTGAAAATGTGTTTTGGAGTATTGAGAAACACGTGTTTTGGAGGTTTAAAATTCCTTTTTTAAATTTCGGTTAAATAATCCTTTTTGCATAAACTAAGGAAAATTGTAAAATCGAAAAACATACATAAATAAACAAAATAAAATACATAAAATTTAACATGCTCCATTCAGCAAAATCATAGCACAGCGGGAGAAAAAAAAACGAAAGAGAATAAATTAAACATAAAAAACATATACTTTCAAATAGAATATTAGAAGTAATTTTTATAAAGGTATTAAAAAATACTAATATTTGAAACTCTTTCATTTAGTTCGTGACATATATATTTTTATTTTTAAAGCATTTATAAAATAATATATGACCAATTTTGAATAAAATAATCAGTCAGAAACATAAAGAGCAAAATATAACATATAAAAAAAAGTTGTATTTCTTTTTATGATTTTACTTTATTAAATATTAATTAAAATTCAGAGGGAAAAGTTATAAATTTATACAATGAAAATATAAACTAAGATAGTTAGTTTCAAAACAAAATTCATATCTTATTCTCAGAGCAAAATATAACATATAAAAAAAAGTTGTATTTCTTTTTATGATTTTACTTTATTAAATATTAATTAAAATTCAGAGGGAAAAGTTATAAATTTATACAATGAAAATATAAACGAAGATAGTTAGTTTCAAAACAAAATTCATATCTTATTCTCATTTAGAAAACATACAGCTCCATACCGTAACTATTTGTAAATATAAATAATAATGTCATGTGATCAAATCCTATAACCCTAAATACATCGCCAACAACTGGCGAAGAATTTGGCGATATACAGAGTCTACCATATAGTTTTTATCACTTTTCAACTTTGTTGGAAAGTGTTAAAAATATTGAAAAAAGGAGTAAAAAAATCTTTTTTCAAATGGTTTCCACTTTGTTGATATTCAACTCTTTGAGCTTAAAGGTGTACTCAAATTCAAACTCCTTATTTTCTGACTCATTTTTAAATTCAATTTTGTTCTGAAACACATCTGACAAATTTTCTTGTTCAGAAACTTTATAATGTGCCACACTTGTCAGTTATTCGATAAAGGCAAAATGTATAGCAAAAAATGCTGTTAAAATTGGCATTTTAAACCAAATTTCTTAAAACGAGAAAGCTGGGAATAAAAACAATGGTCTTATTGAGGAAACAATTATTTATAAAGCAAGTTCTAATTAATTGAATAAAAAATAACAACACACAGCCGTTCTTCAAAAATCACCTCAGCAAGTTTCATGTTTTAGCTTTTAAAAATGAGTCTGAAAATTTTAAACTATTGAAAGATGAAAAAAAATTTTTTTTGAATACGCCCTTAAAATTCTTGAAGCTTTAGACCAGCAATACTCAACCTGGGCGACATTTTATGTGCAGCTCGAGGCACATAATCATTAATCCATACTTATACAAATAATTTATACAAATAATAAAAAGTAATTTAAAAATGCCGTTACTACTATTGCAAAATTTCCCCCAAATCGAAATAATCACAAACTAAAATAAAAATCGTGCTAAACCTGGTATGTATATGCTATCTGCGCAACAAAATTTATAATAAAAATTAACGTGTGGGAATAATTGAGGATTCTTAAAGTGGCATCTATACGTGTTGCTCATTCCTAAGATCAAGGTGTTAGAAACAATGAAAAGCCATTTTGCCGATTAAAATGGGTCTGCGGCGACGAAATATTTCGATTAAATCTCACTGTACGATTAATTTTATTAATGCTGCCATCTATCGCCGTTAGTTTATATTATCATATCATTTATATTGTTTTTATAACTTAGCTGCCTCTCAAAATCTTTAAAAAATACCTTTTAAATTTAAAGGTTAATAAAATTAAATAATAATTCAAACTAAACTAAGATTTTTAAAAGCTTAAGAGACAATATAATCTGAAGTATTGCAGCTAAGGAGACAGAGAAAAAAAAATATTTAAAGCATCCTTCAAACCTAAAGTTTTTTTTTTTTTATAATTTATTAATTTTTTTAAGGAAATAGGAACAAATGTTCAGCTAAAATAAATTATGAAAATACATATTATGAATTTATATTATCATTTTATAATGAATAAATAATGCTTTCTTTTTTAAATCGGTACATAAATTTGTAACTTGTAATAAGTTAAAGATCCATCTATAATGTCATTATCATGAATGCCATAATTCTTTTGCAAATAGCCCTTATTTAAATTTTTAAGACCAAAAACTTTTTCATTACTCGTAACTTATGCTACTACTTATTGGGTATAGAGGGACAAAGAAAATTTGATACAACTTGGTTATTCCATTGATGCATTTTGCCAATTTATAAAAATCGCCAAATTGATAACTAAATTATACATGCTGACATAATTTTTAGTTTAAACAACAAAAGAACAAGTAATTTTGTAACAGATTAATAAAAATACTATTAAAAAAGGGGAATTAAAAATCCCCTGATGATGTTTTTAAAAATGTGTATCGTGTTTAATGTCACTGAATGTGACATTCACAATCATCTATTATTTGCTTTAATCCTACAGTTTAGGGATAGTTTTTCAGTCAATGGAATAACCAAATAGTACCAAAAATTTTAAAAAAAAAGCAATTTGATAATTTCTTTACTTTTGTTCTTTGTTTTTAAAGAAAGTAAATTAAAGCAAATTATATATTATTTATAAATGATGATTTGTTTTTTAATTGGTACATAAATTTTAACATGTAATAGGTTTAAAATCAATCTATACTGCCATAATTTTTTTTACTAACTCTTATTTCTAATGTTATTTATCTTTAATACTATTTGCACAGTTACTGATATCAAAATGCAAAAAGTTTGAAAATAAAGAAGAAATTAAAGGTTTAGTTTGTTATATTTTGAATCAGTACATTATTTGTTGCCCTGTTGAAATAATTTGGCCAAATCTGAACAACTAAATTTTCGTAGTTAATGCACAACTTGTCTGGTGGCATACTCCCATTTTGGACCACCTATTCGCATCAGAGATTTTAACTTTCAACTTTGCCCCATGCATGAAATTTTTTCTTGATATTATTATACAGTGGACTCTCTCAAATCCGCAACTCTCTAAAATCCACACATAACGTACAGATGTAAACAATGAAACTTTCAGTTCAGATATAGAAACAAAATTTGATATTTTTATTTTTATATTAATTCTATACATATATTAATCTGTAATTTTCATTCATGTTACTGAATTCAGGCTGTTTCATGAAGTAAAAATTAATTTATTTCTGAAAAAATTCAAGGTTTTGCTGATATCACTAGTAATCACTATCTTTTTGCCAAATGTATTTGTGCATTAATCAAGCTTTTTTATTATTGTCTGGCTAAATCAGAAATAAAACTTCTTTATTTTATGATTTTGATGTGAATCAGTAGTATACATTTGAGGCAAGTTTCAATGAATAATTTAGGAAAATGACATCTTATTTATATAATCAGTAGCGTAGCTATGTTTTTTGGTGCCCAGGGCCAGCAAGAAATTTTGCGCCCCCACCCCAATATAGATATATAACAATTTCTCTCAATTTGGCGCCCCTAGGCCTCGGCACCCGGGGCGGATGCCCCCCTTGCCCCGCCTTAGCTACGCCACTGTATATAATGAATATTTAATCATACATTATGGTCTTTCCTTTTAATATTTTAATCATTTTAAAAAATTATCTAAATTTTTATCGGTTTATTACTTAATTATTTTACTACATTCTAACAATCCATTATAATTTTGATTGCATTATTAATTACATTCAAATTAGTGTTTAAGAAATGTAAACAAAGTAATGACCAGAAATCCACACAACTTCTGGTCCCAAGCTGTGCAGATTTCAGGGAATCTACTGTATAAGGTGTATTACAGGTTATGTTTATTTCAAAATCATCATAAAAATGGTGTAAAACTATAAAAGCAATTTACACAAAATGACTTTTTTAAAAGTAAGCAGGAAGGACGAGACAGCAAAAACTATTAAACCTATACTAGATAACATGGACATTTGCAGTAAGTTTGATTTTTTTTTTTTCTGATATTATCTTACCATGACAAATTTGCAGCAAATTTCCTGAAAGGTAGGCTATTACTCACTTGCATCGGTAGTCTGTTGTGAAATTAATGCAAGACTGTCTTTAATTCATGAAATTGATGAAACCAAAAAATCTCTCTCTTGAAAGAATATACAACTTTCGGAGCTGCATCAAATACACAAATTTTATTTGGCTGGCAACGCTTTTTTTAAATCACTTTTTTTAAATGCTAAAACACTCTTTTACTTATCAAGTACTAAAAAATGACTCTACTTTAAAAGTACAAATATAATCTTTATTTGTTAGTGGTAATAAAAATGTTGCATGTATAATTTCTGATGGTGCGTATATGTCAGTGAACATGCATCAATAGACCTCAGGGAATTACACTTATAGTGCAACAGTAATCCTATCAAAAACATGAATGTGAAAGAATGCCAAGTTCGTTAAATGTTTCGCTAACAAAAGAAGTGAGGTCTAACTGCAAACCAAGTTCTTTCGGAGCTCCTTAAATCATAACTCCTGTCATGCATAATATTATTTAATTGCTTAAAATGATTTGTTATGTTACTTGTTATTCAATAGAGCGACTTAGCAAGTTTTCTCTTATTCAATTTTTTTCTATTTAGTTGATCAGAAATTAAAGTTGATCCCTTCCTTAATTTATCAGTACCTTAACTTCCATATACTTATTCAAACACTCGATTGACTAGATCTTTGCCAATCAGATTCTAGATTAAATTGTACTCCGACTCAAAGATTAAAGTTCGTAGCTGAAAACTTGCCAAGTCGCTCTATTGAATAACAAGTAACATAACAAATCATTTTAAGCAATTGAATAATATTATGCATGACAGGAGTTATGATTTAAGGAGCTCCGAAAGAACTTGGTTTGCAGTTAGACCTCACTTCTTTTGTTAGCGAAACATTTAACGAACTTGGCATTCTTTCACATTCATGTTTTTGATAGGATATCATTATTTTTTGTCAAATCACTTCTTTTATGAGCGAAACCTTTAACGAACTTGGCAATTTTTCACATTCATGTTTTTGATAGGATATCATTATTTTTTGTCATATAAGTAGGTTTTGAAATAAATAGGTTAAATTAGTTAAATTTGTTTTATTTAATATTAATTAATTTTTCAGCTTTTTCCCGCATTTATTCACTGTTTTTTCCAGTCAAATTTAACATTAGGACTGCTTATGCTCCTTTAAATTCCACTAATAAGGATGTTTCTTTTACGTGATTGGGCACTACTTGATTATTTCGTCAACCAAAAACGTTTGTAGCCAACTTGGCGAAATATCGCTATATTGACGACAAAAATTAGGCACCAAACGTTATGCTAACATGGCACTACTTCTGGTATTTTGACAAATTCCCATAGATTCCCATTGTAATCTGGTAATTTATCCAATAATTTTGTTAGAGCAAGGACTGTCGCCATCATTTTGGCATCTTTTTTTTCTTTAAATCGGTTCGCTTACTACCCAAGATTGCTTATATATTGCTATTTAGAAAGTTTTTAGAACGCTTTTCGCGCATTTTTACCCCTTTTAAATTTTGTATTTGTTAACAAATGTTCTTAGTGATCATTTATGTCTTATAATTAATGAACATGCCAAATTTTATGTTTTTAAGCCCTTAACATACAGACATCGCATTTTTAGAACGCTTTTTGCTCTTTTATCCCCTTTGGATTTGTGGAATCGACATAAGATATAGCCTATATTAGAGCAAGGACTATCACTATCATTTTGATATCATTACTTTTAAGATCGGTTTGTTGTTCGCTGAAATTGCTTAAAAATCCCAATTTAGAACATTTTTAGAACGTTTTTCGCACATTTTCACCCCTTTTGAATTCCGTATTCTTTATCAAATACCCTTAGAGATCATTTATATCTTATAAATAATTAACATGCCAAATCTTATAGTTGTAGGCCCTTCAGTAACACAAAAGTTGCATTTTTAGAATGTTTTTTGCTTCTTCACCCTCTTTTGGCTAATGGTATAAGCATAAAATATAGCCTATGTTTGAACCGGGTCGAATACCATCATTTTGGTATCATTAATTTTGAAATCGGTTCGGTGGTTTCAGAGATTAGCGCCGATACTCGCCAAAAGTGTCGCCAACTTAGCACTATTTCTGATATTACACGAAATTCTCATAAACTCTAAAATGCCAAACTTTATGTTTCCAGTCCAGTCCCTTAATATACAGACATCGCATTTTTAGAATGTTTTTTGCTCTTTTACCTCCTTTGGATTAGTGTAATCGACATAAGATATATCCTATGTTGGAGCAAAGACTGTCATTATCATTTTGATATCATTACTTTTAAGATCGGTTTGTTGGTTGCTGAGATTGTTTTAAAATTGGTATTTCGAACTTTTTTAGAACGCTCTTCACGGATTTTCACCCATTTAAATCTGATATTTTTTAGCAAATGTCATTAGTGATCATTTATATCTTATAAATAATTAACATGCCAAATTTTGTGCTTCTAGGCCCTTCAGTAAAACAAAAATCACATTTTTAGAATGTTTTTCGCTTCTGAACTCTCTTTTGGTTAGTGGCACAGACATAAGATATAGTCTATGTTTGAACCGGGGCGAATACCATCATTTTGGTACCATTACTTTTGAAATCGGTTCGGTAGTTTCAGAGATTAGCCCTGATACTCGCCAAAAGTGACGCCAACTTGGCACTATTTCTAGTGAAATTCTTATTTCACTATTTTGTGAAATTCTTATAAACTTCCATTGTAATCCAATAATTTATCCTCTAACCAACCATTAATGTTTAATTAATGGTGATTTCTGATTTTTTCCTATTTATAGATCCAATAACCTACCTCCACACCAAATTTCAACTTCCTAAGACACCTGGAAGTAGTCAAACATTTCTATGAGTGAGTCAGTGAGTCAGTGGTAAAAACAGTGGTTTTCAGACGTCAATTTCGCATGAACGGTAAAAGATAAAAAAAAAAAAAAAAAATAGGATTCGGAAATTAGAAGATGGTCTTATACGACACAAAAAATTGCAAGTGTGTAGATCAAATAGAATTTAAGTTATTTAGGGGTCAAAAGTGGCTCGAAATGGTTCGGGTAATATAACCCACGGCCGGTGTCTCGCCTTTTACTTTGTGAACTTGGCTGACACACTGCTGTGTGTCTAGATAAAAAGGTAGTGCAGCATGAAGAGATTAATAATTTGCACTAAGTTTGCAGTATTTCTGACAAGACAAAGCTAATTTTTTTACAAACTTGCAAAGAATTTACAGTAAATTAGTCATGACAAAACTAAATTTTCTACATGTTTGCCTTTAATTTGCAATCAATATGATACAGCAAGTGATGAACTTGCACAACAAGTTAACTGCAAGTTCAAAGTATGATGACTTTGGCATTTTCGTTATCTTGCTGCAGTCTTGATATGAACTTTCAGTCTTTTCATGCTGAACTTGCTAAATATTTACAGGTTTGCAAATTAAAATTGCTATGTGGAATCTTGCTATTTTTTTTTATTTTTTTTTTGGTACTACTTGGTTATCCTGTCGAACAAAAAACTGTCACCAAACTATAAGATTAAATGCCAATAATGGCTAATCATAAATTTTACATTCAATGACATTCAGGGCCGTGCTTAAGGGGGGGCGAGACGGACATTTGCCCAGGGCCGCCAAAATTTGGGGGCTGCAAAAAATTTGATCTTATTTTTACGTTTCACCATTTTTTATGAAGATACTAGCTGACCTGCCCATGATGAATGACCTTTTAAATTAACCTCAAATTTGTAGGATTTTATATCTTAAGACTTCATTTGATCTAGGGATGGGACGAATAGTGATTTGGCCGAATACCGAATATTCGGCCAAATATTAGGCCGAATACCGAATATTCGGCGGCCGAATACCAACTTTTTTTTCCCAATAAAGAAAATAAATTTTGATTATATATAATTTAAAAAATAGGAACTCATTAATAATTATTACTCTTAAATGTGCTTTTAAATATATTTTTAAATTTGAAACACTTATTTTAACACAAAAAAATTATGAAATTGCATTACATTCTTTTATCTTAATGTACATCAAATTGATTTTCAATAAGTCAGGATGGTAAGATATTTCCATTGAAATATGAAGAATGTACTTCATTTTTACTATCAAATGAGGGACTTATACCCTTTCTTGCATCCAAAATTAATAATATTCTTAATCTCTCTCTCTCAGAAGTCATAAGGAGATATTTTCTGAAATAACCTTTAACGAAGTAAATTTGATCATTTAGAGTCTGTGTCCTTAATGATAAGCAAATTCGTAAGAATGAGATTGCTCTGAAATCAGTTGCCAAGCTTTAAATTACAAATTATGTTAAAGCAAAAGGTTATGCTTAAAGTAGAATGCATATAGTAACAAAATCTTTGACATTTGAATTGGTGCATACAATATTCAACTTCAATATTCCACTTATTCAACAAGCATTAAAAGGATAAACAGAAATTGATAACAACATGAATGAAGGAATATAAATTAAACATATATGCATAATAATGTTACATATTTAAGTCAGTAATTATGCAAATAAATTTTTTAAAGTGAAAACTATCGAATAAAAAAATTATTTTGTTCAGTATTTAGAATTTATGTTTAAATACTTATAAAACCATCTTCATAAAGTAATTTCTTTCATCTAATGCGTATCTAGTTTGCCACCAGTTCTGTTTTCAGATGCACTATTGTATTTGGAATAGTGATATTTGATATCTAATTTTAAAAATGAATCTTCGTTAATACACCTAGTGAATGAATTTTTTCATTTCATACTTTACAGAAAATAAGTTATGAATTTCTTATGAGTCTTGTTTATGTGCATGGAATTTGCAGACACTAATAAATATTCAAGTGTTTTAGAATAAGGCAGTGTTTTTTTTTTTTTTTTTCTTTCTATAAGTGTTTTTATATCTTGAATTGTAATAGATCATTCTTTAATGAAGACACTTCCCGTACAATTAAATCTCCAACTTGGCAGCATTTTCTAAAATATCACTAACTTTTATAGGAAATACAGAAAGGCTGTGTATTTTTTAGCTATTGAATAACTGTATATTTTGCAAATAAGAATGAGAATGACTTCATGAATGAAGTAGCCAATTTAGATTACAGGAAAAAAAAATTGCAAGAAATGAAATTCTTTAAATCCTAAATTTATTTGGTAAGATATCTTTCACTATTCGGCGAGATTTTACCAATATTCGGCCAGATATCTCTAAATATTCGGCTATAGGTATTCGGCCGAAGTATTCGGTCAACAAGCCTTCAATATTCGGCCAACCGAATATTCGGCAAAAGGGCCGAATAGGCCGAGTACCGAATAGTGGCCGAATATTCATCCCATCCCTAATTTGATCTAAATTTATATTTTTAAGTGAACAAATATTGAATTGAAAGTAGCTTCTATTTTGCGTTTTATTTTCTACTTAATTTGATTGTTGGAGTCCCTGCGCACTGAAAGCGTGTGAAAGCGCGACGAAACACTCAGGTTCTTACTGATTTTATCGAAATATCCCATATTTGAGATGCTCAAAAATCCTTTTTCGAAATTAAAATTTTTTCGACTTCATAACTGTAAAAAAAATTTTCCAACAATTCCCAGTTAAATTGCCAATTTATTTGTGCTAAATATGTCGACCGGGTGTAATGCATGAGGGCTGTGGCGTACCTAGGTTTTTATTTCAAGGTGGGGGTTTCATAAATTTTCATAATCCTCTATATCTTGCAAAACACATTGAATTGTCTTGTAAAAAAATCATTTTTCACAATAAGACCGTAGTCATGGGAGGAAAATAAAGGTGGAGGGGGGAGGGGGAGCAGGGATGATTCTGTTCTGAGTTTTCCGGAATTTAAGGCATAAGATTCCGAAATCTTTAAAAAATCAGCCACGAGTCTAAAAATTTGGACTTAAAAACATATCGCAATTTTCGATAAATTGTCGATGGAAAATAATAATTTCGTCAGTCATTCGCAGAAAGAAATCTTCAATTTCGTTGAAGGATCGCGGAAATAAAACACGAATTTCATAAAAGAGCCGCGGTTAAAATGCGAATTTTGTCAAAAAGTCACTTATACAACGCAAATTTTGTCAAAGTGCTGCGAAAAAAGCCAAATTTTATCATAGAATCACAAAAAAGTCAAATTTCGACAAATGATCGCGGAGAAAGTTCGAATTCCTTCAAATAATCACGGTGGAAGCGCGAATTTCTTCTAATGACCTCTGAAGAAATTGTGAATTTTGTAAAGGGCTGCGGAATAAACCCACATTTTATCAAGGGAACGCAGAACAAATGTAAAATTCGGCAAATGATCGCAAAAAAGAAAAAAAAAATCCGTTAAAGGGCAGCGAAGTAAAACACACATTTTGTCAAAAGACCAAAATAGAAAGCTGATTTCATCAAAATGTCACGATAAAAAAAAAAAAAGAATCATGTCAAATGATCGTACGTGAATTTTGTCTTATGGTCACTGAAGAAAACACGAAGTTTGTCGAAGGACTGCAGAAAATCACGAGTTTCCTCAAAAGAGCGCGTAAAAAATCGCGAATTTCGGAAAAGAATTGTAAAAAATACACGTATTCCGTGAAAAGACCGCGGAAAAATGTCGAATTTCGTCTAAAAATCGCTAAAGAAATCCCAAATTTTGTCAAAACTGCAGTAAAAAGCGAATTTCGTCAAAGGGCTACGAAAAAAAAAAAAACAAAAAAAAAACGCGAATTCAGTACAGTACCGGACCTCAAATCCGGACTGGTCGGGACAGCGATCGTTCCGGATTTCGGAATTTTCCGGATTTTAGGTCCTCAACCAAAACAATAGTTAAACAGATATGGTACATGCCCCTGACAAAATTTTGCATGCCGTTAAGCAAACTATTTCGCGTATCGCCTAGTTAGGCTTAGCGTAAATAAAGCCAAATAGACGAATTACAAAATAAGAATAATAAATAAAAATAAGGATAAGAAATATTTTTAAATACTACTGCATATTCTTAAAAATATTAAAACGTCTTTTGGAAAACGAAAATGCGTTATTGCTCGCGAGAGCCGAGTTAGGCCTAGGAATCGATATCTCGAATCGCCGTGTTAGGTATAAGTAAACAGAGAAAAACAGATTACAAAAACAATCTAAAATAAGGATAAACAATTTTTTTAATACGGCACATCACATTTATTAGCAACATAAAAAACATTTTTTAGAAAATGAAAATCACTAGAGCCGCATTAGGCCTAGGAGTTTTATAACGAATTAGACTCAATGAAAATAAACAGAGAAACATAAATTAAAAAAAAAATAATTTATAAGAAATCTAAGGTTGAGGTAGCATTAATATAAATAAAATAAAAATAAACATTTATGAAAAAATAATAAAACGTATTTCAATGATCTGCTTTCATAAATATATCAGATGAAGCAACCATGTGGTTATGGGATATCACGGCTGCTCAATCTGAATTAATCTTTCATCTTGTCGATGTTTTTTACAAAAGTACGGTGTATATGGATAAATATTAATAGCACGTACTTAAACAAACATAAATTTAATTAAACTTATAAAGAAATAGAATACATTTCTAAATAACTTGAGACACGTTTTGTCTCTCGGAACCAGGTGATTTTTCTTGCGTGCTACATAAGCGGCGGCAGTCCAGTAACTGACTCACCGAACCAGCAGTCTATTACAGCTTGCCTAGAGTCCTTGTGAGATGCGCATGTGGCGCCATCTGTTGACAGTTTGTAAATGTTCTGGATCGAAGAGGCACCTCAGTACCCCCTTCCTAGTGCAAACGATACACTTAATTTTCCACCAAACGTTCTGGAAATCTGACAGTTCTGCCGGATCGTGTGACGTGAGGTGGTTTTGTTTTTCCAGAATTCGAGGCAGTCCCGGGAGTCGAAGCAGTTGTTTCCAGGGTTGAGGTTGTTTCAGGAGTCGAAGATAGTGAATCATTCACCAAAAAGGCTGGCTTCAGTCTGTCCAGCGATATATTTACTATTTTGCCTTTTATGGCCACTTTAAAAAGTTTATCGTTGCGCTCAACAACTTCAAAAGGTCCATCATACGGCGGTTGTAAAGCTTGCCGAATACCTTCTTGACGCACAAATACATGCGTACATGTTTTAAACTCCTGGGACACAAATGTTTTTGTGCTATTATGGGACTTAGTTGGTTGTGGTTTGAATTCGTTGAAGGTATTTCTTAATCGCTGCACTAATTCTTCAGGACTTTTAATGGTGGATTTGTCATCGAAGAAATCACCTGGAAGTCTGAGAGTAGACCCAAAAACAAGTTCAGCTGGCGAAACATTTATATCTGTTTTTAGTGCAGCACGAAACCCTAATAACACTGTTGGAAGTATTTCAGTCCATTTTCCAGTTCGTCTGGCTTTTAGTGCACATTTTAGAGGTCTGTGCCAATTCTCGATAATCCCATTACTCTGAGGGTGGTACGGAGACGATCGGTACTTTCTAGCGCCTAACAATCTGGCTAACTGCTGGAAAAGTTCAGATTCAAACTGGCGTCCTTGGTCCGTGGTGATTTTCTCAGGACACCCAAATCTTGCAATCCATTCGGAAAGTAGTGCACGTGCCACTGATTCTGCTGTGATGTCACTAAGTGGGTATGCCTCTGGCCAACGCGTTGCTCTATCAATTACAGTTAAACAATACCTTTTACCATTTGATTCCGGTAAAGGTCCAATTAAATCTAAATGTATGTGTGCAAATCTATCTGTTGGAAGATCAAATTTTCCTAACTCTGTTTTTGTGTGTCTAACAATTTTGGAACGCTGACAATCCAAACACTCACGAGCCCAAGTTCGACAATCTTTAGCTAGGGAAGGCCAGATAAATCGTTGTCGCAATAAATTCACACTACCTTTAGTTCCAGGATGAGCAAGTGCATGTAAATTCCAAAATGCCTGTTTTCTAAAAGTTGGAGTTAAATATGGACGTGCTTTGCCACTAGAAATGTCACAATAAATTTCTGTTGTGGAATTTGGAAGGGTAATTAATTTGAGTTCTAAGCTGGATTGACCGCTTTGCATAATTTCTCTAAGTTCTGAATCCTCTTTTTGCTCCATACTTAATTTATCGTAATCTAATGGAGTAGGCATTTTTATTACGTTAATTCGGGAAAGTGCATCGGCTGCATCATTTTGGTTTCCTTTTAAAAATACCATATCAGTGGTGAATTCAGATATAAAAGATAACCACCGACTTTGTCTGTTAGTGTAATTATCTGTTCTTTTTTTAAAGGCAAAAACAATTGGCTTGTGATCGGTAAAGATTGTACATTGACGGGCTTCCAAAAAGTGTCTAAAATGCTTAACGGACTCATAAATTGCTAACAATTCTCTGTCAAAGGTAGAATACTTTAATTGTGTTTCATTTAGACGTTTGGAAAAAAATGAGAGTGGTTTGAGACCCTCCTCTGTTTCTAAGCTTAGTGTAGCACCAATAGCAAAATCACTAGCATCAGAATGAAGTGCTAATTGACCGTCATGGCTAGGAAATGCAAGAGTTGCATCCGTTAATGCCTTTCTTGAAGCTTCAAAAGAATTTATTGCATTTTCAGACCAATCGATAGGAGTTGAATCTTTCTTTTTAGCTCCACGCAACAAATCTGTTAAGGGTGCAAGGATAGTTGCAGCATTGCGACAAAAACGTCGAAAATAATTGAATAAGCCAATATATGTACGAAGTTCAGAAAGAGTTTTTGGTCGTGGATATTGCTTAATAATTTCAACTTTAGTTTGTAATGGTCGAATTCCAGCAAGAGAAATTTCGTGTCCTAAAAATGATACGCTGTCTTGTTTAAAAACACTTTTGGATATATTTATGTTAAGTCCGTATTTAGAGAGTCTGCTTAGAACAGCTCGTACATGGTCTATATGTTCCGATTCCGTTTCGGAAAAAATTAGAATGTCATCCAAATAAGCTATAGCAAATGGAAGACCATAGAGAACCTCATTAATAAATCTTTGGAAAGTGTTTGCTGCACATTTAAGTCCAAAATTTAAATATAGAAATTCGAAGCTTCCAAAAGGGGTTATTACCGCTGTTTTAGGAATATCTTTTTCATGCACTGGAATATGAAAATAAGCGCGGACTATATCTAATTTTGTAAAAATTTTCTTTCCATGTAGAATATTGGTAAGATCATGGATGTGGGGTATTGGATAACGGTCAGGAAGAGTTACTGAATTTAGACGTCGATAATCACCGCAAACTCTGTAAGAACCATCCGGTTTTGGTACAACGTGAATAGGGGATGCCCAAGGGGATTTGGAAGGACGACATATACCTTCATCCATAAGATATTGGAATTCTTTTTGAACTTCCTTTAAAATTTTTGGATGTAATCGGCGAGGTTTGGAATAAAGTGGTGGTCCTGTAGTTTCGATATGATGAACTGTATCATGGCAAGTTGGTTTTTTAAAACTTGGTATGGGATTTAAGAGCTCTGGGAATTCCTCAAATATAGTTTTAAAAGACATGTCTTCAGAAATTAGTTTAATTTGGGACTGTTTTGAGCAAGTAAGCTCACCCTTAGTGGACAATCCAGTTACAGAGTCAATTAATCGAAATTTGTGCAAATCTACAAGCAAAGCAAAATTTCTTAAAAAGTCTGCTCCAATTATAGGGCAAGAGACATTTGCAATAACAAATGACCAGCGAAAACTCCTTCTCAAGCCGATGTTTAGGTCAAGCAGTTTGTTACCATAAACAGGAATTTTGGAATTATTTGCAGCATAAAGATAATTAGAAGGACTCTTTTTGTTTACTTGTTTTGGTACAGGGATACAAGAAATATCACTACCACTATCTATTAAAAATTTGAACCCTGAATTTTTATCAAACACATGCAACCTACATTGTTCTAATGCTGCTACGCCAACTGTATTTTCGCTTGTTGACCTAGCAGCAGCCACTAGTTTTTTTTAATTTCATCAAAAGAACAAGGTTCGCGGCACTTTCGAGCATCACTACCAAATTTCTGATGGTAATAACATAAGTCTGATTCGTTTTGTTTACGACTCGATTTTTGGGAATCTCTATTTTTACTGTATCGTCTTTCCCTGTAATGCGATCGGCCGCGAGACATCGATCGCCTAAACACATTTTTGGATAACTCTGAAACCTGCAGTGTCAATTGCTCAATTTGTGTTTGAAGATTTAAGATCGCGTTATGGTCGTTCCGAGGCGATTCGGTGGGTTTGGAAACTGCATACACTGCCGATTCAGATTTAATTTCATTAATTTTGTCAGCTAGGGTTGCTAATTCCTGTAATCCGGAGCTTGAAACCGACAAAATTGCTTGCGTATGCGTCGGCAAACGTTCTAACCAAATAGCTTTCAAAAATTCTTCGGTAACGGAACTTTGCGCTAATTCTTTCATTTGCCGCAGTAAAACGGAAGGTTTTTTATCACCTAGCACAAGTTCAGAGAGTAATTTACGTATCTGCTGCGATTGCGAATCTGAAAACTCCTGAATTAGTCTCTGTTTCAAAGCATTATATTTGTCATTTGGAGGCGGCGTAAGAATTAAATCAGATACCGCACTTAATGTATCTGTGTCTATAGCAGATAATAAATAATTGTACTTAGTAGTGTCGTTCGTTACTTGCGCCACAGCAAAATTTGCCTCAACTTGTACAAACCAAACAGAAATATTACTTTTCCATAAGGGAGGAATTTTAACAGCTACCCTAGCAAGCGTTTCTGTCGGATTATCGGCAGGAATATCATCAGGCATTGTGAGCGCAGAATTAAAAATACATATATTGATAGAGCAATAAATAAATAAATATACAATTTAGTAAAATTTTGAATGAGAACGCTTGGGCTCGAAAATTTTTTAATTAAAATAACTGGTAAATATAACAATTGGGCCAGAGAATACCACAAAGAAACATAGAAAATGGCACATACCGTTTTTTTTCATCGCTGTAGTTGTCCAGGAACGATATATCAGAAGGCGTCTTTCAAAATTGTCCGGTCAACACTTGAAGCAACCATGTGGTTATGGGATATCACGGCTGCTCAATCTGAATTAATCTTTCATCTTGTCGATGTTTTTTACAAAAGTACGGTGTATATGGATAAATATTAATAGCACGTACTTAAACAAACATAAATTTAATTAAACTTATAAAGAAATAGAATACATTTCTAAATAACTTGAGACACGTTTTGTCTCTCGGAACCAGGTGATTTTTCTTGCGTGCTACATAAGCGGCGGCAGTCCAGTAACTGACTCACCGAACCAGCAGTCTATTACAGCTTGCCTAGAGTCCTTGGGAGATGCGCATGTGGCGCCATCTGTTGACAGTTTGTAAATGTTCTGGATCGAAGAGGCACCTCATCAGATATTTTCAATTGTTTCATTTTTTTTGGTTTTTCGCGCTGCAACATTTCTTGCAATTTATAAAGTTGCATGATTTGGGCCTCATTAATGAAACTTTTTGTTTCCAAACCACGAATCAACTCTTTTGTGAGATCGATGCATTTATCGATAGGAATTTCATCAATATTTTCTTCGATCTCCTCCTCCTCATCATCACTGGCATTTTCGGCCATTTCTGGGTGCAACACCATATCACAAATCTCTCTATGTGTTGTTATTACGTGTATATCGGAGGTTTAACTAAATATAAGGCAGCTTTTATACATTCCACGAACATTTATTAAACTACACAAGACATAAATAAAACGCGTACAAACTTTTGGAACTTTAGAACTGAAAACTAAACTCAGGTGCGGTTACACGTGATAGCTACCGTTAGTAAGGATTACACAGTTAATCCATAGAGTCACTTATAACACATCTCCCTTTCTTTGAAAGTTCAAAGATTCAGTCTTTTGGGAGGGCGAACAGTTCTGCCACTTCTTGTTATATACTCCTTATGTACAGGTACAGGCTTTGTTGGAGATTTGGGCAACTCAGCTGTTGTGGTTTTCAGTGGAGTTGTCACCTCAGTACCAGGCGATTCAAAATCATCATCTGGCTCCAATTCAGGTTGAAAATCTGGAGATGGTACGAGATTCTTTCTGTTTCTTCTATAAATTTTCTTGCCCGATTGCACAAGGTATGATCTAGGAAATGGTGATTTTTCTAATACTTTACCAGTTACTTGCTTGTCTGTAATCCACACTGCTTGACCCTTCTCAAGATTTGGAAGATCTCTGGTTCCATGAAGTTTATCATAATTCCTTTTCTGCTTCCCTATCCGCATTTCTTCTTTTCCTTCTAAGATAGTTTTGTTGATAGCTTGAGGTTGAAGTTGAACTTTAGACATGGGAAGAGTCGTTTTTATTCTTCTGCCCATCAAGAGTTCAGCAGGACTGAATCCGTTTTCAAGAGGAGTTGCTCTGTAAGCCATCAGTGCCAGGTAAGGATCTTTAGACTTTTTAATTCTTAATTTTACGATTTTAACTGACGATTCTATAAATCCATTGCTTTGAGAAAATTTCGGACTGTTGGTGATATGCATGAACCCATAGCTCTTTGAATATTGCATAAATTCTCGAGTTTTCACAGGATCGAACTGAGGACCATTATCAGATCTCAGAACATCTGGAATTCCATGACGTGAAAAGATGGATTTGCAATGGCTTATTACTTCTGCAGATGTCAAGTTATTTAGCTTGGCGATTTCAGGATACCGTGAATAATAATCCGTAACAAGAAGATACCAGGAATTTTTGTATTTGAACAGATCAAGACCTAATATTTCCCAAGGACGTTCTGGAAACTGAGTTGGAATTAGTGGTTCATGTCTATTACTTGTTTCTTTGATGCATTCTATAAAATTTTTCACTTTATCTTCTATTTGTTTATTAATTTGTGGCCAAAACACTGAACATCTGGCTCGAGCTCGACATTTTGTAATACCAAGGTGTCCTTCATGAATTTGATTCAGTACTTCGGCTTGGTGTGATTTGGGAATAATAATTCTACATCCTCTCATCAGCAATCCTTCTTGAATTGATATTTCGAATCGATGCTGCCAGAAAGGTAAACACTGAGGATCCAGATCCTTTTTAGAAGGCCATCCCTTCATTGCATATGAAGAAAGTTTTTGACATGTTGGGTCGGCATTTTGTGCTGCTTGGAGTTCTTTTAACCTATTTCGAGATGCTGGGAGATTATCTGTAATCATCTGAATGTAGGCATCTATTTCTTCCTCCAATTCATCCCTTTTTGTTGCTTGCATTTGAGGACTTCTAGACAGAGCATCTGCTGCATATAATTCCTTTCCTGGAATATGCACAATATCATAAGAATATCTCATCATCCTGAGTTTCATTCTTTGCAGCCTAGGAGAGAGGTCATCTAAGTACTTACGAGAAAAAATTGGAACTAAAGGCTTGTGATCTGTCTCAATTCTGAAGCTTGCTCCTGTTAAATAATCTCGAAACTTTTCGCACGCCCATACAATGGCTAGCGCTTCCTTTTCAATTTGGGCGTAACGACCTTCCGTTGGAGTGAGTGTTCTTGAAGCATAAGCAATTACAGAAGTACTGCCATCTTCTTGTTTCTGACGAAGTGTTGCTCCCAAGCCATATGATGATGCATCTGACGTAACAATTGATTTTTTATTTGGATCGAATATTTTTAAAACTGGATCTGAAGACAAAATTTTCTTCCAACTCAAAAATGCTTTTTGTTGATCATGATCCCATACAAAGTCTCTTTTATTGCTAAGCATTGATGTCAACGGATGAAGCAGATCGGCATAATTTGGAATAAAACGTGCTAAATAATTAGCAAGGCCTAATAATTGCTTTAATTCTTTCTTATTTGTTGGCGGTTTGCAGTCTTGGATGGCAGCAATTTTCTCAGTGTCTGGGTGTATTCCTTCACTGTCAACAATGTGTCCTAAAAATTTTATGCTTCTTGCAGAAAAAACACATTTCTTCTCATTTAAAGTTAGATTAGAATTCTGAAGACGTTTTAAAACTTCTCTTAACCGCTGATCATGTTCTTCTTGAGTAGATCCCCATACTAGGATATCGTCCATGTGACACACTGTTCCACTTAAATTTTCAAGGACTTGAGACATTCGTCTTTGAAAATGCTCTGGAGCTGACGAGATGCCGAAAGGTAATCTTAAAAATCTGAATCTTCCAAATGGGGTTATAAAAGTTGTGAGATAGGAGGACTCTTCATCCAGTGGAATCTGCCAAAATCCTGAGTTGGCATCCAACTTTGAAAAAAACTTAGCACCTGATAACAAATTCAATGTATATTCTACTTTCGGAAGTGGGTGAAATTCTCGCAAAACATTTTTATTAAGTTCTGTCAGATCGACACAAATTCTTACTGTTCCATTCAATTTGGGCACTATAACAACTGGTGAACACCAATCTGTAGGTTCGCTGACTGGAGTTATAACTTTTTGTTCGACCATCTTTTTAATTTCATTTTCCGTTTTTCTTAAAAGAGGTATTGGTACACGTCGTGGTGAACTAACTGCATACGGAATAGCTCCAGGTTTCAATTTAATTGAATAACACACTTTCATTAGTCCTAAGCCTTCAAAAAGTTCAGGAAATTCTGCAGTAAATTTATTAACTGAAATTTGATGAAGATTACTTAAGTTTGGCCCCAACCCAAAGGAAAGTAATGCTGGCTTACCCAGAAGGCAAATTTGCAGACCGTCGATTACATAAATTTCTTCTTGGCAACATTTCTGAAAAATTTTAATATCCGTTTTGAATTTTCCTAACACTTTTAATGGATTCTTATCGGGTCCACACAAGATTTTATCAGCTGTGTCTAACTTCAGCTTTGACAAAAATTTTCGGTATACCGTAACAGGTATTGCTGTGTGGTCAGCACCGCTATCAATTTTGAATTTAAAATTCTGGTTGCATATTTTCACAGGGACAGTCCAGTTCTGGTTTTCTTCCCCTTTTTGCTTAACTATACCCAAAAACGAAATTTCAGAGTGTTTTCCTTGCTTTTTAGATAGACAAACTTTAGCATAATGTCCAATTTTGGAACAATTTAAGCATTTGGCATCTCTAGCAGGACACTTCCGTTTTTCATGTTTTTGTTTACCACACCATTTACACTGTTCTGATGCCTGGTTAGTCTTGAAATTAGTTGCGTTTTTATTACTTCTGATAGGTTGTTTACTTTCGTTTTTAAATTTTTGCGAGTTTTGTAAGCTTGATGACTTATTTGAGAAAACAGCATTTACTGAAGTTACTTCGTTAGCTACCAATTTCTCTTGTTGTTGTTTAACGGATTCGCTTAGACGCACTTTATCAATAACTTTCGTCAAAGTAAGTTCCGAATCTAACTGTAATTTTTCACTTAAATTTTTGTCTCTTATCCCAACAACAATTCTGTCTCTAATCAGTTCATCATGCAAAGCCCCAAATTCACAATTTTCAGCTAATTTATATAATGCCGTAATAAAAGTGTTTACAGATTCACCATCGAGTTGTATTCTTTTATTGAATTGTGCTCTTTCAAAAATAGTATTTTTCTTAACAACAAAATGATCATTAAATTTATTAAGAACAACAGTAAAGTTAGTTAAATCATTTCCCTGTAAGCCAAACGAAGCAAATATATCTTCGGCTTGTTCTCCCATAATGTAAATAAGAGAATTTACCTGTTCTTCTCCAGATTTCGCACTTAATCCAGATGCAATCCGATAGCGTTCGAAGCGGATTTTCCATTTAGACCAGTTTGCAGGTGTACAAAATGTAAAATGTTCCGGTGGCTGTAACTGAATGCCTGCCATAACACTATATCATACGATAAAACTTAACTTTCAATTATGATTTTTTCTTTCAAAACGAAAAATTTTTTCACAATACGTTAAAACGTTTTACCGCTGCCGCCATGTGTTGTTATTACGTGTATATCGGAGGTTTAACTAAATATAAGGCAGCTTTTATACATTCCACGAACATTTATTAAACTACACAAGACATAAATAAAACGCGTACAAACTTTTGGAACTTTAGAACTGAAAACTAAACTCAGGTGCGGTTACACGTGATAGCTACCGTTAGTAAGGATTACACAGTTAATCCATAGAGTCACTTATAACACACTCTATTTGTCAGTTCATTGACTATTGGTCCATCTTTATCAATATTTAAGCAATCTGTTATAGCTTCTTCATCTAACAGCTGCATCTTCCCATTAGTAGCTTCTTTAGCGTATTCTAACAGCTCATCGATCATCAACTTTTCTGCAGACACAGAAAATCCACGAAAATCGTTGTTTTTATCGGCAGTATCATCATTTTCCAAGAAAATAAGGGAGGGCCATAATTTATGCCATGCGTGACTTAATGTTTCTTTTGATACACTGTGCCAAGCACTTGCTGCTCTCCACAAAGCGTCTTTCACATTAAAGTCCTTTTGAAAGGCAGTAACGCCAAGACCACTGTTACATGCATCTAACATTTTTCGCATAAATTCAGTTTTGTAACTGCACTTCAATGACCGTATAACGCCTTGATCCATTGGTTGTATCACCGATGTGCAGTTCGGTGGCAAAAACTCTATAAGCACATTTTCTTTAGAATGAATATCTGCAGTTGTATGTGCAGAGCAATTGTCTAAAATCAGAGCAATCTTGCATTGTTCGGGCAAACCTACACTTCGGCAGTGATTCCGAGCTTCTGGCACGAAATGTTTTTTAAACCACTCTTTGAAAATTTCGGCAGTCATCCATGCTCGCTGATTTGCCATATAATGAACAGGTAGAACTTTTACGCCATTTAATGCTCTTGGATGTCGGCTCTTTCCGATAACTAACAGTTTGCACTTATGCGTGCCAGCAGCATTTGCACACATCATAATTGTTAGACGTTCTTTGGAGTCTTTATAGCCCGATGCAGATTTCTCGTCATTCAGTATATAAGTTTTTCTGGGAATGTATCGCCAGAATAACGAGCTTTCATCAGCATTGTACACTTGCTCGGGTGTCAAATTTTCTTTGTCGATAAATTCTTGAAAATCATCAACGTATGATTCGGCAGCTTCGACAGCTGCAGAACTTTTTTCGCCTGAAGCTTTCACCAAACGCAAACCATGGCGAATTCTAAACTTGTTATACCACCCCGATGAATATTCACACGGAGTGGCGATTTCCAATTCTTTGTGGAAAATTTTCGCTTGGTGTAGAATCATGTTTCGGTCCAAAGGCACATTTTCCATCCTCCTTTGTCGTATCCATTCCATTAACACCTTGTCAACATCGGGGCATTTCGATGAATGCAAAGTTTTTCTTTTTGCCATATTTTTTGGCACATCACTTTCGGAAAAGACTTTCAAAATCTCTGATCGCTGCTTTTTTAAATCGTATATAGTAGATTTTCCTATCCCGTACTCATCGCATACATTTTTTACGGGGGTTCCTTGGTCCAGTTTTTTTAGAACTTTAACTTTGTCACTTATAGTAAGTGAACAATGTTTTCTTTTTGATGACATAATTCACCACACAAACAAATAAAAAATAATATTAAAATATCAAAATCGCTTCTAAAAATAAATATTTGCTGACAACTTTTAGAAAAGAATAGCACGTGCGTATCGCTAGAATTGAGAATATGCACAGTACAGTATTATATGAACTCTGTAGTGTTGCCAGATAAAAAACTACCATTTTTAACTACCATTTGCCCCCAAGTTTGTTCTGAAACTGTAGCAACGAGTTTCCAGTGATAGGGTTTCTTTCCCACGTTCTTTCCTTTATTAAAAAAAAAAAAAAATACTTATCTCCGTTACTAATTGACGAATTTCTTTCAAATTTTCAGCATGTTACAATAATAGCAAATTAGACCGTGGTACAAATTTTTATTAAAATATAATTAGTTATTCGAAAATTAGGATACCCCTTAAAAACGGCCACTATAGAGAAAAAAAGGAAGCGAAGAAAAACAAGATATCCATCTGCCCTATGTTTTGCTTATTCACTTGTTTATTTAACTGTACGAAGTAGAAAATCAATGTTATCAGAATGAGATCATTAACTTTCAATGGATTAGTTTGTTTTGTTATGCAGAAATAAACCTTGTATAGATTCCGCCCCCCCTTTTGAAATAAGGAACAAATATTTTTGGTACGGTATTTACATACAAAATTTTTCCGAAAGAGAAAAAATGTTAAAAAAATTTAAAGTGGAGGAGAAGGTGTAGTAAAATATGTTTACATATAAATATTATAAGTGTATAATCCCCTTTTAAAAATAATTCTCCCTTGTGGTTATTTATTTTTGGGGGGTGGAAGGGGGTGCAATTTCTGTTTTAATGAAGAGTAATTAGTAAATTTGGATTAAAAGTAATGTAAAAACAAAACATTGCAATAAAATTAATGAATTGAGTCCAATTGCTTAGTTTAGAATGACTTGGAACTGTATTATGCACGCACGTTGCGCCATCTATGGACAGTTTTTAGAATTTTTTAATCAGAGATCGTCGCGGAATTTCAGATTTCGTTATTCGTTCCGGATTTTGGGTCGTCCGGATTTCGGGATTCCGGATTTGAGGTCCGGTACTGTATTAAAAAAAATCCCATGGAAAAAGTGCAAATTTCGACAAAGGATCCCAAAAAAGAGCGAATTTAGTCAAAGGGCCGCGGAAAAAACACGCATTTTGTGAAAATGTAAAATTCAACAAATCAACGCTGAATAAAGCATAAGTTTCATCAAAGAGTCACTTAAAAAGCGCAAATTTTGTGAAAAACCCGGAAAAAACGCAATTTTTGGCAAAACATTAAACAAAATGTGATTTTTGCCAAAGAACCGATATAAAACGCGAATTTTGTCTAATCAAAGTTGAAAAAAAGCGAATTGCGTCAATGGTCTGCAGTATACATTGAAAAAAATACAGATTGAAAAAAAAAAAATTCTGTCAAAGAACCAACGTAAAACGGCACCCTTAATTTTGGAATCGGTTCGGTAGTTACGGAGATTAGTCCCTAAAAGTAAACAAACTTTAACACTCTATAATATAGGTATGGTATGATTAAATATTATATATGATGCTAAACCTTATAAATTCAGATGAACTGAAATTTGTCATGGGAAATTAAGGTAAACCAAAATTATTATTTTAAATACTGATGGGCAAGAATAATTTGATTTTTTTTTATATATATATATAATTTTTATGACCTCTTTCTTACAACTTTTTGTGTTAAAAAATTCATACAAATTTCACTTTTGTGCAGTTTATAACATTTTATATCTGTTTAAAAAATTTCAGAAAAAAGGGCCGCCAAAATATAGTTCGTCCAGGGCCGCCAAAGTCCTAAGCACAGCCCTGATGACATTAAATACAATATGCATGTTTAAAACACCATGAGTTTTATTTCAACTTTTTATTTATACTTTTATAAATATTTTACTAATTCTTTTTTTTTTTTTTTTTTTTTGTTATTTAAAATAAAAGTTATATCAATATGTATAATTTGGATATTAGTTTGGCGATTTATATAATTTGGTGAAATTGATTGACGGGATGACCAAAAGTAGTACCAATTTTTTTAATTAAAGGAAACTTTTTGTGTGTGTGTGTGTGTAACACTTTTAGTCTTTTTTATAAAAAATAAATATTGAAAAAAGGAGTAAGAAAAACTTTTTTTTTCAAATAGTTTCCACTTTGTTGATATTCAACTCTTTGAGCTTAAGGGTGTACTCAAATTCAAACTCCTTATTTTCTGACTCATTTTTTAATTCATTTTTGTTCTGAAACAAATCTGACAGATTTTCTTATTCAGAAACTTTATAATGTGCTGCACTTGTCAATTTTTCGATAAAGGCAAAATATATTACAAAAAAAGCTATTAAAGCGGGTAATTTGAACTGAATTTCTTAAAATGAGAAAGCTGGGAATAAAAACAATAGTCTTATTGAGAAAACATTTATTTATAAAGCAAGTTCTAATTAATTGAATAAAAAATGTGAACACACAGCCGTTCTTCAAAAATCACATCAGCAAGTTTCATGTTTTAACTTTTAAAAATGAGTCTGAAAATTTTAAGCTGTTGAAAAAGGAAAAAATATTTTTTGAATACGCCCTTAAAATGCTTGAAGCTTTAGGTCAGCAATACTCAACCTGGGTGACATTTTATGTGCAGCCTGAGGCACATAATCATTAATCCATACTTATACAAATAATTGTGATATGTCTTAAACAGTATTTATTACATTCAGCATTGTTTTATCTATTTTTATATGTAGGTAATTATGTACAACAAACTTCAAGGGACCAAAATTTTTGTTCACTATAACCAAACCTTTAAGAAATGTTAGTCTGCAAAATATGAATATTATTACCTGATACCTTATGTTCAGTATTGATGTATTAAGAAAAAAATTGTAAAATCTATTAGATATGATTCTTAATGAATTAAATTGACTAAAATTGAATACATTAAACTGACACAATATTAAATAAACTAAAAATGAAGATGAATAGAAATACAGTACAGCGCCGACTATCCAAACAAGTTGAGACCGACTCTAGTTTGGATAAATGCTAGAATAAATGAGCAGGCAATTTAAGGAATAATCCTGACTATACTAAAATCTTTAGACTTTATCAAGGCTTAGGATGACTAACACTAATTATTGGCGTGTTAGTTTTTTCTTTTAATCATCTTCTGAACTCCAGAGATTATGATTTAAGAAAAAAAGCTTATGATTGTTGCTTGCTTTAAAGATGTTCTTTTCAATGCTGACAAAACTTGAATTGTTCTTAAATACGTTAATAAAATAAGTTAACCTTAAATGCGTTACTAAACAGCTATGATAAGTGAAATAGAAAATAGCTGATGGATGGTAGTGATCACACCTGCAAAACAGCTACCACAAAAGATAAAGAATGCAGTTCTTACTACTCTTTAATAAAAAGACCTACCATTAATTTGCACCATGTATCATTAGCTGGCATGCATTTTTTTTTATAAAATTAGAGTTGAAATCCTGTTTTCACAACAGCGGAAAAGTAAAAAGAGAAAAAAAAATCATAGTCGACTGGAAAAAATGTTCATTATAACCGATTCTTAACAATTTAGAGGTTCACTATAAAAAGATAAAATAACAATAAATACAATAGTGAAAGACGGGAGCAAAATTTTCATTTGTTACAAACCGAGTTTGCTATAATGGGATTCGACTATATAGTAGGATTTTAATTGAAAATTGTTTCCTTAGTTTAAAGTTCTTTTTGTATGTAGTACTATTAGTTCTTCAGCGATGTATGTATTTTTGAATCTTCAACTATAATCAAACGTCGTACCAAATTAAATTCACACAATATACATTTTTTTTTTTCTCATTGAGAAAAGCATGGATTTATTAAAGAAAATCTTGGAAATTCAGCATTGTTCTAATATTATGTTCCATATCCAGGGTTTGTAGGCATCAAGGAATTCAGAGGACTTTCGTTGTTTTAGTATCAGAAATTTCGTAAAGTACTAATTGCCATATCTGAGATTTTTTTTCTTTTTTTTTTTTGTGAAATAAAACCAATATTATATCACAAAAATCCTGGTAAAAGGTCCTTACAAATCCTTCAAGACTACAAACTCTATTATCTATTATATAGTTAATAACTACTTTCTAAAATTGTTTTTTTATGGCAGAAAAAAATTGGCATAGAAAACATTTTACAATATCAATTTCAAACAGTAAACTTCACAGCATTTGCAATAGAAATCTACTACAAAGTTTATTATTTGGAAAGAGGTGTTAAATGTTTTTAGCGATATTTCTTCAGCAACAAACTTAGGGATAATATCAACTTTGTTATATTGCATTGTTAGACTACTTATGTTATTTCAAATACTGTTTTTTTTTTTTAAATCTTTTTATAAGTGTATTGTGGTGCACCTAAAGTCTGAAACTTATGTTTGCAGCCTGGATAAAAAAAAGGTTGAGTATGGCTGCTTTAGACAATCAAATCTGCTTTCATAAACCTTAAAGAAATTGATTGCAGACAACTCTGGTGATCTATTGGATCCAGCCAATTGGAAGTGCATGGCACACCCGCTACAACATCCACTACATAATTCAAGACACATTATCCATTTTCTATTAAAAAAATTTTTAAATGTTCTTCGAACGATAATAAAAAAACATGCAAAATACAAGCATATAGTCTTTATTACTATTCCAAAAATAAAAAGCTAAAAACACCTTTTTTTCACTTTTCTATAAGCAGTGCCCAGTTAAGATTGTTGGGGGCATGAGGCCTAGCACCTTTTAGAGGACTACTTACACCTAAATAGTATCTTGTTTTCTCTCCCCCCTTCCCTTGAGCAGGGACGTATTTAAGTAGAATTCATTAGGGGGGCGTAAATGACGGTTTTGCCAACTAACTTAAAATATATATGTTTATATCTTTAAAAGTATGTTTCTGTATTTGTATATATGCATCTACCGGATGTCCTAAAATTGACTGACTGATTTTAAAACTCAGTAACTTGCAAATTGTGGTAGCTGTAAAATTAAATTCCTACAAGAGTGTTATGTAAGAATGTAAGATAGCAGGAGTTTTTTACTGCGATTCTCGATTTTAGTTTAAAATAGCGGGGATAGATGGTACTGTTAGCAACAGGCGCTAAATCTGAGCCCTTTTGGCCTCTTTTCTCAATTCTGGTGCGAAAGAAAAAGATTAAGTATATGCAGTGGACTCCTAATAACAAAATTACATTGGTAACTGAGAGTCATTTCATATATTTAATCTCCTTTTGTCGCAATAAGACTGAGAGCGAAGAGAAACAAAATATCGGCCCCCAATTTGACAACCATTGCTAGCAATGTCATGTATTTTTTCTATTTTAAACTTAAGTGGAGAAAAAGATGGACATTCTGTACTACCCCTTACGTTATATTGCTATAAATATTCCAGTTGCGTATTTTCATATTAATAAAAATTTGTTTATTTTATTGCTGATAGTACAGCAGGAAATTCGAATCCAAATTAATTAAACAAGTTGAAATTTTTAAGAAGTTACTTGGAATTTATTTACATTAGACTTATTTATATTAAAAAGGATTAAGTAAAAATTTTTTATTACTCTTCCTAGGTCGGGCTAGGATAGGGACTTACTTTTTTCCTGAAAGATCGGATCAGGCCGGGCCTAATTTATTTTTTCCGTACCGAGCCGGGACTGATTTCATTCTTCTTAGCCTTCACTTCACGGGCCAAAATATTTTGTCCCAGTTTTGAGCCAGCCTATATGAAAATCATTGTCTCAGCGTAGCCAGGTCTGTTGAAAAATCAGTAAAATTTGGCCTGAACCAAAAATTTTTGCAAAAAAAGCATACAGTTTAAAATCGCCTTTATTCTTCAATTAAATATAAAAAATTATTCTTTTTAAAAAATCGTAGATTTCTAAGCTCATTAAAATGTAGTAAACTGTATAAAAAAGTATTTGCCTATGGCGGAATAATGTTTTAAATTGAAAATTGCGTTTCATCCATACAAAATTAATGCAATAATATGTGAGGGTAAAATATAATACATTTTTATACCTGCTAAGAAGGAAACATGTCTATAACGATTTTTTTCTTTCTTATGCGATTCCGTTTTAGAAGATTTTACTGTATACCATTTTTAAGATATTTATAGCTCCAATACATGGAATACGGATTAATAGTATTAAGGATAACTGAAACATTTACATACAACAAACAGCGATACATTTTAAACATAAACTATCTCATTTCTATATAAATGAAGATCATAAACGTTAGAAAAATTCTAAGGTATTTTTTTTTTAATCAGAACTTCTCCATACAAGTAAAAATCATTATTTAGTAGAAATTCAATCGGACTGAGGGGGAATTTTGCGGGCCGGTTTCGGGTGAAATTCCAATTTCTTTTTAGGGCCGGGCCAAGATTTTTTTCAAACAGGTCGAGCCTGAAAATTATGGCCCGTGTGGATCTCTATCTCTAGTCTCTAAAAGGGATAAAAAACATTTTATTCAACAGACAGGTCAAATTTCAATAATCGGCTTTAGACGTAAATAATCGACTAAATGATTCAATTATTCAACCCATTTCATTGAACTTTACCTATGTCACATCAGCTGCGGATATCTAGAAGATAAACAAACACCATCAGACTGTGAATCAGCTGCACGGATCATCACCACATCGAATTGACGGCTGAATTTTCAATATTCGCATGTTAAAATGCAACTGGTCTGCCAAAGTCATTCTTAGTGTCACCTGCAGACCTGATTTTCGTCAATGATCGATAGGTTTATCATCAAATTTTCCTGTATTAGAGCCAGAATTTCACTATGGGCCAGAATTTTTAGGCCTAGTCCCGACTCGAATGTTAGTTATTTTGGACCGGCCTATCCAATGTAAAAATTTTAAGTTTGGTCCGTTTATATTTATAGTACACAGCCCCGCCCTGCGCGATCTGGCCCAATTCAATTTCTGTAAGAAAAAAAAAAATCCCAATTTTGTCTTAACTACAATTAAGATTCCTTTAACAATATTGCATATATATTTATATAATAAATTTACAGTATATCTTACAGTACATACAGTATATTACGATGCGTTCGCACGGCAGAAAGTACATAAAAACAACATTAATGACTACTTTTCCTAGACGTTTCAACATTCAAATAAGGATTCATAATAAATAAATAATAATAATTTAGTTTAGAATACTTTTGGGTCAATCCATTTCAAGTGGTCCAGAAAATATTTTTTTGGTCGCTCGACCATTTTTAAAAAATCTGAAATTTTTTGTACAACAGCCCTAACATGACGGAAGTTCAAAATGACCGTTCTTTTAATTTTACTATTTTTTGTTTGTGCATGGCGGCCAACTTTGTTTCATCGTGTGCAGCGATTTTCTCAGATACTAGGATACACAAAATTGTAAATATCTCGTCTTCTATTTTCCCAATTGAAATGGGGTTTGCAGCATTTTGTTCAGAATAAAATGGGCTAAATACACAATGATAGAAAATTTTTGAAAAATAAATTTTTACACGTGAAATTTTAGTACAAAATGTACGATTTTTTCCAAAATCTATCCGTTTGCAAGAGGAAAATTTTCGTGCAAGGGAAGTTGTCAACGTTACACAATTTTTTCTACAAATAGGTCAAAAGTATGTGTACTCATACACCAAATCCCAGAACTGGGAGTTAATTTCTCTTTGCAAAAAAAATTCCGAAATTCGTCAAAAATTTCAAAAATTGCACTTTTTAGGCTTTGATATCTCTGGTGGGGCACCAGATAAAATCTGAAATTTTGGCCTATGATAGTATTGTGTAGCAGCGTTATGTACAAAAAATTTAAAGAAGGAGATTTGACTACAAGATGAGATATGACATGGAAAATATGTGAAAACAATACTGTCAAACTATTGTATATAAAACAGGCAATGGTCCAGTGTGACAACAGTAAAAAGAAACAAGTTGGAAGTTGCACGTGAAGCGTAGAAAATGAGGTGCATTTGTACTATAACGAAGTTTTAAAAATATTCATATCCTGCTGTTATAGTAGGGGGAACTGGGGTACATTGATACAGTTTTTTTCTAAGATTTTTTTTGGTGTCAAGAAAGTAGAAAATTCAAGTTTTTTTTCCATGAGGTGACAGCAAAACTTGTGTAGTATGTTATAAAAATGTACAATCATTGTTTTATGTAGTATTTTTGCATGTAATTTAAAAAAAATGAAAAAAAGTCATTTGTATCAATGTGCCTCATCCCCGGGGCAGATTGATACGTTTAAGAAAAATGACGACAAAATAATACCAATGCATATTTTTCATAAAAAATGAGTTAGAAAACCATTTTATATTTATTTATAAAAATTCAAATCACCCACAATTTATTTTTAAGCAATATTAAAGCAATCAAAATTAAATATATTATGACTTGATGTTCTGTCTGTTTCTTGTCTGATTGTTGACTGCGGTAACTTTGTCATATCTAATACTTCAACCCCAGCATTATCTTCTTTCTTATGAAAGATGAAAAAATTACCAGTTTTTCTGTTTATAAATAGGTTCATAAACAGCAAATAAAGGATAATTATATTAAAAATTCTGTTTATAATATAAGTATCATTTTCTGTTCTGCAGTTTGTTTCTCTTACTTAACATTTCTCATGTCGAAAATACTTTTTTCTCTGGAGAATCGATATAAATTCGAGATATGCCAGAATGCCGTCCTTTTCTTTTATTAGTTCTACTAGCACTAGATGCTGGGTAAGTTCCTACGTCTTCTGTTTTCAAAAATACTATAAAATGTTCTAATATAAAGAAATTAGAGCTATTTCACTTCAATAAAAACTAATATTAGAAATTTTTCGTGAAAAAAAGGTTGGATTAAGGAGTGTATGGTAAAAAAAAATAATAAAAGATAATGAAAATATGAACTATTAAAGGATTTAGGCTGTATCAATGTGCCCCGTCATAAACTGTATCAATGTGCCCCATACAGCGATTTTGAATAAAATGAGTCTCAAATCCAACACTTCACAATATATCTAACAATAAATAATGAGGAACTGATAAAGAGTAGCAATACTTACCAGGGAGAGTATTCATTTTGGTTGAAAATACTGGAACAGTTGTATAATAGCATTTCAATTGTACAACTCAAATTTACTTTTGAACAACAAAAACAATAAATCACCCGTCCCATTTCATCAAACTGCTGAATCATTCCAAGATTTTCTGTATGTAGTTGAATACACTAGCATCACCTTTTGAAGCTATTGTGAAACTTCCTGTAATGACCCTGTGAGCGGTAGAGGGGGTGTATCAATGTGCCCCATGTATCAATGTACCCCAGTTCCCCCTATACAATACTTCGGACACTATAGTAGTCGAAATCTTTTTTTTATTCCTGTATATAGAGAGAAAGTAACTTGTATTAAGCTTCAGCAACATATATCAATTTCATCAAACGTGAAATAGTTTGTTTGTTTGTTTGGAGGGGGGATTTTTGAGACTTATAGCGGCTGAGCTGTTGTCTCGAATGATCCAAATTGAAATAGTTTAATATAATTAAAATAAGCTCCAAACAATGTTTCCCCCTATACCATTATATATAGGGAAATACTTTTGTGTGACCCTATAAATTAATAATAAACTGTACAGAATGTATATATTTTAAAACATACTTCCTAGATTCATGTCAATTCTATTATATTCAAAAGAGTGTAACATGATTAAAATGTACTTGAAACTATATTTCCTGTTGACCGTAACGTAATGGAATAATATTGATTGTCCCTGTAATAAAACTATGCATGCGATTTTCATAAAATTTGAAATGACTCGACAGAATTATGCAACCATTATGTATTTTAAATCTCGGATGATTTGGTTGGATAATATTTGCTCTGTTATATGCGGACAGACAGACAGGTGGAAGGACAGACAGTACTGAACGATGACTATAGGTGCTACATATTTATGTAATTACGAACGCACCTGAAAATATTCAAATGCTGGTGTAATAGTACACAGTATTTCGGATATAGTACAGTAGCCGGAATTTTTTGTGTGTCCATGTAAATACTATCTCTGTCTTTTATACAGGAAGTATAACTTGTAGTAATCCTTATAAAAGTATATCAATTTCATAAAATGTTAAATAATTAAATAGAATTAAAATGCGCACCAAACAATTTTCTCCGTATGCCATTATGCAATCAAATACTTCTGTGGGACCCTGTAAATTATTAACAAATATTCTTTGTACCACAAATTGTACAGAATACATATTACAGTATACACTTCACAGATACATATCAATTTTATTATGTTCAAAAGAGTGTAACAGCATTAAAATATACTTGGAACTTTTTTTCCCATTGGCCGTAATGTATCGGAATACTTTTGATTGTCCCTGTTATTGAACTATGCGTCCGATTTTCATAAAATTTTAAATGGCTCGACAAAATTATGTAATATTGATATATTTTGAATTTCAAACGATTCAGTTCAGTAGTTTTTGCTCTGTTAGATGCTGACAGACGGACGGACGGACGGATAGACAGACGGACGGGCTGAACGACAACTATAGGTGCTATGTATTTACATAACTACGAACGCACCTAAAAAGGTGAGCTTTCATGCTGATGTATCTTCAAAGGGGAGGGTAGCAGATGAAAACGTTTACTTTTCTCTTTCTTTTTGAATATTAAAAAGAGCTATTTCATTATTAAGAAATTTAACTATCATAATAACACTATTTAATCCAGTGATGAATTCAGACACTTTTCTCCGGGAGGGACTTCAGTGGCTCCGGGGGGACATTATAAAGTTACGGGGAAGGGGAAATTGTACTTTATGGCGATTGATAACGCAAAATTTCAAATTTCCCGGGGGGGGGGGCATTTTATTGCTCTGTTGGAGAATGTCCCCCCTGGGCCACCCCCTGAATTCAACACTGATTTAATCAATAACTAAAAATTTGAAAAATATGCTTGATTAAATTTTCGAAATATGTTTCCGATTTTAATGTATAACGGTAAGCCAACACAGGTTTTAAAATATCTCTGATAAAATGTTAATGATTTTTAAAAAAAGCATTCTTTATAATGGAATTCTACTTCTAAAATTTTTAATAACAGGAAATCTTTAAAAGGGGCCAAGAAAGTCTTCAAAGGTACCGCGTTGGACAGCCCTGATATGTAGTATTATTTAAAAGAATCTTAATTGCATGTTTAAAAAGAAAAATCGAATTTTTTTGTAGAAATTGAGTTGGGCAGGACACGCCCTCATTTAATTGATTTTTGCACGGGCCGGGCCCAGCCCTCGCTATATTTTAATTTTTATATTGGACCGGGTTAAGATAGCTATCATTCAAGCAGGGTCGGGCCCGGAAATTCCGGCCCGTGCAGGCTTCTAGGCAGAGAAACGATGGAAATCTCGTCTTTACACCCAATGTTTTTCTTTTTTCTTTCTTCCTTTCTTTTTTTTTCTTTTTTATGTTTTTTGCAAATGAGAAATTCGGCGATCGTCTCGATAGTAAATAACACTGTCATGGGTGAGATATCGTCTGCTCTCCCACAATATTTCTAAACACATCGCTGGCATCATGGTAAATCTTCTTTTGTTTTCTTTCCTCTGATTTTTTGCGTGGGCAGGACCTTGAGAGAGTTTTTAACCGTCCCTGTCGCAGAAAAATAATAATCGTCTGCTTTTCGGAAACGCGGAAGAATAAATATTCTCGATCCCATCTATTTCGGCTGGGATTTCTGTAAACAGAATTAGACAGAAAGTTCGGGGAAACTTCTTCGAAAATAGTTTAACTGTGAAACGCTAGTTAGAATAGCGTTTTCAGTGTTTTGATGTCACGGCTAGTGTTTGTCAAGCTGGGCTATAGCTAAGGGTGTGCTACAAATGGTTTAGAGCCCCCCCCCCCCCCCTAAAACATTTTGAGCCTCCCGTGTAACAGCTTTCAAAGTCATTAAATTAATTTCTGTTCCGAAAATCCAAATGAAATTCGGTTAAAAAATCTAATTTTGTTTTGAGGACCTATCATAGTTTTGCAGAAATACTCAATGATAACTAAAACTAGTCGTTGGAGGCCACCGTAATACTTACCCATCATGGATATGCATAACATAATATATGAAAACATAACATATGTAAACAATTTATAAAATGCATTACAATTCCAAAACAAAATATATACGTATATTTAAGTATTTTTGACACATCATCATGCTCTATTAATGAATTTCTGATGTACCAATTTCGATAAATTGTATGAAACGCCAAACTATTCAAGTAGCACTGAATTGCATAAAAGAAACATCCTTATAACTCTAAAAATAATTATCATATTCACTAACGGTTACTTGCATCGAATTAAGTGTATCATTTGCAATTAAAAGATATCTTTGAATTGAAATTTGAATGAAATACAGGGTCATAAAAAATCGAAGAATGTGAAAAACAGAATTAAAACTATCTCGACAACTCATAATTCGATCGACTTCGATTTTTATGAAAAATTTGTGTTAATTTATTGCCTTTTACGTCCACTCCTTGAAATAAAAAAATTCGAAAGTTTTTATATACCTTTCATCAGAACGAATTTTTCGAGAGTCCGAAAAAAATAGTTCCGGATCATCGAGGTTACTGATATTAAATAGGCTTTGTCCCATTCTTACATACTAAGCACATACAAAATTTCAAGTCTCTATCTCAATTTGTTCGAGAGATAGAGCGGTTACATACAGACAGACAGGCAGACAGACACACAGACGGATGGACGGCATTTTTTTTTTCTAAAAATGTGTTTTTCGGAATCCTCAGTATCTAAAACGTGTAAATCCGACAAAAAATTTTTTGATGTGTTCAAAACGATTGCAAGACTTACCCTATACTACGTATGATAGGTAAGTAATAAGTGTTTCAACACTCGCTCATCCTATTTACACATAGAGAGTTAACATGTTGTTTAATATTGCACTCGTTATACAATCGAATTTTTCATCATCCTATTCTTTTCTTAGCATAAAGAAATGAGGTTATTACAAACAGTTTAATGAGAAACACAGTAACTACAGTATGAATATGTACTCATTTATCCATCTGCGCCACACACAGGGAGAGAGAAATATGAGTACCATCCCCCTACATTTTCTTGAGCCCCTTATTATTCACTTCTAGCTATGGCCCTGTTGCCAGGTTCAGTCGGACATAGAAAACGAGAAAAAAAAAAAAAAAAAAAAAAAGCAGGACTACCCCTTTTCACGCAGGATATATGCAAATATCACTTTTCTTTTATCATATTCATAGCCGAAACTCAAAACAAGGAGAATGAAAATGGAGTGAGCAGAGCATCTGTAACGGACCTAAAATAGAATCAGACGAAAAAAAAAAAAAAAAACATTTGGTGTATCGTTTGAAAAAAAAAAAAAACTAACAAAAACAGTCACAGCAAAAAAAAAAATCTTGACATTTGCGATTTCAGACGTTTTTAACACTTTCCAACAAAGTTGAAAAGTGTTTATGCATTCGGTTTGTCTGTCCGTATGGCTCTCTGTCCGTCTGTCCGCGCTCTAACTCTCGTAAATATACTCCTATCGCCATGAAATTTCTGGACGTTATTGACGTTTAGCCTAGTACAAACTCTATTGAAATTGAAGTTTCTAGCATGATTAGTTTATTTACAGGGACAGTCAAAAGTTTTCCGTTACATTAGGGCCTATGGGGAAAAATCGTTTCAAATGGATTTTAAAGATATCACATATTAAAATTTATATGCATCTACGAAGGGCACTAAAATATACATTCGGTAAAATATGCAGTTAAAAGAATAGTTACTATTCATTTACAAGGCCACACAAAATAATTCTAATACTTAATAGTAAAGGAGGAAATTGTTTGCGACATATTTTAATTATGGTAAGCGGTTTAATATGCAATCAAATTGATATACGTCGCTGAGACTTAATATGAGTTATTTCACGCATAATACGAAGTGCATAGCATTTACAGGGACACATGATAGATTTCAAATTGTATATTCCATCCCAAGTACTGTATATTAATGATTATGACTGTTCGATGGATGAAATGCATTTTTAATTATGATATGCGCTTTTAAGTTTTCCTAAATGTATGCATAATATATGATGTGAATAAATGCTAATAGTTACACAATTTAGATATACAGGGTTACATAAAAGAGCTCGGAAAGGTTACTGAATACGTGCGTAATTTGCTTAAAGGTGGTTTTTAAATAAGTTTTGCATTTTTACGTTGAATTGCATTCAGTTTAATATGAAATGTTTCTAGAATATAGATAAAATGATATACAGGGTCACACAAAGAACTGGATACAGGGTTGCCTATGGATGGTAATTTCTGGATATGTGATTTAAGTAGTTTAAACAGTATTTTTCTTTGCACTACATTATAGCAAAATACTTTTGTGTTATAAAGGTGTACTAGGTAAATTAAAGGGCTGAACAAGAGTATTGAATATGTTTCTATTTATTTCAACCACCTATGTGTTTTCTTGCTAAACTAAATTTCACCATTATGTAGTATATATATATATCAACCTACAAATCAAATACAGGGCTGTTCAAACGTATTGGAATATGTATTTGGTTATGGACAATAACACCTTATTTCCTTGGATAACGAAGCTTTGTTAAAGATTTCAGGAAGTGTTGGAAAGTGTTTCATAATCTATGCTTACGCATGATTTTTCTTACTTGTGTTAAATATCAAAAAAATATACATGAAGAATGACTCTTGAATCTCCAGATGCATAAACAATATAGTACAGGTCATATATTTTCGAGAAGATTTCTTTCCAAAATCCAATAGGAGAGCGTCAACAAACTGAAAAAGAACGAATATTTTTTGAATAACCCTGTCAAAACTAATGTAGCAAAAGCGCTCAAACCGCAGATAGTGATTAAATGGATTATGGTAATAAACTGTGTTCATTTTTATGCGGATAGCAGATATACTCGTACAGAAATTAAGGTTTTTATAAAAACGTTCCCAAATTTTGACAAGTTTTTTGCTTATAATTTACAAAGTTCTTAATAAAAACAATGTTCTTTTCGGAAAATATGAGAAATGACATTGTACATAATACTCTGTAATCAAAATTATAATATATTAATAATTGTATGAAAAATGAGCAGGTTTACTAAATAAATTTTTACTGCGCATGCGTCAACTGTATAAAAAAAAAAAAAATTCATTTGCATATTGTGTTAGCTAAATGTATAGAGCAACATTCGTTAAAGATTCAAAATCATATCTTGAAAATTCAGAAAATTATCGCCGATAGAATATGATCAAAATCCGTAATTCCCGAAATAAAGCAAAAATATGAGGAGCTGTATCCAAATATTAGTAGTACGCGCGGTATTGTTTAGATACTAATCAATGGAATATGGATACAGCCCCTCATTTTTTATTTCATTTTGGGAATATCCGATTTTGATCTTATTCTTTCGAAGATAATTTTCAGATTTTTCAAGCTATGATTTTGAAACTTTAACAAAAGTTGCTTTGTACATTTAGCTAACACAAAATGCAAATGATTTTTTTTATTTTTTTATAGAGTTGACGCATGCGCAGTGAAAGTTTATTTAGTAAACCTGCTCATTTTTTCATACAATTATTAATATTTTTAAATTTTGATTACAGAGTAATAATGTACAATGTCGTTTCGCATATTTTCTAAAAAGAACATTGTTTTTTATTAAGAATTCTGCAAATTATAAGCAAAAAAACTTGGCAAAAAATTGGGACCGTTTTTATAAAAACCTTAATTTCTCTACGAGTATACATGCTATCCACATAAAAATGAACGCAGTTTATTACCATAAGCCATTTAATCACAATCTGCAGTTTAAACGTTTTTGCTACATTAGTTTTGACAGGGTTATTCAAAAGATATTCGTACTTATTGAACTTGTATACGGCCCCTACTGGATTTTGGAAAAAAAAAAAAAATCTTTTCAAAAATATACGACCTGTACTATTTTGTTTATACATATAGAGTTTCAGAATCATTCCTCGTGTATAGATATATAACAGATATTTAACAAAAGGTCTGAAATCGCAAATGTCAACATTTTTTTGCTGTGACTGTAAATTTAAACAAAAGTCACGAAATCGAGTTAGTAAAGATACATTAAAGTAAAGATATCCTTATATATATTATAAATGTGAAAGTGTGTCCGAAAATTGGAATGAACTTGGCTTCAAAACGGATGGATCAATATCTTTAAATTTTTGTATATAGATAAATTATTGACCTGAAATGAACATAGGCTAATTTTTATTTATTTTATTCAAATACTTTTCTTAATAATTCAAAATTTCACTATTTTTCATACAGAATAAATTGAAAATTTTTCCATAATATTTTAATCATCTTTCTTTTTTCGTTGCCAAAAAATAAAAAAACTGGAATAATTATTTCTCTTCTGTAATTAATTTTCAATTGAAGGATTTTCACGTGATAAAACAAATGAAATAAATAAATGGACCCTATTCTGTTTTTCGGTTCGAGGTTAAAAACCGCAATTTTACCAATTGTGACTTCAGAGGAATACTGTTTTCCTTTTTATATCAAGCAGACGATTATATAAAATTTCTTTTACACTTAGAAGACTTTACAAGAATATAACTTCACACTTTACAAGAATATAAATATTTTAGTAGTTTTTCCAGATATTAATCCGTAATAAAAATGAACCTTATTCTTTCTTTCGGTTCGAGGCTATAAAATTCAACTTTTTACCAATTGTGACGTCACAGGAATACTTTCCATTAAGAATTTTAAAAATATCAATGTAACGTCATATTTGAAACAAAGTATAAGTTTTCAAGTTTTCATTTTTAATAACACAATGTAATTTTGAGTAAGTGCTAAAAAGAGACGACTGTAACGTCACATATTAAAAATAAAATAAATATGCTCTGATATTGCAATGAAATGAGATTGAATTATGATATCAAAAGTTATTATTTAACACTAGAACGCCGGGAAGGTGTCAATTTGACACCGATCACTGGACTAATTGTCAATTCAAACCAGAAAAATCACCAAGGAATAAAGTATATAATAATTGCAATGAAATGAGTTAAACAAATTAACTTAATAATTTCAAATTATTTTTCTGGTTTTAAATATATTTTATAAAACTTGCATAAAACTTCCCGGCGTTCTAGTGTTAAAGAAAATTAAGTCTATCGTCTGAGGGGGGGTAATATAAATATTTAATATTAAAATGAAATAAGTTTTTTTAAAGTTTAAATATTAAATGACTAGAAAACATTAATAATTTATAACGCAAATTTATCCATATCGTAAATGACGTAATGATCAATGAAAAATATTTTTTATCATTCTTAGAAAGTAAGAAAAGGTCAACTAATCAAAAAAAAATATATTTTTGTGTGTTAATTCTTAAAATTGTTCAATTCTGAAAATATAAATAAAAATCACTTTAAAAATGCACTTTCGGGTAGATTTTTTATAAATCTTTGTAAAATTTATATAAATCATGTATCGGACTATGCAATAAACTGGATATACGGTCAACTGTGCAATAGCGATTCCCGTAAATATGAATTGAATAATTTTAATCGGTTTTTTTTCAAATAATTTAAGCTAAATATGCGGTCGTATAAATATCTGCACGTCATATACAGGATTGTACAAAAGAATTCAAGTACGTTTCTGTCTATTATTAGAAATTGCTAAAGGTGAATTTTAATCTCCGTTATACTTTTTCTAACTAAGCAAAATTTTAACGTTGTATTTAGAATATTTACAAACACATAGATCATATACATAACTGCAGAAAAGAATGGGTCGGCCAAGTTATGTATTATGGAAATGTTGGATATTTTTTTATTACCTAGATAAATTGATTTTTTTTCTTTGATATGGAATTGTGAAATGCACTTCAACATGATTTCTGTACAATTGGGGTGCGTTACAGTTGTTCTACAGTATAAGTGGTTGAAATTTCATTTTCGCGATTGTTCATATTATCTAACACATTTCCCTTTTATTTGACTGAGTTCTTTAAGTCCCCTATAAAGAAAAACTACTGCATAGCCTCCCATAAGATATGTGTTAGTTATATATGTTTTAAATTATTGTTAATGAAACATTTTGTTTAATTAAAGCGTTTATCTTTTTTTAATGCTACGTGAACGACGTCACGGGTAACAGCTAGTATTCATTAATTTTATACTCTTTTGATTTGAACAGGGCTGATTTTTCTTATAGGAGACCGCCTTAAGGCGCTAGAATGGTATTTGATTAATGAATTCATCCAAGATATTTGCAAGATCCTTATACTCTCTGAATTAAGTTCGATATTTCGGATTCCATTTTATGAAAAGATTTGCATTATATATATAGATAGATATTAAAACGCAGTGATTGCAATAGAAATTGTACCTGAAGAAATCAATCTAAAAATCTTAAGAGGACACGGTACTTTTTAAACTTTTTTTTTCTTCAATTTTGAATAATACTGTAATACCTGTGGTTGAATTACCTTTAATACTATACGGAAAATATAATTTTTTAAAAATCTTGCATAGCAGCTTATTTATTATTTTTTTAATTAAACTTTTTTTACAATTCCTACTAGTTTTTTAAAATATGAATTATTTTGCTTGAATTTTATTCACATATTTTAGAACATAAAACTGTGCATAGGTTTTTAGTCATATGGGATATGACATTTATTAAGAATTTGTGTGTATGTTTACGGCAAAAAATCAAGGAAGTTCAATTAACTCATAATCTAAATATTTAAAAAATAATAATTATAAACTCAAATGTTAAATCCATGCACAGAAATATTAAATTCACAATGCAAATGAATAAATAAATAAAAGGAATTTTAAGCCTCTATCTGAAAAATAACACGCTTAGGTTTAAGCTTGTAACTTGTGTGAAATTTTTGCACAATTTTATTAAACACATAAATTAAAGTACATATAAACATTTGCATATAATTTAGTTACTTATAATAAGTGAGGTAACGGTTTTAAAATCCACAAAAATTCAAAATGAGAAAATTGTCTAATTTTTCGTTATTTATATAAAATACTAGCAGCCTTCGCCCTCTACGCTGGTCAGTTTTTTTTTTTTTTTTTTTTTTTTTTTTTTTTTTTTAAAGAAACTTTAAACCAAACGAAACTTTTATATCTTAGTAATTTTTAATTTTATATTGTATTTTAGACTGTTTGTCATCGGAGAAAAGGCAGTCATCTGAACAGAAAGTTCAAAGTTAGTCACCTACGAATGACGTAGCGCTCAACATGTTAACAGTTTTAATCACATAAAAATTCATTCAGCGGAACCTTTAAAATAAAACCAACCTTTCGTAATTGGGTTCATCTGATTTAAAATATCTCCATAAGTATTCAATTAAACAACGTAGAATGCTGTATTTCAATTGTTACAAAATTTCTGAAAAAATATCCAACTAACAATGTAAGTTCTATTAAAATCTATCTAGTAGAACTTAATTTATAAGAGGCCGGAATGAAATTTCACTTTGCGTTTTATATATATTGAGATAATTAAATATAGCTTACGTAATCGTGTTAACCTGATTATAGAACTCACTTCTATAGATTTTTTGGTACGATTATTAATACAAAACCCAGACTTTCTTTTATATCTAAAGATTGAAAATTTCAGCTTTTTGCGCCGAACCCATCGCCAAATTAGAAAAATGTGAAGTATCTCACGAACTACTGGATTTAAAAGAATTTGCTTGGTACCATTCGATTCAGCATGGAAAAATACACTAAAATATGGTACCAAATGAATCGTCTACAAAACGGTATATAGTGAATTGACTACAAAATCTGATCTAAATAGATAAGGATTGAAAATTTCAGGTTTTGCGCCGTAGAAATCGCCAAATTTGGAAAATGTGAGGTATCTCACGAACTTCTGGATTTAAAGGAGTTTGCTTAGAACCATTCGATTCAGCATGAAAATACATACTAAAATATGTTATCAGTTGAAAAATAACAACAAAAGCCGATTTTTAAGAAATTATTTGAAAGTTCGTTCTCTTTTTATCCTCCTTAGGGGTGGAATTTCCGAAAATCCCATCTTAGCGGCACTCGGTGTAATAAGAAGTATTTTTACCCCAATTTTCAAGATTATCGGTTCGGTAGATTTTTTTTCTGCTGTGATTAATATGAAATCCAGACTTTCTTTTATATATATAGATAAGGATTGAAAATTTCAGTTTTTGCGCCGAAGACATCGCCAAATTAGAAAAATGTGAAGTATCTTACGAACTACTGGATTTAAAAGAATTTGCTTAGTACCATTCGATTCAGTATGGAAAAATACACTAACATATGTTATCAGTTGAAAAACAACTACGAAAGCAGATTTTTAAGGAATTTCTTTAAAGTTCGTTCTTTTTTTAACCCCTCTTAGGGGTGGAATTTCCGAAAATCCCTTCTTTGCGGCACTCGATGTTATAAGAAGTATTTTTACCCCAATTTTCAAGATTATCGGTTCGGTAGATTTTTTGTGCTGTGATTAATGCGAAATTCAGACTTTCTTATATATATATATAGATAAGGATTGACAATTTCATCTTTTTGCGCCGAAGACATCGCCAAATTAGGAAAATGTGAAGAATCTCACGAACTACTGGATTTAAAAGAATTTGCTTGGTACCATTCGATTCAGCATGGAAAAATACACTAAAATATGTTATCAGTTTAAAAATAACTACGAAAGCAGATTTTTAAGGAATTTTTTTTAAGTTCGTTCTTTTTTTTACCCCCCCTTAGAGATGGAATTTTCGAAAATCCCTTCTTAGCGGCACTCGGTGTTATAAGAAGTATTTTTACCCCAATTTTCAAGATTATCGGTTCGGTAGATTTTTTTCTGCTGTGATTAATACGAAATCCAGACTTTCTTTTATATATATAGATTTATTACTAATAGCATATGTCACGCGATAACTTGAATCACTTGAATAAATTTAAAACGGTCAGCTTTAAACGTAATCCCTCATTTTTAGGTGCGTTCGTACCTATGTAAATACGTTGCATCTATAGTTGTCGTTCAGTCCGTCCTTCTGCCTGTCTGTCCGCAGAAAACGCAAAAACTACCCAACCGAATTTAAAATATATAATAATTAAGACATAATTTTGTCGAGTCATTTCAAATTTTATGACAATAGATGTATATGGTATAGTTCAATTACAGGGACAATCAAAATTATTCTGATGCATGACGGTCAATGGAAAAAAAAATGTTTCAAGTGAATTTCAATGCTGTTAAACTCTTTCGAACATAATAAAATTGATATGCATCAATGAAGTATAAACTAAGATATACATTCTGTACAACTTCTGGTGCAAAGAATGTTTTTTATTCATTTACAGGGCCACACAAAAGTATTCGTTTACATAATGATATATATATATATATATATATATATATATATATACTAAAATATACATTCTGTACAACCTGTGGTGCAAAGAATATTTCTTTATTCATTTACAGGGCCACACAAAAGCATTCAAATACACAGTGGTATAGAGGAAACCTTGTTTGGAAGAGCGTTTTAATTGCATTAAATTATTTAATGTTTTATAGAATTGATAAACGTGTGAGGGAGTGTCTTTTGTGATAAAGGCACTCTAGCATTTTAGTGAGATCGTGACGTCAATGTTCTAACATGTATGGCGCGGAAGCGACATCTATCCTTTATTGAACTTTAACTTTCCAGAGCGTGTGTGTCGCCCTCGGATCTACAGTTAGTTGCGGTTAGGAGTAATATGCAAATTTATAGCGCCGTCTTCAGTTTGCAACGTGTAAAAGCTGTTAGTTGGAGTACTGTAGTGTGTGGTGAGAAGGCGAAAGCCAGCTAGTTGTGTGGTGAGGCGGCAGTAGTCTGCAAAGCGAGTTAGATTGGTGTTCTATAGTGAGATAGATTGTGTTCTAAAGTGAGCCAGTCAGCATTGTGAGCCGAGTTTGTTTGTGGTGAGCTGAGTTACCCAAGAAGAGTGCCAGTGGGTAAGAATTAATTCAATACGTTGGATATTTTTGAAAATAAAGAGTGTTTGCAGCCACGGGCTGTCTTATTATAGAGTTAAACTAGTTTTTAGCCGCAATCTGAACGTGAAGCTGGTGTGAAGTGCCCCGAACTGAGCTTAAGCCGAGGTCGTGACTTTAGCTTATGATTTAACTTCTTAGTATTGTGCTTAGTGACTGAAATCTTGAACTATCGCTCCACTTTCGAATGTTCGAGAGGTTTAAATAAACTGTTTGATTTTATCTTATACTTAGAATTATGTCTTCATTCAACCAGCACATCCCCAGACACGTCACAAATGACCCCCAACGTGTGTTCCATCACGTTACAAACGTTACTAAGAATTACTACAAGTTACTTCCTGTATAATAGAAAGCTGATAGTGGTTACAGGGACACACAAAAGCTTTTGGGCTACTGTATTGGTATACGGTACCGAAATGTATTACTGTATTGGTATACTGTACTATACTGTTTGGTATACTGTACCGAAATACTGTATACTACTACACCACAGTTTGAATATATTTTAAACTTCGTTATAGTACGAGCACACCTCATTTGCAACACTTGACGTGGAATTTCCGACTTGTTTTATTTTTCGGCTATATCTGTGTCTATAAAGAAGTTTAATTTTTTTTTGTATGTTGAAAAGCTCAGAGAAACTTTACCCATAATAAAAATGTTTAATAAAAAAAAAAAAAAAAGCAAAACGCAACGAAACAACGAAAACATGATGTTGACAACAGTTACGGTTAAATCACATCCCAATCTTTTCGGCCATGGAGGAAAAAAAAATTGCTAGGTTCTTAGTTTTTTTCACTAGTAATGAGTGGAATCCCGTCGAATTCGACGAATGAAATGTTTAAAAGACCCGATCGATTTGGTTTAAAAAAAAGCAAAAGTAATTACATTATTGAATAAATATATAATAAATATATTTCCAAGCTTAATGTCAAGTTTGCCAGTTACAATTTCGCATGCAAATATTCGCACATCTTCAGTTAAAATTGTAATCTGAGTTCCGGCGAAATCCAGAAATTTTATTTTATATGCACTCACAAAAAAATAATTTTATTTTAAAAAAAAAAAAAAAAAAAAAAAAAAAAAAACTAATTTCATTTTTACTATGACATTATTTTCACTAACTGAAGTCATCTGAAAGTAAAATCTCAATCTCAGTGTCCATAATGAAAAGAAATATTGAAATGTAATATCGTTATGAGTAAAAATGCGATGTTTTAAATAGTGACATCATTTTCTCTTCAAATGTTTTTTAAAATTTACTGTTATTAGTAATATGAAAAAGGCATCCGTAACAATATTGTAATTCCAATTTATCTGGTTGCTGAATGACATCATTTTCCTCATTTGAAATTTTTCTTTTTTTGATTTAAACATTAATTTTTATCATAAATTATTTTCTGTTGTTTTATTTACATTATTAATATTATTTCTCAGTAAATATATTTTTTTACCTCAATTAATGCATAATTATACGTAATCATTTTATTGTGGTTAAATTTTACGAAAACAATTAACTTTTTTCTTTTAAATGCGAGGACATCTTCACTGATGAAATAAAGCTTCTGACTGGTGGAAAGTGATAATGAAAAAAAAATTTTTTTTATTATCGAGAGAAAAGTTGTTGAACTGAGTTGCCACCATTTTAAAGAAATATAGTAAAAAGCATTTAAAATTAAAAATAAAATATAAAAATGGAAATAAATTAAAAAATAGCTAAAATGGGCACAACTACAAATAAATAGCTTTCATTAAAAAAAATAATTATCAAAATCGGTTGAGCAGAAAATTCAGGGCTGATGACTAAAAAAACAGCCAGGTCTTTTAAATATATAGATGTAATTTTTCCACGATCGTTGAGTGAGAGTGGCATCCCTTTAAACTCTGTCACTACACATAAAGTCTTTAAAAACTTCTTCGTTATTCTTTGAGATAGTATTAAAAAGAAAGAAAGAAAGAAAAATCAATATTTTAATTAGTTTCAATGTAATGTGTCCCCTTATTGTAGGAATGCGCTGCTCCAGAAATGATCGATTTCTACATCTAAATCTTAAGAGTGTTATTAAAGTAATTAATAAAAAAAGTAAAAAACGAAATTTAAAAGACTGAAAATTTAATTTTTAAATATCAAGCAATAAAGTAATAAAAAAAACTTTTATTTTCCATTAAACAACATTTTAGAATTTTTTTTTTTATATAATTAAAATTAATCATATATATATTTTTAACTACCATGTCTTCTTAAAACAATTTAAAATTAGCAAAGAAGAAGATCGAAAAAACTGACAAGGTACATTTTAAATATCAATCCCTCTTTAAAGCAATTTAAAAACTTTTATTTTTTACTAAATAACCTATTAAAATTCCTTTTATAATTACATTTTATTAAAATTTCATTTCAACAGCCAAGGTAATTTAAATTACCTTGGCTGATAATTTAACAAGATAATTTAAAAACAGTGAAAAACAAAATTGAAAAAATTGAAAATATAATTTTTAGAAAATTGAAAACATAATTTTTAAATATCAAGCCTTCTTTAGAGTAATTTAAAACTTTTAATTTTTTTTTTCAAATAACCTTAAAGTTCCTTTTATAATAATAGTTAAATATAATTTCTTTTGAACTGCCCAGTGTTCTTAAAGTAATTTAAAAATAGCAAAAGAGATAATTTACAAAAGCAACAATAAGCTCTTTCAATAATAAGTTTCTTAAAGTGATAAAAGAACTTTTATTTTTAGATAAATATACTTTTAGAATTTATTTTAAAATTAAAATTAATTAGCATTCTTTTTGAACTACCGGGTCTTCTAAATGTAATTTGAAAATAGTAATAAAACAAAATTTAAAAAATTGACAGTATAGTTTTTAAATATCAAACTCTCTAAAAGTAATAAAAGAAACATTTTTTGTTAACTAGTGTTTAGAATTTCTTTTACAATTACACTTGACTATAATTTCTTTTAAACTACCAAGTCTTATTAAACTAGTTTTAAAATAGCAAAAAAGAATTTTTAAAAAGTTGACAATGCATTTTTTTATTATACTTTTTAAATAAGTCTCTTAAAGTAATTTAAAAAAAATGTTTTTCATTAAATAAATTGTTAGACTTTCTTTTGTAATTACAATTGGTTATAGATCCTTTTAAACTGCCAAGTGTTTTTAAAATTAAAAAAAAAATAAAAAGCTGGCATTAATTTTTTAAAATATCAAATACCCTTAAAAAAAAAAAAAAAAAAAAAAAAAAAAAAAAAAAAAAAAAAAAGGAAATATTTTTAGTTTTTGTTAAATAACCTTTTGGAATTCCACTTATTTTAAAAATTAATTCAGTTACTTTTGAACAACATATTCTTAAAGCAATTTAAAAGTAATAAAAAAGAAATCTTAAAAAATTAAAAATTTAAATTTAAATTTCAAGCACACTTTAAAGTAATTTAAAAACTTTTGTTTTTCATTAAATAACCTGTTAGATTTTCTTTTGTAGTTACAATTGATTATAAATCATTTTGAACAGTCATGCATTCTAAGAGTAATTTAAAATTAGTGAAAAACAAGATACAAAAAATTGACAAAATAATTTTTAAATATCATGCTTTCTTTTAAGTAATTAAAAAACTTTTATTTTTTTAAATAACCTTTTAGAATTCCTTTTGTAATTACAATTAATTATAATTTCTTTTGAACTACCAAGTCTACTTAAAGTAATTTAAAAAGAGCAAAGAAGAAGATTAAAAAAATTAACAAAGTATGCTTTAAATATCAAGCTCCCTTTAAAGTAATTAAAAAACGTCTATTTTTCATTAAATAACCTTTTAGAGTTTTTTTCATAATTTCATTTAATTGTGATTTCTTTTGAACAATCAGAAGTTCTTAAAATAATTTAAAAATAGCAAAAAAGAAAATTTAAAAAATTGACAATATACTATTTTTTCATATACAATACACTTTTTATATTAAAAGAAAAAAAAATGAAATTGATAAATAACATTTAACAACTTCTTTTAAAATTACATTTTTTTAACTACCCAGTCTACTTAAAATAATTTAAAAATGATAAAAAAAATTTTTAAAGTAATTGACAATATAAATTTTAAATATCAATCTTATTTAAAGTAATCAAAAAACTTTTATTTTTTATTAAATAAATTTTTATAATTCCTTTTATAATTACAATTAATTGTAATTCCTTTTGAAATACCAAGTCTTCCTAAAGTACTTTTAAAATAATAAAGAAGAAGATTAAAAAAAAAAAAAAAAAAAAAAACTCCAATGGCTTTTTAAATATCAAACCCCCCTTAAAGTAATTAAAAGAAATATTTTTCATTAAATAATTTTTAGAATTTCTTTTATAATTACAACCCTTGGCAAAAAGTTTCCGATCATTACATCAACACTACCATCTTTTGTAAGAAAAGATTATTTATTCTCACTGCATAAAAATGAAACGGCTATAAGCGATAATACATTTGTGTTACATATAATGAACAACAATATGCAATAAAGAAAAATCGCCATTCATCAATTTATAAACAGAAAAATTGTGATTGAAATTTAGGCACCAAAGAAAAAATTATCCGATCATGCTTTGATTTGGAAAAAAATAACCGATCACTGTAATTATATATTTCGTAAATCCACCTTTATTTCGGATGACAGTCGAAATTGTTAGTGGACTGGACTCATTAAGATTTTTACACTCATTGGGAGCAACTTCACCCCAGCATTCCCTTATAGCTTTACGTAAGTTCTATGGCTTTTGTAATTCATCGAAAATCGATTTTTCTTTTTAATATATTTCACATATTTTCGATGGGATTAAGATCCGGACTATTGGGCGGTCACGTCATGGTTTGAATTGGTATATTACCTACATTTTGTAGAAATTTCTTCATTGATTTGGTGCGTTGGGGAGCTAATTGTCATCTTGAAGTAAGAAGTCATTTTGATTTCCAAACTATTGATCGATGCTGGGAATCAAAAAATCCACTAAAATGTCAATGTAAACTTCAAAGCTTACTGTACGTAACACAATACACAACTTGCCGACGCCTTGTGATGTAATACAACTCCAAACTGCAAATGCAGGTGAAAATTTAGTCTTCGAATTGATACACTTATCATTGAACTTTTCACCAACTCTCCTCCAAAGAAATGTTCCACAGTCATCACTTTTACCGATAGATATGCGAAATTCATTGCTAAAAATAACTTTATTTCATGTATCAAATGGCTAGTGCACATGTTTTTTACACCATTGCAGGCGCTCTTTTCTATGCTTCTTTATCATGTAAGACTTTGTTTTAATTTTACAAGATTTAAATCTTGTTACATTTAGATGATTACGTACTGTGGTCACATGCCTTTACGTTATACTTAGACCATTCGGAATCAAGTTGTTTTGAGGCTGCTCGCCGCTTTCTTTTCGATATTTTCACAAGTTTTCTTTTCCTTCCTAGGTATTGACATTCGTGGTCGTCCACTTCGAGGTAAATTTTCCACGCTATTAGTCAATTGATATTTTTTTCAAATATCGCATACTGTACTTTGAGCACAATTTCATAAATCAGCCACTTCCCATTGTGAATTTACTTCTTCTAATAAATAAATCATGCGGATTTTTAAATCGCGAGACAGGTTTTTCACACGAGTCATTTTCCAGCACTTCAGAGCTGCTTTTGATCTCGCAACTGGAAGATTTCTTCTTTTAAATAGGATTCATATATCATACGCATGCGCAGGCACTCTAATCTATCTTCAATATGCAAATTTCAATCTTTTTTCCTCAGTGATCGTTTACTATTTTCCAACTTCGATCTTGATCAGATATTTTTTTCTCACGAGGAAACTTTTTTGCCTGCATTATAATTATAAATTATATGATTGCAATATTGAATTCACTTTTTATTTATATTTTAACATTCTTTCTTTTATTTGGCATATTGCAAAACGTTCCTATGCTCTTGAATCGCGAAGAATACGCTTCAAAATACAAAACTCCATAAACTTGATAACAGTGATCAGAAACTTTTTGCCAAGGGTTGTACATTTAATTAAAATTTTATTTGAACAGCGAAGTGTTCTTAAATTATTTTAAAGTAGCAAAAATGAAAATAGAGAAAAAAATGAAAATATATTTTTTTAAATGAAGCCCCCTTTTAAAGTATTTTTTTTGATTAAATAATCTATTAGAATTCTTTTCATAATTGCGTTTAATTATATATATGAATATCTTAGTATATATATCCTTTTTTTATGGAATAATTTATTATTGTTATTTTGTCATATTGATTTTATTTTCTTCTATGTGTATCTTTCTACTAATTTGTCATCTGAATAGCTTCCAGCCAGTCGGGTGTATTGTGAGTCGAATTCTTAGCTTTCAGCACGACTCATAACAGAAACTGGTTGGATGTTTTTGCTTTTTTGTTAAACTATACACCCCTGATGACGTAGTTTAATGGAAAAGCCTTCTACTGTCTTTTTATCCATTTATTTTTCATTATTTTAGTAATCTGCCTTCTATTTCACTTCAAACTTCAACTGTTTTCAATAAGATGATTGTAAAAATATTGGTTTCATTGGTTTATTGTATGGTAATATATGAATTACTCTGGTTATATAATGTCCATTTATCCACATATTTCTTAGTAATTTGGTAATATGCCTTCTATTTCTCTTCAAACTTCTACTGTTTTTAATAATATGAATGTAAAAATACTGGTTTCATTGGTTCTTTTATTGGTATTGTCTGAATAACTTTGGATGTATTTATAAAAGTATTTATATATATATATATATATATATATATATATATATATATATATATATATATATATATATTGAACAGCCCAGTGTTTTTAAAGTAATTTAAAAATAATAAAAAAATAAAATGTTAAAAATTTACAGTATAATTTTTAAATATAAAGTCCCCTTTAAAGTAATAAAAAGAACCTTTTATTTTTCGTTAAATAACCTTTTATATTTCTTTTTTAAATTAAAATTAATCATTTTTTTAACTACTAAGTTTTCGTAAAATAATTTAAAGTTAGCAAAGAAGAAGATCGAAAAAATTAACTAAGGACGTTTCAAAATTCAATCCCTTTCAGAGTAATTTAAAAACTTTCATTTTTCATTAAATAACCCTTTAGATTTCCTTTTATAATTACATTTAATTACAATTTCTTTAGAATAGCCAAGTGTTCTTAACATAACTTATAAATAGTAAAAATGAAAATTAAAAAAATTGACAATATGCTTTTTCAATATTAAGACTCTTAAACTAATAAAAGAACTTTTATTTTTAGATAAATAAATTTTTAGAGTTTCTTTTAAAATTACATTTAATTATCATTCTTTCTGAACTACAGAGTCTTCTAAATGTAATTTAAAAATAGTAAAAAACAAAATTTTAAGAATTGATTTTAATTTTTAAATATGAAGCTCCCTTAAAGTAACAAAAACAAATATATTTTTCGTTAACTGGCTTCTAGAATTCTTTTTATAATTACACATGATTATAATTTCTTTTAAACACCACCAAGTCTTATTATAGTAATTTAAAGATATCAAAAAAGAATTTTTAAATGTTGACAACACCCTTTTCGTATTATACTTTTTAAATAAGCCTCCTTAAAGTAAATTAAAAACTTTCATTTTTCATTAAATTATCTGTTAGAATTAAATTTTGTAATTACAATTGATTATACTTCCTTTTGAACTACGAAGTTTTCTTGAAATAATTTAAAAAGCTAACAATAAAATTTTTAATATCAAGTGCCCTTAAAATAATTGAAAATTCATTTTAGTTTTTATTCAATAACCTTCTGTAATTCCACTTATATTTAAAATTAATTGTAATTACTTTTGAACACCTTCTTCTTACAGTAATTTTTAAAAAGTAAAAAAGAAAAACAAAAAAATTAACACTATAAATTTAAATATCGCTTTAATTTAAATATCCACTTTAATTTAAAAAAAAATTATTTTTCATTAAATAACCTTTTAGAATTCCTTTTATAATTACTTTTAATTATAATTTTTCTTGAACTATCAAGTACTCTTAAATCAATTTAAACATATTTGTTTTAATTAATAATGTACTTTTTAAATATAAAGCCCAATTAAAGTAATTTAAAAACTTTTATTTTTCATTAAATAACCTTTCAGAATTCCTTTTATAATTACATTTAATTATAATTTCTTTTGAACAACCAAGTGTTCTTAAAATAACTTTAAAAATAGCAAAAAAGAAAATTTTAAAAATTAGCAATATGTTTTTTCAATATCAAGCCTCTTAAAATAATTAAAAGAACTTTTATTTTTTGATAAATAATCTTTTAGAATTTCTTTTAAAATTACAATTAATCTTCATTCCTTTTGAACTACCGAGACTCACAAATGTAATTTTAAAAAAGTAAAAAACAAAATTTAAAAAATTGACAGCATAGTTTTTAAATATCAAGCTCTTTTAAATTTTTAAAAAATATATTATTCGTGTACTATTCGATTTTTTTTTTTTTTTTTTTTTTTTTTTTTTTTTTTTTTTTTTAATAATTACATTTGATTATGATTTCGTTTTAATTAACATTTTAGAATTCCTTTTTAATTATATTAGATTATAATTTCTTTTAAAATACTAAGCCTTGTAAAAGTAATTTAAAAATAGGAAGGAAAAAGAATTTTTAAAAAATTAACGACGTCTTTTTAGGTGCGTTCGTAATTATGTAAATACATAGCACCTATTGTTGTCGCTCTGTCCGTCCGTCTGTCTGTCCGTCTGTCTGTCCGCATGTAACAACGCAAAAACTACCCAACCGAATCGTTTGAAATTTAAAATACATAAGTATAACATAATTTTGTCGAGTCATTTCAAATTTTATGAAAATCGGATGGATAGATCAGTTACACAGGGACAATCCAAAGGATTCCTTTACATTACGGTCAATGGGGGAAAAAGTTTAAAATGCATTTTAATCGTTTGAAAGTTAAAGCATATAATTATTGCGTAATTTTGTCGAGTCATTTCAAATGTTATGAAAATCGAATGCATAGATCAATTACAGGGACAATCAAAAGGATTCCGTTACATTACGGTCAATGGGGAAAAAAGTTTCAAATGCATTTTAATCGTTTGAAATTTAAAACATATAATTATTACGTAATTTTGTCGAGTCATTTCAAATGTTATGAAAGTCGGATGCATAGATCATTTACAGGGACAATCAAAAGTATTCCATTACATTACGGTCAATGGGGAAAAAGTTTCGAATGCATTATAATGATGTTACACTCATTCGAACATAATAGAATTGGCATGAATCTATGAAATATGTACTAAAATATGCATTTTTGTACAATCTGTGATGCAAATAATTTTTATTATTAAATTACAGGGCCACACAAAAGTATCCCACTACATAATGCTATACCGGGAAACATTGTCTGTGGTGTGTTTTAATCATATTCAACTATTTCACATTTTATGAATAAGATATACGTTGCTGAGGTGTAATAAAAATTGCTTCCTGCATATTTACAGAAACACAAAGATTTCGACTACTATACTGTATCCGAAGTACGCTCTACTGTATCAGCAAGATCTGAATATTTTTAAAACTTCGTTATCGTACGAACGCACCTCATTTGCTACGTTCACGTGCAATTTCCAACTTGTTTTATTATACTTTAAAAAGAAGCTTATATGATTTTCGTTTCGTCGGAACAATGATTTTTATTATTATTATTATTTATTTAAAAGAGTATTCTATTTCAGATAATTTCTGTTTCGGAAGTTTTACAAAAAGACTTACGTAACCTCCCCTCTCCACTCTAAAATAAAGGAGTCCCTAAATTCCGCCTGGTAATTCTAGTGGTTGTATAGAAAAAATTTCAGCTTTCCAAACAGTATACTGAACTGATTTCTCATGAAATTTTCCCATACAGCCGCCCTGTCACTCTCTCTTATTGACAACTTTATCGATTTTTTTTTTATTAATAATTCTTTCATCAAAAAGGGTTTTCCAAGAATATGAACGCGGACAGTCGGGCTGGCGCTGCGATTCAGGCGTCCGTCCGTCTGCACGAATATTCCGAAAAAGAATTAATGGGGAATACTCCCACAGCCCCGTACTTTCCCAGAAACATTCTATCTGCAGCGTGTAGAATAACTGATCGAAATTGTCAAAAGCAGCCTCTTATCTGCAGGTGAATAATGAACACAAGTGGAACAAAAACGAAAAATTATGCATTAAGCATAGATTAAGTAGTGCTTTCCAACAATAAAAGAATATTATTAACCCTTTATCTACCGAATTATTTATCAAGAAATTGTTTCACCTCACTAATTATACTCATTAATATATGAACATATACTTGAATTTTCAAATTATAATAATGTGAAATTTAGACTTGTTTTTAATTAAAACTGATTAAATATATCAATAGTTATAACTTTTTTTTTTTTTTTTTTTTTTTTTTTTGTAAAATATTTTCCAAAAATAATCTTATTAACCAAAAATACTTTTATGGAAATATTCCTAATCTTAAAAAAGCAATGTATTTAAATGAATTATGATCCTCTCTGTAAATTTAAAGGCTTTTGTAGTTTAAGATTTTCCATGTAACTTTTATCTTAAAAAGAAAAGTTATACCTATGAAAATGTTTAAGAATATCATCATATTTATATGTATATATATATATATATATATATATATATACTCAGTAGACTTCCTCAAATCCGCAAACCAGAAATCCGCAACTCTTTGAAATCTGCACATATTTTATGGATGTAAACAATGAAACTTTCAGTTCAGATACTAGGACAAAATTTGATTTTTTTAGTTTTGCATCAATCCCATATATTTTTTATTTTGTAATTTTCTTAATAATACTCTGTTCATGTTTTTTTCATGAAGGAAGAATAAATATTTTCGGAAAAAATTCAAGATATTGCTGATATCACTGGTAATCACAATCTTCTTACCAAATATATTTATGCATTAATCAAGATTTTTTGGTTATTAATCCTGGCTAAACTTGAAAAAAAATCCTTATTTTATGATTTTGATGTGAATTAGTAATGTATTTTTATGAGGAAAGTTTTGTTGAATAATTTTGGAAAAATACATCTAATCTTTATAATGGATATTTAATCATACACTATTGATTATTAACTTGACCTTTGCTATTAGTACTTTTACCATTTTAAAAATTATCTAATTTTTTTATTATTTTAGTGTATTACTTATTTTAATACTTTATTATATGGTAAGCAATCATTATAGTTCCGATTGCACTATTAATTACACTCAAATTATTGTTTAAAAAATGTAAACAAAGCCAATGACCAGAAATCTGCAAAATTCTAAAATCCGCACAACCTCTAGTCCCAAGCTGTGCGGATTTGAGGAAGTCTACTTTATATATATATTTAACTTCGACTATTTCTGTATGTTATCTAAATTTGATCGAGAAGAGTTTATTGTGTGGCAAGAACATTAAACTTTCATGATAAACTAAATGAATAAATTTTATATTAATTTTTTTTTCATTGGGATTTAAAGTACCACCAGTGCATAAAGGGCTAAGACATTAATTTTTTGAATACAACTTTTTTAATATAATAATGAATAATATAATAGCTAAATAATGATATGATAATAAATTATAATTACAATTTAATAATGATATAATCTTATAATAACTTTTGAATATAATTGTTTGAAATAATGAACACAAGTGGAGCAAGAACGAAAAATTATGCACTAAGCATGAATTATGAAACGCTTTCCAACAATAAAAGAATATACAGTAAAACCTCTAAATAACGGACACCTCGGGAACGCCGAAATTGTCCGCTATTCGGAGGTGTCCGCTATTGGGAAAACCTCAGAGATTCAAAAATCACTAAGAAATGCTTAAAATTCATTAATTGACTTTTATATTCCTAAAACCTACATTTTATGATTAATCAGAAATTAAAATTATTTTTTAAGCAATAAAACTGAAATAAAATTGTGCACACCTTTATCTACTGTTTATTACATTCTTAAGAAAAAATCAGCTGCAAAAGTTTACTTTTGCTTGCAATTACATATAATTTGTTTTTCAATGTGACGTTATTGGACTCTATAGAATTTCGGGCGGGGAGGAGAAATTGCACTTTTGGTCTATTAAAAGCATAAAATCTTAAAAACTTTCAGGGGGACATTGCAATGTTGAAGAAGATGTCCCTTCCGGGCAACCTTTTCACACTAAATGTAGAGGGGGGGGGGATTTTCCCTAGCTCATCCTCTACATTTATCTGTGATCACAAAATTGGTGGCATATTGCTCTGATAAATTTAGAAGCATCCTTTTTACTCTTTTTTCGTTTTTTTTTTTTTTTTTTTTTTTTTTTTTTGTTTCTGGATAAAAAATTCTTTTTCATCCTTTATCGCCAAAAATAGTGTCCGCTATTCGGAATGTCCGTTATTCGGATGTTAAACATACAAAAATGTAGGTTTTGGGAGTGGGGATTGGAAAACTGTCCGTTAAATAGAGGTGTCCGCTATTCGGGAGTGTCCGTTATGGAGGTTTTACTGTAATTCAGAAATTATTATTATTATTTTTTTTTTTTTTCATGCAATGAATTTGGCCGTACTTCGCGAAGAACATAGTGTTATGAATTCTTTAAATCTATAGAAACACTTATGTCTTGCATCTCAGTAACCCCTTTTAGGTGCGTTCGTAATTATGTAAATACGTAGCGACTATAGTTGCTCAACCCGTCCATCTGTCCGCATATAACAGAGCAAAAACTGCCCAACCGAATCGTTTGAAATTTAAAATAAATAATTGCTACATAATTTTGTCGAACCATTTCAAATTTTACGAAAATCGGATGTATAGCTCAGTTACAGGGACAATGAAAAGCATCCCGTTACATTATCTTCAAGTGTATTTTAATGGCATTACACTCATTCGAACATAATAAAATGGTTTTCATCTATAAAGTATGTACTAAAATATACATTCTGCACAATGTGTGGTAGAAAGAATATTAGTTATTCATTTACAGGATCACACAAAAGTATTCCATCACATAATGGCATACGGGGAAACATTGTTTGGGGAGCGTTTTAATTATATTAAACTGTTTCACATTCTACGAAATTGATATACGTTGCTGAGGTTTGTTGCAAGTTACTTCCTGTATAATCGATAGGACATAGCATTTACAGGGACGCACACAAGATTTCAGCTACTATACTGTATACAATTATACCAAAATCTGAATATTTCAAAAACTTCATTATAGTACGAACGCACCTCATTTGCTACACTTGATATGCAATGTCCGACTTGTTTAGCTTAGTTATGTTTAAAGTATTATAGCATCATTAAAATGCATATAGCAAAACACATTTTTCCCCATAGATAATGACATCGCATACTAAATTTTAGCAAATGTCTAGCGTACGACAATGAATAAGATATGACTGGCTAGGATTTTTTACCAGACATTGCAAAGTGAATTTAACTAATGTGTACAGCGCCCGAGTTAGGTTACCTAGGGCCCCAGAACAAGGCATCATTCTGCGAGGGACCTCCTTCTATCTATTTTCAGAATTTTTTTCATGAATTTATGTATGTTACATGTATGCATAAATTTCTTACCAGCTACTATTCACATCTTATATACAGAGTATCACTAAAAGAGGGTTACAGTTTTGAGAAAAATACTATTAAGATAATAATGTAAAAGAATCATGGATTGGTTGACACGAGTAGGGCCGTGCGAAGAGGAGAGGGGGTTGCCAAATTAATATTACCAACCTTGTTTGTTTCTTCTTCTTCTTCTTCTTCTTTATTTTTTTTAATTTTTTTTAATTTTTTTTTTTTTTTTTTTTTTAGAAAAAAAAAATATGTATATGTAAGAAAATACAAAAAATCAGACCTATTTATTACTTTTTTAATAAATCACCCCTCAATGTGGATACGGGCCCCATGACTAATAATCACGGGTTTTACAGGGCAACAAGAAACCTAAGTTTATCGTATTAATTTAAGTAAAACACATGGCCTTTTTAACTGGCAACCTCTAGGGAGATGAGGAATTTCACAGATACATCTACGCACTTGGTCTCCAGAACTCATGATGTAAAGACCTGCGAAAATGTTTTGCTATGTTTTAAAATATTTAAATAAATCATAAGTAAAACTCATCCCCTTGAAGTCTGTCGTTTCCTGAAAATGCGACAGTTCTTCATAGTCGGCAGGATGATACCTAGTGCGGGAAAATATTTTACGAAAATGGACATTATTAAAAATATCGGACCCACAAAGGATAGCAAAGAGAGCGGTCATTATGACACGAAACATCGAAAGAGGCCCTGAAAAGGGGTTAACGCCTCGTCATGAGTTATCCAGCAAGCGTATTCCATGTTGGGATACTGAGATATTTTTCTACCATTCGTCGGGCCTTGCCGGATTTGAAACACGGGATTCGTGAATTTTCATCCAAAAAGTGGGTTGTATCGTGAAATACTAGGATGCTATTTTTCTGCCATTCTTCACACCTTACCATAGCTATTTTTCTGCCTGAACGGGGCATGCAGTTGTGTGTTGATCGTTCATCCTCCGTAGTGCCATAAATCATTTCAGTCAAAGCGCTCCGACGACCGGGTGAAACTGATACTCCAAGATGTTTGTGATCTATGTTTTTTTTTTTTTGTGGTGCCGTATGTGTTTATTCTCCGATGGTGATAATGAGTATCCGAATTCAACTGTGGTGTTTGCTTCGTAGTGAGTTATCAATAATCTTCAAAAAGTGCTACTGTAATTGCTTCATTATTTATCTAAAAGAAAAGAAAGAAAACGCATAGTTTTTCATGTGCGCACACTAAAATTACTTTTTTTTTTTTTGATTGAGTGTATGTGTATACCCTGGGGTTGATATTATTTATATATGATATTATTATTCTTATTGTTTTTATGATGTTTATTAATATAAGTAATTAAAGGTAAGTGCTATTTGTAATGATATTGTGTTTAGTTTTATTACTTCTACAAACCATGGTTTTAAGTGTAATTATATTTTAAATTGAAAGAAAAAATGGATATCCATATTTACGTCTAATTATTTTATATAATTAATTCTTTTTATTTATTTCATTTCACAATTCTATGCAGATGCTTGTATTATGTTGATATTATTATTATTATTATTATTTTTAAGGTCATTTAGAATTTGTTTATATTTAGATTTTTAAGAAGTTGACATAAAATTAATTAAAAATGGAAGCTATTAAAAAACAAAAAACTGTTCTTAAGGGAAAAATCACTCGTATAAAAAATATCATAAATCCCAAAATTGATAATGAAACTGTAACTCTTGAAGAGTTAGATTTATATGGTAAACAGGTTCAGGATATTGAAACCGAATTAAATAAACTCCATGAAAATGCCATTCTTCAGAGCGATGCATCGGAAACTGATCCTATAATTGATGAATATAATGAGATTGCACTTAAATTGGATAATTTAACCATAGCAATAAATACATCACGTAATAAGTTAACTAATAGTTTAAACATTCACAAGGGTGGTTCAGAAAGTCTAAATAAAATTACAGGTAATGTTTGTGTAAAAACTGTTAATCTTCCAAAATTTGAATTAAAACCTTTTCACGGAGAAGCTGATCAATGGCTTTCTTTTAAACAGATTTTTCTTACAACTATAGATCAAAATTTGGAGTTGGGGGGCGTCTCAAAATTGCAATATCTACTGGCTAGTGTAAAGGGTCCTGCTCATAAATTAATTTCTGGATTTCCTCTCTCGGAAGCCAATTATAAAAATGCATGGGACACTCTCTGCGCTCGCTACGATAAAACTAGGGATTTAGCGATAGCACAAATAAGTAAGTTATACAATTTAAAAAACATGAAAAATTGCCCCTCTTCCTCTAAAGCTATTTTTGACATAATAGATACTTGTAATGAGTCACTTCGAATTCTAGAGTCTTTGAATTTGACTCAAAATGCTTTGGTGGATAACATGATAATTTATACTATAATTCAAAAACTAAATGATAATCTAAAAGAACGATGGGAGCTCTCTCTTACTCATAATGATATGCCTAGTCTCACGGAATTTTTAAAATTTTTAGAGACTCATGCCAAAAGTATGCTAGCGTTGGAGAATCCAACTAAAACAGATGTAAGAAATGCAAATTATTCCCGAGATTCTTCCGATAGATATAAATTCCCCAAAAGTCAAGAAAATACTAAATGCGGTGTTTGCCTTGAGTCGCATGCTACCCATACCTGCAGAAAATTAACGAATATGCCCATAGATAACCGTTGGAGAACTGTCCAACTAAACAAATTATGTATCAATTGTTTGCGTGGTGGCCACTTTTCAAATAAATGTCCCTCCAAGATGAACTGTAAAAATTGCCATCGAAGACATCATACTTTACTTCATAAATATGATGTCCAGGGCAATACAGGAACAACAATGAACCCCAACTTGGCAACCCACAGCAATCAATTTCAATCACAAAATGCCCATGAGTATTCCCCTGATCAAGGAATACCCCATAATGCTTTATGACGGTTTATAGTCCCGGGGTACATCACATATAGGAATTACGATAATCATACTTATCCAAAAACTTGTCATGAGGTTCAAATACCATTTTTATTGGATAGCGGAAGTACCCTTACCCTTATTCCAGAAAACTTAGTTGCAGCTTTGGATATGACGTCTATTCAGAGCTGTCATCCTCTTAATGTTAATCAAACCCAAGGACAAGTTCAGATTTCTGAAAAACTTCACGTACCCCTCAAAATAGGAAATATCAGGCAAAATAGCACCTTATACTTAGTTAGGTCATTCTTGCCATATGCGATACTGGGAACTCCAGAATTACAAAAATTCCATATATCGATGGACTTTTACTCCAATATTCTGACTCAGGATGGAGTCATTCTTAAGCATGATCAAAATATTTTCAATCAAATTTCTCAGGAAAACCCATTTAACCATACTTTAACTTTAACGGATGATATGAATTGCAAGAAGCTGCTTCGTTCTCCTTCCAAATCAAATCAAGAAATTTTGTCGCAACAAGGACAATGTTATCTTGATACTCAAATTCTCTCGGATTATGATGACAAAAGTTTTAGTCATTGTACTACTGAAGAGAACTCACAGTTGGAAGGGCTTCTAAGCGACTTCAAGGATATTTTTGCGCGCAATAGATATGACGTAGGTAGAGTCAGATGGGAACCTCAGCGGGTAACTCTCACCTCGGAACTTCCTATCTCGCTTCGACCTTACCGTGCATCTCCTAGGGACAATGAAGAAATTCAAAAACAAATACAAGAATTACTGGAAGCTAAACTTATTAAAGAGTCCTGCAGTCCTTATTCCTCTCCCGTCACTCTGGCATATAAAAAAGGAGAAGGTAAAACGCGTCTCTGTATTGATTACAGAAAAATCAATGCCATTTGTAAGACTGACTCGGAACCATTGCCCCGTATAGATTGGCTTTTGGACAGACTTGTCAATGCCAAATACTTTTCCACGCTAGATTTAGCCTCTGGCTACTGGCATATACCACTTCATCCTTCAGACACAGAGAAGTTGGCCTTTGCGACCAATCAAGGTCTTTATGAGTGGTTGGTTCTTCCTTTTGGCTATAAAAATGCCCCAGCTCAATTTGCAAGAGCTCTTCGAAGAATCCTAGATAAACATAAAGTTAATTTTGCTACCAATTATTTTGATGATTTTATAGTTTATTCCGATTCCTATGCCGAGCATATGGATCACCTTAAAACTATATTTAACATTTGCCGTCAAGAAAATCTAAAATTAAAATTTTCCAAATGTAACTTTGCTAAATCTCAAATTGACTTCCTCGGTTATGAAATTAGTAACGGACAAATAAAACCAGACAATGCTAACACCGAAACTATTAAAAAATTAATCCCTCCAAAAAACGTTAAAGAATTGCAAAGGTTCCTTGGTTCTGTAAACGTATACCACAAATTCATAGACAAGTATGCTAAAATTAGAGCCCCTCTAAATAAATTGCTAAAGAAAGATGCTCCTTGGGAATGGTCAGATGCCTGTCAACAATCATTTGAATTGCTTAAAAACGCATTAATTTCTAGGCCTATTTTAAAATTATTCAATCCTAACCTTCCATGCCATGTCTATACTGATGCCTCAAAGGAAGCCGTAGGTGCTGTCTTAAAACAAATGGATGAAAAAGGGAACTTGCATCCCATTGCGTTCCACTCGAGACAATTAAGGCCCTACGAGCAAAATTACGCTATCACAGAACTGGAATGTCTAGCAATAATCGATGCCCTTGACAAATTCCATTATTACCTTCACGGAAAACCTTTTACAATACATACTGACCATGCCTCCTTAGTATGGCTTAAGAAGGTGAAGCATTTAACAGGTAGGTTATTCAGATGGTCATTAAAATTAAGTATGTATGATTATACTGTAAAATATAACAAAGGATCCACCAATTTTGAAGCAGACATGCTTTCAAGAAATCCCACTTTTTCTGTAAATCCCCATATTCATTTATTAACATCAGATGAAATTAAAGAACATCAACAATTAGATAATATAACAGGGCCTAAATTTCAAAAAGTTAATGACATTGTAATAATTCGCAAAAAGGGTTTTCAAAAAATTGTAGTACCATTCTCCTTGAGAGAGAAATTATTAATAAATACCCATTCACAATTTGGCCATCCCGGGATCCAAAAAATGCTAAATTTAATTTCCCCACAATACTACTGGAGCAGCATGACGCACGATATCACACAATTTGTCAAGCATTGTGAGGTCTGCCAACTCAACAAAAAATCACACCAACCAAAATTTGGTCTTCTGGAGGCATTACCACCTGCAGAACTACCTTTCGATATAATATCATTAGATTCAGTAGGAGGTTTTAACTATTATAATTCATCTAAAAGGTATATGCACATAGCTATTGATCACGCTACTCGTTATGTTTGGGGTTTTGCATCTAAAAATGTTACAACTGAAGTCTACATTAATATTCTTAAACAGATTTTTAATATTCAACTTCCCAAGAAAATTTTAACGGATAGAAATCCTGCGTTTACAGCGTCTAAACTTCGTAAATGGGTACATAAACAGAATGTAAAAAAATTACTTACTTCTTCTCATAGACCACAGTGTAATGGGAAAAATGAGCGTGTGAATCAATCAATTTGCACCCGACTAAGACTTAAAGTAAATTCTACCCCTTCAAACGTCCCATGGCCCAAAATTCTGCAGGAAGTAATTAATGAGTACAATAACACACCTCATTCAGTAACCAAGTACCCTCCTGCATATTTAATGTACGGCCAATTACCTTATCCATCAGTAATAGGCAATGAAAATTATTATCCCCCTGTAGAGGAAGCCAGAAAAGAGGCTTTCCAAAGAACAAGTGAACATCACTTGAAAAATAAAGTCAGGTATGATTTAAAGTTTGTGGAAGCGCCTTTTAAACCTGGTGACCTTGTCATAGTGGAAGAATTTCACTATCCGAATACTCGGAAGTTAAGTCCGCCTTTTTCTGGTCCATATCAAATTATGGAAAAATTATCCAGTGTAAGTTTCAAAATAAATAAGCCTAATTGGCTTACAAAAAAGGATTATGAAGTAATACACGCTTCCAAACTAAGATACTTTTTTCCTAGTAATCAATTTAAACTACTTACACCAACAAACTGAAATAGTTGGTATCATATGAACTGATATTATATTATATTTGATCTCGGTTTGCATTATTATGAATATTTGGAATTTTAATTACCTTTTTGATTTATTATGAATATTTGAATTTTAAATTATTTTTGCATTATTGTAAACATTGTGTTATGTGTAAAAGTACTATTTCTTGAACTATGTCAGGACAGTTCCATACAAATTTGAAATTGTAAATAACATTGGATTTTCAGAATCCATCTGCAACATATTTCTTATTTGTATTATCTTATTCTATGTATAATATTTACTGAGTGTTTTGCATTTATTAATACAATTGTTTTTATCATGTTCAATGACGTATAGTGGTACATTTTATAACAGTGTTGTTTTCAGATATGATATTTGTACATTTTTATTATTGTTATACTATTATTTGTTAAGTATACGAAAGAAATAACTCATCTCCCATTAGTTCACTTAATGTAAAAATTGTTTACCCTTTTCAGGTGAGTATCATGGATGGAAGCCGGCCCATCCCCGGAGACTTATCTGGAAGGGGGGGAAATTGTAAGAAAATACAAAAAATCAGACCTATTTATTACTTTTTTAATAAATCACCCCTCAATGTGGATACGGGCCCCATGACTAATAATCACGGGTTTTACAGGGCAACAAGAAACCTAAGTTTATCGTATTAATTTAAGTAAAACACATGGCCTTTTTAACTGGCAACCTCTAGGGAGATGAGGAATTTCACAGATACATCTACGCACTTGGTCTCCAGAACTCATGATGTAAAGACCTGCGAAAATGTTTTGCTATGTTTTAAAATATTTAAATAAATCATAAGTAAAACTCATCCCCTTGAAGTCTGTCGTTTCCTGAAAATGCGACATATATACATATTGGTATTTTTTTTTTTTTTTTTGTGACAGAAACATACATCCTCAAAATAGCACGTGGTTTTGATCTTACAAGGAAGGTCTCCATTGGGGGCATACTCAGAATTTTTTGAAAAAAATACGAATTAAACTACTCATGTAGGTAATAAAGGATCAGTGAAAATTAGCGGCGGAATTACATTATTAGATATGTAAAAAAATAAAATAGTTTGGAATTATTGGCGTGAAAAGCTGAAAGCGACGCGGGATTTGGCAAGCAGTGAATTTCCTCGCCAAAAGCAGGCGATTTTAACGAATCTGAAAATTGATTTTAATTGACTTCACTGTTAAAAATCTGCAGCATTTACTGCAACGTCACTTCACTACTTTTATAGAATATCTCTCTTCTGACCAATGAGAATGCTCCATAGCACGGCGAATTGACCGTGTCATACACTGTTAAAAATCTGCTGCATTTTGTTGCAACGCACTCCACCGCTTGTATATAATATCTCTATTTCAACCAATGAGAAAGCTCCATTTCACGGCCAAGTAACCGTTTTCTATATAAGCAAGGGAGTGCGTTGCAACAAAATGCAGCAGATTTTAACAGTGTATTTTTCAATTTGGAACAATTTTAATCAATTTAAATTGTGTTTTAAATGATAAAATATATTAATTTCATTTTGTTATAAGTACATATAAACGTATATGACAAAATTACACTTAAAGTAAAGTAAAAATGCAAAACTAAAATTACTTAAACTAAACTTATTTAAATAAACTGAACATAGAAAGTTTTTTCTTTAAAAAGTATTCGAAGCGTAAAAGCGTATTTTTCAAAATTTCGTTTTTTCGCCAACCGGAGATAAACCGCCAAATAAACGAAATTTTTATTATTTTTTTTACGGACGTTATAAGGAGGTTCCGCCGAAATTTTTTTATAAACATATATAACTATATGAGAAGAACATTCTGTAATTTTTTCAGATTTTTCTGAGTATGCCCGTATGGAGACCTTCCTTGTTAGAATACAAAAGGGGTTGCAAGAGATATACTGTGTTGCTATATGCCGTTTTTCCACATCTGTTTTCCAGATCCCCTTTGCCAAAATAGAAGTGCAATTTCATCTTATATTATTTAGTTGTTAAAATTAAACCTTTTAAAGCTCCAAAATAAACGCAAAATATGTATTCAATAGAAATTATTTGTACTTCTACATTGTTAATTTTTGTGACACTTGTTACAAATTTCAATGATAGAGAGGGGAGGGGGAGGCACCAAATGCAAACTTCGCCCCGGGCGTTGTTTTCTCTTCGCTCGTTACTGGAGACAAATATTTCTTGGCGAACTTTTATTTTGCTTAAGTATGCATGTTATAAGTTGTCTAAGTAAATACCTCAAATTGGTCATGATTAAAAGTTTTAACTTGCCTCATAACAAGTAAAACGCTAATATAGAATTTATTTTGAAAACAATAGATTATTAAGTTGTTAAAGTTTTAATCATTTGTTTTCTAATGATACAGTTTTATTTTTTAATTTTATTCTTTTATGACTTGAGGAGGGGAGGTACAGTAAGCAGAGAGGGGAAGGACGACCGTACTCTCTTCCTAAGTGTTTCAAAATAAATGAATTTTGATCAATTCTGACCACCTTTAACCGCTTGGCACCCTTTAATGGAAATCTTGGTTATTATCCTTTTTTTTAGCGGAGCCGCTAAAAAGAGGGATCCTGGGGCAGCTGCCCCACATGTCCTTGGTTTAGTCTGGCTCTATCATAAAAAGGCATCGAAAACGACTTTTGCCCATAGATCACGATGCAAAAGAATTATTTTTGTGTCCCTTTAACCTTCCTACCCTGAATGGGTCTAATCGACCCATAACAATAATTTGTTTTATACGATTCGAACCAGAACTTTATTCATAAAGAAAGTTAAATAATAGATTCAGAGAAATAAGTCAATTAAATATATTAAAATGTTTTAAATAATAATTGTGGTGTGAAATGTTTTTATCAAGATTGAGCAAAATTTGAACAGGGTAGGAAGGTTAAACGGGCCAATAAGTTTATTTGTACGATTTTTTTAAATTCCACTCCTTTGGTCAGGGCCATGGAAATTTCGTTATGAACAGTCTTTTTTTCAGGTTTGACTGAATTTTAGAATGAAATTCTTATGCCTATATTCCTAAAAACTTTTAAAAAAAGGAAAGAAAAAAAAGAAAGAAAGAAAGAAATGGAGATACAGGAAAAACTATTGCACTTTCATGTTGCATTATTCCATTTATCTATTTGACTTATAATTGCGGCAACAAGAATCCGGAAAAATAAACAAGATAAGCAGAAGATAAGATACACAGCGGCAGACGATAAAAACAAAATTTGATTACATTCTTTCCACATTTCTGAGTTTTTACAATTTGGAATGAAAACTCTTAAAAATAACAAATAATAATAATAATAATTAACTTAAAAATTTGAAGAAAAAGGAACAAAACATTCGATAAGGTTTTCATACACCTTTAAAATGTAATTTTCAATCAAAATATCGATTTTTAGGTGCGTTCGTTATTATGTAAATACGTAGCACCTATTGTTGTCGCTCAGTCCGTCCGTCTGTCTGTCTGTCCGTCTGTCCGTCTGTCTGTCCGTCTGTCTGTCCGTCCGCATATAACAACGCAAAAACTACCCAACCGAATCGTTTGAAATTTAAAATACATAATTATAACATAATTTTGTCGAGTCATTTCAAATTTTATGAAGATCGGATGGATAGATCAATTTCAGGGACAATCAAAAGGATTTCGTTACATTACGGTCAATGGGGGAAAAAGTTTCAAATGCATTTTAATCGTTTGAAAATTAAAACATATAATTATTGCGTAATTTTGTCGAGTCATTTCAAATGTTATGAAAATCGGGTGTATAGATCAATTACAGGGACAATCAAAAGGATTCCGTTACATTACGGTCAATGGGGAAAAAATTTTCAAATGCATTTTAATCGTTTGAAATTTAAAACATATAATTTTTACGTAATTTTATCGAGTCATTTCAAATGTTATGAAAGTCCGATGCACTGATCATTTACAGGGATAATCAAAGGTATTCCATTACATTACGGTCAATGGGGAAAAAGATTCAAATGCATTTTTATGATGTTACACTCATTCGAACATGATAGAATTGCCATGAATCTATGAAATATATATACTAAAATATGCATTCTGTACAATCTGTGATGCAAAGAATTTTTATTATTAAATTACAGTGCCACACAAAAGTATTCCACTACATAATGCTATACGGGGAAACATTGTTTGGGGCGTGTTTTAATTATGTTCAACTATTTCACATTTTATGAATAAGATATACGTTTCTGAGGTGTAATAAAAATTACTTTCTGCATATTTACAGAAACACAAAGATTTCGACTACTATACTGTATCCGAAGTACGCTCTACTATATCAGCAAGATCTGAATATCTTTAAAACTTCGTTATCGTACGAACGCACCTCATTTGCTACGTTCACGTGCAATTTCCAACTTGTTCATTTATGCAATAATGTTAATATCGACTCTTTTATCTGTCGAAATTTGCTTAAATTGAGTCTGCATCTTAATTATAACCAAAGTTACAGCTATTGCAGCCTTTGAATTGTGTTTAAAAATTATTTTTAGCTTTTTCTCAAAATGAAATTTTCCAGATTTTTACTATAGGCAAAACACCCTAGAACAAAAAAAAAAAATATGCATGAAATGTCACGAAAATGTCTGTACTTCTTTTAAAAATATCTTTTTGAGGGAATAGACTACACTCATGATAAATATATTAAATAGTTTTCTGTTCCGACAAACTTGAGGCAAAATTTTCCGATTTTTAGGTGCGTTCGTAATTATGTAAATACGTAGACCTATTGTTGTCGTTCAGTCTGTCCGCATATAACAACGCAAAAACTACCCAACCGAATGGTTTGAAATTTAAAATACATAATTATAACATAATTTTGTTGAGTCATTTCAAATTTTATGAAAATCGCATGAATAGATCAATTACAGGGACAATCAAAAGGATTCCGTTACATTACGATCTATGGGGGGGGGAAGTTTCAAATGCATTTTAATCGTTTGAAATTTAAAATGCATAATTATTACATAATTTTGTCGAGTTATTTCAAATTTTATCAAAATCGGATGCATAGTTCAATTACAGGGACAATCAAAATTATTCCGTTACATTACGGTTAATGGGGAAAATGTTTCAAATGCATTTTAATTGTGTTACACTCATTCGAACGTAATAAAATTATTTACGTAATAAAATAACGCATCTATAAAGTGCATATTATAATATACATTTTGAATAATCTGTGGTGCAAAGAATATTTGTTATTGATTTAAAAGGCCACACAAAAGTATTCCATTGCATAATGGTGTAGGGAGAACATTGTTTGGTGCGCATTTTAATTGTAATTATTTACAATTTTATGAGATTGATATTTTTAAAACTTCGTTATCGTACGAACGCACCTCATTTGCTACGCTTCACGTGGAATTTGCAACTTGTTTCATTACATTAGTTAACAAATCATCTGAGAGAGATATGCGTTTATACTGTGTGTAGTCTAAATCCTAGGAAACATTACTCTGTTAATTATGCAATTTACAAAATGTTAATAGATTATTTTATTTTTGAGTTATATCACGTTTTTCGGGAATGTCCATTTTTGACATAATATTAACTATTTTTTTCTTTAAAAAAATATTTCTGGGTAATTGCTAAAATTTTTATTATTATTATTATTATTATTATTATTATTATTTTGAAAGTTTTTCAAAGTCATTATAAAAAATGAATAAGAAGAGAAAATGTCAAAAATTTCAAAAAATTACTTACGAAGGTGTTTAGATATCGTAACCATTATGAAACACTTTCCAACACCTCCAAGGTATTTTAACGAAACTTCGCCGTTTAAAAGACTGAAAAAAGATGTTCAAGTAAATGATTCAAAAAACGCACAAAACCTGCAGATTTCAGCAGCTACACTACGGTCCATATAATGGAATTGAGAAATCCTGAGAAAGTGCTCGAATTTTTTTGTGCATTCCTGTACATGATTTATGTATCGGTACATACACTATATAGTGCACTAAAATATATAGCTTAGTTATAAAACACGTAACACGGACTAAAAATCGCATTCATCAGTTTTCACCAATATATTCCGGAAATATATTCAAATAATTTTGCAAATCTGTACATTATTTACATATTTTTTAAACACGTTTCTTATTAAATTAGATTTTAATCCAAAAGAAAAAAAAAAAACACATAATGCAACTAAAAAAGTAATATTAAGAAATTATCACCCATACATGACAATGCATGTTGTTCTTTACATAACCTTGTACATGAATTTATTTTTATAATACAAACATCACTTAGAATATTAAATATCGTTCAAATAAAAAAATACGGAGCTCGATTTTAAAATACCAGGATCGTAGGTAGCTAGAAGTGAATTTTAGTGTTTGTGTGTGTGTGTGGGGGGGGGGGGGACTCATATTTTCTTACGCTTTCTCCCTGACGCAGGAAGTTAAATGAGTGCCTATTCACCTTGTAGGTAGTACTATGTTTCTTATTAAATTGTTGTAATAACTTCCTTTTATGCTAAGTAAAGAATAGGATGATGAAAAATTCGAGTACATAATTAGTGCAATATTAAACATAATGTTAGCTCCCTACGTTAAAATAGGACGAGCGAGTGTTGAAACACTTATTTAGTCAAAATTTAGTATTTCTGCAAAACTATGAAAAGGGCTCAAACTAAATTAGATTTTGAACATAATTTACTTCGGATTTTCGGAACAGAAATTCATTGAGTGACCTTGGAATATTTTCCAGGAGAGGTTCAAAATGTTTTATGAAGGGGAGGGGGGGAGACTAAGCCACCCCTAGCATCCCCTATGTTACGGCATTATAAAATAAATTTAAGCAATTAACAGTAATGCGCAATAACTCTTACGAATTATTTTGAGTAGCCCAGTATATTGTCTATAAAATTTAAACGCACCTCATAGAATGCAAAAATTCAGTTAACCCTTTCCGGCAATGCCAAAATCTGTTAGTAAAATGAGAAATTATCGACTGACACCGGAATTTGCAAACGATTTTTTTAGATATATTGAATTCCGTAATTTAAGCTTTTTATTGTAAAAGCAAAACTTTACTATAATATTGTTGGTGCCGTTTGCATGTTTTGGAATTAAAATTAGGTATCCCAGACCGGGCATAGTGTGCCGGAAAGGGTTAAACCTAAAAACATACACTGCAACTGAAATCGCACTTCCAGCTTTAAAGCCCGTAGACAATACTCTAACAAAAATATTTTGTGTGTTCCTGTTATTGAACGAAAATTGTTATACTCGTCATAATCGACATTCAGCTTCTTGTAGTGCACTTGAATAATGTATATAAATTTCATTATGTTTGAAATGGTCTAACATTAAAATACTCTGCACACATATATATTTTTTTACCATACACCATTATCTAAATGAAATCTTGTGTGGGAACATGTAAATGAATGAGACATATTTTGTTCCCCATATTCTATAGAAAACATCTTTTAGTGCACCTCATAAATGTGTATCTATTTCATTATTTTTGTGATATCATTGAAATATTCCCAAAAAGAGACTAAACCATATGAATAATAACCATTTGAATAAACCATAATGTAACAGGACTCTTTTGAGCACCTCAGTAAATTATCTATATATGAAACGTACTACATTTTCAACAATCATCGTGCTAAAGTACACCTTAGAAATGCATATCATTATGCTTGAAATAGTATAACAACATTAAAATGACCACAAAGGAATGTTCTACATAATGTAACTTTTTTTTAGAAGTTTCTGTAAACGAATTATAAATGATACACATCCATTAACAATAATTAACATTGCATAGTAAACTTTAGAAATGCCTACCAATTGCATTATGTTTGAAATAGTGTAACATCATTAAAATACACGGCAAAGAAATGTTATAAAAATTGTATTAAGTGTGCAGGGAAATCCCCCCCCCCCCCCAGAGAAATGAGATGCCTCGGAAGATTTGAGACTTTGTGATTTCAGTGGCCAAATAGTTCAATTTCACCTCCCAGAACTCTATAGCCTCCCCCCCCCCCCTCTCCCTGTAATGACAGAAATTCCTTACAGAGAATAGTGTCTGCATTGAACACTGTTGGAAACGCAATTAGAACGAACAAATGCTCTGTTGTCTTCGGCTTTTTATAAAAAATTATAAAAGACTAAATAAATATGTTAATAAGGCGATACATTTGAATTACATTTATATGTTTCATCATTATCTGTATTTGATCGGCTGTAACTGTTTAAAATCAATACAATGACATGACTCGCCCACGCATCCTAAACGTAGAAAAAATTATTTCTCCACACACATCCGCTTTTGATTTCGTCACGAATTTTAATTCATTAATTTCGCCTTGCGGTGGCAACGTTCCAATCGCCCGGAACAAGAATTCGTTTCTTCGCGGTGAGATCTGTTACCGCTCAGGTAAGATCTGTAGAAATCTTGAAATAATAACGCTAGTGGAAGACATGCACACAATTCTTTTTTTTTTTTTTTTTTTTTTTTTTTTTTTGTGCAAATTACGTCACAGGGAGGGATGGTATTCCAAGGTCGTCAAGGGAAGTTTTCCGGCTTGCAGACTATAATGTAGCCTACGCACCGCGGAGAATGAACGTGGGTGGAAGAAATGCTATTTTCATGTTTTTTCTTGAAATTGTTTTCTGTTCTTTTTCATAAACAGGGGCACTAGGAATTGTAATGATCATCGTTTTATCTCTGTACGTATGCGCAGAGAGAAGCGGGGAGGAATAGAAATTACCAAGACTTAAATCCTATGAAAAAGACCGCCAGGGCCAGGGCCTGACTTATGCAGCCCCCCCCCCCCCCCCCATGAGAATAATTAGGATTTTCACTGAACAGTGCCAGATGCTTAAAATTAACCAAAATGGATCAGAATTCATATACTTTCAAACATTTAGAACCTTCCTTTCTTTGCTTCCAGTACCCCATTTATCTATGCAAAAAAAACGAACTAGATAAGGAAATTAATAATTTAAATTTTATTATAATAATTTAGAATTTAGTATTCTATTTTTTCAAAAAAAAAAAAAAAAAAAAAAAAAAAAAATCTTTATTAATATTTTCCTCGTAGCGTGGCCAGTTGAAACCATTGATTTTGGCCCATTTGTGATTTTTTTCTTTTTGCCATCTTATAAACGTACGTAGATAAGGAAAGAAATACATCTGTCAAACAATCTACCAATTTCTTCTACAATTAAAATTTTTAACTGTCTTTTTGTGACACCCTCTATACAGATATAAACTGCAAAGAGTACAAAATGCAGACATACATACAATACATATGATGTTTAGTACTAGCTACTTTCACATTATTAACAAAAATATCTTTTAGCGATAGACAGAAGGGGGCCCCCAGAATGATGCTTGCCCTGGGGCCCCCCGTAGCCTTAGTCAGACCCTGAAGACCGTCAAAAATCCTGTTTTTTTCCCCGCCAGATAAAGTAGTGAAAACATAGTCTAAGATATATTTTTAAGGTAAAATTTTCAATTTAAAATAACCAACAAGTAGGAAAGTTGCAATTTTTTTCACACAATTTATATAAACTTCTTTTTTGCACAGCACTGACAAAAAGCTTTTTTAGAACTAAGCTTCTTTTTTTTTTCTAATAAATTATCAACAATGGAGTAACTATCGAGTGGCTAAAAAGCCAGAATTAAAGAGTTCCACATGGGCCCGGCCCAGCTCGAGCCACTTTTCATTCGCGAGGCTCAGGCCGGACCTGTTCTAGATCGAAACCATCCTTTTTCGCACCCGGGGCAAACATGGGTTCTGGTTCACCTTCAACCCCCTTCTTTGCAAATTAAATTTACAAAGAGAATTTTACTAATACCCGATTTGTTTTAAAATTTAAAATATGCAATCATAAAATTTATAATACTGAACAACGTCGTCAGCTATGTCAAACATTGATTCATTAAAACTTTTAAAACGGAATCGAAAAGAATCGAAAAACATTCCGCTTCATACAGGATCCTTATACTGTATCATTCTTAAAATTCTTCTGTGCTTTGGCGACTATTTTAACAATTGCCTGCGAAATATAAACGTGAGAAAAATCGACAATCGAAACCTTCATTTTTTGTTCTGTCGCTCGGTGCACATGTCCCCTCGCCTCCCCTCTTAGTTTCGTTCCTGCTTGTCTTCCCTTTTTTCTGGCTCGGGTCGGGTCCGGACCTTACATTTTTACTGCACGCTCGGGCCGAATTTTTACTTTTTATACAGAGCCGAACCAATCACTTATATTGCACGAACCGGGGCATTAATTTTTTTGTGTGGATCAGACCACCTGGAAATAACGGGAAAATCATTTCAAATGAATTTTAAAGATGTTACATGCCGTCAAACATATTAAAATTTATATGTATTTACAAAGTGCACTAAAATATGCATTCTGTAAAGCATGTGGCGAAAATAATGGTTGTTATTCATTTATAGAACCTCACAAAAGAATTATATTACATAATGGTAAAAGAGGTAATTGTTTGCGACAAATTTTAATGATATTAAATTATTTCATGTATAATAAAACTGAAATGCGTCCCTGAGGCTTAATATGAGTTATTTCACGCATAATGCGAAGTGAATAAATAGCATATACAGGGACACACAAAAGATTTGAAGCAATATATTCTATCCGAAGTTCTGTTTATTATTGTGATCATGGTTAATGGATGGATGAAATGAAATTTTAGTTATGAAATGCGCTTTTAAGTTTCACTAAATTTATGCATATTATATGGTGTATATAAGTGGTATACTTTATATACAGGACTGCACAAGAGCTCGTAAATGTTACTGAATATGAGCGTAAATTACTTAAAGGTGGTTTTAAAAGTTAAGTTATGCATTTTTACGCTGAACTGCCTTCAGTTTACTAAGAAATGTTTGTAGAATATAGACAAACACAGAGCCACGCAAAAAATTGGATGCTTGGTCGCCTATGGATGATAATTTCTGGAAGTGTGATTTCAGTAGTTTTATGAGTGTTTTAGTTTGAACTAAATTACAGATAAATATTGACATGTAATAAAGGTACTAGGTAAACTACAGAGCTGAACAAAAGGTTTCAAGTATGCTTCCATCTGTTAATATAAATTTATGAAAGAGAAATTCCAACTCGTTAGGCGTTTTCTTGCTAAACTAAATGGTCTCATTATATGTATATATCAACTGGCAGATCAAATACAGGGCTGTTCAAAAGTATTGGAATACATATTTGGCTATGCACACTAACACCTTATTTCCCCAAATAACGAAGTTTTGTTACAGATTTCAGGAAGTGTTGGAAAGTGTTTCATAATCTATGCTTAACGCATAATTTTCCTTACTTGTTTAAATTATTTATTCGCTCAAATGAAATTTGGTTTTATTAACGGTCTCAAAATAGTTTTGTTCGAAAAATAATGACTTCAGTTAGACTTACAGGAATACTGAAAATTCTTTCAGCAGATGTATAGTTAAATTACTAAAAAAAAACCCAAATTTCTTTCATATTTTGCCATTAAAAGATATAATATTACCCATTAAGGAAAAAATAAGAGTGTTATTTCACTGAAAACTTTTTGAGCCCATCCAATACTTTTTGAAAAGTTGGCACTAATGCAAGGAACAAATATATTTCATCTTTAAAAAACTGCTCGATGAGAAACATTTGACATGGTAGCATTGATACAATTGATTTTTGTTGTCTGATTAAGATAGTGGAAATATTTTCGGACGCAAAATTATCTCTATAAATAACATGAATCAGGAGAGGCAATTCTCCGTTTTCATCTTCAATCATTTTTAAGCTGCTGTTTTTCTCCAATTTTCTTTATATGATAACAGAAATATCCTGCACCATCATACTGTGTTATCTTTGCAATTGATATAGTGTTGTTAATCTAAATATACATTTCATAATCTAAGTTTTGGAGTCGTGGCTGATAGGAGTATCTATCTATCTATATTATAAAGGACAAAACGTGTACGTGTGTTACGCTGATGTCATTTTAACGTTGGCAACACTTGACAATTAAATTACGCTTTTAACTGCATTTTTTTTTAAACTTTAAATGTAACAAATTTTTAATCTTTACATCGTCGAGTAAGGGGAGGGGATGTTCAGATCTCAAATATATTCAGATCTCCGTGTAATTAAATAGTATGCAATACGTCAGATACAGTACAATAGAGGAAATCTTTTGTGTGTCCCTGTAAATACTATCTGCTTTCTATTATACGGAAAATAACTTGTAGTAAACCTCAGCAACGTATATCTATTTCATAAAATGTGAAATAGTTTAATAATATTAAAACACGCTCCAAAGAATGTTTCCCCCTATACCATTGTGTAATGGAATGCTTTTGTGTGGCACTGTAAATGAATGACAAATATTCTTTGTACCACAGATTGTGCAGAATGTATTTTTAGTACATATTTCATATCGATTCTATTATGTTCGAAAGAGTACAACACTTCGAACTATTTTTTCCCATTGGCCTCTAACGGAATATTTTTGGTTATCCCTGTAATCAAACTATACATTCGATTCTCATAAAATTGGAAATGACTCGATTAAATGAAGTAACAGTTATATATTTTAATTTTCAAGCGATTCTATGTAGTAGTTTTTTACCTCTTATATGCGGACGAATGGACGGGTGGACAGACAGACGGATTGAACTACAACTATAGCTGCTACGAATTTATATAATTACGAACGCACTTAGGTGACGAAAATGTATGTTTTTCTTGACGTCTTGTTTTTTTTGTAGATTCGATAATCAGCGATTCCAACGTTATTAAAAAAAAAAAAAAAAAAAAAAAAGTATTTATAAGGAAGAACTTATAAGAAAATAATTCAATCGAATTGTTTATAAATTTAATTAAGCTATAATAATTTGAAAAATTGCTTAGTTAAAACATATTTTAATTTCGATTTATCATCTTTAGTCATTCGCCGCTTCCCTCTCTCTTCCCACGCACTTACATTCTAAGGGGAAAAAATATATACTGTGTAACCTCTGAATAAAGATTAACTTTAAGGCTGGTGAAGAATGATTGCTCTTCAGAAGTGGCTGTTATTCAGAAGTTTCATTAAAAAAAAAAAAAAAAAAAAAGAAAAATCAAAATTACATAAATTATAATTAACACAGAGTCATTTTAATTAATCCTCATTGTTTTAATACAATAGAACAAAAATAAGTAATTTACAATTTTATTATTATTATTATTTCGCTGCAAATATCTTTTTTTAAAGGAAAAACATATGAGTTGATTTGGTATACAACTCATCATCATTATGATTTAATGAGAAATTTTGGATTTCACGAGGGTTCATCAAATTTACGGTTTATGTATTGTTACTCCATTTGTTGTGTGCTGTCAGGGGCGTGCCAGCAGTATTCGGCGCCTGTGTGCAGAACTGCATTTGGCGCCCTACTCCCCCCCCCCCCCCCCAAAAAAAAAAGCTATGAATATTTAAAAATGTATAGTTGCCATTCTTTTGGAGTTTTTTGAACCAAAAAATTTTTTTAATAAAATATGTCTCGTTTCTTTACAATTCGTACTTTATTTCATTAAATAAATTAATTTCTGTTTCCAAACATGCTTAAATTACTTGAAAAATAAAGAAGGATGGCAGCTATGTAAATAAAATTTGTAACACAGTAAAAACTTTGTAAATGAAAGCACTATCAGAATCCTGCGTTACAGTAAAATTTCATTATCCCGGAGAAAATAATTTAATGCAATAACAATAGATTGCATCTAAAAGAAAGAAGTATTGGCTATGGCCAGGGGCGTAGCTACCGTGGAGCAATTGGAGCAAACTGCTCCAGGCGCACGAATCCTAAGGGCGCAAAATTTGAAAAAGCGATTTTTTTTTAAATATCTGCATAATTTTTTCCTTATTAATCAGATACGTAAATGGATTCTTGTTTCAAGCACAATATTCTAAGGCATTTTATCTTGTATTTAACCTCAATTCTTTCTATTTAAAACACGTTTTTATACACAGTTAAAAGCAATACTACCCCTATTCGCGAAGTTTTATGGAAAGACAAAACTACCTGCAATCCTATGGAAAAAACATCAGCTTTAACACTCGTTTTCTCGGAAACTACCTGACCGATTTTTGTGAAATTTGAAATCCAAATTCACTGGATTATGCTCAAGATTTATGGGAGACAGTTTGTTTCTGCTATTTGAACTTTTACATTTTAGAACTTTTATCGTCAATTTTTCCAAAATTTTAATTTTTTTTCACAAAAAAATATTCTAAAACTAATTAAAGTTTTCTAAACTGTCAGCCAAATAATATCTTCTATTTATTCTCTAACACAAAAGAAAAAAATCAAAATAACTCGAATACTTTATGAGATAATGGGAGTTTTACTTGAAAAGTATGATTTTTCAGGAGAGAAAAAACTTTGACATTTCTAACTCGTGTGAAGTTCTTACACAATTTTATCAAGCACGCGTATTAAAGTACATATAAACACTTAGATAAAATTTATCGTCTAAGGCATATTATTGTCTGCTACGGAAAATGTTCGAGGTCCAGATCAATTCCGCCTTAGACAGAGTTTACTATAAGTATGAAATGTCAACATAAAATTTATGTGAATAGGATCATACGTCGTGTAAATACGAATACACCGTCTGAATCGATGTATTTCCCTTTTTCTAATGGTCATTAAAAACGGGAATATCAATGGATTTAGGAAGATTCAAAGAACATTTTAAAACACTAAAACAAAAATAAATTTTTTCAAAATTTTTCCTTCATGTCTCCCCTTAATTTTTATTCATATCATATTGAATCCTCAAGTAATTTCTCTAACACTTTTTCACAATGGCTTGATTTTTTGTTCTTCAATAACTTTTATATAAATGACAGTTGAAAATTTTCAAATCTTAAAGTAATAAAAACTTATTTACAAGGCTCTCATCAATCACTTTATTTGTTACCACTATTTCTAAACAATAATCACCCTGTGGTGTCCTGCAAATAATTTAGAAGTGATGTTTACTGTACGGTAATAATAATAGCCAAAGAAATCAACGCGGAGAAACCTATGTTTAATATGCAAGAGAGATGCAATAGCTATTTAGTTTTTCCACTATTTAACCTCTTCAGTTCTGAGACAAATTTTACGTGGCACTACAAAAACCAGTTTAAAATTTTTATAAAACATCTCCAAACATGCATTAGTTTGCATACTGATGCTTCCAACATGTACGCATCTATTAATAAAGTCTAGATCTAATTTTAACAATTATAGAAGAAATTAATTTAAAGGAGGTTTTTTAGTGTCGCCTCTAGGCGACATCAGGACTGAGGAGGTTAATGAAAGAATACTTTGACAAAGTGAAAATATATATATATATATATTGATATTTTACAAACAAAAAAACCCAAGAAAACAAATTTTATTTATTTATTTAATTTTATAATTGTTTTGTGGAAACTGCATCTGCACCAATACAGATTACAAAACAATAATAAGAGAGAGATATTTCACATTTAAGTATATTCCACATGATCCATGGGCGATAAAATTTAAAGGGATAAAGAGGAAGTTGAAAATTAAATTTTGTGCGCATTGTGTTTAACATTTTGAAAATATGGCAAATCTCAAATGCAGGATTGATAAGCATTTTCCTTGCAAAAGTTAAATACCAAATTTAGCGTACCTTAGGACCTGATTATTGCCTATGCAAATTAACACCACTTTTTTCGAAAGTATTTTTCCGCATTATATCTCACTAGTATCAAAATGCGTGATTAAATAAGGCAAAACATATTTTTCAAAAATATTAACGGGAATTTTTTTAGGCCGTAATCAGGCTCTGCACCACTTTTCCCATTCATCAATATCATCCAATATCACATATTATTAGTCAATGAAATTTTTATTTTATAAAAAGAAAAAAAAACTTGGATTTACTCCGTTCAACTTTACCATTCAACTACTCCATTCAACGAACAATATACAGAAATAGTATCGATATAAAAAGTATAATAATGAATAAAAACTTTTTTACACAAAGGCGAAATGTTTCCGCTTACGATAAAATATTTATGTAATTTAGAAAAAACCTGCACTTTCATTCATAAATCTTAAGCAATTTTCTAATGATATTATTTTCAACCAATTTTGATTCCAACCTTGCTAACTGTGAAATCTCATAAATAGACACAATCTCCGCTATCTATGGCACCGATTAGCAGGCGTGCTGAGCACGCACTGCAAAATTTTGCCAAAAAATTCAATCTAAAATCTTTAAGTTCCCGTTATCACCACCAGAGAGCGAACTATATTCTTAACAAAACTATGTCTGAACGAAACTCCATCAAACAACTTATCTGTCGATATATGAGGCAAAAGGACGGACTTTCGCAAGAATTTAAGATATTTGCTGAAATTACTATTTGAAAGTAGTGGTAAGTAGACTTTTGAAATTTTTATATTAAATAAGTAAAAATTATCCCAAGTGTAAAGGCGTTTTCCTTTACATATTAGTTAATATTGTTCCCCCCCCCCTTAGTTAAAATTACAATATTCCCTTAATTTGTAACTTTATTTAATAAGCTAGATTTTTAATCCCTTTAATTCTTTGCAGTTACTAACGGCCATTTTTCCTTTAAAATATGACTTCGCTTATCTCTAATTCTTTCTTTAAAGCCACAACATATATCCGTTTGTTCATGTAACTGTAAGTATTTCCCCATAGCAACAACCATTTAAAGAGTTATTTCTAGCCTGCATTTATTCATAGTTAAACGCTATTCACTTAAGAAGCAGATGCGCTAAGTTTGTCTTTTATTTTATTTCATTAGAATTCATTTCTTTTCGGAGCCCGTGAGACTCTTGTTAACCCTAGGTAAAGAATTCAATCTTTGTGGTTTTCCGGTGCCATATACACCATTTTATCGTTTGGCATTAATTATTTCAAATTTGACACTTTGAGCATTCTCATTGCACTCTATGTAACGGAAATCAAATGCATGTCTCCTATCATCGACGGGACTTACCGTCGACCGGAGCCTTGTTACATGCCTGATGCTCTTCAATAAAAGGATTTTGTGTCAAGAATAACTCGTCTTCTCTTGGAGTTTTTTTTTTTTTTTTTTTTGTCTTTTCTTGAACCCGTGCTTACATCACCGATGCGGAGTGAATCGCCTCTACACCAAGGCTCCGTCAAAATACCGTATCTAAAACGGTAGAAAACAGTACGATATTAAATATTTAATCACGGCCTACTTCCCTCCAAAATTTGATGTCCCCTACTTATTGAATTTTTATTATGTGTTATAGATCATCTGAAAGTTCAAAAGTGATCGGTTCATCAGTTTTCTTAATTTTAACAAATTCGCGTTTCAACAAAGCATTTCATTTCTTTTTTAAAAATCGAATTTTTTTATAAAACAAAAACTTGCGGGTCGATTTTTATGAAATTTAGATATTATTAATCAGTGTCTAAAGATAATTCTAGATGCATAGCTTTAAAATCTCCAAATGGTGCATTTTTAAAAATTTGACGGCGTTTCAAATAATATTAGTATAAAAATTGTGGCTTTGGGAAACTGGCATTCAAAATGAGAGTTTGAAAGGAATCACTTAATTCATGAAATAATAATTAATGTCTAAAGTTGTAATAGAGCAGTGAAGAAATTTTAATATCTGAAATCAGCGAAAAATTCTACATCAGCATGCATAAAATATAAAATCTATAAATTCAATATTTTAAATTTTTTACGGAACGTCTTTAAACTCCACTATACACCGTCGACAGTTGTTTACCTCTGAAAACCTGCTCTTGCGAAAAAAGATTTCTCAAAAAACTTTGTTTCTATGAAAGGAAATAAAAAGATATATTTTATAAATGGATTTTTCAATTTTATATAAAAGTATACGAATATTTTTTAGAATTTTTGAAAAGGAATTTTTTTCCTCATTTGGTTGTTCAATTTTTAGGCCAAGTAGAATTTAATATACAACTACAGCCTTTTTTAACAAGGCCTAATACATTTATCACTCTACCAGCGCTGTAATTCTATTAAATCTCTCTTCGCGTTTTTGAAGAAATTTTCTGCTGCTCATTAAAAATCTATGCTTTTGTTGAATTATTAATATTTTCCCATTCTCTTAATTTGGGATTTATAATTAATTTTCCATTTAATTATTCGAGATTTAAATTTCTGAAATTCAAGAGCACCAGGAGAAGTCCCCGACTATCCCTATAAAGATTTTGAGCCTCTTGCCGTAGGTTTTTCTGGTCATTACGAACAAACAGACAGACATACATGCATATTATGCGAACAATTTCTTTAATTTGTATATAATATGTTGTCAAATATTTTAGTCTTTCAAATAAAAGTAAGATTACATGTCTAATTAAAAACAGTATATAAATTTTAAACTTCAAACCAAAATTGCGCAGAACATTTTTAAGGGACAAAAGGGCGCACAAACTTTGCTTGCTCCAGGGCTCTGAATATGTAGCTACGCCACTGGCTATGGCTACGAAAATCTACTGCACATAGAGATCTGAAAATTTGGATAAGGATAGATGATGGTAGATGCACCGTGCACCTGACACTCAACTTTTTTATTTTTTGTTAATTACCCGAAATATTAATTAAAAACCCTTAATGATAATCGTAAAATGGCGAACTTTTATTCCTCAATGAGATTATGCTTGTGTGCCTCCCCAAGCAGTCCTTCCTACTGACGAAAAGCGTAACGTTTGATTTCTTCTGCATTTTCAAATTGTGATAGATAGGTAAAAGATAGATAAAAGCTATTTATTTCGCTCAAAAATCTATGGTGTGGGAAAAGAAAAAAAAAACACTTTTGTTCAATACATAATAGTTTCCACCAGACATGATAATTAGTAGAAGTGCTGAACAAAATTATTGCTTTGGCCGCTTAAAGTAAGCTTTACTCTTTAAGTGCGAAAACCAGTGTTAAACCTACGGCACGGAATGGCAACAACTTCACAAACGGCTGATGCTCCATTTTTACCAGTTAAAATTTGTTACATAGCTGACGCCAGTATCTCCAATCAAAAATCTATATACTGAACAGAACAGAGAACACTAACATACAAAAGGCTATACAAATGTAATGAACGTTATCAACTTTTTGGCAATTTCTGGACCTCCGCTACCCCTTACGATATCATACGTTATCATTCCTTAATAATATTCTCTTTTCTTTATTAATAAACACAAGTATTATTTCAAACATACTTTACACCTGTTTTCTTAAACACAGATTATATACATGCATACACATAAGACGGAAGAATAGGAATACCAAACATTGAGATATTCAATATTTTGAAAATAAATAATTTTATAGTGATTTAATTATTTTAATTTTCATAAAAATAGTTAACAAACTAATATATATATATATATATATATTGCAAACTATTTTGATATAACGAACAAGTTTAAATAAAATGAAAAAAAATATATTAAAAAGGAAACAGAAAGAGAAAATTTTGGTTGGATCATTTAAAAATGATAAATATATCAAGACACACCCCATCCCTCACTAGAGATATCTTCCGACATCATATGCTAGATTCTCCCTCCCCTCTTCTCCCTAAAGTAATAACGTTATGTATGCATAGCCAGTGCCGTAGCTAGAAGTGAATAATAGGAAAGGGGGGAGGGGTCATATTTTCTCTCTTTCTCTCTGTGACGCAGAAAGATAAATTAGTACATGTTCACTCTGCAGTTACTATGTTTCTCATTAAATTGTTGTAATAGTTTCATTTTATGCTAAGAAAAGAATAGGATGATGAAAAATTCGAGTGTAAAACGAGTGAAATCTTAAACAACTTGTTGGCTTCATATGTGTAAATAGGATGAGCAAGTGCTGAAACACTTATTTTAGTTACAATTTAGTATTTTTGCAAAAGCTGTGAAATGTCCTCAAAACTTAATTAGATTTTTAAACAGAATTTCATTTGAATTTTGGAATAGAAATCAATTTAGTGACTTTGGAATCTTTTCCTGGGAGGCTCAAAATGTTTGAGGGGGAGCTGAGCCGCCCATAGCACCCCCTTAGCTACGGCCCTGTGCATAGCCCCCAAGTTCTGGTTTTACATTGTTTCTCCATTCAGGATTCTCCAAAGCGTCCCCCGCGGACGCCACGACTGCGCCCTTAGGTTTTCTTGGCACCCATTCGAATGTATCCTCTTATACTAGCTATTTTTAAGATTAAAAATCCATTTTAAGGGATGCATTTTTAAAAGTAAAAAATATTTAAATAATTTTCTTGTAATACTTATCGATGACCTTAAATAAGTTTTAATTATTTAATGCTATTAAGTTGTTATTCAGTGATTAAGGTTTCTATAGCTTCTTCATCTACAAAACTTTTGACGATAGACTGTCCTCTTAAAATCTAATTTTAAATTTATTCTGAATTAAATTATTGTTGCAAATTATTTTAAAATAGTTTCTGAATCATAGGGGACTTATAGCTATCAGCGTGAGATGTACGCGCATCATATAAGACGTTTCTAACATATAAGTCTACCTCTATTCATGGACTGATATTGTAGGAGAAACTTTTACCAGTATTTCCGAATAGTAATTTTCTTCTTATTTATGATAAATTCTGAAGTAAAGTGACAATTGTTTCTTATAAATAATAATAAAAAACAAGTGAAATTTAGCTCCTACGGTAATAAAACTGTATATTATGCTTTTCCACCGCAGTGAGATTATAGTGTTGCATATTTTCAGCTATGTGGCGCCTTTTATTATTTATAACTATATGAGGTGCCCCTCTGCTTATAAAAGTTGGGCAGGTCTTGTCTAAATGATTTATTAGAGGACTCATAAGTAGAATAAAATAAAATTTTAAAGAAAGAAATGAATATTTATAAATAATTTCTATAAGGTAAATCTACAAAAGATAATTCAGATGCCAAGAAAATATAATACATTTTAGTATAAATAAATTAAAGATTTTTTTTTTTTTTTTTTTTTTTAATATTTGCTTTTCAACTGAAATCTTTTGGCGCCTTTACTGCTTCGGCGCCTGTGTGCGCCGCACACTTTGCACACTGGGTCGGAACGCCCCTGTGTGCTGTTTGGAAACAAATGTGGCAGTAACTGCTAAATCTTTGACCAGACATACAAAAAACCTAGCCTTTACCTCAGTTAGGCCTGCCGTTCTAAAATGTATAAATATCACCCCTTATTATTAACATCTTCGTTATGTTTTTGTTGACATATCAAGGAAACTTTGTTTGTTCTGCGTCACATTTTGGTTTGCAAATAAATTTGAAACTGTGCCAGAAGCTTAAAAAAAAATTTTCTTGTGACTTTTGAATGGCCATTGTTCAGAATTTCTTATTTAGAGGTTCGTACTAATATTAAACGTAAATGTTAAACGTAATGTTAAACGATGGAACGTGTTTGGTTATGTGGCCTGTATTTGGAGGTTGTCCTCAATGCCAAATTTACCGCAGGGCATTCGGGGTACGGGCCCAGGGCCCCTGATTTTCAGGGCCTCCAGATGCTGCTGAAAGTTTTTCAATTATTATCTAAAATCTGCTGTACACTGTAAAAAAAAAATTCAAGAGGTTACTAAAAATTTCTTAGAAAATTTGTATTCTACAGAATTTTTTAGTAACCATTACAAACTTTTTTTTTGTAAGTGAAACAAACATTTCTTTTGTAAACTGAACAAAAGAATTTTTTGTATAACTAACTTAAAACTTTTTAGTATGAGCCACCAAGCAAATTTTAGTAATAGCTCCAAAATTATTTTTAGTAACCATTATGTGTGCCCGAAGGGCAGGAGCTTCCTTCGAGCTGCATCCAGCGGCTAAAAAGACAGACTTCTGAAAAGGAAGATTTTCGGTAAAGCCGCAATAGATGGCAGCACCAAACATTGCTACCTACTCTATTTTGACATGTTTCTAAAGGGGAGGGAAAGTTCAGAGATCATTACTCATGGTAACTGCTACGACAGGATTTCCCTAATCCCTTTATTTACATTCGGTGCATATTTGGCGGCGGCCAGCATCGAACCCAGGTACTTTCAGCCTGGAGTTTGGCGCTATGACCACTAGGCTATCACGGTCACACCAAGTGAGCTTTAGTAATAGTTATTAAAAATGTAAAACTATTAACTCTATTCGTTGCTAACTTTTTTCTAGTAATTCTTACAGATTCCTTGTAACTGAGTAAGATTATTAAAAAATTTTTAGTAATTACAAGGATTACTACAATTTTTTTAGTAGATCGACCCTTTTTTTTTACAGTGTAGTTTTAAAAATCAATGAAATTTTACATTTTATTCTACATTCTATTACATTCATATTGTATTTTTATAACGTTAAATATTTTGTTTGAAACATCCATTTATTACTTTATTACAGTGAATATTTTCTTTTATCTTTATCACTTTAAAAAAAAAAATTGTTATTTTAAATTTTTGTTTAATTTTTTCCTGTTATCGTCATATTATTTGTATATTGGCGAGCGCAGCTTGCAAGAGCCTCCTAATATTTTAAATAATTGTAGCGCTTATTATTTATTATTAATTGTTGCATACTTTATCATTCGAGATATATAGACTTGCATATGAAAAGCTAATTAGCACCACACAGTTTATTATAAAACATCTACTCATTTGAATTTCATAATTGTGAATTAATTATTTAAAAGTAAGTTATTGATAATGATACTTAAATTTTTAATGGAAATTTTAAAGTCAATAATGGCTACTTTAGAATTTTTTTTTTCATTTTTTTTAGTCTATCACCCATGTAAGCATCAGTGCTAGGGAATCCCCATAATGATCTGTGCCCAGGATCCATGTAAATCTGTCCCCGGTTGTCTTTGTTCAGAGGTGGCTATTAAAGTTCACTGTATATACAGTCGAATCTCTCTATAACGAAATTCCATACGTCGAATTTCTCTATATAACGAACTTTTAGTAGGAAAGGTTCTCTTTTCGCATGATTACATTAAAAACAGTCTCTATATAGCGAATTATTGATCTCCATATAACGAATTTTTTTATAAATTGGTCTTAATTTACTCAGTTTCAAAAGGTTTCGAAATCATATGGAATCAATTTTCCATCACTGATTTTTGATTTATCGTCAGTGCTGAGGTTTTTTTTTATATTACTTCTCGCCTTGTTCTTTAAATCCAACAAATTTTTCCTGTCTCCCACACACCTTTCCACATCCTTCTCAAAACAGAGTCAATTGGATTGATGCACATGTAAGAAAGAAATCAATGAGAGGCACATAAGAGAGGCTTTCAAATAGAGGAAAATGTTAACTACAATTTTTCATTCATTGCTAAAATTTGAGCTTTTTTTTTTTAGAGCGCAACAATTTTAAAATCAAAACAATAAAAAATCACAGATTTCTACGTCTGAAATTAATGCAAGTCTTCCTTATTTGATTTTCATTAAGCTTTCAAATAAATGTCTGTTCTCTTTTTTGAAACAGCTTAAATAATTAAGAAATAAAATGTTAGGTTAATATTTACTTTTAAACACTTCAAATTCTCAATTCAAAAGATCAAAAATAATATTTGTTCAAATTTCACACATTAAATACGATTTTTAACATCATTCTCTGTACATCGAATTTCTCTATATAACGAATTTTTTACTGGAACGGTGGCTTTCGTTATATAGAGACTCGACTATATATTATTTTATTCAGAAATTTTTGAACTCACACAATATTTCCGTAAAAATGGCACTACTTAAATCGGATGAATAAGATGAAACAGAGATGAAGCGTGCAACATTCAAAAAAGCCGTTTGGATACTTTCAAACAGTATTTGATGACTCATTATGTTGATGACACGCTTTTCGCAGCTCCCGGATAAAAATCGATAAAGAAGTTTAGAATACGAAATCGAAACGAAGCAAAACTAACATCTTATAATTTATTGGTAAAATTTTAATAAATAATGATTTTTTTTAAAGTGCATTCGTAATTATGTTAATACATAGTCATCGTTCAGTCCGTCCGTCTGTCCGCCTAGAGCAAAAACTACCCGGCCGAATCGTTTGGAATTTAAAATATATAATGTTTGCATTATTCTGTCGAGTCATTTTGAATTGTATGAAAATCGGATGCATAGTTCAATGACAGGGTCAATCAAAAGTATTCCGTTACAATACGGTCAATGGAAAAGAAATAGTTTCGAGAGCAATTCAATCATGTTACACTCTTTCGAACATTAATACAATTGATATAGATCTATAAAGAAAATACTAAAATATATATTCTGTACAATGTGTTGTGAAAGAATATTTATCAATAATTTACAGGACCACACAAAAGTGTGCATTATGTTATAGGGGGAAATATTGTTTGACTTTACGTTTGGTTTCTCGAACCGTGATAAAATATGCATATCCATATGAATAAGAATAGGAATGTCAAACGTTGGGGTAATCCATATTTTAGAATTAGATAATTTTATAATATTTAGTCATTTTAATAATAACTTTGTATTTTCAAAAAAGGATAACAGGCTAAAAAAAAAAAAAAAAAAAAAAAAAAAATAGATAGCAATTTATTTTGTACCGAAGACCATGTTACAAATAAAAAAAGAAAATTTTGATTGGATCAAAAATAATATCGATATCAAAAGACAACCCCCTCCCCCTAGAGATATCTTACGATATCATATACCAAATCACCCCTCCCTCCTAAAATGATAACGTTATATTTGCACACAGCTTTTTAAGGTAAGTGAAATCTGTTCCTTCTATTTCTAGCCTTTTTTTTCTTTTTTTACCTTGTTCTGTTGTACAAAAAATTCCTTTCGTTATCCCAATTTCACAAATAATCTCGATTTAATGAACATAGTTGTTAGTCCCGAACGATTCGTTAAATCGAGGCTTGTTTGTGTTTATATAAGGGGTCCATAATAGAATCATAGGGGAAAAAAATACATTGATATTATTAACTATTTTCATAGTAGCCTCCTTTAAAAGTCAAATTGTCCCTAGCGCTGCATTTTTTAATCATAAAGATGAGATGGGTAGATATCTGTACGGGCCGGACCCTGGTCCGAAGCCCAAGACAAGGATAGGGCCGTTTTTTCATTCACTGCACTAGGGCTGGACCAAGTATCTACTCTTTTCGGGCCAGACTTGGGTCCCGTGGCGCCAGCTTATATGGGCCCATGGGACCTGAACCCAACCAATAATTTTGAATCCTATCGTGCCCAATTTTGATCATTCTATTTAATTAATTCCATTATTTTTGTTTTCTCCCTAGAACAAAATTTAATCTGTCAATCACCATGTGTTTTAATTCTGTAACTGGCTCCCATAAATCCCCAATGACTAAAATGTCCATGTTTAACTTTCTGCCATTTCAATTTGTAATCATGTTCATGACATAATATGATGATATTACAATAAATAATAGTAACTTTATAACGAAAAACGCATGAGAATATAATTTAATAAAATTGCAACTTTATTAAAACATGATAGCTTGACTTAAGAGCCCACAATAGTCACAGAAATATTACTCAAAAAGACCCGGATGACCATGTAAAGTCTATGGGAGCGTTCTTTTCTAATATCTCGCTCAAATTTTAATATTTTTGCATGATTTTTTTTGCATAGGCTAGCTTAGGACGATCTACAACCGGGCTAGTTTTTACTTTTTCGATTTTGCTCATAAATTTTTTTAATTATGATAGTTTCAATTTCAGAACCGGTTTAAGCCGGTTTTGAAAGTTAAAATATTTTTTTTAAAAAAATCTGAAACCAAAATCGAAAAAGTAAAAACTAGCCCAGTTGTAGATCGTTCTAAGTTAGCCGATGCAAAAAAAAAAATCATGTAAAAACATTAAAATTTGAGCGAGATATTAGAAAAGAACGCTCCCATAGACTTTACATAATCATCCGGGTCTTTTTGCGTACTTTTTCTGTGACTATTGTGGGCTCTTAAAATTCTCATCTATCATCTTCTGCGCACGATTCAAAGAACAACCTGGTCATACCACTGTACCAAAATATTTGAGCCCACCCAATAGTTTTCAAAAATTGGCGCCACTGCTCGGGTCTTACTTTTTTCCCTAAAGGATCAAACTGGGAGTAACTTTTTTTTTTTTTCGTACCAACCCGGAATTGTTATCAATTTTTCTAGTCTTCACGGACCAAAATTTTCAGTCGCGATTTTTACCCATCCCGTTAAAAAAAAAATCATTGTCTTACCGTGGACTGGTCCTTTAAAGGTCAGTAAAATTTAGCCGAGTCAACATACATTTTTAAATCGTCATTATTCTACAATTAAACATCAAAATTTAATATTTCTAAAAAATAGTAGATTTCTGGACTTATTAAAATATATAGCTAAATTAAAATACAGCAAAACGTGTGAAATAGAACTTGCCTATGACAGAATCCAGTTCTAAACTGAAAAATGTGTTGATCCATGCAATGTGAATTTACTAATACCTGAAAAACGAATATGTTACCTGAGAAAATGTACCTGGAATATGTCACCTGAGAAACGGATATTTACATCTGCTAAGAAAGGAACTTGTCTATAACGCGTATCTTTTTTTTTTTTTTTCTATGCAATTCCGTTTTAGAAGATTATAATGTATAGCACTTTTTAGATTTTCAATTCTCCATTATGTGGAATATGGATTATTTATATTAATGATAACTGAAACATTTTTACTTGCAGCAAATTGAGATTTCTTAAAAAATTAAATATCGCAGCCTACCGTATTTTTATAAAATTAAAGATTATAAACATAAAAAAAAGGCTAAAATAAATATTTTTGGTTAAAACCCCTCGTATGAGACAAATTTTTAACCAAATTGACGTAAAAATTAATGTTTTGCAGAATCAAACTCTGCCGAGATTTTAACTTTTTTTCGGCCCGAAATTTTTTATACCGGGACGGGTCAATAACTTTTTCTTCGGGCCGAACTTTTGACTTTTATACCAGGCCGGACCTACATTTTTTGTATGTTCCGGGACAGGCTCGAGCCGAGTTTTTAACTTTTATACCGGGTCGGGTCGTGCTGAATTTTTATTTTATGGGTCAGTCCGGGCCTGGGAATTTCGGCCCGTGCAGACCTTTAGGGGTGGAAACCACAGCAAGACCATTGTAAATTCTCTTAAGAAATTCTATTCAATGGAGAAATGTAACCGAGTATGTTTAGAAGAAATTAATTCGTATTTTTTCAGTATAGGGAAGTTATAATTAGCTGGTCAACCGTTGTACTTCAGTAAAGGTCAAAGCAGTTCCGCCAATCAGAACAGATAATTTTCTCTTTGGGACTTCCAGGGCTATACAGATATAATGATGATGTTAGTTATAACCAGAGTTCGTAGATATGTAATATATTTATAGATTTATAAATATATTATACATTTTTTTTCGTAGATTTACGTGATAAAGTTTTTCACAACTTTATCCCAAGTGATAAAGTTATCACTTTAGGGGAATAGGGTCTGACATATGATGTCCTAAGATATTTCTAGGGGGAGGAGGGAGTTGTCTTTTCATATCGCTTTCTTTTTATCTAAAGAAAGATTTCTTTTTCTGTTTCCTTTTTCTTTACATTGTTGTAGTCTATTACCATTGTTTAAGTGCGTTCATAACTATAACATAAATACGTAGCACCATAGCCACTGTCCGTCCGTCTGTTCGCATATAACAGTGCAAAAACTTCCCAATCGAATCATTTGAAATGTAAAATACACTGGCAAAAGCCATGCTTTGTTTCGATTCGCGAAATTTATTTAATACAATATGTTTTTAGATTCCATGTGGTGTTTATTTGATTCTATTTATTTGTGAAAATTTCTGCTCAAGATACAGCCGACTCTCGTTAATTCGAAATCGGATAATTCGAATCTTCGCTTAATTCGAACTAAATTTTCAGTGTCAGAATAATGTAAAAAATGTTCATTAATTCGAACTCATTTTCTCTTGACTTCGTTTAATTCGAACTTACGAGAATTCCGATTTTTCATTTTTCTCTTTTTTCTCACGGATTTCAGATCATTTGAATAACTTTCTTTCTTTGATTTTTGTCAAAATTGTTCCGAACAAGTATACATCTAATCCAATGCATTTGATATCCACTTTCTTAGTGCCCCGTCTGTCCGTCAGTAACGCTTTAAATTTTTCTTCCATTGTGCTTGTTTCTAATCTTTCAATTAGTTTATGTATTTATACATTCTAATTTAATATTAAATCATATTCTATTGATAACAGACAAAATAAATTTTCATAAGATAAATATTTGAAAATAACAATATTTGGTACTTCTAGGTTATCCTGTCGACCAAAAAATTATCGCCAAACTATAAGATTAAATGCCAATAATGGATGATCGTGAATGTCAGTCCTTTTTCAATCTTATGAAGCAGCTGATGGGTCTTTAAAATAACATCAATAACAAAAAAAAAAAAAATTAATTTTTATGCAAAGGAAGGGACGTGGTGCTTATTTTTTCTACATTTTACTTAATATATTTAAAAAAGGTTATCGCGAACTTATACCGTCATAATTTCTAAAAAATAATTTATAAAGAATAACTAAAAATTAATCAAAAAACGCAGTGATACATAATTTTTTTAAGTACTTCTTAATCTTTGATGCGTAAAATATGTTTGCAGAGATTTTTAAAGCATCTCTCAAGAAAAAAAAAATAATAGTTTTAAATAAAGCACCCTTTAAAAGGGAATTTTATTTTAAAAAATATGCAAGTAACAGGAAACCTTCAAAAGGGCGCCGCATTGGGCAGCCCTGATTCAAACTTTTCCACACGCAGATAAACATGTTTTGAACTAGAAAATTTATTTAATACAATATGTTTTTAGATTCCATGTGGTGTTTATTTGATTCTATTTACAGTCGGCTCTCGTTAATTCGAATTCGTCGGGACCATAAGAAATGTTCGAATTATCCGAAGTTCGAATTATGGAAAGTATGAAATGAGAACATGCTTTAATATGGTACTATTACAAAAGAATTAATGTTATAGTGTTTTTTAAATTTATAATGTCTGTTATCATCATAATATGACTTAATATTAAATTAAAATTTATAAATACATAAACTAATTAAAAGATTAGAAGCAAGCACAATGGAAGAAAAATCTGAAGCGTCACTGATGGACTGGTAACGTAGAAAGTGGATATCAAATGCATCGGATTATATGTATATTCATTCGGAACAATTTTGACAAAAAATCAAAGAAAGAAAGCTATTCAAATGATCTGAAATCCGTGAGGAATAAAGAAAAAATGAAAAATCGGAATTCTCGTTAGTTCGAATTAAACGAAGTCAAGAGAAAATGAGTTCGAATTAATGAAAAAGTTTAACGTTATTTTGCCATTGAAAATTTTGGGACTTCATGCTGAGTTCGAATTAAGCGAAGATTCGAATTATCCGATTTCGAATAAACGAGAGTCGACTGTATTTGTGAAAATTTCTGCTCAAGATATGTTTATTGGAAGAAAAATCGAGAGTTGCCAGCTGTGGTCTCGGAAGATTACATTCGCCTGGCTAAGGCCCAAGTGTGCAATAGATTAAAAAAAAAAAAAAAAAAAAAAAAACCTGGGCCAAAATTTAGAGAGGGGAAAGAGTTCAGATGAAAAGTGCCTGTGTCCGCTGACGCTTCTTTTCTTTCCTTTTTATTTGTTAAACTGAGAATATAAACATGGAATAAAATAAATGAAGAATTTTTTTTTTTTTTTTTTTTGGGGGGGGGGAGGATTGTGGCTAAGTAGGTGCAAGAGGTGGCTCAGCGACACCTAAAAAATTTTTGCCTCCCCTGGAAAAGATTTCAAGGTTACTCAATGAATTTCTATTACAAAAATCCAAATGAAATTCTATTCAAAAATCTAATTTAGTTTTGAGGGCCTTCCACAGTTTTGCAGAAATACTAAATTGTAGCTAAAAAAAATAACTGTTTAAACACTTGTTCATCCTACTTGCACATATGAAGGTAACATTATGTTATTTTGCAATAATTATACACTCAAAATTTTCATCATCCTATTCTTTTCTTAGCATAAAATGAAGTTATTACAAAAGTTTAATAAAAAACATAGTATCTATAATGTGAATAGGCACTAATTTATCTTTCTGCATCAGAGAGGAAGAGACGCAAAATATGAACCCCCTCCCTACATTTTCGTAGGTACGGACCTGGAGAAGGGGATCAGAACATTCTTATGCTTCTTCAGAATTAGAAAATCCCGCAAAGAAATTGTAAAAAATCCCATTTTAACCTGGTTTTGGCCTTAGCGGGTATAGTAGCACGGCATGGTACTCTTATAGTAAAGACATTGAAAGTTTTTGCTTCTAAGACAGAATTCAGGGGTGCCCAGAGAGGGGTTTGGTGACGCAAGATGCATCATACAATTTAGTTTTTTTTTTTTTTTTTTTGGGGGGGGGGAGAATTTGAGAAAAAGCACATTTTGGAGGGGGGAGGAATTTTTAAATTCTTAATATTTCCTTTTTTTACTGTTAAAAAAAATCTTGATTTTTTTAACATCACTTTTAAATTTTTTCAACATTTAATTTCCAGAAATGTTCCTGTGTTTTTTTTTTCTTTAAATTCTAGATAAGGGCAATAATAACTCAATTTGCTATCTTTTGAATGTGCAGTAGATTATATTTTACAATTGACATTCTGTTTAGGGGGGGAGGGGTCAATGTTAAAGTATAAAGATTTTTTTTTTTGGGGGGGGGAGAGGATTTGCGTCACTGGGTTTGGGGGGATGGTCACCACTGACAGAATTCCATTACAGACATGTTCCGTTTTAATATGAACTACTGTATTTTTATGTGCTGATTTAAAAGCCGTCATTCAGCGTTTTTTGTCTCCCTGTTCCAGTTTTTAAGGCATTGGACCTGGCAAACAAACTCGAAACTTTCTCACTTATTTTTAAACGCCTAAAATTGGCATAGGATTGACTATTGAAATGATTTGGAATCGAAATGCGTTTTCCGTTTTTTAATCAATGTATTGCTTATCAAGTTATAAGCGATTTTTGTCGTGTGACAAGTTTTCCTCATTTCCAGCACCGTCGCGTCCGGAAAATCAGTTCAAAATATTCACTTTGATAGTCTGAAAGATCTTTTGCTTTTTACCAAAAACTGGAAAACGCTATTCGATTTCATAGTTTCTGAATATGGAAAATTGCTCATTTCATAGCTTCCTAACAAAAATGAATTCAGAAATGTACCTGAAAGAGCTGCTGCAGCTGTATATTTCAGTACAGCTTTAAGAGCCCACACTACTGAGTGAAAAAGACAAGGATGATAATGTAAAGTCTATGGGGGCGTGCTTTTCAAACATCTCGCTCAAACAGGGCCGAAACTAGGGGGGGGCAGAGGGGGCACGTGCCCCGGGCGCCACCAGAACAGAAGGTGAAGGGGGCGCCAAATTAAGATTTGTTTGGTATGATGAATGCATATATGTACGATATTTTTTTTATGTTTTGCGCAGTCGGAAAATTTAAAAAGAAACCTGAACAAAAATGCATTAAAATTTGCAAATAGATAAAAAAATTCGAAAAAGAAAATCATCTACAAAACAAAACTGCAAATGAATAAGAAAAACAAAGCTGTTTTTTAGGCTATTTTCTCCTCCTATTCCAAATGTATCATGCCTTTTATCATGTCTCTCTTTTTGTATAGGAAAATCACCACCGTATTTTATTTCAAGGTTAGTCTATTTTTTGAACGTTGAACTGTGTCGTGTACGAATAAATACCAAATGACTACTCCGCCCGACTTTTCTATTAGATAAAAAAAACTCCATAAAGGCTCCACCTCCCCCCCCCCCCCCCCTGTGCAGTGTTGTGTTTCCTTTCTTTATTTTCATCTTCCCATGGACCATACGAAGTCAGGTTTCCAGGACAATAAAAACAAACGGAAGGGGGAATGCGCAGCAAAGGAAAATTCTTTGCTAAACATCCTTTAAGGATGTATTCGAAAAAACGCTTTTCCACCCTCAACAGCTCGAAATTTCCCGATATAATTTCAGACACATTTTTAAAAGTAGAAACATGAAACCTGCTGAGAGCATTTCTGAAGAGACGTATAAGGTGCTGTATAGTGTCATTTTACGCTCGAATCATTAGAATTTGATTTATAAACAATTATTTTCTAAATATGACCCTTTTTTTGTCCACAAATGTCCCGCTTCGGAAAAATCGGTTCAAATTGCCGTTTTTGATTGCTTTTTTTGCAATATTTTCTGCATTTATCAAAGAATTGCCAATCACGGCACCTTCTGTACTTTCTAAGTAAGACAATTTGTCAACAAAATACACCCTTAATATATATATATATATATATATATATATATATATATATATATATATATAAGCATTTCTAGTGGTATAGTAAAAAATATTGCACGGAGCGTCATGGCCAGTAAAGCACCCCCCCCCCCTTTATTGCCCGAAATGATTTTTTCATCCGACCAGGAGGCGAACTTGGATGACTTCTCATAATACTAAAAACAAAAGAATTGAAAATACGCAGAATAAGATATTTAGTAATTTAAAAAAAAAAAAAAAAAAAAAAAAAAAAAAAAAAAAAAAAATGAATGTATCATCATTTGTTGGGGTAAAGAGAAAATCCTCGCCCAGAAATACACTGGTGTAAGAAATTAAGAGAATTTTCCTGTTTGATCAACGATCTCCTGAACTACTGGACTACTGGACAGATTTTAATAAAATTTTGTGTGAGCCTTAGGTTGATATAATACAAATAAAATAAACATTCAACAGTTATAATAGTCACACATGTTCGTGCATTACACACATGGGGGATCTGAAAGTCTGAAACAGCGGTTGCAGAATACACAAAAGAAATGGGTTAATAGGGAGTATGTCCTCTTTTACAGGTATACACAGGGCCCGACTTTGACAGTCGGGGGCCCTTGGGCAAACATTATTAGGGGGGGGGCGGCTTCTGTTTTAAAATTTTTCATAAATTTTACTGTAGTGACTAAAATATAAATTCATACCTATTGTATGCGTTCATAAATTTCATACCAAGTACTTTTCACATCTATATATGTAATAGCAGAAGAAAGTAACTTTAAGAAACTACAGAACACAAGTTTTTTTTCAGTTACAGGAATATAAGGATAAATGTGAGTCCTTAAGGGTGTATCCGAAAAAACGATTTTTCACCTTCAACAGCTCGAAATTTTCCGATACAATTTCAGACACATTTTTAAAAGTAGAAGCATGAAACTTGTTTGAGAGCAAAAATAAATTCAAAAATAAATTGGAAAATAAGCAGTTTGGATCGAAATACACCCTTAAGGGGCACGGAAACAGAGGAGATAAGAAAACAGAGCCCCTTTAAAAAAAAAAAAAAAAAAAAAAAAAAAAAAAAAAAAAAAAAAAAAAAATTGGTCACTTTTGGCCATTTTTTATTATTTGATACTCTTTTAATGAAAAACATAAATTTATATCTGTCCTTAGGGGGCCCCCTCAAGCCGGGGGGGCCCGGAGTAATTGCCCCGCATGCCCCTGCATTGATACTGATTTTGAGAGAGGTCGGCTAGGAACTAGCAATTTTGAGAGAAGATAGTGGATTTTGAATATTATTTACAATTTTTAGTATACTAAATCTCGTACCTAATGAAGTTATAAGTGAGTTTGATATTTTATTAGTATACTAAATCTCGTACCTAATGAAGTTATAAGTGAGTTTGATATTTTAAAATATAGTAATAAAAATATATTAACGTATTTCTGTTTTCAAAATTTTTCTTTCCCTTTTTCCTTTTGTTTCTTTTTTTTTTCATATTAATGGTTTTAATTTAAGTTTGCTCATCAGGTTTAGAAGAAAAAAGCTACGGGCTCGGAAAAAAGATGAGATGGGCCCTAAGATATATTCTGTATATAATGTATGCATGTATTTAACACAAAATCGGTCCTCACAATGCTCTTTTCAGCCTAGGTCCTGAATACAACTGTATCGCCTATCACCCAGTGTGTATGTCCCTGTCACTTGCACAGTAATATTTTAGCTAAAGTAATTACTTAAACGAAACCTACAGCCTGGTATCAATTAACGCCTTAGTACCAATACAATGCCCAATGTGACATCGGGGTTGCAATGAATGAGATATGAGGGTCGCATTGAACGACACTTTTTTGTCTAAAGGCAAGCACGGTGGTCCGCGGTCTGAGAAAACAGGAAGTTTCCGAATATTTGTAACACTATCAACTATATCACACCTTTTACCGGACTCTAGGGGAAGTCTAAATGGGAGATTTTCTGTACTTCGTTGGAAAACTTTAATTACTATTCTGGGAAATGTTTTTCAGCTGGTAAAGGGAAAAAAGAGCGACCAAATTAAGATTAGGATCATTATGAAATTTCAGTAATTTTTCCATTCGAAACCGGACCCCTTTGGACCCGGGCCCCTGGGCAGTTGTCTCCTGTGCCCCCCCCCCCCCCCCCCCTCTCACCGGCCCTGCTTGGTTAGCTCTGATCTGGTCATTTTCATTTATGGAATTGTGCTCGTTGGATGAATTTTGTTGTTTTTATTATTTTATTTTTAATTTATGAGGAATGAATATGAATGACTCACGCAAAAGTAAGAATAAAAAATCCGGCAATTTTTATCGAAAACTGCGTAAGAAGAGATGTGTCGATGCAAATCATGCTTCTAAATTCCTGAAAGTCTGGCTTCAGAAGGACGAAAATGAAACAGAAGGTAAGAAAATACAGAATTGTAAATTAATTAATGGCGAGTGGTCAGGGAAAACCGGGAAAAACACAGTCAAGAAAAGAGAAAACTACCAGTAATTTCTTACAAAAAGTACTTGAAATAATGTAAAGAGATAATATAAACTGAATTTATCTTTAACAAAATACTGGTTATTATCATCTATATTGATTGTGTTTTTATCTAACCACTCGCCACCCTGATAGTTAATAAATAACCTTTACTTTAGTAAATTAATAACCTATCGAAAAAAAATTATATCCTAAAAACTTTTATCCTAATTCGAAGTAGCTTGATTTAAAGCGGATTATTAAGAGATCCATCTTGCTATTTTCAGCCTTCGAATTCAGAAATCTAAAGATAAACTTTGATGTTATTTTTAAAAAATGTCAGAAATTGGAGTTTCTTAGAAAACCCAAAAACTATATTCTACTTTATAGGGCTTAATAAATATACTGCAATTTTATTTTTATGTTTGTATTAATAATAATTATTTTGTAAATAAGTCAGAAAGTACGCTTTTAATTTCTGACAAAAACTGCAGATTTGTCTTAAATCCAAACTTGGCAGTGTGTTATCCGTACCCGTACATTACATGGATAAGTTAAAGTACATATGTGATAATATAAAAGTATACATGCATAAATATTAATATTGAAAAAATTGTAAAATATTGATTTTTAAAATAATAAATCAATTAATAGCTTAATATTAAATTTAATATGATTTTACCTTATATGTTGTGAAAACAAATTTTTAAGTCTTCGATAGATACTAGATAGTTAAATAATGATTATTTCTGCAGGCATATCTTTTAAAAATAACAAAAATCATAATTGTTGTAATAAATTTTCACTAGTTTGTGCTTTTTATATTAAGCATAAATCACTGATGTGAGTTTTCTATAATCGGGACCCTCACCAAATTAACCTATTACAATGGATTTTTTTGGAACAACATAAATTGCAGTCAGGAAATTAAGCATGATTTTTAAAATAAACCTTAAATACTAATAATTTTCTGTATTATTTATGCTTTATACCAGTTTTTTAATTTTTTTTTTTTCAAGAAAAGCACGTAGAAACAATCCCATTTTTTAAAACTGTTATAATACCTGGTATGATTGGTGGTAAACGGAAAAAAAATGACCGGAAAAAAAGTGACACAAACTACAAAAGCGGAAAAAAGTGACACGGAAAAAAAAAATTACCGGGAAAAAAGGGACACGGAAAAAAAGTTACCGGAAAAAAAGTGACAAGAAATAGATTTTGGAGATTCATTGATCGGGGGGGGGGGGGGGGGGAGGGTGAAGGCTGATCAATTAGGTAAATCGGTTTTTCATGCTGAATTAACCATTTTGGTTAAATTTTTGAATGCACGTTCATAATAAAAAGATGTTTGCCGGAATAGTTATGGGAATGAACGATCACCCCTCCCCCCAATCCTCTCTAAATTAGATAAATGGGTTAAATATTATAAATAATAAAATAGATAAAAAAGGGTGATGATTATCCCCCCCCCCCCTAAATTAGATAAATTGTATTTTATGCAAAATTACAAAATGTATTTCAAAATTTGGATATAGGTTCTTTCTGATAAAGTAAATCGCTGAATAATTTTAAGGGTTCAATCGGTAAATATAGAGAGGGGACGGGGATAATCTCTCTAAAATTAAATAAATAGCTTTTTACGCAGAATTGTCCGATTTGCTTCGAATTTTTGATATACGTTCATTACTATAAGGCTTATCTGTGATTAGTTAAGATTTTTTTCTTTTTTTGCTATGTATAAATGGAGTAGACGGGCGATTATCCCCCCGCTCAAATTAAAAAAATTAGTTTTTATGCAGAATTTTCCAATGGTATTAAAATTTAAAACATAGGTTCTTTCTTATAAGGTGATTCCCTGAATAGTTTTAAGGGTTTAATGGCTGAGTATAAAGAGGGACGAGGGATAACCCCTCTTATATTAAATAAATGGCTTTTTACACAGAATTGCACGATTTGCTGCAAATTTTGGATATAGGTTCATTGTGATTAGGCGTATCGCTAATTATTTATAGAGTTTTTTTTGCAAATTAAAAGGGGAGAGGGTCGATTATCTTCCCCTTAAATTTGATAAATGGGTTTTTTATGCAAAATTATTGATTTTGCTTTAAATTTTGTATTTTGGATGTAGGTTCTTTCTGATATAATCTGTGAATCGTTTATGAAGTTTAATGGCTAAATATAAAGGAGAGGGATAACTCCTCTTAAATTATATAAATAGATTTTATGAATATTTATTTTTTGTTCCTCTACAATTTGTGTGTGTGTGGTGGGGGGGGGGGGGGCGGCCCGTCTACAAACTCCGAATCTATATTTTATCAGTGGCGCAGCGAGGGGGGGGTTTTGGGGGTTAAAACCCCCCCCAGAGCCATGACAAAATGACAAAAATTTCCACTTTTATGAACCGAATCATAAAAAAAAAACTAAAGTTAGAATTTTTTTTGTTTTGTTTTCGAAATCTGCCGCTTTATTGAATCAAATTTTATTTAAAAATTTAACTCGTTTAAGCGGCAGTAATGTATTTTCTTTGAAAAATAGGGAAAGCATAAAGCAACAGTATCAGTATTGAAAACTGGTCACTCAATTTCGGAAAAGGCCGGCATTCATTTATACTATTGGAAATCAGCCGAAGGCTAAAAGGAATGGTCATTTCCTGTCGCTGCCAATGCCGTCTCGGGTTTTTCAATGCTGCACCACGGGGGGGGGGGTCTTAATTAGTTGCATCTGTTTCTTGCTCTTTTTTTGGAAACAGTACTGGACTCTCGAATTCCAGGAAAAACACAAAAACACATGCTCGCATGCTTTGAAGGATAGACTTAATTCCACAAACATTGTGTTGTTAGTTGCTGTAGTGCTAAGGTTTTTTTTATTGTGCGTTTCGCTATTTAAAAAACGCCCGAAATAGGCAAGTGGGTAAACGGAAAAAAAATTACCTGAAAAACAGTTATTGGAAAAAAGGTGACATGACTACAAAAGCGAAAAAAATGTTACCGAAAAAAAAAAGGGACATAGAATTGATTTTGGGAAATTATTATTGATTTTGGGAATTCATTATTGATTTTGAGGATTCATTGGTTAAGTATTTAGAAGTGATCAGGGGGAGGCTCTTAATTTAGGTAAATGGTTTTTTCGTGCTGAATTAACTGTTTTGGTTCAGTTTTTGGACATATGATACCCCCCCCCCCTCCCCATCCGTAACCTCTCAAATTAAATCAATAGTCTTTTACGCAGATTTATCCGATTCACTTGGAATTTCGGACATAGGTTCATTATGATAAGACATATCTCTGATTAGTTATAGGGTTCTTTTGCTTATTATAAAGGGAGGATGGTCAATTAACCCCCTCCCCCCACAAATTAGATAGATCGGTTTTTATGCAAAATTATTCGATGTATTTCAAATTTTAAATAGAGATTCTTTCTGATAAGGTGAATCCCTGAATAGTTTTAAGAGTTTAATGAGTAAGTATAAAAAGGAGAGTGGACGGGGGATAATACCTCTTGAATTAAATAAATGGCTTTTCACGCAGAATTATCCGATTTGCTTCGAATTTTGGACATAGGTTCATTATGATAAAACGTATCTCTGATTAGTTACGGGGTTATTTTCCTTATTATAAAAAGGGGGGCGGCAAGCAATTATTTCCCCCTCAAATTAGATAAATCGGTTTTATGCAAATCGTTGTTTTAACCGATGTATTTCAAATTTTAAATATAGGTTCTTTCTGATAAGGTGAATCTTTGAATAGTTTTAAGGGTTTAATGGCTAAGTATAAAGGCAAAAACGAGGATAACTTCCCTTAAATTAAATAAATAGCTTTTATGCAAAATTATCCGATTTGCTTAAAATTTTGGATGTAGCTTCTTTATGATCCATCGTATTCCGGATTAGTTATGAGGTTCTTTTGCTTATTATAAATAGGAAAACGAACGATTATCCCCCCCTTAAATTAGATAAATTGTTTTTTATGCATAATTATCCGATGTATTTCAAATTTTTGATATAGAATTTTGCTCATAAAGTGGATCCCTAAATAGTTTTAAGGGCTTAATGGCTAATTATAGAGGGGGGAACTGGGGATAACCCCACTTAAATTACATAAATGGCTTTTTACGCAGAATTATCCGATTTGCTTCAAATTTTGGATGTAGTTTCCTTATGGTAAGGGGCCGTCCATTAATCATGCGAGGCTCGAGAGGGGAGGGGGGGTCCATAAAAAAATCACGAAATATCACAAGGGGGGAGGGGAGGTGTAGTAATATATCACGAGTATTTATTTTTTCGTCAAACGCGCGATACTGAACCGAGGATCGGATACTTTTGGAAAGGACATGCCAGCAGTGTGCATTCTTCTTCTGTACAAAAACAAAAGTTAAAGCACATCTGAATTCTTGTCACAAGAAACTGAATCCGAGCAATAATAGCCTAGAAATGACCAATGTCCGTCCTTCTCGCATCCTCACGCGACGAACGAATGGTAGATCGAGAGAGATTCTCTGCGTAGTGCGCGAAAATGATGACGCCGTGTGGCTTGATGAAACCGATGTTAATCTTCAACAAAGCACTGTGCCTACAACTAACTTGCAAGATGCTTATCCAGTTATTGGTGTTGAAGAAAGTCTTGCTAATCTGTGGTCTGAGGACATTGTAAATTAAATTATGTTTATGTATTATTACAAAAAAGTTTTTCGCATTTCTTTCATTATTTTTATGTCAGTCCAAAATAACTTGCAACCTTTCTGTTTACCTCTTAAGGTTGTTATTGTAGTTTTTTTTCTATAATAAAATATGATGATACTTGAACCTGTATTTTATAATAAATATTATAAAAAAAATTAAGATTCTTTGTAGGTACTAAAAATACACGTGATATAGGGTAGGGGAGGGGGGGGTAGTCTTGAACCTCACCATATATCACCAAGGGGGAGGGGGGGTTAAAAATGCCAAAAAAAATCACATGATTAATGGACGGCCCCTAAGACGTATAAGCTAATGAATGTAGTTAAATAGGGAGGGATGCAGCAGTCCCTTCAGGAAACTCTTTCGGGGAAAGAAGCTTGCTTTCCCCATTCGACGGAGGGGGATGTCCGGTAGATATCGCGGGCGGCTAGTCTCTTAGGAAATTTGTCGATCAGGAGATTTCCCGGTAAAGGTTTGACGCAAAAATATTCAAGTAACATAAAAAAGCGAGTTGGATGCAATTGAACGCAAATAACAAATAAAAACAATTTTTCTTTATTTTTTAATTTAATGATTGAAAACTATTATGTCAGAAAACATAACACATTTTACCTTTTTTCTTGTAATGATTAATTTCCATTCATTTTGCATTTAAAACTGGTTTATTTATTTATTTTTTTTTATTTGTGAAAAAAGTAATATACTAAATCAATATTTATCATTTAAAACTGGATTTTTACTAATTAATGTCCCATATTATGTATCACAAAATATAATATAAAACATAAAAAATATATGTTAGAAAACTTTAATGTACAAACTATATTGTATGTTACGAACGAATGAACTAGTGAATTCATTAATTTGTAGTAATAAAAATAGTTTTTTTTTATTACTAGCTTGTTAGTAATTAGAAAGTTAATTGTTTAAAAATCTGTGGTTCTTGATAGATCTTCAGGTTTGAACGCTTAAAAAAAATAAAAACAGATTTAAATTAAAGGAAAAAAAAAACGATTTTAAGAAAAACAGGATATTTTTTTCTTTGTTACGATATTTATAGAATACTGAAAAATGGTATGCAGCAATATAAATCATAATTTTAAATGCAAACAGCTATTGAAAATATATAAACAAACACTTAAAACTATTCAAGGATTCACTTTATGAGAAAGAACCTACAGCCAAAATTTGAAATACATCGGATAATTGTGCATAAAAAATAATTTATATAATTTAAGGGGGGGAATAATCGTGGCCCCTCTTTTTAATTAGCAAAAGAACCCCATAACTAATCAGGGATACCCTTTATCTTAATGAACCAACATTCAAAATTTGAAGCAAATCGGATAATTCTGCGTAAAAAGCTATTTATTTAATTTAAGAGAGGTTATCCCCCTGCACCCTCTATACTTAACCATTAAACTCCCAAAATTCTTCAGGCATTATATACTGTGACGACGTACTGACAACTTTAATCGTGGCAGAAGATAGATAGCGAAGTCTTATTCTGAAAAAGTATACATAGTTGAAAGTATCTTCATTCAAAAGCTGTTAAGAACAGGTTCTATTGACCTCAAGGGATATGCCTAGAAAATAATTGCACTGGTCTAGTGGCAATGAGCTGAGGAGAACACTGGGATCATTGCGCATCGAGAGGGAAGGAAAGTAGTTGGAAGAGAGACATATGCTGGTAATGTACAAGAAAGTACATTGATGTAAAATGGCTTAGACGTGATAAGCGAAATGTAATATTGGAGTGAGGCTCCTATGTAGTTGTAATGTCGTGTTATTTATTTTTTTAATAATTGGTCTGTGGTTCTAATAAAGAACTTGAGGAATTAAAAATGTGTTATTGATGAACTTAACAAATAAACCAACTTAGTAAAGAGAAACTCAGGGCGCGACACCACAATACTATATATAAGCCTCGTCAGAAAGAACCTATATCCAAAATTGTTTGAAATAACACGTTGGATAAATCTGCTTAAAAACTATTTATCTTATTTAGGGCGGAGGGGAGGGGGTAATCGTCCATTCCCAAAACTAATCAGGCAAGCATCTTTTCAGTATGAACGTATATCCTAAAATTGAATCAAAGCAGTTAATTCAGCATGAAAAAAACACTCACTTAAATTAAAAGCCGACCCCCCCCCCCTTTCATACTTAGTCAATAAATCCCCAAAATCAATTCCTTGTCACTTTTTTTCCGGTAACATTTTTATCTTGTCCCTTTTTTCCGGTAACTTTTTTCCGCGTCATTTTTTTCCGCTTTTGTAGTTTGTCACTTTTTTCCGATAACTCTTTTTCCTAGATTCAGGCAAGTAGATATCATGATTAAAAAGCTATGTAACTGAGAAATGTTCTTCATTCTTTGATAAGATCTTTCAGAAGACGATTCTCACAGTTGCCAACTCGTACGGTTTTGCGCGCAGATAAAACAATCGCGGAAAAATGCAAATTTCATGAAAGGATCGCCGAAAAAGCACACATTTCGTTAATATTTTGTGAAAAAACGACAATTTCGTCAATGTTTTTGTCAACGAACTTTGTCAAAAGATCGCCGAAAAACGCGAATTTCCTGTGCGGATCGCGGAGAAAACGGCAATTTCACCAAATATCGCAGATAAAACACTGATTTCGTCTGAAGACCGCGGGGAAAACGTCGATTTCGTCAAAAATTTCTGATATAATGACGATTTCGTTAAAAAATCGGGGGAAAACCGCCGTTTTCGCTAAAAGATTGCTTAAAAATATTTTGTCAAAAGATCATTGAAAAAAAAAGGCCGCTTTCATGAAAAGATCACGGAAAAAATGCCGATTTCGTCGAAAGACCGCGGGGATAAAACGCCGTTTTCAAGAAAAGATCGCGTAAAGTTGCAAATTTTGTCTAAAGATCGTCGAAAAAAACGCCGATTTCATAAAAAAAAAACACTGACAAACACCGATTTCGTCAAAAGATCGCGGAAAAACCGCCGATTTCGACAAAAGATTGCAATAAATCGCCAATTTTGCTAAAATATCGCAAATAAATCGCTCATTTCGTCTAGATGTCGCGGAAAACGCCGATTTCGTCAAAAAATCGCAGAAAACCGCCGATTTTGACGAAAGATCGTAATAAATCGCCGATTTTGCTAAAATATCGCAAATAAATCGCTGATTTCGTCTGAAGGTCGCGGGAAAACGCCCATTTTGTCTGAAGATCGCGGATAAACCCTCTTAAAGGGGGGGGGGGTAACTCGCGGAATCCCCCCCCCCCCCGCCAATTTCCGAAAAAAAATTTCTAGCAGAATCACCCCTGAAGCAACTCTATCCCCCCCCCAGAGCCGAATTCTGGCTGCGCCACTGATTTTATGTACACATTTTTTAAAATTATTTTTTATAATAGGATTTTTAATAATTTCAATTATGTAAAATAAATATTATATAATAATAATAATTATTACATTACCTATCAATGTTTCTTTTTATAATTTTACATTTATATAATATATACAATATAATAAATAATAATAATTATTATTATTATTAATAAATAATGCAAATTAAATATAAAAAAATTAAAAATAAATGTATAAATATAATTAAATATTAAAAGTTATACTGATTAGCAATATCTATTTAAAAAATGATAATAATTCTATTAACTCTAGTAAATCAATTAAAATGAATGTATAAATAAATATAAAAAATATTAATAATTAATTTCCTCAGCAAGAATTGTTTAAAAATTGATAATATTTTATTAATTCATAATGAATCAATTATTATAAATATACAAATAAATAAAATTAAATATTCAAAATTAGTTTCATTAACAAGTATTGATTTTTAAAATGGTAATATAAGTGATAGAAAATTAATAAAAATAATTGTATAAATAAACTAAATTAAGTATTAAAAATTAGACTCATTAACAAGAATTTGTTTAAAAAGTTAATATTTTATTATCCGCTATTACTGACACTATTGTCATGTACTAGCACTATTATAATGATACGTAGCGAGTTTGATAGAGGTACATGACAATAGTGTAAGTAATGGCGGATAATAAAATATTATCACTTTTTAAATGAATTTTTGATAATCAGCATAATTTTTCATATTTAATTATATTTGTTTATACATTTATTTATAATTTTATTTATATTTAATTACATATTTTATTTACATTTATGTATTATTAATTCATTTTTAACTTATTATAAATTATTTATTATTTAATAATAACTATTGGTTTCATAATTTACTTATCATAATATTTATTTATAATTATTAACTTAATATTTTAATTATTATATATAAAAATATATATTGTATATATTGTAATATATAATGTTATTATTATCCATTAAACACTTAAAACTATTCAGGGATTTACCTTATCAGAAAGAACCTATATTTAAAATTAGAAATACATCGGAAAATTCTGCATAAAAACCGATTTATCTAATTTAGGGCAGATTAGGGGGGGGGGGTATTCATGCATTACCAAAACTAATCAGGCAAGCGTCTTTTCAGTCTGAACATATATCCAAATATTGAACCAAAACAGTTCATTCAGCATAAAAAACCCATTTACCTAAATTAAGAGCCTCCCCCCCATCACCCCAATCATACTCAATGACTCAATCAATGAATCCTCAAAATCAATTCCTTCTCACCTTTTATCCGGTAACTTTTTTTCCTTGTCACTTTTTTTCCTCGTCACTTTTTTCCGCGTCCCTTTTTTTCCACTTTTGTAGTTATGTCACTTTTTTTCCGATAACTTTTTTTCCTGTCATTTTTTTCCCTAGATTCATGATTGGTAGATATATAAATACATATATAGTTATAATTACAGGTATTAACGAAATTAAAGATTAAAAACTTTGGTTATTTCTTTTTCTTATTTCTTTTGAATTTTATACCTAATTTTAATAATATTTTTTTATATTTCATTCTACGCGTCCATGTATATTTATCTTGTGATAATTTGTTATCAGTCGAAAGATTTCTCAGGTGAGCTTCAGCTTTGATCATAATCACAAATTTATTTTACACATTTGTAAAATTATTTTAAATCCTATGCGTGAAAATTTCAGTCATTCATGTTACAAATAACCGAGGAACTGATTTCTGCACCTATGAAATGCGGTATACCTTTGATCACAGTGAGATGATAAGTGAAGATCATTTTTAAAAAGTACTCTACTTTTTCTATGAAAGTGGACAAAATTGTTTCCCTTTTCTTTTCAGAGCGTGACTTAGACTGTCTGAAAATTTACATAATATTATTAAAGCATGTTGATATGAAAATAAATTTGTATTTGTATAAAAAATTAAAGAGTAAAATTTGAAAACAAATTTAAAACAAAACCGAAATTCATTTGTAAATATGATAAATTAGAACAGTCAAATATGTACTGTTTACTGCTATTACATACTAAAGAATTAACTTAAATTACACAGAGAGAAAAAAAAAAGGGGGCTATTCTACGGATATAGTATCAATCAGAACGCCAGTACAATTCACTGTTTTTCAACGAAAAATTTTCCGTTTTTTTTAGAAAATTTTCTGGAATTCATAGGAATTTTTCCATTAAACAGTGAATTGTACTATGGCGTCTCAATTGCCAGTACAAGCTCCGTAAAATCGCTTTTTCTTTCCTTTTAAACAGTGTAACAGTATACAGCTTGAAAGTTTGAAAATGCTTAATTAAATATTATCAATTAAGATAAATTAATTTATAAAAATAATTAACATTTGTAAAAATGTTAAATTATCCATTACTTGAAATTGAGACGCTGTCTGTCTGAACTTCTTAGTGATTTTTGCTAAAAGTCTCCAGAGAGGAAATATTACTTATTACTTACCTAATATAAGTGTTATAGAGATATTATGATGGGATCGTAGATTATTTGTAAGACGTCGAGAAATGTTGATTTTTTGCTCCCTATTTATACCGACGGAAGGAATCGGACGCAATCTTTTCTCAAAATGTGTTGCACACTTATTTTTAATTTTTTTTTCTTTTTCGGCTTCAGAACTTAAAAATTTTAATATTTCAACAAAACAAGTTTTATTGGGGAGATTATGCTGTATTAATCATTTATAATTTCTATTTGAATGTAGATACTTCTTAGAAATATATATATATATATATATATATATATGCAGAGCCCGATCAAGCTGAAGTTGGGTCCAGGGCCTGTTAAAAGTTGCCCCCCCCCCCTACCTACCCATTTTGGGCGAAACTTTCACAAAAAAGAAGGTTTATTTGACGAGTTGACAAAGTAGTTTGGGTGAAAAGTGCCTAGGTTTAAAGTTCTAAAATTTTTATTGAATCATTCAGAATATTTAAATTTTATGTTTCATATTTTATAATGCAATGTTATTCGAAAAGTATTTGATTAAGGCAAAAAAATCAGCCACATAATTTGTGGGGCAACAATCCTGAAATTGTTGGGCCCTGGAGGCCCATGCATTAATCAGGCCCTGTATATATGTAAGTATGACTTATTTTTATCCCTTCTTTTTTTTAACACTTCCCTCTCCTTCCTGCCTTTTTAGATGGAATTACTGACACTACTCAAGCATCGAATTTTGAAACAGAATCAATTAACTTATCTCGCATTCAAGAGAATCTCCAAATTCAGGAGGAAAACATTTTAGATGGATTGGAGACAGATGAAAATGAAATAAATGTAAATATTTTTGAAAATGATTTGAACGGATCGAAGAGAAGTGAAAATCAAATAAACAACAGAATTTTGGAAAATGTTTGTACTGCATCAGAGAAAGGCAGAAAAGAAATATGTACCAGAATTTTAGAAAATATTTCGAATGCATCAGATGAAGTTGAAAATGAAATAAACAACAGAAATATGGAAAATGTTTGTAATGCATCAGAGGAAGGCAAAAAAGAAACATGCACCAGAATTTTAGAAAATGTTTCGAATGCATCACAGGAAGGTGAAAATGAAACAAATGCCAGCATTTTAGGATGTGCTGATGAATCCGAGAATAAACTCATTTTGACAGAAGTTGAGGAGGTAAATTACAATGAAAAAACAGAAGATTCGAGAAATGTAACATTTTCTGCGTCACAAGAAAATAATGATTTTGATTTTTTAGACCCCGGTACCTGGCCAACACAAATATCCGATTCACAAAGATGTTTCATAATCAGGATGAGAACAGGAAGAGAAGAAGAACCTGATTTAAGTCAAAGCATGAGAGATTCTCGAAGTTTGACGAAAGAATGGTTCTTCAAAAAATTACCCAATGGGAATAAAATAAAAAGGTCATGGTTAGTTTATAGCTCATCGAAAAATGCATTATTTTGCTTACCTAGTAGGCTTTTTTTACAGACGGTAAGTAACTGTGAAGCTAATCTGTCATCTTTAGTCAAAGAAGATGGCTTTCGAAACTGGAAAAAGTTAAATGAAAAAATTCCAAGTCATGAAAATTCTCAAAATCATAAACTTTGTTTTTGCAGCTGGAAGACTCTCGAAACCAGTCTAGGAATCGGTGGAATCGATAAAGAAATGCAAGAACAAATAATTAAAGAGGAAAACAACTGGAGAGATGTATTAAGATGCATCATTGATGCAATATTGTATTTAGCGAAGGAAGCAAGTCCCTTACGAGGATCAGAGGGAAAAGAAAAGCATATTGGGGATCCCAGAAGTGGTAAATTTCTGAATACCATCGAATTGATTTCCCATTACAAAAGTTCTCTGCGTGAACATATTGAACGCCATAAAAAGGGACAGATATCATATTTTTCCCCAAAAATTCAGGATGAAATTCTTGAAGTAATTGCTGGAAAAGTGAGAGGAGAAATTCTAAAAGAAGTAATTGAAGCAAAGTACTTCTCACTTATATTCGATTGCACACCTGACATAAGTCGAAATGAGCAGATGACACAAATAATTAGATATGTCACAGTAGACGAAAAAGGTCCCAAAATTAATGAGTGTTTTATAGACTTTTTCATCGTTAAAGATAAAACAGGACTTGGCCTAATGGATGAAATACTTCAAAAATTAGAATCTGATGGTTTAAACATTAATAATTGCAGAGGACAGTCTTACGACAATGGAGCGAATATGGCAGGGATTTATAAAGGAGTCCAATCTCGAATTTTGAACAAAAATGAATTGGCATATTTTGTACCATGTGCTGCACATTCACTAAATTTAGTTGGGACTCATGCAGCAGAGGTATCTATCGAAGCACAAAATTTTTTTGGAGCTACCGTATTTTCCGGGAATAACGCCGCGGCGTTAAACTAGATTTTTCTGTTTTATAAACAAAAGTGCGGCCAATAACTAGGTGCGGCTTGTAAATAGGACTAATTAATTTAAAATTTTTGAAAACAGATCGGCAAATCAAAACTTTCGTTGCTTTCGCTGTAATTATACACATGCACATGGAATTATATTTTTAAGGTTAAAGAACGTGATGCATAAAATTGATTTTAATTTACTGATATACCGTAAAATTCCGTTAATCCGCCCCCTCCCCACTTTATAAAAAATTTGAAATTTACAAAAAATCTCGAGAAAGCGCCTGCCATCCAAAAAAATCGCTGAAAAAACACCAATTTCGCCAAACAATCATGAAAAATAACCGCAAATTTCTTTAAAGGATCCCGAAAAAATCATGAATTTCACCAAAGTATGCCAAAAAACCCACATTTCGGCGGAAGATTGCAGTAAAACGCGAATTACGTCAAAAAATCTCTAAAAAAGTACAAATTATGTCAAAAGAACGATTGAGAAAGGAATGAATCATGATGAAATGAATAAATCATGAATCTTTAGAAATGTGCGTTTTTTCGAGATTTTTTAATTGATTTGATGCTTTTTGGTGGTTTTTTGACAAATTTCTTTTTTCTGCGTTTTTTCGAGAGAATTTACGTTTAAAAAAACCGCAAATTTTTTCAAGTATTGCTTTAAGTATCAAAATTCATGATTCATCCAAAGATTCACGATTCATTCAATTTATCATAATTCATTCCTGCAAATTTTGTGTAACGATCGCGGAAAAATCCCGTGTAAGCGTCCCCCTCTAATTATTTTATGATTTTTCGTCACGTTTGGGGGGGGGGAGATTAACGGTATTTTATGGTAAGTTTTATCTTAAATATGTCTTCAGATGTGAGTTGTAAGCGCCGCAGTTACCCTGCAAAATTTAAGCTGAATGTTATCAATTTAGCAAAAGTTAACGGTAATCGTGGACAGCGTATGGATGAGGTTCCGGTTTCATTGAAATAACTGTACAACAAAAAAAGATGTTATTTATTTAAGATCAAAATGTTTTACTTTATATCAGTTAATAATTTTATTTCATTGCTCTAATAATGAATGTGGGAATATACCCGGCGCGGCGTTATACCCGGTGCGGCCTTATACCCGGTGCGGCGTTAAACTAGTTTTTTTTATTTTTAACCAAATGCGGCGTTATACTCGATGCGGCGTTATTCCCGGAAAATACGGTATACATTCTGTATACTCATTTTTCAGCGCTTCCTCTGCAAGATGGGACATTTTAAAACAATTTTTACCGATTACTTTAAAATCTCAAAGCAAAACGAGATGGTCAGCGAAAGCTAAAGCTGTTGAAGTTGTCTTCAAACATTTTGACAAAATTAACATGGCATTGGATGAATTTGCTAACAATTCTTTGTCGATTCCAGAGGTAAAAATTGAAGCAATGAGTGTGAAGAAACATATCAATAATTATGAATTCATCGCTTTTCTATGTTTTTGGAATAGAGTTCTGAAGAAAATAGATAACATAAACAAAATTCTTCAAAAACAGGATCTAACAGTTGATATATCTGTAAAACACATTTATGGATTGTTGAATTTCTTCAAATCCACGAGGGAAAATATAGTTTTGGAAGCAATTTCCCAGGCCCAAACAATGGCTGAAGATAACAATTTACCTGCAAATTTTAAAGATGTTAGAAAAAGGAAAAAAAAGAAAATGTTTGATGAAGATTGTGAAGATGAAATTACAAAATTTTCCAGAGAAGATTTATTTAGAAAATCATTATTGGAAATTGTCGATAGAATCGTAAAAGAATTAAATACGCGATTCCAAGCTCTCGAAAATATTAATACTAAATTTAGCTTTATCAATGGCGAAGAAATTGAGAAATCGAATATTAATGATATTAAGGAAAAAGCTAAAGAGCTGGCGATCATTTATAGAGAAGATTTGAACGTAGAAGAATTTGCAGAAGAGATAGAAAGTTTCAAGTTCCACGCAATGGCAGTAGATAAAAATTTTAAAACTGCCAAGACAGGAGAAATTTTAAAATTAATTTACCAAAACAAACTTGAAGAAATATATCCGAATCTAACTATCTTATTGAAAATATTTCTAACACTTCCTGTCTCCGTTGCCTCCGGCGAAAGAAGTTTTAGCAAATTAAAACAAATTAAAACTTATTTAAGAAGTACGATGGGGCAACAGAGGCTTTCTAATTTAAGCATAATAGCAATCGAACATGAGCGAGCGTCAACCATTGATTATAATGAAATAATCAATGTATTTGCAGCAAAAAAAGCTCGAAAAGTAAAGTTTTAACATCATATTTCAAAGGTATATGTATTTTAAATGTTATTATCTATTTTATGTAAAATAAATACAAAAAATGTATAAATTTAATTTGAATATAAATTCATGCTCAGAAAATTGCATTTGTTTTTAAAATTATGTTTGTGACATTCATTTTTTTTTTCTTTTTTTAGTCAATTCTTCAATTACAGCAGAAATTTCGTTATTCAATATCTTATAAGGATCTTAATCTTATAATCTACATTAAATTTCAAATTTGTTTTTGAAATGTTTCATTAGCAAATACATGCTTTCTCTCTCTCTCTAGGCCCGTACTTTAAACACCAGTTTTTTTTCCTTCAAAGAAAAATCTTTTTCATAACTTTCGTAGAAACTTACTAGGAAAGGCATTTTTCTTATCATGAATTTTTTATTAAACTTTACTAGTTTTCGAAAAAGCGGAATAGTGAGAGCCCTAAGCAAATACATTTATTAAAAAAAATCTTAATTTCTATAATAAAAATCTGATCTAGAATATTTCTAATTGTGGTCGTTGTCTCAGTAATGATTCAAGCATTTTATGTAGTAGTAATGTAAGTCACTGTTACAAGTTTGACAGTTAGCGTTAGGTTTAAGAAAGCTTTAAAACACATCAGTTAATAGGAAGAATAGTATAATCGATAGTTTGATGAAACGGGCTACAGCTATAGACAGCACATGGAGATATTTCACGGTTTCAGAATTTAAAATTTATTCCTGGAGAAAATCCGAAGTTTTTGAGTTATTTAGAACTTACGCTAATCAAGCGGAGATACTCACAAACTAATGTTAGATCTATGTGAGCGTTTTTTTTCAAATCTCTTGCGGACACTTAATTTTTTTTTCTTTAGGATAACTGAGATTGATTTTTAACGTGTTAGTTTATGTGTTTTCAATTTTGGCTGCAGATTTTTTTTTTTTTTTTTTTTTTTTTTTTTTTTTTTAATGAGGTTATTTTTATTTGTGGAATCGAAAGTGAAAATAATTTTAGAATTAAAAAAAAATGTCTGGAACCACAATAGAAAAAGCAAACACAATACCGGTTAGAGATTAACTTCAAATATCCTAATCCCCCTCTCCTCAGCAAATATATATACATTAAAATGCAACCAAGCAATTCTATAAGAACGCAGACACAGGTTTAGCATTAATGTTCCAGTTTCTTCTGAAAACACCCGTGAACTAATAATAAACCTATAAGAGCATACTTTTAAAATTTCTTGCTTAAATTTTATTACTTTTAAAAGGTTTTTTTTTTTTTCAATTATACAACACTGTAAAAAAAGAATTACTGCATAAGTTAAATTGCTTCATAAAATTGCCGGGGGGGGGGGGGGGGGCGCCAAAATCCATGTTTGCCCCGGGCGCAAAGCAGGCTAGTTTCGGCGCTGCGCTCAAATTTTAATAATTTTACATGGTTTTTTCTTTCTTCTTCTTTCATAGGATAGTTGAGGACGATCTACAACCTGGCTAGTTTTAACTTTTTCGATTTTGATTATATTCTTTTTATATTAGGATAGTTTCAGTTTCAAAACCGGTTCTGAAAGTTAAAGTTTTTTTTTTTTAATAATTTGAAATTAAAATCGAAAAAGCAAAACTAGTCCGGTTGTAGATCGTCCTCAACTATCCTATGTAAAAAAAAAAAAAAAAAAAAAAACGTAAAAATATTAACTCTTGGCACTCCGTTGTCTCCGTTGCGGAGACATCATTTTTCCTTCCAAAATTTGTTTTTGGCACCAGTAATAAAGGAAAATAAAATTTTCCTAATTTAATGAGAGAATTTTTTAAATTGTCGACTTCAAGAAAACTTCTTTTTAAAAAAAAAGTGGTACTAATCGAATAAAATTTATGTAAGAGAAGTCTGAAGGGTTAAAATTTGAGCGAGATATTTGAAAAGAACGGCCCCATAGACTTTACATTATCATCCGGGTCTTTTTCAATCAGTAGTGGGGGCTCTTAACTGGTAGAGCAATTTAGCAACATGTCGCATTTAATTTTTTTTTCTCAGTTCCTATGAAACATAAATGCATAACATTATTAATGTAGACATGTAGAATTTCTTCTATTTAAAATAATTTTTTTAATGTTCTACATTGAAATTTAATTTTCTTTTTTCAATGTTTAATTTTGATAAAAAATTTAATTTTTTTTTTTTTTTTTTTTTTTTTTTTTTTTTTTTTTTGTATATATTGCGTACAAGACTGTAGCAAAGCTATTGGTTCAAGAGCCCCCCCCCCCCCCCCCAAAAAAAAAAATCTATATTATAAAGGCCAAACGTATCTGTGTGTAACGCATACGTCATTTTGCGAATGGCAACACTTTCGCATGCAATTACGGTTTTGCAATTTTCGATACTGCAAATTTTATATTTCTAAACGTCGCACATTTTCAATTTTTACACCATCGTACAAAGAAAAAAAATGTTCTTTTAAAGGCAATTTGTTTGAAAGCTGTATCTCAATTCATTCTTGACATATTAATTTTTTTGATACTTTTTAGTACGAATTTGAAATCGTGGCAACAGAAATACGCCATTTTCTCTTAAAATTGATAAAAAATTGAAATGTGCGCGTCGAGGTGCACGTATAAATTTTGGGAAGATGAAAATTATGGCGGGTTTAGATTTCACGTAAAATTCTAAAATCGTGTCAATTAAAAAAAAAAAAAAAAAAAAAAAAAAAAAAAATTAGCATTTATACCAAATACAAGAGCTTCAATTGATAACTTCATTATAATAACTAATCTTTATTATATTTTGCTGATTACATATGTGATTAAAGTTTAATTTTAATAATTTGGACAAATGAGTTTTATAGAAATAGTATTTTTTTCCCCCTTAATTTTAGCTTTAAATAATATTTTTCACAGAATTAGATTGACCATTGTAAGATGCATTTTTTACTGCGGTTAATTTTGTAGGCTTATTATAAATGAATGAAACAGTTCCTTCTTAAACATTTTCTTTCGTCGAAATTCGACGGGTCCCACCTTGTATCGATAATGATGCAAAATTAATGTATCTTGAACTTATACTTTCATTTAAAAGAAATGTTTTTAAAATTTAAATATAACTAAAAAAGTTGAAAAAAATGAATTTTTTATTTAAAAATTGCCATTTTTAAATATTTAATGCAAGTTTTAAATTTGAATTAGTTTTTGAGAAATTTTGTGCGCAGGTCGATGCAAGTATAAGAACAATTTTAAAATTTTTATCAAAAATAAACATAATAAAATAAAATAAAATTTCAGTACAAAATATTAAAGAGAAATATTTTAAATAAAAGACATACTAATCTGTCTACATTAAAAATTTGGTGCATTCATGTTTCATAGAGACTAAGGGAAAAAAAAAATGTGAGATGTTGCTAAATTGCACCATCAGATAGAAAATACAAAAATGAGATTCTACGGGCTTTATTTTATTTTTTTATTCCAAGATCAAAATAAAGAGTTGTAATCATTTTTTTCCCATCGAATAAAGGAGGATGGGAATGGGGGTAAACCCTCTTGAACCCTTTGTTTAAATTATTTTTTAAACACATATTAATATTTAAAAAAAGGGTTTTTTTATAATTCAGAAATAGCGAAGTGAGAAAAAAAACTGAACTCAGGGCAAAGTTTGATTTTTGCGTCCCTCCCCTCCCAAATAAATGCACTTCTACTATTTTTTACAACAGGTGTCACAAAATAGATAAAGTGCAAAAACAGAAATACATTCTATTACATAAATAATTTATTTTTATGTAATAGTTATTTTGAATTTTATAAGATTTAATTTTAATTCAGAAATTCAAAACAACTAAATAATATAATAAGAGGAAACTGTACATGTTTGTTAGAGAATTCATAATATCTTGCGACACGGGAAAAAAAAAAATAAATAAATAAAAAAAGAATGTCCAAGAGAAACAAATTCCCCGGAAAATGATCGCCGACCAAAAACTGAATAAATAAACAAATTAAACCAAGGCAGGTAGCATAAATTTTCCGCGCCCTGGATGATCGCAATCCCCCCCCCCCCCCCCTTGCCGCCTCTTGCGATCTGAACTGTCTCTAATGGTTCAGATTTTAGATCAATTCCTTATGAAGGAATTTGAACTCTTTCTCAAGAAAAATAATTAATTCATTTTCCTGGTAGTGTTTAATTATTTTTAATCACCTGAGAAATCTTCCCCCCCCCCCAAATTTAAGAAGAGATATTAAAAGAAACTTCGCTACTTAAATGTGAAATTCCAGAGCGAGACAACTGTCTTTTCCATCTCCCCACCCCCCACCCCATTTCAGAGCTCAACATTCAGTGTTGAATTCAGACACTTTTCTCCGGGAGGGACTTTTGTAGCTCCGAGCGTGGAGGGCGGGGGAAATCAGGGCCTGATTAATACACGGGCCTCCGGGGCCTTGGCCCTGGGCCCACCAATTTCAGGGGCCCACAAATTATGTGGCTGATTTTTTTTTTTCCCTTAATCAAATGCTTTTCAAATAATATTGTTTTATAAAATAAGAAATGTAAAATTTAAATATTCTGTATAACTCAATATAATTTATAGAAGCTTTTAAATTAGGCACTTTTCACACAAACAACTTTGTCAACTCATCAAATAAACCTTTTTTTTCTAAAAGTGTTACCGAAAATGGGTAGGTAGGGGGCCCAACTTTTTAACAGGCCCTGGGCCTAACTTCAGCTTGATCGGGCTCTGGGGGAAATTGCACTTTTTGATCACTGAAAATCAAAAATTTCAAATTTTTTGGAAGAGCATTTTATTGCTCCGGGGTGGGGACGTCCCCCTAAAATCTACACTGTCAACGTTTCATTCTTAAATTTCTTTAAAAAGTTAATTTTTACTCTTCAGAAAAATTTCAGTTGCCCAAAATATAAGGATGATAAAGTTATGTAATAAAAATTACATAACTTCATACATACGAGGTGCATAGTTCATGCAAGTATGATGATGAAAAATAAGAAAGCAGACGGTAGAACGCGAATCGGGTTTGGAGTCGATAAATTTTGAACGATAAAAAAATAAATAAATAAATAAAAAACGGAATTAAGTAGAAAGATAATGAGAAAGAAAGTAAGTACATTTACACACATTGTAACTGGTTTTCTGCGAACGCGAACAGAGTAGTCCAAGAAAATTAAGTACGGGAGGGGACGAAAAGGTCTACGTTTAATCTGACGTACGCCGATTTCCTTCCATCATTGGCTGTTGCCTTATACAGTGATGTCATTTTCGACCAATCAGAGAACTTTAAAGTGATGTCATTCGTTTTTCATTTAAGGTGAGTCAGCGTTTATAAGCTCATCTGATGTAAAATTTGGTGACTCATTGCACTCCACGTTGGTCTCCCAGTTCTTCAACAAAAATAAGTTTGTTTTGTTTCCACATTTCTTGAAGTTAGTTGTTGAAAACATCGAAAATCGGAAGTCCGAGTTTTCCAGTAACATGTGCTGAAGTAATATTTTGTTAATCGGAAGAACCACGTTACCTTGGATTATCTGAGTGAAAAAAAATCTCATCTTTTGTGTGCAAAAATTTTCTACAAATCTAATCGCAACCTAATGGAGATGACTTTTTATGATGATTCGCAGTTTCAGGCCGTCAAAAACGACGGGAAATCTCTGAAACGTCCAGTATCATTAGATCTAGATTCACCTAATGTTGCATCCAAAAAAGCGAAATTCAACCCAGTGCTTACATCGCCTGATTTAAACATGTTAAAACTACGCACGCCAGATATAGAAAAATACATCTTAACCAATATTGGCGTAACAACGCCGACGCCTACCCATGCTCAAATATTATTTCCATCCAGGAGTACTACAGAGGCGCAGGAGGAATACACCAGGGGATTCCTAGATGCTCTCAATAATTTACACCAGTCTGTCGAAATCAATCCAGGTAAACAAAACTCCGAAAATTCTGCTACCAATAACCTCATCTCGAAACTGTACATGCCTATCTACCTGGCTGCATCTCCTGCCACGGCTAGTGTCATCAAATCCTCTGGAAGTCCAAAAAACAACGTCCTGACCACATTTAATCCAACTACAGTAAGACCACCTTCTGTTGATAGCAACAATAGCAGCAGTTGCAATAGCAACAGCCTCCCAGTGCCATTGGAGTTTTCGGTTAAAGAAGAGCTTCAAACTGTGCCAAGTGATTATTCGAGCCCTCCCGTGTCTCCGTTACCCCACAAAACTCCTATCGACATGGCAGATCAGGAGAGGATAAAACTGGAACGTAAAAGGCACAGAAATCGCATCGCTGCCAGTAAATGTCGAAGGAGAAAACTGGAGAAAATTGCTCAGCTCGAGGACAAAGTGAAAGACTTGAAAGGCGAGAATGCCAAATTAGAAGCATTTGCCGACAGACTCCGAGAACAAGTGTGTACTTTAAAACAAACTGTATTAGATCACGTTAAAAAAGGTTGCCAAATCATGGTCCACCAGTCATTATGAAACTATTTTTTGTTAATTTATTTTAGACATTCGTGCCTTTTTTTTGTTCACGTGTATAGTAGTTGAAACGGTTTAAGTTTTATGTTGAAATCTGTTTTATTTCCTGCGTTTCTGCTAAGAAGATAAATATGACAGTATTTCAATCAGTGGTAGTGCCTTATTTGAAAGGCGTAAGATATCTCATGCTGAGCATTTAATATGATTTTACATATCGCACACTTATTTGTAAACCGACTCAACTTGTCAACAAATACCTATTCAAAAAATGAAGATTTTTTTCGAGAAAAACGAAAAAAAATTTAAGCACGGTTGTAAGTTATGCGAAAATTAATTCACATTTGGTATATTTATTATTAAAAGTAATGTTTTAATAGATAGTCTGAGAGTTTATAGGCAGTGCTGTTATATTAATGCCATAATGTGAAAAAAAAAATTGTAAGATTCTTCTATTTAAAAAAGAAAATAGTTAAACTTGCTCTTTATGCAATAGGCTTGAAATTTGTGATCGATTCATGAAGTACATCTCAAAAATTGCAGTTTTCGAGTTGTATTGCTTTATGAGTAAGTGTGTAATTTTTATATGTGAAATTTAGGTTGGCTTTTTTATATTGATTATGAAAGCATTGTTTGTTAAGTTTGTACATTTTCATAACTCCTTATACATATGATGTAATGATAAAAATTATGTAAAGCAAATGAAGATTTCATTCATCCATGTTTTTTTTATATATAAAAGTCATTTTATTTTATTATTAATACTCATTATTTCACATTAAAATTCATGAATTCATTTATTGCCTTGATGATTTATCTATTGCAAGATTAAAATAATTATTTTCTTAATGATTAATTATGCATATGAATTTAATTTTGGTATTTTTTGCCTTCTGTTATACTAATTTCAGGATATTCTAAAACTATTTTTAAAAGAAAAAAAATTATTGACAAATACTTTTAGTACTTAAAAAAAAAGTATTGATTGAAATTTAGAAAATAATATTTAATGATTTAATATCATCTTTAATATTTTAAGAGGTTTTTTTTAGTATATTTTATTAGTTACAACCAGTCTATCATTAAAATTATAATCATAACCCATAATTCTTTCGCATAACTTCAGAATTTTCTAAAATTATTTTTCAATGATTTTTAAAAAGAAGTCATTGTAAAATACTTTTGATACTTTAGCCTTTAAAAGTAGTATTAGATGATGGAAATTTAGATGAATCTTTTAATAATTTAATAGTGTTTTTAATATTTACAAGATTTTGTAGTACATTTTATTAGTTCCAATGAAAGTTAATTATTTAAATTTATATCATAATCCTCCACAGTTTTGCATGAATTTCAGAATACAATTTTAAGTATGATCATATACATTTCTGTTTTAAGAAATTTTGTAATTCTTTCAAGTTAATGTTGATTGACTTTCAAAGTATTTATTACGTCAATTTTACAATGACTATAGCTAATGTTTGAAATCAGAAATCATTAGTCGTCAAATACTACTAAATTATTGAATTTGACGACTAAAATATTATTTTTGGTCATCAAATTTGACACAACTTTAAAAAATATATATAATTTAGGTACTACTTGGTAATCCCGTCGACCAATTTCGCCAAATTATACAAATCGCCAAACTAATAGCCAAATTATACATGTTGACGTAAATTTTATTTTAAATAACGAAAAAAGAAATAATTAGAATAATTATTATTAGAATAGTAGAACATTAATAAAAATATTAATAAAAAGTTGAAATAAAAATCACTTAATGATATTTTAAACAAATGAATTGTATTTAATGTCATTGAATGTGACATTCACAATCATCCATTATTGGCATTTAATCTTATAGTTTGGCGATAATTTTTTGGTTGAAGGAATAACCTAGCAGTACCATAATTTATTATTATTTTAATAGTTTAAAAAAAAAAATCTTCTGATTTTATGTTTAAGAGATGCATTGTGTTTTTTTAACTAAATTGAATTGTAATTATCAACATCAGATAAAATTTCGTTTTTCTAAGATGAAGTTATCAAATTTTAATTCTGTTTTACTTAAGTGCATTTTTCTAATAATTTCAAAATATAATAATTAGAAAATCTACATCAGTTTTATATAATTGTTTCAATTATTATAATAATGGAGATTAAGAACTTGAAACTTTTTCAATTGAAACAAACAAATATTTGTTTTTCTAAAAAGTAGCATATACAGTAGACTCCCTCAAGTCCTCACAGCTAGGGACCAAAGGCTGTGAGAATTTTGTGGATTTCTGGTCATTGCTTTATTTACATTATTTAAACCTTAATTTGAATGCAATCAAAAGTAAAATTAATACTTATAATCTAATAAAATATTAAAATAATAAACCAAAATAATAAAAATTCAGATTTTTTAAAAATATTAAAAGCAAAGGTTAAGTTAATGATCAATAATGTATGACTGAATATCCATTATAAAGATGAAATGTGTTTTTTCTTAAATTATTAAATGAAACTTGCCTCATAAAAGTACATTACCAAAATCATAAAATAACGAAATTTTATTTCAGGTTTAGCCAGACTTAATAACTGAAAAAACTTGATTAATACATAAATATATTTGGTTAAGAGATTGTGATTATCAATAATATCATCAATATCTTGAATTTTTTCAGAAAGAAATTTTTCTTCCTTTATGAAAAAACATGAATCAAGTATAGTAATACAGTAGACTCCCTTAAATTGGCAACCCGAAAATTTGCACATAATTTACAGATGTAAACAATGAAACTTTCAAGTCAAATGTAGGGACAAAAATTGGCTGGATCATTTTTACAGTAGACTCTTTCAAATCCGCACAGCTTGGGACCAGAGGTTGTGCGGATTTTAGAATTTTGCAGATTTCTAGTCATTGCTCTGTTTATATTTTTTAAAAAGTAATTTGAATGTAATTAATAATGAAATCAAAAGTATAATGAATGCTTACATTATGCTAAAATATTAAAATAAGTAATAAACTAAAATAATAAAAAATTAGATAATTTTTAAAATGATTAAAATACTAAAAGTAAAGGTCAAGTTAATAATCAATAATGTACAATTAAATATTCATTATAATGATTAAATTTGCTTTTTCTAAGTTATTCAATGAAACTTGCCTCATAAAAAGTACATTACTAACTCGCATCAGGATAATAAAATAATGAAGCTTTATTTCAAATTTAGCCAGACTTAATAATTAAAAAAGGGCGATTAATATACATAAATATATTTGGTAAGATAGTGATTACCAATGATATCTGCAATATCTTGATTTTTTCAGAAATAAATTATTCTTTCTTCATGAAAAAACATGAATTCAATAACATTAACAAAAATTACAAATTAAAAAATATATGGAAATGATATAAAACTAAAAAAGTCAAACTTTGTACCTACAACTGAACTGATTGCTTCATTGTTTACATCCGTAAATTATGTGTGAATTTTAGAGAGTTGTGGATTTGAGGGAGTCTACTGCATATCAATTCTATATGTATATTTTAATTTGTGTTAACAGAGTAGACTCCCTCAAATCTGAAACCTTAAAATTCACAACTCTCTCAAAACTGCATATACATAATTTGTGGATGTAAACAATGAAACATTCAGTCCAGATACATGGACAAGATTTGACTTTTTTTATTTTTATATCAATTCCATATGTATTTTAATTTGTAATTTTTGTTAAGTATCTTGATACCTTGATGATAGCAAGCAATATCTTGAATTGCTTTTAGAAATGTATTTTAATTTGTAATTTTTGTTAAGTATCTTGATACCTTGATGATAGCAAGCAATATCTTGAATTGCTTTTAGAAATGAATTTACTCTTCCTTCATGAAAAAACACGAGTTCAGTCATATTAACAAGAATTACATACAGGCAGAGTTTGTATAAGACGCAGGCCATGCGCAGAAAATTTCAGGAAAGAAACAATTTTTATTATTGTAACTTTTTTTCACAAAAAACTTCAATTATTTCCCCAAAGGATTGTAAGACAAATGGGAATTTCGTTAAAAGACCTTTAAAAAAAAATCGTGCATTTCTACGAAGAATCGCATAAAAAAACACATTTTAACAAGACTGCATAAAAAATGCACATTTCAAGAAAGGACTGCGTAAAAACCCACATTTAGGCAAAGGGCCGCACGAGAAATGCAAATTTTGACCAATGACCACGTAATAAACACAAAATTTGACAGAGGACTGCACAAAAAATGCAAATTTCGTCCATGAATCGTGTAAAAAAAAACACAAATTTCTTCCATGAATCACGTTAAAAAATGTGAATTTCGTCCACGAATTGCATGAAAAACGTGAATTTTGTCCATGTCAAAATTATGTAACATGTAATTTTATCAACCATTAAACTTGCAGAAAGTTTTTTACCCAATATTTACGTCCGCAGAAAGTTTTTGGTTTTATACAAGTCTGCATATAGAATTATATAAAAGTTTAAATTTATTTCCTTCCTCATCTGAATCAAAAATATTGTTTGTATTTATGATGGATGTGCAAATGTAAAGGGGTCTACTGTATTATAGTGATAATCAATATAGTTAACAAAGTCAAGAATTTTATTATTGTAAAATTTGATTGCAGAAATTTTGTTTTGAAATGACTTTTCTTTTGAATTGAATTCTTGAAATACTGTTAATGAAATGTTTACTTCTATAGTTATCATAATGAGTGAATTAAATCGCTCAAAATTATTTCTTACCACGTAAATTGATTATTTCATTTTTTTTTTCAACCTAATTGTAATATCGTTCAAACAAATGAAAATTGGATTCTTAAAATATTGAATAATTTATAGACTGTTGATATATATATGTATATTTTTTCAATAGGATTCAGAAAGAAAGAAAAAAAAACATATTTTAGGATTAAATTTAAAGGAAAAGGGACACTGTCTTTTTCAGTTTGATTTTGAACATCACATATTACTTTTAAAATTTATAGCAAAAACTATAAGGCAGGTTTTTTTTTTTTAATTTAAAAGAGATGTCATTAGTTAGTTCTTTTCCTGCTAAAATTAAAATATTGATATTGTATAATTGTTAAACTCATAGTTTGGAATGAAATGTACATTTATGGTGAAAAACCTTCTTATAATTAGAAAAAAAAAAATATTTTTTAATAACTTTTGCGTGGATTTTATTTTGTTTTTTGTGTGTTGTAAATATATTTTTTTATTTATATAAGTATTTACTTTTTTTTAAATGTGCAATGGTATGAAACTTTTTGGTTTATTTCAATAGATGAATCTAAATTATTGAAACGTGTATATTCTTGAACATACTTGGTTATAAATTTATCAGTGATTTGGAAAGTGCATATCAAACAGATAAAAAAAAATTATTATGGCATTTTTATGTATAATATGGATACAATAAAGATAAAAATAAGCAATTTTGTTCAGCCACCAGATAAAGTAGAGGGTATACACCATATACCTTCTGCATTTTTTAAGGGTGTTCTTAAATCAAATAGGGCAACTTTGTGACACATGCTTCAATTTATTTTTGTTCGGAAATGCATGAAAATAGCAGGTGTTATTATTCAGAAATTGTCTGATTGCACTCAATTTTCTGTTTTTTAAAAAACACATTAGATCTTTCATAACAAGCCTTCAAAGTTTACACTTTTGAGCACATTTCCCGACGAAAGCTGAAAAACCTGTCAAAAAGCAGGGGAAAAACAGGTGATCATGATATAGAAATAGCTTATAACTCGATAGGTAATTTAACTATCATAAAATGGAAAAATAGGTTCAATTCGAAATCGCTACCATAGTCAGACATTCCAATGTTATGTATTTCTGTTAAAAAATGAATTTGTAAATGTGTCAAAACATTTTTCGCTTATTGAGCGGAGCAGTTAAGAACACCCTTAAAGAAACACTGAATACTCTCTGTTTCTCAAGAAAGCTATAGTATATACACTCTAGGATATATCCTTTGTCTAGAGTGTATACCGTCTGCTTAGAGCGTATACTGTTTTTTATGACTACACCATTTGTTTTAAGTTAACATCAAAGTTATACACAGCATGCTTAGGGGCCATCCATAAATGTCATATGCTTGGAAGGGGGTTATGAAATTCTGACAAGCGGAAATGTCATATCACTCATTTTAGTTAAAAGCAATGAAAATCAGCAGATTAAATTTTGTAGTTATTTTTAAATTAAAGTATCTTGTGCTCTGTTCATAAAGTACTAAAGATTTGATTTAAAAAGTAATATATTATATTCTATTCAAAACAGAAATACTGTTTTCAATTACTTTTTCATATTAATATTTTATTACTATTCTAAAATAATGTTTTTTGTTGTAAATCTTAACATTATTTCATACAAAAGAAGTACAGTTGAACCTCGAAAATCCGGAACCGTCGGGACCGCAGCGATTCCGGATTTTGGAGGTTTATTAAAAAATCTTTTTTTATGGCTATATAATACCGTAAAATCCCGTTAATCCGCTCTTCCCGATCAAACGCCCCTCCCCACTTTATAAAGAATTTGAAATTTTCTAAAAAATCTCGAGAAAGCGCCCTCCCTCCCGATTCTCAAAGGCGATTGAGAGTGAGACGAATCATTATGAAATGAATGAATCGTGAATCTTTGATGAAATGTGCGTTTTTTCAAGATTTTTTAATTGATTTCATGCTTGTTTTGGCTTTCTTTTTTTTACAAATTTCTCCGTTTTTTCTGCATTTTTTCGACAGAATTTACGTTTTTTTTTTTAACCCAAATCTTTTTAAGTATCAAAATTCATGATTAATTCAACGATTCATTCATTTCGTCATGATTCATTACTGTAAATTTTGTTGAATGCTTTTTAACTTTTTAATTTTTGTAATAATAGTCTTTAATTAACGGCAAATCATTACAATATTAACCAGAATATATCTATATATATTTTTTTAGTATAGTTATCAGAATTTAACTGCAGTTGATGAAAATTACAGCTATGTCTTATTTTAAAAATTAATAAAACTGAAATCGGAAAAATGTCCAGATTTTAGAGATTTCCGGAATTTGGAGGTCCGGATTTTCGAGGTTCAACTGTACATTAATCGTTTTTATTGTTAGGCTCACAAATGTCTTCAAAATACATAGTTAAATTTTTAAAATAAAGTTTTGGTATTGACTTATAACGTAATGCTTTCTGAATTGCAAGTATGTATTTAATTTATGTAACATAGTGTGACATGTAACAAGAAGGGGGGGAGGGGGGGTCAAAAATATATTTTAAAAATGTGACATCATTTAATGGACAGCCCCTTATGTACTTATGTCCCACTAAGCTTAGGTAATTGTGCAGGTAGCAACACAAATACCTTTTCTTTTAATCTAATATCTGACAATAATAAATTATAGTATGTTTGTTTATCCACTGATAAGCAAATATGACGATGAAAAGATCATTGAATTATGGTGCAATGTGAATTGTAAAATCAAAAATGTGCAACCAGTGAAGAGAGAAAAAAAGAATTAAAGATCAAATAGGAAAATCCTGTATTTGGCTGGTTCTTTCCACATTTCTTATTATCAGTTTTTCAAGGTCAATTACTAGTTGGTGGGTGCTTATTTTCATCTTTATTTTGAAATATGATAAAGAGGGTTGGCATTTTTGCCAGCACAGTGGCAAAAACTGGGAAAAACCAGGGCAAAAAAAGGGAAACAAAACAGCAAAAATGACAAATTCTTAAGGTCTTTTATAAAATCTAGAAGCTAATAAAGATAATTGTATAAACAATTAAATTTAATAGCACATCATTTAATATTTTTATATAATTTGATAATTAATATATATACAGTCAGTGGCGTAGCTATGTTTAGCTATGTTTTTTGGCGCCCGGGGCCAGGAAGAAATTTTGCGCCCCCACCCCAATATAGATATATAATAATTTCTCTCAATTTGGCGCCCCTAGGCCTCGGCGCCCGGGGCGGACGCCCCCCTTGCCCCCCCTTAGCTACGCCACTGTATACAGTACAGAACCATTTATCCGGAATGGTTGGGGTCAGATGTATTCCAGATAACTGGTTTGGCATTAAAGCAGCATCCATTTGATGAGTTTTGTGAAACATATGTAGTTGTGGTATTACTTCTAATTTTAAATTGATTATTAGATTACTTGAACCAAGAATCTGATGCAAGTAAGATCAATTGTTAGAGTTTGAAAGAAGATAATTTATGGAAACTCCTTGGGAACAAAAATTCTTCTGTTTTCTCGGCATAAAAATGAAAACATCTATAATATTAATTTATTAATCTGTAATATGATTATATGCTTCTATTTCAAATACTAGATGTTGTTATCAAACTATACAATTGTATATGTCAAACTGATTGTGTATGACATTTTTTTCTAAAAAGATTCTAACATCAGTCTATTAGAAATATCATTCCGGATAACTGGTTTTCTGGATAAATGGTTCCATACTGTAATTACATATTTTAAATCTTTATAAAATAGGTCGGATTCAGTCTAATACTTAGGAATTTAAGAATCAAATTAAAAATCAGATATTTAATTATTTTTTAAAGTAATTTGTCAGCTATTAATATTTTTTTCAAAAGATTTAATGTAAAGGTTAAATTTAAAGATTATCAAAAGGTTTTATATAACTACTTTTGTTTTATGTAAAGAAAAGGCCCTCCAAAGAAAGGACAAAAAGTTAAATTCATTGCATTTCATAAAATGTATAATTATACTTATTTAATTTAAGAGTCCAAAAATAAATTAAGAAGATTGACTTTTTTTAACTAAGTATTAAGTTTTCTGTTTACTTTCATGAAATAAATTTTTCTGTTTTTCTGGGGGGAAAATTTTACAACCTATTTTTGCTGGTATGATTTTAACCAGGTTTTTTTCCCACTTACGGCAAAAACTTACCAACCCTGATAATAATGTATATCATGTACAATTCATCTTAGATTGTATTATTACTATTATTCTTAGATTGTATTTATTAAGCCTGTCACCACAAAGAAAATTAATCTATTGTCTTCATAAATTTCACTCTTAATCATTTCTGTAATTAATATATTTCAAAGAGTGCATATGAATAAGTAAAACGAAGCTTTTTAAATTTAGCAAATAAATTATCCATACTTTAGCCAAACTAATGTCATGTCCATAAAAATACATAAGTATACTTCCAATTCAAATGCTCGTAACAAAACAATTTATAATCTCATTACTGTTTATTATTTATGATGAAAATGGTTAAAAAATTGAGGCTGTGATAATTGCAGGAACTGCAATGTAGAGGTATAAATCGATATGTATGTTTATAGTTGGAAGTGTAGAATTTTTTAAAGACGACTCTGGAGGTTCGTCCTCATACTTGAATATATATACAATATAGATTTTATATGTAAGATACAATGTCATCACTTTGTTATTATTTTGTGTATAGTAATGACTGTATTTGCATTCAAAATAAAAGTTTTTTTTTTGTTGTAATCTTGTCTTATTTACTTGATATACTTCCTTAATTTGTTAATATATTTTTTATTTTTTTTAAACTAGTTTTTGTTGCAGCCATATTTTGGGAAAGAAAACATACTTGCTATTAACTCACGGTTCCCTGCGTCATAGTATTTCAAAGTAGTCGGGGGAAATTTCAAAATATATGGGAAAAATCATGGAATTTACGAAAATTTTCTAAAAAGTCGTGAAAAAATCTTGGAAGAAAAATTAAAAATGATGAGTAATTCATCAAATAACTTCAGGAAAAATTAATGAAATTCATAAAATGATCACAAAAGCTAACAACATTTGAAAAATGATCTTAGAGGGAAAAAAAAAAATTACTAACTCTCACAAAGGATTGTGAAAATAAGCAGCAAATTTCATTGTATGCCCATTTGATCAGGGAATCTTTTGAAATTTGGTGAGGGAAAGTTAGGGATTTTTTTTAGATTTAGTCAGAGAAAGTCGGATAATTTAACAATCATGTTTTGCTGGAAACCCTGTAACTGCAAAAATAAAATAAAATAAAAAGCATTACTGAAAATTTTCTGAACAACTCTGTTAGTTTATCAAATAAAATAAATCTTGTAAAAACAGTGAAAGTGACATATTTTCTTCAGTATATTCACAGAAAAATTATTTAAAGTGCACCATCTAGTAGAAGTTTCTGTAGAAAATTATTATAGTTGGAATTCATATTTCTATATACATATGTATATGAGGGCATGAGTTTCAAAACTCACTTTGTTCAAAATTTTAAAAAATCATGTCTTATAAATCTGTCCATTCTATTGGTATACCATCTGCATCGAAAAAAACACAACAATCTGGAAAAAAAATTATCCTGTATTTTTTGCCAATTTAAAATCTTGGTTAAAAATGTAACAAGGAGAATGTCAACCTTGATGATAATAGATTTTGCTCTTTAGTTCTCGAGAAACAGTGGGGTCTAAAATTATAACTTAAGTACTGCTTACCATATTTACTCGTGTATAAGGTGCACTTTTTTTTCAAAAAATTAGGTCAAAACTCCTAGGTGCGCCTTATACATGGAATAATTTTTTACTGTTGGATGCAGTCGAACGATATACATATGAAACAAGAAATTATTCAAAGAAGATATTAAAACTCAGAAATTGTTACTTAATTGAAGTATTACTACATATTTATTTCATCCCTTGCAGTTTTTTATACAACAGAGCTAATGACATTATCTAAATGCTAATTAGCAATTCTCTTTACCGTCACTCATTCCTATTTCCCTCATTCTCTTACAACCCGAAGTCTAAAAATGCATTTTTGTCTTGTTTTATGGTCTGGTGTAATGTTTGTTTCGACTTTTTTTTTTTTTTTTTTACTGAAATTCATTTGGTCATTCTTCAATAGCGTATCAAATTTATGGTGTGCCTTATATATGAGATTTTAAGAAATCACCATTTTTACTTGTAAAGTAGGGGTGCGCCTTATACACACGTGCATCCTATACACAAGTAAGTACGATATTTTGTGACCCAATTTTTATACTGGCATAGCTCATTCGGTAGAGCGTTAGCTATTTGATTCACATGCCTCGGGTTCAATCCCATAGCATGTTATGTTTCTTTTTCCTAATTTTTGTTTTATAAATATGTTTGTAATTATAATTTAATAAACTCATTGTTAATTAAAAATTGTGTATCAATTATAATTTTAATGTATTTATTTTTAATTGTAACTAAATCATTGCACATACATATGTATATATATTTTTAAATGACATAATAAATGATGAAATGTTGATGTAATGATAGGTAACAAAAGTGTCATTTCATGAATTTAAAGAAATTACCATTTATACATTGCCTCAATAAGGGAAGTAGATACAATGATAATACTGCTTGCTCTATTTTCAAATTAAGAAGCAAAATTATATTAAAGTAGCATAAGAATTAAATTACAACCTCCTTTTTTTTTTTTTTTTTTTTTTTTTGTGTGTGTGTGTGTGTGCATAGGGTAACATCCCCAGTAATTGGCATGCACCAGTGATTGGCACGTCCTACAAATATATCCTAAAATAAAATTTATATCCAGTTTTTAAAAATGCAAGACCATATACCAGTTATATGCTCATTTACGTTAAAGATTATAACTTTGATTTATGCTACTAGATGACAACAGTGCCTAGGAAAGAGAAACAATTATGGCTTGTATGAAATTAGCCATTTTTATTGCAAATGCTTCTTCTTTTGTGCTTTTCAATTCATTATCATATGATTTATAATATATTTTAAATTTTAATTGACAACAGTTTTGTTTAGTTAAAAAGGGTTACTTTAATTGTGTAAAAGTATTTTCGACACAAATATTTGGATTTTTGAATTAATAATAGATGCCAATTAATGGTGCTTCAATTTTGCTAGTTCCAAGTAATTGGCACCTATTCCAATTATAAAGAATTCGCAAGGAATTTGAGATTAAACCACTTATTTTGGAAGTACTTTTAAAGCTATAGACTAATTTTGTTTATCATTTGTTTTTATTTGAAAATATGAAATATTATCAGTAATTGGAATCCATTAAAGCTTCATATGACAATTACTGGGGACAGCATGACAATTACTGGGTATTAATATAAGTATATTGTATTGTTTTAAAGTGTTCACATTTCAGACTAATATGCTAATTTCTTACTCTCAAAAACCTTAAATATGGCATCTTCATCTACAGTAAATTCATTTAAAGCGATTAAACCCAATGCAAAATGTAAAGTTTCATAGGCGTAGGAACCGGAGGAGCTGGGGCTCCCTCTGGGATATTTCAGACAGGCTCAGCTCCCCCGAAAGAAATTAAAAAATAAAAACTAAAGATTAAAAATCTCCAAACTAAAGATAGTTTTAATAAGATATGAGCATGAGCAGACAAGCCATCCCTCTGCTCCAATACAATTCGAACAATAAGAAAAATTGAGAATTTTCAGTGAAGCACTGAATCTTACTACCAATAAATTAATAAGATGATTTAATCAAAAAACTTTTGACTCTCTCATAAAGATCGAATCCATAATCACGGATACAGCTTCAACCACGTCAGAAGATATGAAACAAAAGCTTAGAATACATGCTGAAGATTTTGATTTGACAAACCTTTCTGTAAAGTTGACATTTCTACCAACACTAGTCCTGAATGGAACTGACAGAAATGCATTGTTGATCATAATTAAAGTGATGCCATTGCAGGGATTGATTAAAAAAAATTTCTGAAGTTTTACTTTTAGCAAAACTTATATTGGTTATTCCAGTATCATTAGTAATAACTCGGAGATTTTTCAATGCTCTTCTTCAAACAGACAAACCGCCATCAAACAATGGGTTAACTTAGACTCAATCACTTGATGCTATTGCATACCTGTAAACAGGAAGCTTTTAAAACTGATTTAGAAGAGATTTGTAAAGAATTTGTAAGCAAAACAATGGAAAAACTCTAACTTTTGATAAATGGGAGTGGAGAAGCCTGAAATTTGAATATTGTAAATGGGATTGTCCATAAATTAAGAGTCATCAAGTATATCGAATAAAATTATTTAAACTGGATTAAAAAGTCGGAGATCTTTTTATATACTTCTATTTCATGCTCTTGTTTGTGAAAAGGGCAACAAGAGAAATCCTCCGAAGTGAATTGAATAAAATTATCCTCATCACTAGCTTTTGACAATATGCTCTGCAGTGGCGTGCGAAGAGAAAACTGCGCCCGTGGCAAAGTATCAATTTGGGGTCTCCTTTCACAACTTTTTCTTCTGATAAGGCAAAAAAATGGTATTGGTAGTATAAATTTGGCGCCCCTTAAAATTACATGCCTGAGGATACCATCCCCAGGCTCCGGCTCCCCCTATTTTTTCAAAGTTCCTACGCCACTGTAAATTTTTTTTTAAATATAAACTTGTGCCAATTACTGGATCACAAGGTGTCATACATTGGTGCTCTAGGTGCCAATTACTGGTGATTACAGCAACTTTATATAAATATATTTTTATAAAAATACTTTTTCAAATTTTTTTGCTTTGTGGGCAAAATATATGCACAGATATACATTCTTTGATTTAAAAATATTTCCAAGTAAACATCTCATTTCTTTATAATGAAAATTGAAGTAAGTTTAAAGACAAATTCTTAAAGTGCCAATTACTGGGGATGTTACCCTATTAAAGATTTTTAATTTTATAATATGTATATGCTTCACTTTGAATTATTTTGAGTTCACCTTTATCTTCTTTTTGAATTAATTTTTGCTAAAACTAGAGGTTGCCAAAAAAGATTTTGGAATTTTTGCTAATCATAGTAGGTCCGTTTCTTTAAATGCTGAGAAAAGCTTAATAAGTATTAAAGAATAAAAAAGGCCTAAATAAAATTTTAAATTGAGATTAGAAAATTATAATTACAAGTATATTTATAAAAACAATTAAGGAGAAAAGAAATGTAGCACACTTCGACCATCCAGTATTTTCATCTTATTCATTTCCTTTATTAAGGCAATACATAAAAGATATTTCTTTAAAATCACGAATTGACACAATTATTCAATATCATTACATCAATAAATAATAAATGAAATACATTTGAAAAAAAAATTAAAGTTGTTGAGATATTTGCAGAAAATATTTCACCTGCAATGAAAAAAAAAATTTTTAGTTTTTTTTTTTTTTTTTTTTTTTTTTTTTTTAATCACTGATCTATATTTTGCCTCAATACAAGGGTTTTAACCCTCCAAGCATATTGGAAATGGGTAAATTTGTAATGTTGTTTTCTCTGCATTTTGTTTTAAATGCTAATAAAATGTGATTCTTTCAATATAACATAAAAAATCTTATTTAGGAATATAAATGTAATCCTTGAGAGTCTTAATCATTCTTCAATGCTTTGAAAATTCATTAAATTTATAGAATTATAATATCTTAAACATTGCTTATATTGCAGTGAAACCTGGAGCTTAGTGTACGGAATTTTACGGGCCAAACGCTTAGAGGATTAAGTTACCGAAACTTAGGTTATACAATACAATGCAGATGTTCAATGTCAAATACTTTATGAAATTGATTAAACAAAGTGAGTTTGCTTTGAAAAAAAGTATTCTTTATTAAACAGAATTTGCAAATAACCAAATTAAATATCCACAAATGTTAAAATGATATTTTTTATTTCATGAAAAATAAAGACTCACAAATGTTAACGAATTACTGTAATCCTGAAATACTACTAATGAAATAAATTTTGTAGAAAGAGTTTATTACATTTTTTTTTCTTAAATAGCCCATGATTCAAAATGTGAAATGTATAATATATATTATGCATTTTATTAAAACTATAATGCTTCTTTAAATACAAACATGTAGTAAGAAAATTTTTTTATTTATGTGACATCATTATTTACATTTGTTTCGCCAAATAATACAGCTACTATACAATTTAAAATTAAATAATAGTTAAAAAAGATTTTTTAATATACAGTAGCACCCTGGCTTGCATCACCCCACATTTATGTAGTCTGACCAGGGAGGGAAAAAAAAAATGCTCAGTTAAGACGCACGTTGAACTTTATTGAAGACTTTTGGTTTTATGAAAGGAAACTCCCATGGTAGTTAAGTAATACAGTAGAACCCCGCAAATCCGGACCCCGATAATCCGGATCTCCGCATAATCCGGATCGATTTGGCCATTTTTTTTCTAAGCTTGAGAAACATTTTTGCTGATTTCTATAACACTAACTTATTTCATCGTCATATTTTGAATTAAAAAAAAACTTTTTCTGAAATCTTTTCGATTTTTTTATTACAAAGTAAACATTTTTCTGTCTGTAAATATTCCATAAGTTTAACATAAAAGTGATTTTCCGTAAGTATGCTTAATTTTACTTCATTTTTTTTCTAAGTCTCCGGATAATCCGGATTTTCGATAATCCGGATTGGGTCTGGTCCCAATTAATCCGAATTATCGGGGTTTTACTGTACTGACAAACAACAACAAAAAAAGTTACTGCAGTACGAGATTTTTCATCTCCTCAGTGACTTAAAAGGAGCAGCTAGAAGCACAATAAATTGTAAGTTGACAATTTATTGTTTTACTCGAAATTCTTTTAATGCAAATGCATTTTTTTGCTACTGTTAAATGCAAGTAACATAAATCCTAAATACAAATTGAATATTTTCATGATATTTTGGAGAATTTTAAATACCGTAATTTCCACAGATCAAATAATTCTTTTTGGACCCAGAAATATTATTTAGTGGTTGAAGACAAGTATTTACAGCGATCTCATAAGTAATATTTCTTTTAAAAAAATTCTGGGTCTAAATATAATTGTTTGATCCGTGGATCCAGGAAATTATGGTACTTATCTAAATCCACCTTAACTTACATGATTAGTCTTTTAATGAAACTGTTGATGTATGTCGGGGTATTACTGTACTGAATTATTACTTCAACTAGCTGTCCTGCCCGAATCCGTAATAATGTTCTTAACTGAACCTAAAATCTCTCTGTACTGCAAAATCTCATAAAAAATAGCCAATCTGGAACTGAACGAACCTTGAACAACTCTTCTTGGGGCATTAATACTCACTTTTAAATGTGTATAAAATTTGTGGACATTAATGATAAAATTCGGTACTTACGTATTAACGCCACAGCAGCAGAAGTTGCACTAATGCGCCAATAAAGAGCAACAGTGTTGTTCACACGCACATGCAGTTATCCTTTGAATTCCTTGTTGCCTGTTTGCTGATTTTTAGTGCCTTTTTTTTTTGCTAATTTTTTATGCAATTTTTTGTGCGTGTATGAATAACAAGATTGCTTTTTAGTGGTGCATTCTTCTGATGCAGTGGCTTTAATACGTAAGTACCTAAAATTCTTTAGACTTGAACAGCATTTTTATTTTATTATATTAAATGTATTCCATCCAAAATCAATTATTCCCCAATAGTTGTGTTTTCAAATCTGCTTAAATCTCCAACTTGGACAAAATTTTCTAAAAGATTCTTAGCCTTTAAAGAAAACAGAGAAATTCTATTAGATTTCGTAGTATATAAATAAGTATACACTTAAGTCTAAATGACTGCATGAACGTATAAAGTTTGGATTCGAAAAAGACATAGACACCTCTTCCCCCCTACAAAAAAAAAAAAAAAAAAAAAAAAAAAAAAAAAAAAAATTGCTAAAAATTTAAAATATTTTGTATTTTTCTTTTTATTATTATTGCTGCTTACTTATTTAAATACAATATGTGAAATATATCGAAATTTCTGTAGTACTTTTCAGTTTTTAGAACATGCATTATAGTTCCTTGAAGTTAAAATGTATAGTTCTTATGGAACTATACATATGAATAATGGAACTGTAAAGTTAGTTATAGTTCTTTGGATCATATAGCATTTGTAATCATTTTTAATAGTTGTTGTTACCATTGTTTATATTAGAAAAAAAGCGTGAAACCTTTTGCAAAACAAAATTGTGCATCAGTAAATGACATGCTGCTAGATAAATGTAAAATAATCACTAGTTGCTGTTATTTTTACTATTTATTTTGACAATCCCAACTCCCCCCTCCTAATAGCTTTAAAGCTATCAGTAGTAGCAGATGTTTATTTGTTTGAAGCCTACCAAAGTAATTTTCAGAATCACAACATTGCATATTGTTTTTGTCATGGTAGTACAATATCTCATATATAGTCATCATGAAGATAGAATAATAGAAGGAGAACCGAGAAGATAGGCTTTTCCCAACAGAACTTAGCCCCAAAGTATTTCCCGGTGCATGGCGTGGCGCTAGTGATGCTGCACTGACTTTCAATCACATGACTTGTTTGACTGGTCTCTCGACTAGTCTGCTAGCGGGACGTAGGGGGCGCTAGACTTCATCTGCTCCCAAGCTGCCGGAAATGCCAGCCAGACTCGGAAAGACTTTAGGGACGAAAGTGGAAGCGCCGTCTTTGTTCTCCTTCTACTATATCTATCTTCATGATAGTCATATATCTCCCTGGTTTTTGTTTTGATTTCTAAAATGAAACGATGCTGCCACAAGATTTTTTTCCTATCTGTTAATTTGTTTCAGTTAAATGAACAGTTTAATCGAAATTTAATTATTTTTTCAATATAAATTTAATTTTCTTAATAATTCTCAAGTTTGAGAAATGTCATTTTAATTACCAGTAAATTTGTATTTAAATTATGTATTTGTTTTGACATTTTAAAAATTAATTTTTCAATTCTTCCCAAATTGCAGCATTACGAATCGATTGTGACATTTTAATCGATAAAATAATCGATTACTATTAAACTTAAATAGTTGTTTGTTGTCAGTTTTTACAAGCACACAGGTCCGCACAGGTCCGAGTACCAACCCGTTTTAACATTGGGTATGCGCTTTTAAATTTAATTAGTGTTTTGCATATTACACTTTACATATAAATTCTATACTTCATATACAGGACTACATAAAATTACTCACATACTATTCTCCTTATTAGAGGAAATTACTGAAGGGGAATTTTCTATTGAAATTATGTATCGCTTAAATGAGGTAAATTTTGGAATGAATTTTGTTAATAGATACGAATTTCTGTATCATACACAGGGCTACTAAAAAATTCAGATAATTTTCCTACTGTAGCAGCTGAAATTCGGTTTTGAAATGCGTTACAGATTTCCATAGGGTGAAATGAGACGTAATATTTTAATTTTTTTAAATGGTGCAGTTTTATTGCATTATTCTGAATGTGTTGGAAAGTGCCCCGTAATCTCTGCTTGGCGCATGGTTTTTTTCTTTCTTGCTCTTACTTTTCTTTACACATAATTAATTATTTACGCAATTACAAGTCATTTCTCATTCCCGTTTACGAAATGTTTCTATTCCGATTTCGCTTATAGATGGCAGCACTAAACAAAGTTTAGTTTACTGCTACAAACATTAAATATTGTAAATTTGTTTCTTTTTCCTTTCTTAAATGTTGGCTGTTTTCGGAAACATACATAACACGGTAGCCGAGCTTATCTTGACGCGAGTCAAGATAACTTACTTATTGCGAGTAAAAGAAAAAAAAAAATAAACAAAACATCGAGCAAACGAAAGGTATAATACTTTTTTCAGTTAAATTTTGTTTCGGTTTATATTTTTGCTAATAGATGGCAGCACCAAATAAATTTTGGCTCATTGCTGTATCATAAACTCGACTCGTTTGTCTTGAAGATGATCTTCTTTCGCATTTAAATTGAAAAGAAGTCATAAAAATTTTGCTGTTTTTTCTATGTTTGAAAAATGAACATAATTTTTCCTAAATTTACCTAAATTTAAATGAAATACTTCTTCAATTAAGAGATAATTTCCCATTTTTTACCTCACCTCTCAAACATGTGGAACTTTCACGAAGTCATTTCCGATTATTCGTTCACAGGGCCTGATTACCGCGCAGGCCAATTAGACTATGACTTTGGAACCACTGCTGAAAGGGACAGGGCCTGATTAATGCACGGGCCTTCGGGACCTTGGCCCTGGGCCCACAAATTATGTGGCTGATTTCAAATAATATTGTTTTTAAAATGTGAAAGGTAAAATTCAAATATTCTGAATGACTCAATGAAATTTTCAGAAGCTTTTAACCTAGGCAATTTTCTGTAAAAATCTTTTTCATTTTGAGAGTACCTATAATTTTCAAAATTTGCCGTATTCAGAAAACCAATGCCAAAAACTGCATACTGTGTCTATTGGATTCAATAGAAACGGGGATTTTACAATGTCAGAATTATAGTTTAGAATGATTACTAGACTGATCAGCGCCGAAACTAGCCTTTTTTCCGCCCGTGGCAAACATGGATTTTAGCGCCTCCCACCCTCTCACATATATGCATTCTTTATAATAAACACACCAAAGAAAATCTTAATTTGGCACCCCCTTCATCTTCTGTTCTGTTGGCGCCCGAGGCACGTGCCCCCTCAACCCCCCTCTAGTTTCGGCCCTGAGAGTGATTATTAGAGAAAACACACTATTTATGATTTTGGGTAAGGCAAGTTTTGAAAAAGACCTCCTCATTTTTTTCTGCAACATAAACTGTGGATCATAGATGTTTGTGAATTTATACCAATACCTATTTGAGAAAGTGGACGGTAATTCATTTTCTTGCAAGGGCGGCGCCAGAGTTTGCCCGACGAGGGGGCACTGTATCCCCGACAGGGGGACTAAGTTTATAATACATATTAGAGGTCCCCGCGTATTGGTCCGGGTTCTAAAAAATGCGTGGCCAAAATTTTAGGCCCAGGACCGATCCGGTTTGTACTAAATAGATTAATGTTCCGGTCGACATAAAATTTAGAAAATTTGCTAATTATACGGTCTGGGAAATACAAATACATACATATATAATATAACCTAACCAAAAAATAGGTTAAAATCTCGGCCCGCCCGACTCCATTTCTATAAAACGTGAATTTTTACTTTGATACGGTTATAAAATATTTTGGATTAGGGGTGTCTGATAAAAAATAGTCTTTTAAGAAGTGTTCTAGGTGGCAAATAATTAAAATAACTCCTTATATCTGTGGTCAATGGACAATTGACGAAAATAGAGTACTGCACCTATGTAACTCTGAAATGTCCTTCCGGTCTATCACAATGCTGGTGTTTTTTGGTTTACAACTATTCAGCAAGAATACGTCTGCTGAAGCTAAACAACATTATTTATGAATCTTTTTATTCCGGTTGTCGAAAAGTTTGTTTTATATTAACTTGCACATCAGAATTTGAAAACAAGTCAAAAGAGAAGGTATGTATTTCCTTTAAGTGAATCGCAGCTGTTATCTGCGGTATAAAAATCCTAGATTGAAATCTAAGTAAGAATACAAGTATAAAGAAACAGCATACTTACTAAGAGCAAAACTTGTATAAAATTGAAATATCTTCATATCCTTTTTCGTTCATCTGAACACATTTCTATGCTAAATATTAGTTTTCTTTATTTGAATTGAATATATTTGCCGGAGTGAAATTAATTAAGTCAAACTACAATTTTTGAATTATGCACCTTGTATTACTTTATAAGTACCGCGTTTTACTTTTTTTCATTATTTTCTATTTTTGATACTTTTGAGAAAATGTAATTATTATTCTATACATTCTCAAAAAACATTTCGCCTAAAATAAAATATACAGACAATAAGTTGCCTGAACGCACATGTTATTGGAATGGATTTTTCTATTATTTGAAGAAATGTTGGTGTTTTCATTGTAGAATTTCAAAAAAATTTGAGATTCGGTTCACGAACTTTTCATTATTTTAAGAGAAATTAGAGATACGTAAACAATCAGTTTCGAATCGAAAAATCTAGTGCAAAGTGTTACTGCTCAGTAAACTGAACAATCTTTTGATTTAACAAAAATATAACTTTAGATATTGGAGGATTTCAGGTAGTTTTAGCATTAGATTGATGAATTTTCTGTATTTTCGAGAAAATGTGTAAATTAAAACAGAATTTTTAACCTATAGTAGTAATAATAAAAACAATGGGGAAAACACCTTCAATTTCCATTTTGTTTTAGACTGTATATTAATCGAATGCAGAAAGTGCGATGTTTCAAATTTTGATAAGATACAAAACTTAAATCTGAAACAAAAACTTAAATACAAAATTCCCAAGTTAAAAACAAAAGATAAATGTAAATGAAGTGAAAACTTGTAAAATAGTTGGAAATCTAAAAGTGCGTTATTTTAATATCAGCAAAAAGCAATCCGCAATTAAAAATATATCACCGATCCGAATCACGGGTTATACAAAAGGTCTAACTGCGGGTTAGAAAGTCTGCGCGGGCCAAAATTTCTCTCTCGAGTCCGTGGTGACAATGCCGAAATAGCCCTGTGATTTGAAGAGACTTTTCTATTGTTTTAAGCAGTTTCTGCCTTCTTATTGGACATTTTTTGAAAAGTTTGATCTTAGATTTCTGTTTTTTTTTTTTTTTTTTTTTTTTTTTTTTTTTTTTTTTTTTTTTTTTACGTATATTTAGATAAATTAGATTTATAAATTCCGTTCTAATACGAAAAAGTACTAAATAGCATGGCTGCCAGAACACCCATGTAAATTGACGAATACATTGCTTTGGATGAGAGTATTTCAGGTAATTGGTGATTTTTATGGTATTTTTTGCGGGAGAGGGGTAAAAATAGTAAAATTAACGAGCTTGAAAGCACAATTTTAAAGAAAAATTTTCTGTTTTAACGGAATATCAAGGGAAAAAATAGTTTAATTGACGGATTATTTTGCGAGCATAGAGTCCTTTCCGGATTGGGTTATACCCGAGTTAATTCTATATCCATTCAACCTGAACCAGTTTTAAAATGTAAATGACCCGAACTCGACAAACTTTGACCTAAAAGTATTCAATTCGAACTTAATCCAACTCGAAATGCAAGAGAAAATTGAAAAAGAAAATTCGAACTTCTAAAGCAATAATGGAAAAATAGTCTGCAATAATACCTCCAATATCAATTATATATTTTATGTAGAAAAATTAATGTATCTATATATGAACTGATTGACATTCAAACAATATAATTTTACATTTTAAAATATATTTCAGCGATACTTTTCAGAAATGAGGTAGAATCGAACACATACGCTAAAACAATTAAAACTAACCCGACTCGAAAAATAGAAGTCAATCCGAACCTCTCCGAAAAAATACTAACTTTAGCCAGATCCGACTCAAATCGCCAGTCGAGTTGGGTTTAATTTTCCAAGATGAAGCAGGACTCTCCCCGAAACGCAATCTGATCCCGACATCTCCAAATTCCTATCTGAACCCGAAATATTTCAACCTCAACTAGACCCCCAACCATAACTGAGGAAAAAATATATCCATACTGTAATGCAATTATGCAAAAATATATCTACAGCTATACTTCCAGTATCAGGGTAAAGTATATATAAACTCATTAACATTCAATACATAATTTTTCAATTTAAAATAAGTTTTGCAAATTCTTTTGATAGCTCAGTCTTGAATCAAGAACCGTAAGTGTCAACATCCAAACCGAACCTGAAACAATTAAAGTTAACCCAACTGGAATTCGACCCACAGCGACAAAAGATTAAATTCAACCCGATCCGATACAGATTGCGAGTCGTGTCAGGTTCAGTTTGCCCGACCCGATGCAGCATTCTACTTGTCATCCAAGACTGCTCGACAAAACTTTAGTGTAAATTTTATCTTTTTTGTTAAAAAAATATACATGTGTAGAGTCATTCATATATCATCCTGTGCAGTCATATATATAGATTTTTATTTTAAGAAATTCGATATATATATATTTTTTTTTGGAAAGATCGGGTTTATCTGAACTTAATATGCAAGAATGAAAATTCATTCAGAAACCGACTCGTACCTAAAATAATTACTTTAGTCAATCTCTGTTTAAGAATTAAAAAAAAAAAAAAAAAAAAAAAAACTTCATATGTTGACCCAATTTGACTGGGTCGAATTTCAAAAGTCAAAATATTTTCCCCGACGAAATCGAATTTTGACCCCGGTGGGGGGGCCAGGTATGCCCGACGGGGGGGCATATGCCCCCCCCGGTCCCCCCTCTGGCGCCGCCCTTGTTTTCTTGATTATTCTTGTAAGTTAAATTTTTTTGTAAGCGTGAACCTTTCACCCAAGTAACTTTGTCAAGTCATCAAATAAACCGATATTATTTCTGAAAGTGTCGCCGGGAATGGGGAGGCCCAGTTTAGTTTAATACTTATTTCTATTCAAGAATACATTTTTAAATGATAAAATTAACCTTAAAACAATTTTTAGGTGCGTTCGTAATTATGTAAATACGTAGCACCTATAGTGGTCGTTCAGTCCGTGTGTCCGTCCGTCTGTCTGTCCATCCGTTTGTCCGTCCGTGTGTCCGCATATAAGAACGCAAAAACTACCCAACCGAATCGTTTGAAATTTAAAATACATAATTATTACATAATTTTGTCGAGTTATTTCAAATTTTATGAAAATCGGATGGATAGATCAATTACAGGGACAATCAAAAGTATTCCGTTACATTACGGTCAATGGGGAAAAATGTTTCAAATGCATTTTATTGGTGTTACACTCATTCGAACTTAATAAAATCTATATGCCAGTGGCGCAGCCAGAATTCGGCTCTGGGGGGGGGATAGAGTTGCTTCAGGGGTGATTCTGCTAGAAATTTTTTTTCGGAAATTGGCGGGGGGGGGGATTCCGCGAGTTACCCCCCCCCCCTTTAAGAGGGTTTATCCGCGATCTTCAGACAAAATGGGCGTTTTCCCGCGACCTTCAGACGAAATCAGCGATTTATTTGCGATATTTTAGCAAAATCGGCGATTTATTACGATCTTTCGTCAAAATCGGCGGTTTTCTGCGATTTTTTGACGAAATCGGCGTTTTCCGCGACATCTAGACGAAATGAGCGATTTATTTGCGATATTTTAGCAAAATTGGCGATTTATTGCAATCTTTTGTCGAAATCGGCGGTTTTTCCGCGATCTTTTGACGAAATCGGTGTTTGTCAGTGTTTTTTTTTATGAAATCGGCGTTTTTTTCGACGATCTTTAGACAAAATTTGCAACTTTACGCGATCTTTTCTTGAAAACGGCGTTTTATCCCCGCGGTCTTTCGACGAAATCGGCATTTTTTCCGTGATCTTTTCATGAAAGCGGCCTTTTTTTTTCAATGATCTTTTGACAAAATATTTTTAAGCAATCTTTTAGCGAAAACGGCGGTTTTCCCCCGATTTTTTAACGAAATCGTCATTATATCAGAAATTTTTGACGAAATCGACGTTTTCCCCGCGGTCTTCAGACGAAATCAGTGTTTTATCTGCGATATTTGGTGAAATTGCCGTTTTCTCCGCGATCCGCACAGGAAATTCGCGTTTTTCGGCGATCTTTTGACAAAGTTCGTTGACAAAAACATTGACGAAATTGTCGTTTTTTCACAAAATATTAACGAAATGTGTGCTTTTTCGGCGATCCTTTCATGAAATTTGCATTTTTCCGCGATTGTTTTATCTGCGCGCAAAACCGTACGAGTTGGCAACTGTGAGAATCGTCTTCTGAAAGATCTTATCAAAGAATGAAGAACATTTCTCAGTTACATAGCTTTTTAATCATGATATCTACTTGCCTGAATCTAGGAAAAAGAGTTATCGGAAAAAAGTGACAAACTACAAAAGCGGAAAAAAATGACGCGGAAAAAAGTTACCGGAAAAAAGGGACAAGATAAAAATGTTACCGGAAAAAAAGTGACAAGGAATTGATTTTGGGGATTTATTGACTAAGTATGAAAGGGGGGGGGGTCGGCTTTTAATTTAAGTGAGTGTTTTTTTCATGCTGAATTAACTGCTTTGATTCAATTTTAGGATATACGTTCATACTGAAAAGATGCTTGCCTGATTAGTTTTGGGAATGGACGATTACCCCCTCCCCTCCGCCCTAAATAAGATAAATAGTTTTTAAGCAGATTTATCCAACGTGTTATTTCAAACAATTTTGGATATAGGTTCTTTCTGACGAGGCTTATATATAGTATTGTGGTGTCGCGCCCTGAGTTTCTCTTTACTAAGTTGGTTTATTTGTTAAGTTCATCAATAACACATTTTTAATTCCTCAAGTTCTTTATTAGAACCACAGACCAATTATTAAAAAAATAAATAACACGACATTACAACTACATAGGAGCCTCACTCCAATATTACATTTCGCTTATCACGTCTAAGCCATTTTACATCAATGTACTTTCTTGTACATTACCAGCATATGTCTCTCTTCCAACTACTTTCCTTCCCTCTCGATGCGCAATGATCCCAGTGTTCTCCTCAGCTCATTGCCACTAGACCAGTGCAATTATTTTCTAGGCATATCCCTTGAGGTCAATAGAACCTGTTCTTAACAGCTTTTGAATGAAGATACTTTCAACTATGTATACTTTTTCAGAATAAGACTTCGCTATCTATCTTCTGCCACGATTAAAGTTGTCAGTACGTCGTCACAGTATATAATGCCTGAAGAATTTTGGGAGTTTAATGGTTAAGTATAGAGGGTGCAGGGGGATAACCTCTCTTAAATTAAATAAATAGCTTTTTACGCAGAATTATCCGATTTGCTTCAAATTTTGAATGTTGGTTCATTAAGATAAAGGGTATCCCTGATTAGTTATGGGGTTCTTTTGCTAATTAAAAAGAGGGGCCACGATTATTCCCCCCCCTTAAATTATATAAATTATTTTTTATGCACAATTATCCGATGTATTTCAAATTTTGGCTGTAGGTTCTTTCTCATAAAGTGAATCCTTGAATAGTTTTAAGTGTTTGTTTATATATTTTCAATAGCTGTTTGCATTTAAAATTATGATTTATATTGCTGCATACCATTTTTCAGTATTCTATAAATATCGTAACAAAGAAAAAAATATCCTGTTTTTCTTAAAATCGTTTTTTTTTTCCTTTAATTTAAATCTGTTTTTATTTTTTTTAAGCGTTCAAACCTGAAGATCTATCAAGAACCACAGATTTTTAAACAATTAACTTTCTAATTACTAACAAGCTAGTAATAAAAAAAAACTATTTTTATTACTACAAATTAATGAATTCACTAGTTCATTCGTTCGTAACATACAATATAGTTTGTACATTAAAGTTTTCTAACATATATTTTTTATGTTTTATATTATATTTTGTGATACATAATATGGGACATTAATTAGTAAAAATCCAGTTTTAAATGATAAATATTGATTTAGTATATTACTTTTTTCACAAATAAAAAAAAATAAATAAATAAACCAGTTTTAAATGCAAAATGAATGGAAATTAATCATTACAAGAAAAAAGGTAAAATGTGTTATGTTTTCTGACATAATAGTTTTCAATCATTAAATTAAAAAATAAAGAAAAATTGTTTTTATTTGTTATTTGCGTTCAATTGCATCCAACTCGCTTTTTTATGTTACTTGAATATTTTTGCGTCAAACCTTTACCGGGAAATCTCCTGATCGACAAATTTCCTAAGAGACTAGCCGCCCACGATATCTACCGGACATCCCCCTCCGTCGAATGGGGAAAGCAAGCTTCTTTCCCCGAAAGAGTTTCCTGAAGGGACTGCTGCATCCCTCCCTATTTAACTACATTCATTAGCTTATACGTCTTAGGGGCCGTCCATTAATCATGTGATTTTTTTTGGCATTTTTAACCCCCCCTCCCCCTTGGTGATATATGGTGAGGTTCAAGACTACCCCCCCCTCCCCTACCCTATATCACGTGTATTTTTAGTACCTACAAAGAATCTTAATTTTTTTTATAATATTTATTATAAAATACAGGTTCAAGTATCATCAAATTTTATTATAGAAAAAAAACTACAATAACAACCTTAAGAGGTAAACAGAAAGGTTGCAAGTTATTTTGGACTGACATAAAAATAATGAAAGAAATGCGAAAAACTTTTTTGTAATAATACATAAACATAATTTAATTTACAATGTCCTCAGACCACAGATTAGCAAGACTTTCTTCAACACCAATAACTGGATAAGCATCTTGCAAGTTAGTTGTAGGCACAGTGCTTTGTTGAAGATTAACATCGGTTTCATCAAGCCACACGGCGTCATCATTTTCGCGCACTACGCAGAGAATCTCTCTCGATCTACCATTCGTTCGTCGCGTGAGGATGCGAGAAGGACGGACATTGGTCATTTCTAGGCTATTATTGCTCGGATTCAGTTTCTTGTGACAAGAATTCAGATGTGCTTTAACTTTTGTTTTTGTACAGAAGAAGAATGCACACTGCTGGCATGTCCTTTCCAAAAGTATCCGATCCTCGGTTCAGTATCGCGCGTTTGACGAAAAAATAAATACTCGTGATATATTACTACACCTCCCCTCCCCCCTTGTGATATTTCGTGATTTTTTTATGGACCCCCCCTCCCCTCTCGAGCCTCGCATGATTAATGGACGGCCCCTTACCATAAGGAAACTACATCCAAAATTTGAAGCAAATCGGATAATTCTGCGTAAAAAGCCATTTATGTAATTTAAGTGGGGTTATCCCCAGTTCCCCCCTCTATAATTAGCCATTAAGCCCTTAAAACTATTTAGGGATCCACTTTATGAGCAAAATTCTATATCAAAAATTTGAAATACATCGGATAATTATGCATAAAAAACAATTTATCTAATTTAAGGGGGGGATAATCGTTCGTTTTCCTATTTATAATAAGCAAAAGAACCTCATAACTAATCCGGAATACGATGGATCATAAAGAAGCTACATCCAAAATTTTAAGCAAATCGGATAATTTTGCATAAAAGCTATTTATTTAATTTAAGGGAAGTTATCCTCGTTTTTGCCTTTATACTTAGCCATTAAACCCTTAAAACTATTCAAAGATTCACCTTATCAGAAAGAACCTATATTTAAAATTTGAAATACATCGGTTAAAACAACGATTTGCATAAAACCGATTTATCTAATTTGAGGGGGAAATAATTGCTTGCCGCCCCCCTTTTTATAATAAGGAAAATAACCCCGTAACTAATCAGAGATACGTTTTATCATAATGAACCTATGTCCAAAATTCGAAGCAAATCGGATAATTCTGCGTGAAAAGCCATTTATTTAATTCAAGAGGTATTATCCCCCGTCCACTCTCCTTTTTATACTTACTCATTAAACTCTTAAAACTATTCAGGGATTCACCTTATCAGAAAGAATCTCTATTTAAAATTTGAAATACATCGAATAATTTTGCATAAAAACCGATCTATCTAATTTGTGGGGGGAGGGGGTTAATTGACCATCCTCCCTTTATAATAAGCAAAAGAACCCTATAACTAATCAGAGATATGTCTTATCATAATGAACCTATGTCCGAAATTCCAAGTGAATCGGATAAATCTGCGTAAAAGACTATTGATTTAATTTGAGAGGTTACGGATGGGGAGGGGGGGGGGTATCATATGTCCAAAAACTGAACCAAAACAGTTAATTCAGCACGAAAAAACCATTTACCTAAATTAAGAGCCTCCCCCTGATCACTTCTAAATACTTAACCAATGAATCCTCAAAATCAATAATGAATTCCCAAAATCAATAATAATTTCCCAAAATCAATTCTATGTCCCTTTTTTTTTTCGGTAACATTTTTTTCGCTTTTGTAGTCATGTCACCTTTTTTCCAATAACTGTTTTTCAGGTAATTTTTTTTCCGTTTACCCACTTGCCTATTTCGGGCGTTTTTTAAATAGCGAAACGCACAATAAAAAAAACCTTAGCACTACAGCAACTAACAACACAATGTTTGTGGAATTAAGTCTATCCTTCAAAGCATGCGAGCATGTGTTTTTGTGTTTTTCCTGGAATTCGAGAGTCCAGTACTGTTTCCAAAAAAAGAGCAAGAAACAGATGCAACTAATTAAGACCCCCCCCCCCCCCCCCCGTGGTGCAGCATTGAAAAACCCGAGACGGCATTGGCAGCGACAGGAAATGACCATTCCTTTTAGCCTTCGGCTGATTTCCAATAGTATAAATGAATGCCGGCCTTTTCCGAAATTGAGTGACCAGTTTTCAATACTGATACTGTTGCTTTATGCTTTCCCTATTTTTCAAAGAAAATACATTACTGCCGCTTAAACGAGTTAAATTTTTAAATAAAATTTGATTCAATGAAGCGGCAGATTTCGAAAACAAAACAAAAAAAATTCTAACTTTAGTTTTTTTTTTATGATTCGGTTCATAAAAGTGGAAATTTTTGTCATTTTGTCATGGCTCTGGGGGGGGTTTTAACCCCCAAAACCCCCCCCTCGCTGCGCCACTGTATATGCAACTATAAAGTACATATTATAATATACATTTTACATAATTTGTGGTGCAAAGAACATTTGTTATTGATTTACAAGGCCACACAAAAATATTCCATTACATAATGGTATAGGGAGAACATTGTTTGATGAGCGTTTTAATTGTAATTCACTATTTACAATTTTATGAGATTGATATATGAGAGTAATATTTTAAAAACTTCATTATCGTACGAACGCACCTCATTTGATACGCTTCACGTGCAATTTCCAACTTGTTAAATCTTATTGACTATTGTTTGTTGCGTATATTTGGTATCATATTCATATTCTGATGACAGGAAAATTTTCGGAATTGGATTTTCAAATAAGTGAGTCAGATGTCCTGAAATAAAAGACCGAATTCATCTTTAGCGCACATCTGCTTGTCTAAAATGGTTAAAGGGCTACTCCAGTCAAATGAACATAAAGCTATGCTAATCCTATGGAAGAAATTTATAAATATATCACGGCTGCATTTTAATATTTGTAAATGATTTTTTTTCATTGGTTAGCTGAGATCGACCTGTTTTTTTTTATTTTTTTTATTTTTACTTATTTTTTTTATTTTTTTTTTTGTAGATATTTTTTATGAAGGTGCTTTCGCTTTCCAAACCGGTTCCGAAAATGAAAGCGTCCTTATAAAAAATATCTGTAGACAAAATCAAAAGAGTAAAAAACGGCATGTATACAAATCGATCTCAACTCCAATGAATAAAAAAAAACATTTAAAAATATTAAAATGAAACAAGATATCTTTATAAATTTCTTCCATAGGATTATTATTAGCGGACGGGTATTTTCAATTAAATGAGGTGGAATGCTGTTTTAAAATCCAAAAGAGTTATTTTCTGTCACATTTCTGGATTTATTTTATCTCTGTAATGCATGGAATGGTCAGGTGTCCTTTTTTCAGAAACTAAGTAATCGAATGACGCTTTCCCTTTTTTGGTAAGGTCAAGAAAAATTATAGGAAATACTGTCAAAGCGAGTGTTTTGAGCAAAATTTCCATATATACAGTTCGAGAGAGAAGAAAAACGCTGTCCTCACTTATATCTCGGTAAGTAACTAACTCATTGATCAAAAATGGATAACGTCATTCGATTCCGAATCACTTTAATAGTAGGGATGGGACGAATATTCGGCCACTATTCGGTATTCGGCCTATTCGGCCCTTTTGCCGAATATTCGGTTGGCCGAATATTGAAGGCTTTTTGACCGAATACTTCGGCCGAATACCTGTAGCCAAATATTTAGAGATATCTTGCCGAATATTGCTAAAATCTCGCCGAATAGTGAAAGATATCTTGCCAAATAAATTTCGGATTTAAAGAATTTCATTCTTGCAATTCTTTTTTCCTCTAATCCAAATTGGCTGTTTCATTTATGAAGTCATTCTTACTCTTACTTACAAAATATAGAGTTATTCAGTTACTAAAAAATATGCAGCCTTTCTGTATTTCCTATAAAAGTTAGTGATATTCTAGAAAATGCTGCCCAAGTTGGAGATTTAATTGTACGGGAAATGTCATCACTGGAGAATGATATATTACAATTCAAAATATAAAAATACTGCCTTATTCTAAAACACTCTAATATTTATTAATGTCTGCAAATTCCATGCGCATATAAAAAAGGCTCTTATGAAATTCATAACTTATTTTCTATAAAGTAAGAAATGAAAAAATTCATTCATTAGGTGTGTTAATGAAGATTCATTTTCAAAATTAAATATAATATATCACCATTCCAAATACAACGGTACATCTGAAAGCAGAACTGGTGTCAAACTCGATACACATTAGATGACACAACTTGCTTTATGAAGATGGTTTTATAAATATTTTAATATAAATTCTAAATACTCAACAAAAGAATTTTTTCATTCTATAGTTTTCACTTTTAAATAATTATTTGCATAATTACTGACTTAAATATGTAACATTATTATGTATATATTTTTAATTTAATCTTCCTTCCTTCATGTTGTTATCAATTTCTGTTTATGCTTTTAATGCTTATTGAATAAGTGGAATATTGAAGTTAAATAATATATGTGTCAATTCAAATGTCAAAGATTTTGTTAACATATGCATTCTACTTTAATCATAACCTTTTGCTTTAACGTAATTTGTAATTTAAAGCTTGGCATCTGATTTCAGAACAGTCTCATTCTTACAAATTTGCTTATCACTAGGGACACAAACTCTAAATGATCAATTTTACTTCATTAAAGGTTATTTCAAAAAATATGTCCTTGTGAGTTTTGAGAGAGAGAGAGAGATTAAGAATATTATTGATTTTGGATACAAGAAGTATCAATTGATAGTAAAAGTGAAGTACATTCTTCATATTTTAATGAAAATATTTTCCCATCTTGACTTACTGAAAATCAATTTGATGTACATTAGAATAAAGGATATAATGCAATTTCATAATTTTTTTGTGTTAAAATAGGTTTTTCAAATTTAAAAATACATTTAAAAGCATATTTAAGAGTAATCATTATTAATGAGCTCCTATTTTTTAAATTATATGGAACCAAAATTTATTTTCTTTATTGGAAAAAAAATTACTATTCGGCCGGCCGAATATTCGGTATTCGGCCTAAAATTTCGGTATTCGGCCAAATCACTATTCGTCCCATCCCTATTTAATAGTCAAGACACCAATTATACGCCATTATGTTTAAAAAATATTTAGAAAATGTATCAGCAAGTTTTGCGTTTGTTGATGCAATTTTATGTGCAGTTTTATAGATTTTTTTTTTCCTTTTTAAGTAGATTTTGTAAGAATTACTATTTATGACATTCTCCCCTATATCCTAAAATTTCAGAAATTTTTTTTGCAGATCTATGCCAATCAGCATCTCTAGAACCCAAAACTACATATCTATCTAAATATATTACTTTTTTATGGACACAATCTTCACAATTCTCTACAAATCTCTCCGAAACTGAAAGTCAAGATTAAGGGACCGAAAATCTCAACTAAATTCGTTAATGGGCAAAATTAGACAAAGTAGGGAGGGGTTTTGTGAAAACAGAAAAAAAAACCATAACTTTTTAATTATAATGCATATCATCAAATCAGTTTAAAGTTATTATTACTTCTAGAAAAAGGACAAAAAATTTATGTATAACAGATCAGTACAAAAAACCCTGAACGGGTTAAAAGCTTGTGACGCAGCACTTTATCTTATATCTCTAAGAATTTTAAATTTGGGACTTAAAATTAATGATATCAAAATTTATGTGACGCTATGCTATTAATTAATATACATATTAAAATTTATTCATTAAGGTTTTATCAATTACATCTTTCATAAATTCAAAATATGAATCTTAAAAGATATGATATCAAAATTTAAGTGACGCCTTGACGAGGCTTTAAACGATGTTTTAAAATTCCATTTATTTATTTATTGTCCAAATACATTTTCATATCTAAACAATACTTTTTATTTTCCAATACACTGTTAAATACATCACTTTCACTGAATATATATAATGCACTGAAATGTATTTATTTGAATAAATAGATTTATCTTTTGGGCTACGCTGTCCAAAATCAAAAATAACATTTAAATGAATAGTTTTTGCGTCATTGTATCCAAAGTAAGTTAAATAGATGCAAATAGATACAATGATGCAAAAACTATTTATTTAAATGTTATTTTTGATTTTGGACAGCGTAGCCCAAAAGATAAATTTATTTATTCAAATAAATACATTTCAGTGCATTATATATATTCTTTAGTGCATTATATATTTTTTTAGTGTTTGGATTGTGTTTAGGATAGACTTCAATTGGAAATTTCCGGTTCTGGTCAATGTATGTCAAAGGAAATTATTTTGTCTTTCTTGGACAAATTTATGTTTCCATTAATTTTTTTTTTTTTTTTGGTTTAGATTGAGTTTCAGGTAAACTTATAGGTTTTTGTCGGTGCTTATTGGCAGAAATTATTTTTTCAATTTCGGATCAGGTTACAGTGTGATGGGATTTTTTTTTTTTTGTTGTTTGTTTCGATTTGGGTTCAATTCAAATAGAATTTTTAGGTTCTGGCCAGGTTGCGTTTACATGAAAAAAATATTCTGTCATGTACAGATACTGGATTACAATTCCTATGTTTTTTTTGGTTGGAGGGAGGGGGGGGGGGAGTTTGTATCAGGTTTAAGATTTTATTAAAATTTCCATGATCTAGTCTGTACGTATTTACATAATTTCTTTTTCTAAAAATCTTGATATGGTTGGATAATTGTTTTTTTTTTTTTTTTTTCGGGTTTGAATCTCGATTCAGTTTGACTTGAATTGGAATTTTCAGGTTCTTGTCGAGTTGCATTTCAAGTACTAGTTTTCAATTCTGGTCAGTGGATGGGGACGGAAATTATTTTGTCTTTCTTGAACAGATTTATATTTCCTAATTTTTTTATTTTACTTTTTTTTTGGGAGGGGGGGGGGGGATTGGATTGGGTTTCAGGTTAAGAGTTCGGATTGGGTTTGAGATAGACTTCTATTGGAATTTCCATGATCTGGTCAGTACATATCGACATAAATTGTCTTTTTTTTTTTTTTTCTAAAATCTTGATTTGATTGGATTTTTTTTTTTGGGGGGGGGGGGGAGGGGATTGAATCTGGTGAAAATGAATTTTCAGGTTCTTGTTGAGTTGCATTTCAAGTAGTGGTGTACCGAGTAGTACTTTGGCCTAGTAGCCGAGTACTCGGCCTTTGACTACTCGGTCGAGTACCGAATGCCGAGTACCGAGTAGTTGTATAATAAGAAAATAAAACACTGATGTGCACAAAATGTGAGCCCCAGTAGCAGAAAATTGTGACTGAGTCTGCGACAGAAATGCAGTGGGGTGAAAATTGTCTGCGGGAATAGTGTGATTTTTGGTTAGCCAGACGCCATTGTTATATATACATACATGTATATAGACATACATATAACAATGACACCTGATTAACCAAAACGTATCCCTTATGTACATAAAAAATAGGGCCCTTACTAATTAATATTATAAAATAGAACTGTATTTTAACTATAGTAAACCTAAATAAGTAATAAAAAGAATATTGCCCAGTTAAACTGATGGCATTGAGCTCACAGGCTACGCATACTAATTGTACATTACAGCCTTGTATTTTTGTTAATTCCGTTCGAAAAAAACATTAAGAAGGGGAAACAGCTCTCCCCTTTCTCCTTTTTTATACTTAATCATTGAACCCCCTAAATTATCAAGGACATGCTTTATCATATAAAAAAATATCTATATCCAAAATTCAGAGCAAATCGGATAATTCTTAATAAAAACCCATTTAGCATTTATATAATTTAAGAGGAGTTATTTCCCTCTCTTATACTTAACCGTTAAACTTCCAAAACTATTCAGAGATTTGAACGAAATCTGACAATTCTGCCCTAAAAATCCATTTATACAAGTTAAGGGGAGGGGAATTAGAGCCCCCGTCCCCCCTGTTTACACTTATTCAATGAACACCTAATAACAGCCACGGTATCGCCTCATCAGAATGATCCTATATCTAAATTTTGAAAGAAAATTGTTAATTATGTATGAAAATCCCGTTTATATCAATTAAGGGGAGGGGCATACTTATTCAATGAACACCTAATAACAGTCACAGAATCGCCTCATCAGAATGATCCTATATCTAAATTTTGAATGAAAATTGTTAATTCTGCATGAAAATCCCGTTTCTATCAATTAAGGGGAGGGGCATGAGCCCCCCGTTCCCCCTCTTATACATATCGAATGAACTCCAAAAACTAATCAGGGAAGCGCCTTATCAGGATATACCTATATACAAAATTTCAAGTGGATCCGATATTTTTATCATGAGTTATCGCGTTACGCACGAACGAACATACGAACATACATACAGAACGGACGGGCACATAAGCTCTCAGGCTATGATAGCCTGTGAGCTAAAAAAGCAAAATTAATACTTTTGAAGAATTAGATAGTAATGATATGTAAAGTGGCTCTTTATGTCTGAGCTTATAACTCAACTTATTTAAAATTAAAGTGAAATATAGTATAGTGTATATTTATTGAAAAAGTTTCTTACTTGCTTAAGTATAAAAAGCACAGAAGAAATAAACAGAATGATATTAGAGGGGAAAAAATCATTTATATAGTTACATATGTAATAGTGATGAGATGAAGAAAACAATTACAATTCCATTGAACAGAATATGCTGTAAGATTGCTTCCTTAAATTCTCAACACAATTTTTTAGTTGTTAAATCAATATTATAATAAAATGTTAAATTGTGCTAAAAATTTTTTAAAAATTGGACAAAAATAATTTAAAATATCAAAATTTAAAAATTATTCTAGAAAGACTGCACCGAAAATTTAAAGCCCCTATTTTTTTACCATGAAGTATATATGACGACCCCAGAAGCCAAGGGGTACAAGTGACAAAATGTCGATTTGGAGTAAATTGAGTTTAAAGATAATTGATGTTAAATTGGAATATCAATAACAATTGACTAAATTGAAATAGGAAACATCTGCTTGTTGCATTCTAATCTTTGAACTCTCATTTCAATAACTGTTAAAAAAATAGAGTACAATTTTCTTTAAATGTATAATTAATCAATATTGTTTGTTTCTCGAAAAAAGGGGTTTATCTCTATAACTCAGCAAATAATAAGAAAATGACCTATATTTCTTTACCTGAAATGAAAAAAGCATATTTCCAAATACCCTGTGCACTTAACTCAATTTTTTCAATTTTGTCATTTATACCCCTTGGCTTCTAGGCTCTTCATATGTGTTATATTTTTATAGCAGTGATTCTTTGAAATACAAAGTAAGTAAATATTATGAAAAAGAAATAGAAAATTCTGAATGAAAATTTTTTAAATACACTGGATGTGTATCTAAAATTTTGTTAAAATTGGCAGTGCTAATTTATGGACAAAAAACAAATTTTGGTGTGGAAAAATCCATTTTCGGAACAGCAAAATCGTTTTTAGAGAAAGGAAAGAGAAACAAATTTTTGAAGCAGAAAAATACACTCAACTTTTTTTTTTTTTTTTTTTTTTCGCTCTTTTAACGAAATTTGAGTTTTTTTGTTTGACGGAAATACGCAGTTTTTTCGCGATCTTTTGCCGAAATTTACCTTTTTTTTAACGATTTTATGACGTAATTTGTCGAGATCATTTGACGAAATTTATAGTTTTTCACGATTTATTTTAACAAAATTTACCTTTTTTTTTCGTAACTTATAGAAATCGTTATCCATCGGTATCCATCGTTTTCCTGCGATTTTTTAACGAAATTTATCGGTTTTTTTCCGATTTTTTTGGCGAGATCTGTCGTTTCTTTGTGATAATTTTGATGCAATTAGTCGGTTTTTTTCGCGATCTTTTGTCGAAAGTTACCGTTAATTTACGATCTTTTGACGTAATTTGCATTTTTTCACGATCTTTTTGACGAAATTTATAGTTTTTTCACTATTTTTTAAACTAAATTTACCTTTCTTCTTGACTCTTTAACATAACCTGTCGTTTTTCTGCGATATTTTAACGAAATGTATCGTTTTTTCCCGATTTTTTGACAAAATCTGTCGTTTTTTCGTGATTTTTTGATGAAATCCGTCTTATTTCGTAATATTTTTTAACATTTTTCTCAACTTATTGACGAAATCTGTCGTTTTTTCGTGACTTAGTGGCGAAATCTGCCGTTTTTCAAGACTTTTTGGTAAAATCTGCAGTTTCTTTTTGCTATCTTTTGTCGAAATCTGCCGTTTTTCGCGAGATTTTGATGAAATTTATCTTTTTTCGCTATATTCTTGAACGAAATTTAACGTTTTTTCTCAACTTATTGGCGAAACCTGTCGTTTTTTTCGTGACTTAGTGGCGAAATCTGCCGTTTTTTCGCGAAATTTCGTTTTATTTCACGATTTTTTGACAAAATTTGTCTTACTTTGCGATCTTTTAACAAACCTTGTTAATTTTGCGATTTTTCATGAAATATTTCGGTTTTTTCGCGTTCTTTTAACGAAATTTACCATTTTTTCATGATTTTTGACGAAATCTGCTGTTTTTTCGCGATCTTTTGTCAAAATACGCCATTTTTGTGATCTTTTGATGAAGTCGTTTTTTTCTCCCGATCTTTGAATGAAATTTGTCGTTTTTCCGCGTTTAATTCATGTATATATATATATATTTATATTACACAAATAAGGAAATCTTTTTTTTCGAAGCTGGCAAATTTATCTGCAAGGGCAAAAATTAATCTGCGACGCACGTCGCGCGTCACGCACTTTCTGCTACCGGGATGTGAGCTTAGGTGTACATATATATAAATATACTTGTGTACACATGTCTAAACCTGTGTGTACATATAATATAATATACATATTAGTATAAATAAACTTATCAAATTTGAAATTTGTGCACCTTTTAAATACAAATTTTGACAGTTCAAAACTAATAAGAAAGGAGAATTGATACATGACAACTACAGTTATTAACTAATAACTAATACTAAATATACTTCTTATAATAATAATAACTAAACATTCTTTAACCCTTCAATTTATTCCAACCATTGAAAAAGTTGCGGTCAGGTTGTGCTTTAATGGAAAATATTTTGTACTGTATAGATACTGGGTTCCGGTTATATGGAATTTCCTTTTTCAGATTCAGATTAGGTTTAAGATAGACTAATTGGAATTTCCAGATTTCTGATCCCGCGTATCTCTGGAAATTAATTTTTCTTTCCCGAATCGAGATATGGTTGGATAATTTTTTTTTTTTTTTGGGGGGGGGGAGGGAGTTGAATCTGGTTTCAGTTTGACTTCAAATGTAATTTTCAGGTTCTTGTTCAGTTGCATTTCAATGTATTTTATTTTGCAGCAAATAGATTGAGTTACTCTTGGAGGGATTTTTTTCTTTCTGGTTTTGGATTGTATAGGATAGATTTCAATAGGAATTTTTCGATTCTGGTCAATGTATTTCAATGGAAATTATTTTGTCTTTCTTGGACAAATTTATCTTTCCATTAAATTTTTGTTGGTTTAGAATGGGTTTCAGGATAACTTGTAGGTTCTTGTTGGCAAACTTGTATAAAACCAAAAACTTTCTGCAAATTAATTTAATGTTGGGTGTAATTCGCATTTTTTGTGCAATTCATGGTCATCATTCGTGTTTTTTTATGCGATTTATGAATGTAATTTGCATTTTTTGATCAATTTATGGACATAATTTGCAATTTTTTTGCGATTAATGAATGTAATTTACATTTTACATGATTTATGAACGTAATTTGCTATTTTTATGCAATTCATAGGCATAATTTGTGTTTTTTCAGCTTTCTGTCGACAAAATTTGTGTCTTTTGATCGATTTATTGACGTTTTTTGTGTTTTTATAGGATTTATGAATGTAATTCGCTTTCTTTACACAACTCTTGGACGTAATTCGCATTTTTTGCAATTTATGAATGTTATTCGTGTTTTTTTGCACGATTCATGGAAGTGATTCGCATTTTTTGAGTGATTTATGAACATAATTCACATTTTTATGCAATTCATGGATGTAATTTGCATTTTTTGAGCGATTCATGAATGTAATTCGCGTTTTTTATGCAAATTATGGATGCAAAACGCTATTCCCTATTTTTATGTGATTTATAGACGTAATTTGCATTTTAGCTTTCTGCTGCCAAAATTCGTATTTTTTGAGTGATTTATGAACATAATTCCCATTTTACTACACAATTCATAGACGTAATTTGCATTTTTCATACAATTTATGAACGTAATTCTCACTTTTTTACACAATTCATAGACGTAATTCACGTTTTGTGGACCCAATTCGCATTTTTTATGCGATTCATGGACATAATTTGCGATTTTTATGCGATTAATGAATGTAATTTACATTTTACATGATTTATGGACGTAATTTGCTATATTTATGTGATTTGTAGACAAAATTCGCATTTTTTGAGCTTTCTGTCGACGAAATTTGCGTTTTTTGATCGATTTATTGACGTTACTTGTGTTTTTATAGGATTTATGAATGTAATTTGCTTTTTTTACCAATTCTTGGACGTAATTCGCATTTTTTTAAATTTATGAATGTTATTAGTATTTTTTTGCACGATTCATGGAAGTGATTCGCATGTTTTGAGTGATTTATGAACGTAATTTGCGTTTCAGCTTTCTGCTGCCAAAATTCGTGTTTTTTGAGCGATTTATAATTCCCGTTTTACTACACGATTCATAGACATAATTTGTGTTTTTCATACAATTTCTGAACGTAATTCTCACTTTTTTAAACAATTCATGGACGTAATTCACGTTTTGAGCGATTTGTGGACCCAACTCACGTTTTTTATGTAATTCGCTTTTTTGAGCAATTCATGGACATAATTCGCGATTTTTATGCCATTAATGAATGTAATTTACATTTTACATGATTTATGGACGTAATTTGCTATATTTATGTGATTTGTAGACATAATTCGCATTTTTTGAGCTTTCTGTCGACGAAATTTGCGTTTTTTGATCGATTTATTGACGTTACTTGTGTTTTTATAGGATTTATGAATGTAATTTGCTTTTTTTACCAATTCTTGGACGTAATTTGCATTTTTTGCAATTTATGAACGTTATTCGTGTTATTTTGCACAATTCATGGAAGTGATTCGCATTTTTTGAATATTCATGAACGTAATTCACATTTTTTATGTAATTCATGAATGCAAAACACTATTCGCTATTTTTATGCGATTTATAGACGTAATTTGCATTTCAGCTTTCTGCTGCGAAAATTCGTGTTTTTTGAGCGATTTAGAACATAATTCTCGTTTTACTACACGATTCATAGACATAATTTGTGTTTTTCATACAATTTCTGAACGTAATTCTCACTTTTTTAAACAATTCATGGACGTAATTCACGTTTTGAGCGATTTGTGGACCCAATTCGCATTTTTCATGCGATTCATGGACATAATTCACGATTTTTATGCAATTAATGAATGTAATTTACATTTTACATGATTTATGGACGTAATTTGCTATATTTATGTGATTTGTAGACATAATTCGCATTTTTTGAGCTTTCTGTCGACGAAATTTGCGTTTTTTGATCGATTTATTGACGTTACTTGTGTTTTTATAGGATTTATGAATGTAATTTGCTTTTTTTACCAATTCTTGGACGTAATTCGCATTTTTTTAAATTTATGAATGTTATTAGTATTTTTTTGCACGATTCATGGAAGTGATTCGCATGTTTTGAGTGATTTATGAACGTAATTTGCGTTTCAGCTTTCTGCTGCCAAAATTCGTGTTTTTTGAGCGATTTATAATTCCCGTTTTACTACACGATTCATAGACATAATTTGTGTTTTTCATACAATTTCTGAACGTAATTCTCACTTTTTTAAACAATTCATGGACGTAATTCACGTTTTGAGCGATTTGTGGACCCAACTCACGTTTTTTATGTAATTCGCTTTTTTGAGCAATTCATGGACATAATTCGCGATTTTTATGCCATTAATGAATGTAATTTACATTTTACATGATTTATGGACGTAATTTGCTATATTTATGTGATTTGTAGACATAATTCGCATTTTTTGAGCTTTCTGTCGACGAAATTTGCGTTTTTTGATCGATTTATTGACGTTACTTGTGTTTTTATAGGATTTATGAATGTAATTTGCTTTTTTTACCAATTCTTGGACGTAATTCGCATTTTTTTAAATTTATGAATGTTATTAGTATTTTTTTGCACGATTCATGGAAGTGATTCGCATGTTTTGAGTGATTTATGAACGTAATTTGCGTTTCAGCTTTCTGCTGCCAAAATTCGTGTTTTTTGAGCGATTTATAATTCCCGTTTTACTACACGATTCATAGACATAATTTGTGTTTTTCATACAATTTCTGAACGTAATTCTCACTTTTTTAAACAATTCATGGACGTAATTCACGTTTTGAGCGATTTGTGGACCCAACTCACGTTTTTTATGCGATTCATGGACATAATTCACGATTTTTATGCAATTAATGAATGTAATTTACATTTTACATGATTTATGGACGTAATTTGCTATATTTATGTGATTTGTAGACATAATTCGCATTTTTTGAGCTTTCTGTCGACGAAATTTGCGTTTTTTGATCGATTTATTGACGTTACTTGTGTTTTTATAGGATTTATGAATGTAATTTGCTTTTTTTACCAATTCTTGGACGTAATTCGCATTTTTTTAAATTTATGAATGTTATTAGTATTTTTTTGCACGATTCATGGAAGTGATTCGCATGTTTTGAGTGATTTATGAACGTAATTTGCGTTTCAGCTTTCTGCTGCCAAAATTCGTGTTTTTTGAGCGATTTATAATTCCCGTTTTACTACACGATTCATAGACATAATTTGTGTTTTTCATACAATTTCTGAACGTAATTCTCACTTTTTTAAACAATTCATGGACGTAATTCACGTTTTGAGCGATTTGTGGACCCAACTCACGTTTTTTATGCGATTCATGGACATAATTCACGATTTTTATGCAATTAATGAATGTAATTTACATTTTACATGATTTATGGACGTAATTTGCTATATTTATGTGATTTGTAGACATAATTCGCATTTTTTGAGCTTTCTGTCGACGAAATTTGCGTTTTTTGATCGATTTATTGACGTTACTTGTGTTTTTATAGGATTTATGAATGTAATTTGCTTTTTTTACCAATTCTTGGACGTAATTCGCATTTTTTTAAATTTATGAATGTTATTAGTATTTTTTTGCACGATTCATGGAAGTGATTCGCATGTTTTGAGTGATTTATGAACGTAATTTGCGTTTCAGCTTTCTGCTGCCAAAATTCGTGTTTTTTGAGCGATTTATAATTCCCGTTTTACTACACGATTAATAGACATAATTTGTGTTTTTCATACAATTTCTGAACGTAATTCTCACTTTTTTAAACAATTCATGGACGTAATTCACGTTTTGAGCGATTTGTGGACCCAACTCACGTTTTTTATGTAATTCGCTTTTTTGAGCAATTCATGGACATAATTCGCGATTTTTATGCCATGAATGAATGTAATTTACATTTTACATGATTTATGGACGTAATTTGCTATATTTATGTGATTTGTAGACATAATTCGCATTTTTTGAGCTTTCTGTCGACGAAATTTGCGTTTTTTGATCGATTTATTGACGTTACTTGTGTTTTTATAGGATTTATGAATGTAATTTGCTTTTTTTACCAATTCTTGGACGTAATTCGCATTTTTTTAAATTTATGAATGTTATTAGTATTTTTTTGCACGATTCATGGAAGTGATTCGCATGTTTTGAGTGATTTATGAACGTAATTTGCGTTTCAGCTTTCTGCTGCCAAAATTCGTGTTTTTTGAGCGATTTATAATTCCCGTTTTACTACACGATTCATAGACATAATTTGTGTTTTTCATACAATTTCTGAACGTAATTCTCACTTTTTTAAACAATTCATGGACGTAATTCACGTTTTGAGCGATTTGTGGACCCAACTCACGTTTTTTATGTAATTCGCTTTTTTGAGCAATTCATGGACATAATTCGCGATTTTTATGCAATTAATGAATGTAATTTATATTTTACATGATTTATGGACGTAATTTGCTATATTTATGTGATTTGTAGACATAATTCGCATTTTTTGAGCTTTCTGTCGACGAAATTTGCGTTTTTTGATCGATTTATTGACGTTACTTGTGTTTTTATAGGATTTATGAATGTAATTTGCTTTTTTACCAATTCTTGGACGTAATTCGCATTTTTTTAAATTTATGAATGTTATTAGTATTTTTTTGCACGATTCATGGAAGTGATTCGCATGTTTTGAGTGATTTATGAACGTAATTTGCGTTTCAGCTTTCTGCTGCCAAAATTCGTGTTTTTTGAGCGATTTATAATTCCCGTTTTACTACACGATTCATAGACATAATTTGTGTTTTTCATACAATTTCTGAACGTAATTCTCACTTTTTTAAACAATTCATGGACGTAATTCACGTTTTGAGCGATTTGTGGACCCAACTCACGTTTTTTATGCGATTCATGGACATAATTCACGATTTTTATGCAATTAATGAATGTAATTTACATTTTACATGATTTATGGACGTAATTTGCTATATTTATGTGATTTGTAGACATAATTCGCATTTTTTGAGCTTTCTGTCGACGAAATTTGCGTTTTTTGATCGATTTATTGACGTTACTTGTGTTTTTATAGGATTTATGAATGTAATTTGCTTTTTTTACCAATTCTTGGACGTAATTCGCATTTTTTTAAATTTATGAATGTTATTAGTATTTTTTTGCACGATTCATGGAAGTGATTCGCATGTTTTGAGTGATTTATGAACGTAATTTGCGTTTCAGCTTTCTGCTGCCAAAATTCGTGTTTTTTGAGCGATTTATAATTCCCGTTTTACTACACGATTCATAGACATAATTTGTGTTTTTCATACAATTTTTGAACGTAATTCTCACTTTTTTAAACAATTCATGGACGTAATTCACGTTTTGAGCGATTTGTGGACCCAACTCACGTTTTTTATGTAATTCTCTTTTTTGAGCAATTCATGGACATAATTCGCGATTTTTATGCAATTAATGAATGTAATTTACATTTTACATGATTTATGGACGTAATTTGCTATATTTATGTGATTTGTAGACATAATTCGCATTTTTTGAGCTTTCTGTCGACGAAATTAGCGTTTTTTGATCGATTTATTGACGTTACTTGTGTTTTTATAGGATTTATGAATGTAATTTGCTTTTTTTACCAATTCTTGGACGTAATTCGCATTTTTTTAAATTTATGAATGTTATTAGTATTTTTTTGCACGATTCATGGAAGTGATTCGCATGTTTTGAGTGATTTATGAACGTAATTTGCGTTTCAGCTTTCTGCTGCCAAAATTCGTGTTTTTTGAGCGATTTATAATTCCCGTTTTACTACACGATTCATAGACATAATTTGTGTTTTTCATACAATTTCTGAACGTAATTCTCACTTTTTTAAACAATTCATGGACGTAATTCACGTTTTGAGCGATTTGTGGACCCAACTCACGTTTTTTATGTAATTCGCTTTTTTGAGCAATTCATGGACATAATTCGCGATTTTTATGCAATTAATGAATGTAATTTACATTTTACATGATTTATGGACGTAATTTGCTATATTTATGTGATTTGTAGACATAATTCGCATTTTTTGAGCTTTCTGTCGACGAAATTTGCGTTTTTTGATCGATTTATTGACGTTACTTGTGTTTTTATAGGATTTATGAATGTAATTTGCTTTTTTTACCAATTCTTGGACGTAATTCGCATTTTTTTAAATTTATGAATGTTATTAGTATTTTTTTGCACGATTCATGGAAGTGATTCGCATGTTTTGAGTGATTTATGAACGTAATTTGCGTTTCAGCTTTCTGCTGCCAAAATTCGTGTTTTTTGAGCGATTTATAATTCCCGTTTTACTACACGATTCATAGACATAATTTGTGTTTTTCATACAATTTCTGAACGTAATTCTCACTTTTTTAAACAATTCATGGACGTAATTCACGTTTTGAGCGATTTGTGGACCCAACTCACGTTTTTTATGCGATTCATGGACATAATTCACGATTTTTATGCAATTAATGAATGTAATTTACATTTTACATGATTTATGGACGTAATTTGCTATATTTATGTGATTTGTAGACATAATTCGCATTTTTTGAGCTTTCTGTCGACGAAATTTGCGTTTTTTGATCGATTTATTGACGTTACTTGTGTTTTTATAGGATTTATGAATGTAATTTGCTTTTTTTACCAATTCTTGGACGTAATTCGCATTTTTTTAAATTTATGAATGTTATTAGTATTTTTTTGCACGATTCATGGAAGTGATTCGCATGTTTTGAGTGATTTATGAACGTAATTTGCGTTTCAGCTTTCTGCTGCCAAAATTCGTGTTTTTTGAGCGATTTATAATTCCCGTTTTACTACACGATTCATAGACATAATTTGTGTTTTTCATACAATTTCTGAACGTAATTCTCACTTTTTTAAACAATTCATGGACGTAATTCACGTTTTGAGCGATTTGTGGACCCAATTCGCATTTTTCATGCGATTCATGGACATAATTCACGATTTTTATGCAATTAATGAATGTAATTTACATTTTACATGATTTATGGACGTAATTTGCTATATTTATGTGATTTGTAGACATAATTCGCATTTTTTGAGCTTTCTGTCGACGAAATTTGCGTTTTTTGATCGATTTATTGACGTTACTTGTGTTTTTATAGGATTTATGAATGTAATTTGCTTTTTTTACCAATTCTTGGACGTAATTCGCATTTTTTTAAATTTATGAATGTTATTAGTATTTTTTTGCACGATTCATGGAAGTGATTCGCATGTTTTGAGTGATTTATGAACGTAATTTGCGTTTCAGCTTTCTGCTGCCAAAATTCGTGTTTTTTGAGCGATTTATAATTCCCGTTTTACTACACGATTCATAGACATAATTTGTGTTTTTCATACAATTTCTGAACGTAATTCTCACTTTTTTAAACAATTCATGGACGTAATTCACGTTTTGAGCGATTTGTGGACCCAACTCACGTTTTTTATGTAATTCGCTTTTTTGAGCAATTCATGGACATAATTCGCGATTTTTATGCAATTAATGAATGTAATTTACATTTTACATGATTTATGGACGTAATTTGCTATATTTATGTGATTTGTAGACATAATTCGCATTTTTTGAGCTTTCTGTCGACGAAATTTGCGTTTTTTGATCGATTTATTGACGTTACTTGTGTTTTTATAGGATTTATGAATGTAATTTGCTTTTTTTACCAATTCTTGGACGTAATTCGCATTTTTTTAAATTTATGAATGTTATTAGTATTTTTTTGCACGATTCATGGAAGTGATTCGCATGTTTTGAGTGATTTATGAACGTAATTTGCGTTTCAGCTTTCTGCTGCCAAAATTCGTGTTTTTTGAGCGATTTATAATTCCCGTTTTACTACACGATTCATAGACATAATTTGTGTTTTTCATACAATTTCTGAACGTAATTCTCACTTTTTTAAACAATTCATGGACGTAATTCACGTTTTGAGCGATTTGTGGACCCAACTCACGTTTTTTATGAGATTCATGGACATAATTCACGATTTTTATGCAATTAATGAATGTAATTTACATTTTACATGATTTATGGACGTAATTTGCTATATTTATGTGATTTGTAGACATAATTCGCATTTTTTGAGCTTTCTGTCGACGAAATTTGCGTTTTTTGATCGATTTATTGACGTTACTTGTGTTTTTATAGGATTTATGAATGTAATTTGCTTTTTTTACCAATTCTTGGACGTAATTCGCATTTTTTTAAATTTATGAATGTTATTAGTATTTTTTTGCACGATTCATGGAAGTGATTCGCATGTTTTGAGTGATTTATGAACGTAATTTGCGTTTCAGCTTTCTGCTGCCAAAATTCGTGTTTTTTGAGCGATTTATAATTCCCGTTTTACTACACGATTCATAGACATAATTTGTGTTTTTCATACAATTTCTGAACGTAATTCTCACTTTTTTAAACAATTCATGGACGTAATTCACGTTTTGAGCGATTTGTGGACCCAACTCACGTTTTTTATGTAATTCGCTTTTTTGAGCAATTCATGGACATAATTCGCGATTTTTATGCAATTAATGAATGTAATTTACATTTTACATGATTTATGGACGTAATTTGCTATATTTATGTGATTTGTAGACATAATTCGCATTTTTTGAGCTTTCTGTCGACGAAATTTGCGTTTTTTGATCGATTTATTGACGTTACTTGTGTTTTTATAGGATTTATGAATGTAATTTGCTTTTTTTACCAATTCTTGGACGTAATTCGCATTTTTTTAAATTTATGAATGTTATTAGTATTTTTTTGCACGATTCATGGAAGTGATTCGCATGTTTTGAGTGATTTATGAACGTAATTTGCGTTTCAGCTTTCTGCTGCCAAAATTCGTGTTTTTTGAGCGATTTATAATTCCCGTTTTACTACACGATTCATAGACATAATTTGTGTTTTTCATACAATTTCTGAACGTAATTCTCACTTTTTTAAACAATTCATGGACGTAATTCACGTTTTGAGCGATTTGTGGACCCAACTCACGTTTTTTATGCGATTCATGGACATAATTCACGATTTTTATGCAATTAATGAATGTAATTTACATTTTACATGATTTATGGACGTAATTTGCTATATTTATGTGATTTGTAGACATAATTCGCATTTTTTGAGCTTTCTGTCGACGAAATTTGCGTTTTTTGATCGATTTATTGACGTTACTTGTGTTTTTATAGGATTTATGAATGTAATTTGCTTTTTTACCAATTCTTGGACGTAATTCGCATTTTTTTAAATTTATGAATGTTATTAGTATTTTTTTGCACGATTCATGGAAGTGATTCGCATGTTTTGAGTGATTTATGAACGTAATTTGCGTTTCAGCTTTCTGCTGCCAAAATTCGTGTTTTTTGAGCGATTTATAATTCCCGTTTTACTACACGATTCATAGACATAATTTGTGTTTTTCATACAATTTCTGAACGTAATTCTCACTTTTTTAAACAATTCATGGACGTAATTCACGTTTTGAGCGATTTGTGGACCCAATTCGCATTTTTCATGCGATTCATGGACATAATTCACGATTTTTATGCAATTAATGAATGTAATTTACATTTTACATGATTTATGGACGTAATTTGCTATATTTATGTGATTTGTAGACATAATTCGCATTTTTTGAGCTTTCTGTCGACGAAATTTGCGTTTTTTGATCGATTTATTGACGTTACTTGTGTTTTTATAGGATTTATGAATGTAATTTGCTTTTTTTACCAATTCTTGGACGTAATTCGCATTTTTTTAAATTTCTGAATGTTATTAGTATTTTTTTGCACGATTCATGGAAGTGATTCGCATGTTTTGAGTGATTTATGAACGTAATTTGCGTTTCAGCTTTCTGCTGCCAAAATTCGTGTTTTTTGAGCGATTTATAATTCCCGTTTTACTACACGATTCATAGACATAATTTGTGTTTTTCATACAATTTCTGAACGTAATTCTCACTTTTTTAAACAATTCATGGACGTAATTCACGTTTTGAGCGATTTGTGGACCCAACTCACGTTTTTTATGTAATTCGCTTTTTTGAGCAATTCATGGACATAATTCGCGATTTTTATGCCATTAATGAATGTAATTTACATTTTACATGATTTATGGACGTAATTTGCTATATTTATGTGATTTGTAGACATAATTCGCATTTTTTGAGCTTTCTGTCGACGAAATTTGCGTTTTTTGATCGATTTATTGACGTTACTTGTGTTTTTATAGGATTTATGAATGTAATTTGCTTTTTTTACCAATTCTTGGACGTAATTCGCATTTTTTTAAATTTATGAATGTTATTAGTATTTTTTTGCACGATTCATGGAAGTGATTCGCATGTTTTGAGTGATTTATGAACGTAATTTGCGTTTCAGCTTTCTGCTGCCAAAATTCGTGTTTTTTGAGCGATTTATAATTCCCGTTTTACTACACGATTCATAGACATAATTTGTGTTTTTCATACAATTTCTGAACGTAATTCTCACTTTTTTAAACAATTCATGGACGTAATTCACGTTTTGAGCGATTTGTGGACCCAACTCACGTTTTTTATGTAATTCGCTTTTTTGAGCAATTCATGGACATAATTCGCGATTTTTATGCAATTAATGAATGTAATTTACATTTTACATGATTTATGGACGTAATTTGCTATATTTATGTGATTTGTAGACATAATTCGCATTTTTTGAGCTTTCTGTCGACGAAATTTGCGTTTTTTGATCGATTTATTGACGTTACTTGTGTTTTTATAGGATTTATGAATGTAATTTGCTTTTTTTACCAATTCTTGGACGTAATTCGCATTTTTTTAAATTTATGAATGTTATTAGTATTTTTTTGCACGATTCATGGAAGTGATTCGCATGTTTTGAGTGATTTATGAACGTAATTTGCGTTTCAGCTTTCTGCTGCCAAAATTCGTGTTTTTTGAGCGATTTATAATTCCCGTTTTACTACACGATTCATAGACATAATTTGTGTTTTTCATACAATTTCTGAACGTAATTCTCACTTTTTTAAACAATTCATGGACGTAATTCACGTTTTGAGCGATTTGTGGACCCAATTCGCATTTTTCATGCGATTCATGGACATAATTCACGATTTTTATGCAATTAATGAATGTAATTTACATTTTACATGATTTATGGACGTAATTTGCTATATTTATGTGATTTGTAGACATAATTCGCATTTTTTGAGCTTTCTGTCGACGAAATTTGCGTTTTTTGATCGATTTATTGACGTTACTTGTGTTTTTATAGGATTTATGAATGTAATTTGCTTTTTTTACCAATTCTTGGACGTAATTCGCATTTTTTTAAATTTATGAATGTTATTAGTATTTTTTTTGCACGATTCATGGAAGTGATTCGCATGTTTTGAGTGATTTATGAACGTAATTTGCGTTTCAGCTTTCTGCTGCCAAAATTCGTGTTTTTTGAGCGATTTATAATTCCCGTTTTACTACACGATTCATAGACATAATTTGTGTTTTTCATACAATTTCTGAACGTAATTCTCACTTTTTTAAACAATTCATGGACGTAATTCACGTTTTGAGCGATTTGTGGACCCAACTCACGTTTTTTATGAGATTCATGGACATAATTCACGATTTTTATGCAATTAATGAATGTAATTTACATTTTACATGATTTATGGACGTAATTTGCTATATTTATGTGATTTGTAGACATAATTCGCATTTTTTGAGCTTTCTGTCGACGAAATTTGCGTTTTTTGATCGATTTATTGACGTTACTTGTGTTTTTATAGGATTTATGAATGTAATTTGCTTTTTTTACCAATTCTTGGACGTAATTCGCATTTTTTTAAATTTATGAATGTTATTAGTATTTTTTTGCACGATTCATGGAAGTGATTCGCATGTTTTGAGTGATTTATGAACGTAATTTGCGTTTCAGCTTTCTGCTGCCAAAATTCGTGTTTTTTGAGCGATTTATAATTCCCGTTTTACTACACGATTCATAGACATAATTTGTGTTTTTCATACAATTTCTGAACGTAATTCTCACTTTTTTAAACAATTCATGGACGTAATTCACGTTTTGAGCGATTTGTGGACCCAACTCACGTTTTTTATGTAATTCGCTTTTTTGAGCAATTCATGGACATAATTCGCGATTTTTATGCAATTAATGAATGTAATTTACATTTTACATGATTTATGGACGTAATTTGCTATATTTATGTGATTTGTAGACATAATTCGCATTTTTTGAGCTTTCTGTCGACGAAATTTGCGTTTTTTGATCGATTTATTGACGTTACTTGTGTTTTTATAGGATTTATGAATGTAATTTGCTTTTTTTACCAATTCTTGGACGTAATTCGCATTTTTTTTAAATTTATGAATGTTATTAGTATTTTTTTGCACGATTCATGGAAGTGATTCGCATGTTTTGAGTGATTTATGAACGTAATTTGCGTTTCAGCTTTCTGCTGCCAAAATTCGTGTTTTTTGAGCGATTTATAATTCCCGTTTTACTACACGATTCATAGACATAATTTGTGTTTTTCATACAATTTCTGAACGTAATTCTCACTTTTTTAAACAATTCATGGACGTAATTCACGTTTTGAGCGATTTGTGGACCCAACTCACGTTTTTTATGAGATTCATGGACATAATTCACGATTTTTATGCAATTAATGAATGTAATTTACATTTTACATGATTTATGGACGTAATTTGCTATATTTATGTGATTTGTAGACATAATTCGCATTTTTTGAGCTTTCTGTCGACGAAATTTGCGTTTTTTGATCGATTTATTGACGTTACTTGTGTTTTTATAGGATTTATGAATGTAATTTGCTTTTTTTACCAATTCTTGGACGTAATTCGCATTTTTTTAAATTTATGAATGTTATTAGTATTTTTTTGCACGATTCATGGAAGTGATTCGCATGTTTTGAGTGATTTATGAACGTAATTTGCGTTTCAGCTTTCTGCTGCCAAAATTCGTGTTTTTTGAGCGATTTATAATTCCCGTTTTACTACACGATTCATAGACATAATTTGTGTTTTTCATACAATTTCTGAACGTAATTCTCACTTTTTTAAACAATTCATGGACGTAATTCACGTTTTGAGCGATTTGTGGACCCAATTCGCATTTTTCATGCGATTCATGGACATAATTCACGATTTTTATGCAATTAATGAATGTAATTTACATTTTACATGATTTATGGACGTAATTTGCTATATTTATGTGATTTGTAGACATAATTCGCATTTTTTGAGCTTTCTGTCGACGAAATTTGCGTTTTTTGATCGATTTATTGACGTTACTTGTGTTTTTATAGGATTTATGAATGTAATTTGCTTTTTTTATTAATTCTTGGACGTAATTCGCATTTTTTTAAATTTATGAATGTTATTAGTATTTTTTTGCACGATTCATGGAAGTGATTCGCATGTTTTGAGTGATTTATGAACGTAATTTGCGTTTCAGCTTTCTGCTGCCAAAATTCGTGTTTTTTGAGCGATTTATAATTCCCGTTTTACTACACGATTCATAGACATAATTTGTGTTTTTCATACAATTTCTGAACGTAATTCTCACTTTTTTAAACAATTCATGGACGTAATTCACGTTTTGAGCGATTTGTGGACCCAATTCGCATTTTTCATGCGATTCATGGACATAATTCACGATTTTTATGCAATTAATGAATGTAATTTACATTTTACATGATTTATGGACGTAATTTGCTATATTTATGCAATTTGTAGACATAATTCGCATTTTTTTAGCTTTCTGTCAACAAAATTTGCGTTTTTTGATCGATTTATTCATGCTATTTGTGTTTTTATAGGAGTTATGAATGTAATTCGCTTTTTTTTACCAATTGTTGGATGTAATTTGCATTTTTTGTAATTTATGAATGTTATTAGTGTTATTTTGCACGATTCATGGAAGTGATTCGCATTTTTTGAGTGATTTATGAACGTAATTTGCATTTCAGCTTTCTGCTGCCAAAATTTGAGTTTTTTGAGCGATTTATGAACATAATTCTCGTTTTACTACACGATTCATAGACATAATTTGCATTTTTCATACAATTTATGAACGTAATTCTCACTTTTTTACACAATTCATGGACGTAATTCACATTTTGAGCGATTTGTGGACGTAATTCGCATTTTTATGCAATTCGCTTTTTTTGAGCGATTCATGGACATAATTCGTGATTTTTATGCGATTAATGAATGTAATTTACATTTTACATGATTTATGGATATAATTTGCTATATTTATGCGATTCGTAGACATATTTTGCATTTTTTGAGCTTTTTGTCGAAGACGAATTGACGAAACTGGCGGGCCACAGGTTGTGCATCCCTATTTTAGAAGTTTTTTAAATTTTCAAATTTGAGAGTTTTTTAATGTGATAGTTATATTCTTAATTCATTCAATAGATAATGATGTTATATGCAAGCAAAAAAAAAAAAAAAAAAAAAAAAAAAAAAAAAAAAAAAAAAAAATTAAGCCATTCCATCAAACAGTTTTTTTTTTAAATCTTGGTGTTAGTCGTCAAAAATAAAGTTTGGAGAAAACGCGACTTAAAGTTGAAATTATATGGGTGCGACTATGAATGTGTTAATACATAAAAGCTTATAACTCCGTTAAAAATGCAAATATTTTTATGCGGTTTTTTGCATTGAGTTAAGAATTAAATGAATAATCAAACTTGCGCGCGTATTCTGTCCAAACGCTTATCTATCGTAACTTCTTCTCTTCCGCAGAATTACGGCTCGCCGCTAAAAACGCTATTCAAATCAAACTTGCGGAACGTTTTTCGATCGTAGATCTTTCGTGTCACGTGACTACTATTTGCGGACGGTAAAAAGGTGTCGTAAACACTGTTACGAGTAGTAAATAATAATGGCGGACATTATCGCGCTGCACCGTATCAGGAGAAGAAGACTAGCCAACATTAATCGTCGTTGGAGACTGATTGATCGACAAGACCCGTTTAGTTTAGACTCCAGCAAATTCATTTTGAATTTTAAATTAACAAAGGAAGCGGTAAAAGACCTTTGTGATGAATTGAGGCCTCACATGGACGCAAGTGAAAACGGCTATTCAATTGAAATGCAGGTATGTAAAATATTTTTGTTTATTTATTATTATTATCTGTAGTTATAAGTCACTAAAAATTCTTAGATTATCAAATTTTCAAAAATATTTCTTTTGCAAAAGATCATTACAATGTACTTTTACGATCTCATTCGTGCCTATGGTATAAGAAAAAAACATTAACTTTTAATATAGCGATTTATGCTGTAAATAAAATTTCCACGAAGTATATTTTTCAATAAAGTATTTTTTATTAACAGTTTTGTTTCGTAAGTTTTTGCTTTAAAAAGGTAGAGCCATGCAATTGCTTTCATTTATGAATGTACATACAATTCATGCACATGCATAAAGATATGAGTTTAATTTGTAATTACGATAGAAGGCAACACACAGAACTATTTCATGTGAAAATGTTCATAATTTTAAATTAATGCTATTAACCAATGTACAGTTAGTTATTTCACATTTATAAATATGACATTCAAATCGGTTTTTTTTTTCCTTTAAATATTTTTCATTTTTCTTGAAATTCCAATGAAATCTTTTAAAAATTGTGGAAAATAGAAGGTAGTTTTTATTCTCATATCTCGTGATAATTTAACATTATAAATAACCATATGTTTGTCATAAAATAAAAGTCATAATTCTCAGGGATGGTGTATAGGGGTTTAAAAAATGACACTAGACTGAAATATGTAGGTTTTTGTAATGTTATACTGAACTTATTCCTTCCATTTCTATAGAAAATTGTAAGATGATTACAGCTATTGTTGTGCCTTCTTATCTCTCATCTCCTCCAATTTTCCCAAAAAGTATTCGAACTGTATGGGAAGGATTAGTTAGAATTTTGGCAACTGTGTTTATAAAAAATATATTGATATTGTGTAATTTCTTTCTGAGAGAATGTTCAAACTTTTGTTTAAATATTTTAACTGTAGATTGAAACTATTTATTTTAATCTAGTGATCTTTATTAAATAAACAAGATATAGTTTTAAACCGACTAAAATGCTTGTGTTTTAATCAAAACATATATTTGTCGCTCTTCCTCCACCTTCCCTCTATTAGAACATGTGGTACTTTTCTGTTACTGTTGTATATTAGTGTTGACTCTAAGCCATTACAGCATGGTTTTAAAACTTTTTATTTCTTCTATGCACCGGGGTTAAATGCTTTTAAAAATCCTGATGTACCCAGCAGTCCTTTTTAACTCTTCTTATGAGCCACATGGTAATTCAATTGATTCTGCAAAATATCTCAAATTTCAGTGGACTATAAACAAACCAGTTCTAAATATTTTTGCTTGAACAACATACATGTGTACTCATTTTGAAAAAAAAAAAAAATGCACCTTTTTTAAAAAAAATTATTCCTTTTTGAAAAAAAATGTACCCGTTTTTAGAATCATGCTCCCATTTTTTTAAAAAATGCACCCTTCTTTAATCTGCATTTTTTAAAAAAATGTATCCCTTTTTTTTAGAATAGTATTCGCTATTTGAAAAACTCCTGCCCTACAGCCCTTTTTTTCTAGAATCAACACTATGTATAGATACATGTATACCAGGCCTGTCCAACCTTTCACTAACCAGGGGCGCATCTTGGCTCTTGGCACTAAATGAAGGGCGCCAATATTTACATGACTAAAAACATGTGGCAATATTATCATATAGCGTTAGTATACACGAACGTCTTCACACAATGCAAATGAATCGTACAGCGTCAAACAAAAGACCCCTACAGATATGGAGTTACGCGTATTAAATTTCAAGTTATGCATTTTCTTATGAGAAGACTATATCAAAAATGTTTGTAGGGTAAGGAGCCAGAAACTTTAATCGCGTCTATAATAACAATAATATTAAATAAATAAATATGAAAATCCGAGATGTAGCAGAGATATAGGTTTCTTCTAGGATGTGAATAAACGGTTTGCTTTATTTTGAAGGCGTGGATTAGTTTTACGAAAAGTACAAAAGCAGACAAACATGATAGTGACCAAACCATGTGGGTGGTTTCAGAGGGATAATCTGGAAGTACTTTGATAAATGGAAATCATTCTGCGCTGTTTATTTTTTTTCTAGGCAAAATTATAGAAAAAAACAGAAAAAGAGAAAAAAAAAAAAAAAACCTGAAAATTTTCAAAAGTCCAGAAAGAAAAATCAAGCCTTTATATCCTTCAAATTAAACTGCTCTCGACTTCAGGAAACAGCTTCAGATTATAAAAATATCGCTGATAAAATAGTAATGATTTTAAAGAAAGCATTATTTATAATGGAGTTTTATTTTTAAAATGTTTAAAAACACGAGATCTTCAAGAGGGCGCCAAGAAAATCTTCAAAGGGCGCCATGGCGCCCGCCGCATTGGACAGCCCTGATGTATACCATACACACACATATATATGTAATATAAACACATACATACATACACACACACACACATATGTATGAGTACAGATACAGGGTTTTAAAAATCTAGGTGCCAACAGGCAATCTCTCACCACTAAATTTTATTAGTTTTCTTCCCGTAAATTTTAGTAGTGAGAAACTGCCCATTGGCACCTAGATTTTTACATCCTTGTACATATACATACATATGGGGGGGGGGGGGGTAAATATATATACATGTATATAGGACACTAGTGCCCAGTTAACAAAAAAGTACCAAATATTTTTTTTTTTTAATTACCTTGATAACTACTTTTACAGATTTATGAATAAACAGATATATTTGTAAAATTATTTGAATTTAATTGATATATCTTTCCACACACAGGTATTGACCAGCCTGTTTTTCTTAGGCTCTGGCAGTTTTCAACGTGTGACATCAGGAAGTGAGTTTTTTAGTATCTCTCAGCCATCTGTCTCCAGATTTCTCCAAAACTTCGTGGATGCCATTTGGCAAGTTTTGCCACAATACATAAAGTTTCCAATCACTGCAGCTGATTTGCTGACTGTTAAAGGAGGCTTCTACGAAAAATGGGGTTTTCCAAACTGCATTGGTGCATTAGACTGTACGCACATTCACATCATGCAACCAGTAGAGAATGACTATTTTGTTTTTATCAATAGACATGACAGATTCTCTCTGAATGTGCAGATGGTGAGTAAAGTATTTGGCTTCTTATCGGCTAGCTAAGCGGCACTGTTATGTATACACACATATATATATATATATAAATATACATTTATGTGCTTTCCTTTTAGTCATATGTGTATATGTAGCAGTGGTGCCCAGCTAACCAAAAAAATACGACTGTTTGTTATACTTTCAAAATGACAATGCATTTAACAAAAATGTATGATAATTTTCATTGCTTTGGATCCGGTAGCAAAAGTGTTAATCAATCACCAAAATTTTGTTGATTATAGATTTTTATGTATTATTTTCCTTCCCAAAGCATGTAACATTTTCTATCACTTATTACAATATTTTTGGATATTAAGATTTTTTAGCACTTTATTAATTTTACATACATATAGATATTTAATTTAAAAAAAAAATGGTTTTCAGCGATACTGTCAAAATTGGTTTTTTGAATTAAATTTCACCATGAAAAAATAAAAAAAAAATGTTGCTTTGTAATGTGACTAAAATACATATAACTCGATTGATAACTTATCAAAAAATAGAAAAAGCATTTTGATTCCAAATTGCTGCCATAGTCAGGTCTGCACGTTTTTTATAACTTCGCATTTAAAATGTGTGCTTCATTGTGTTTCTCATTGATCTGTGAACTTCAGTATAGCCTTGAAGGATGGAGGAGGAACCAAATTGTATTTTTTTTATAGGAGGTGGAAGGGAGGGGGGGGATTTCAGAGAAAATCTGTCGTTTGTGAGGAGAGAACCCAAATTATTTATTACTAATTTATTGTTGTCATAAAATAATAAATTGAATACAAGTTTTTTTTTTTTTTTTCAATTAAAGAGCTTTTAATAGAAATTTCATCAAATTCTATTCTATATGTAATTTTTTATGTCCCAAAACAGTTAGTTCTCTATATCTATATTATGTAGACAGTAATTTATAATTATGTAAATAATTCTGTAATCAAAATTTAAAATCTTAAGCAATTTTTTATTTTTAAGAATTTATTTCCAGAATACAAATAAAAGCAAGAATTTCAAAACTCGCCTTGTTCAGAAATTCAAATTTTAGGATATTGTGAAAAACCTCTGACTTCCATTGACGTTTATTGTAAATAGCCATTTTTACAATACAAAATATGCAGGATAATTTCCTTTTTTTCTTGGATTGTACTGTTATTTCATTGCAAGTTCACAAATCTATTTATTTAGAGAGTTTTTTAAAAATTTGTCCCCTTATAATTTGCTGAAATCGAATATGCAAAGATGAAACGACTCATTCTAGCAAGTATTAAAAGTGAACAAGAATAATTAGTATCTTTCAGTTAGCCGGACACCAGACCAGTGTTATATATTCATATATGTCTATACATGCAGGTGTATACAAATGTACACAAATATATGTCTATAAATACAATGTATATTATAATTGTACATATGTATTTATAACACTAAAGCCTGGCTTACTGATAAGAACCAAATATTTTTTTCATTTAAAAAATGTTTTCTTACATAGAAATAACTATCAATCTTAAGTACTACTTCATGATAATCTTTCCTGATGTATATGTTCTTTATGCCTGTTTACAGTTGAAAATTTGTTATTTGTACCCAAGCAGTGGCAGAAATCAGCAAAAGTCACATTTATTCTTTTAATATATCATTATACCACTATGACAGAAAGACATATTTTTGTTTATAGTAATTGTGAGAAAGGCGTATGAGGAGAAAGTGTGGGTAGACAAGAGATATCCCATGGCTTATTTAAGTTTCTTTCATTTTCAAATATATGCATTTTTTGGGCTCTTAGAAAATTATTTTCTAAACAATTTCCCATAGGATTATATTCTACAGCCTCAATAAGGAGGATTTTCTGGCATAAGATAAACAGCCAAAAAAAGCTTTATTGGGACCATCGAATTACATATCATATCAGTACAATACATCAACGAACACCGAAAAAATAAAAAAAAATTCTTTTATTAACTTTTTTATAAAAGTAATGGTTTGATCTTGGAATAAAACATTAAATGATAATGTACCTAAATTTTTAATAACCATGTATTTATTGAACCTTTTTCTTTAAAAATTTCAGGTTTGTGACAGTAATTTAAACATCTTGGATGTTGTGGCAAGATGGCCAGGCGGCAGCCACGATGCATTTATCTGGCGAGGAAGCAGTCTGCGTGAGGTTTTCACTGATGGCTTCATCCCAGAAAAAAATTTTCTTATTGGAGACAGTGGATATCCACTCGAACCATGGTTGATGACCCCTTTTGAAAATGAAGACACAGAACGTCGTAAAAAATACAATGAAACACATCGCCGTGCTCGAAATGTTGTTGAGCGGTGTTTTGGTGTTCTCAAGTCGCGGTTTAAGTGCTTATCTGATTCTGGTGGTATACTTATGTATGCTCCAAATAAAGTGTGCAGAATCGTCATCGCATGTGCTGTGCTGCATAATATTTGTATGACTTATAATATTTCTGCAGATGCATACGATGATGATTCTGACCACAGCGATACAGAAGATTTGCCATCAGGATCAGATAATCCTTCTTTAGACACTCCTGCAAATTTAAGAGCAAAAGCTTGTAGATTTCGAGAAGAAATTAGTCTACACTTATAAATTTTTTTTTTTTTTTTTAGTAAATTTCTATTAATAAATTTATTATATTTTCATTATATTTGAATGTTTAATGTCTCATATTTTACAAATATTGGATAGTTACTCCCTATATATGAAATCATAATGATGCGATTTCTTGAAACGACTGATTGTGTATCATACAGCCTTTTCTCCTAAAATATTGAACACTTGATAGTGAAATTAATACTAATTATTCATAAAAATCTGCAGATTCCAATTATGATTATAGAATTTTGTTTTTCAAGATAATTTTTTTCTTCTAAATTTAATAATATTCACTACTGATGGCAACAAAATGATTTTATCTTTGTGGCAAAAAAGGAGATAACTATAGGGATTGGGAATTTCTTTATTCTCCTAATTTTAAATAGAAATTTATTTTTAATTTGAGAACAATATTCTAATTGTTATATTTTTCAAAAAGAAATAAAATATTTACACATTCGATCTTCAGAAATAATTTTATTTTAGAAAAGAAAAAAAAGTCTCATTTTAATTATTGTCATAAATTCCATTGACTTAAAAATAATCATTCCACTGTGGTTTTTTTTTTTTAGTACTTTTTTCTCTTTTAAATTTACATATACATATAAAGCCAAAATATGTAGAGAAAAAATACTATTTTCTAAGTATTTATTTAAATCGTATATTGAAAGTATTTTGAGTAAATTGTTTCAGATGACGTAATCTATGTAAATGTGAAAAGGGAAAAGGCAGTATAACTTATTGATATCCTTTTGTCAATTTTTGAACAGCTTAATGACAGGAATTTATGTACACTAATTTTGATATATGAAACAAACTTATGAAATAATAAATGTTCAATTAAATGCAAGGAGGATAAAATCCCCCCCCCCTTTTTATAGAGAAAATAACATCAATAACATACAGATAAAAATATCATAATTCAGATAGTGTTTTTTCATTATTAGCAGGATGAGATTAACCAATCAGAAGCCTGGATTTTTGCACTTGAAGTAATTAGCAAAAAATCTGCAATAACGGTGACTTCTGATTAGTTAATTTGATTTTGCAAAGCACGAAAATTATATCTGGATCCTGACCATTAGTGGCAATAAAAATTTTAATGGGCTCTGTTAGGAATCTATTTAACCTTTATTAGGTTCAAGATTAAAGGTCACATGGTGGTATTCTATCATCAGGATTTTCATTGGAATGTATGAATGTGATTTTTATTTTTTATGATTATAAAAATATAAATAAAGATGCTGTAATCTTGTGCAGCATACAGATGCACAAACAAATCAAGTGATAAATTCTGCAAAGAAAATATTTCTTTTTATCGCTTACAATGTAATAACGCAGCGGCATTTTTAGGTCTAGGGCCATTCCACGATATCTCATGATACATGTATTGTGAAATACAAATTTTAATCATGTTCTATTAATTGGTATTATACTTTTTTCAGCTTTTAATTTTTTCTTTAAGAGAAGCTCAACATTTCATACATTTAAACTGGAAGTAAACACATATGTGTAAATAAATAGAAAAAATCAGGCGATATGTGAACAAAGCACATGTAAAATAAATATAAACACAGGTCACATAATGATGGTCTATGACGTCATGCCAAAATAGCCCATTGGAGCTATTACAGAAATTCCATTTGAATATAAAGCAAATTAATATTGCAATAGTTCTACTTTTTAATATTTTCTATTTAGAAAATTTAAATGTTGTTAAATTATCTTAGGAATTATTCAGGTACCCAAAAAGAGTATATGAAATAGTAATCAGCCAACTGAATGAAAATTTTTAAAAAAGCCTCATTCTTTCAATTTTAATGCAAAAAATAAAATCAATAAAGTAAAAACGATGTCATTTACTCCTCTCTCTCTTGCATTCATAGCAAAAAAAAAACTTTTCGCTATGAGGGAAATGCTACTAAAATTTTAAACAAAGTAATATTTCAATAACTTTATTAAGTTATATATTTGGACATTAATCTCAAGCCGAATAAAATATTTTAAAATAATTTAATTATTACATGCAGGGTTTCTTTGCATTATATTATCCATTTACATGCGTTTCACTTAGTTTGGATAATTTTATGGAAAGAAACCATTTACATAAATATTGCTTACAATTTTGATTAATGTGACACAAAGGATAAATCAGTTTATTGAGGTAACTGCATTTTAATGCATAGTATAGATTCAATGAAAATTATATATTTAATAACAAAAAGTAAATGTAAAACAGTGTTTTAGATGTGTAAATATATTTTACCAAATAAAAATGAAAAAAAAAAAGTGAATTTTAAAACAAAGTTTTTAAAAGCCAAAAAATGTGTTAAGTTTTATATCTTTTAAATCGCATATTTTGAATTTATGGGAGATGTGTGTAAAGCACAGATGAATAAAGTTTCTTATATCTTTTCATGTTTAAAATAACTTTTGCTAATGCTATTATACATAGAAAAAAAAAAAGTATGAATGAAATACTGCAAAAATGCATTTTTCAATTAATAGCATGTCGTCGCTCAAAATTTGATTATCGTTATTTTTTAAACTCATACTCAAAATTCTTAGAGCCATTAAAAAAAAAAAAAAAAAAAAAAAAAAAAAAAAGTCATAACTTGTAACCCATTAAGGAATTTTGTATATATATATATGTGCATACACACTGACGAACCAGAACATTTTGACCACCTACAGTTGATCCACATTTTGTTAAACATCTGGAAGAATACATGAAGAATTATTCTGAAATTCCAGGTATGAAAAAAAAAGCCCAAAATATTTTTCCTTGTAATTTTCAGAATTCTTCAGAAAATATGACAAATAACATGGTACATAATACCCTGTAAGTTCTGAGTTTTTCAAGATTGCTAAATATATTGATAAAGACATTAAGAACAAATTAATAATGATATGATTAATAACAAATTTAATGTTTGAAAACCCTACACATAGTACAAAAAAACTTTTTTTTTTTTCATTTTTAGTGTTTCCCTTAATTTGTTATAAAATTAACAATATGATATGAACTGTGCAACATAAATAAAAAATAGTTAGTTCCAATAATATTTATTTATTTTTTAAAATTATATTAAAATATTATGCTATAAAAAGTCAGTTTGCACAGCTAATAAGTCTTTGAATAGTCAAGAATGTTAAATTGATTAAACTGGAGGGTGTCTTGTGGAAGAGTAGAATTGTGTAGTAGATGTTGTTTGAACTTGAGCTTATATAAATTATTCTTGTTATAAAATCCAGTTTAAAAAAGTATATATAAAAAATAGTAACAATAATTAGTACGAAAAACTTTTATAACACAGCTAATTACAAAATATTCTAGTATGCTGAATGAGAAAAAGCAACAAAATAAATGAGCTGTTTTAAAACTTTACAAATGAGCATCTTCTATGTAAATAAAATAAAAAGAATGTGAAAACAGGAATAACAGTAACACACTCTGCTACTATTATTTTGCATTCTCTCTCTTTGGCATTGAAAAAAGACCTAATATGCCTAAAATAAGTGCAAGATAAAATTTCTCTAAATATTTCAGCTTTTCTTTGTGTTGATTTTTAAATATCACGTATTTATCGTGGCAATCCCCCCCCCCACACACACACATGAAGTGTTTCATCAGTTTTAAACTTTTGAGTTAATTTTTTCATGCTGCACCCCCACCCCTCACAACTACACATACATCCACCATTAGTTGGACAGTATACATATATGTATAATTAAAATGAAATCGCATGCCTAAAATTCATATGGAAAAATGCAAAAATATGTATACAAAACTGGCTATATTATACATACATACCAACATTAAAACTGCAGCTATTATAGCACCTATATTAATTATTTATGGGACCTCAATTTTATAATTCTTAAAATATTTTTTAAATATTTTATTTAACAAAGTATATGCTTATCTAGAGTGTGTTATGTTCCTGCTCCAGAAGCTCTAGCTAAGGCATTTTACAGCTCTGTGCCTTTTTTGGAAGTTCCAATATATTAATCTATTACTACTACAATGCACTAAACTTTTCTTTCTTTATGTTTTAATATATTTAATTCTGTGAAAAAATATCGTGATGTGAAAAATATCATCAGTTTTAAAGTTGAGACTTTAAAACTAATGTAAAATGTTACCACTGTTCCAACTTTAAATTAACATATTTTTAGTTGATACGAAAATAGATGAGACATTCAAGGGAATAGGATAGAGCAATAAAAATATTCATATGCAACATTAGATTGTTGTCAAAACAATCCTCGGGTTTTAAATATTTTGAAATTTAACATTTAATAGAAATATTCATTAGCTGATCAACTAAGTTCGAATTCTAGGCATTTTTTGCAAAGAGTTATTTCTGTGGGTCCGGAGGAGGGGGGGGGGGGGCGAGAGAAATCACACTTTTTTTTTACCATTGAAAACATAAAATCTCAAATCATCCGGGGAAATGGCCACCCCCCGTTCTCAGGGGGGGGGGGGGGAGGGGATTGCTCTCCTTACCATTGAAAATACAAACTCTCAAATCTTCGCAGTGGGAGGGGGGTTGGATTCCATGCTCTGAAATCAACACTGTGCCTGATTCTCTTTTGGAAATTCCAATATATTAATTTATTATTACTATAATGTATTAATCTTTTCTTTCTTTATTTTTTTAATATATTTAATTCTGTGAAAAATATAGAAAAGCTGATACTTTAAAACTCAAGTAAAATGTTACCTCTGTTCCATAATTTTAAATTATTATATTTTTTGTTTATAAAAAAATAGGGAATACATTCGAGATAATGGGATAAAACAATAATATTAACATGCAAAATGAGATTGTTATTAAAATAATCCTCGAATTTTAAATATTTTTAAATCTAACATTTAAACGAAATATTCTTTTTCAACTGATCAGCTAAGTCCAGGTGGTTCTACACATTTTTTTGCTGGAGGGAAATCTGTGTCTCTGGGGGGGGGGGGGGGGGGGGGGGCGGCGGCAAGGACTGCACTTTTTTACCATTGAAAACACAAAATCTCAATCTTCCGTGAGGGAACTCATTGCTCCGGGGGAATGTCCTGAGCAATTTAAATATTAATATGCAATATGAACTTGTTGTTTAAATAATTCTTGGATTTTAATTATTTTTAAATTTAACATTTAAAAAAAAAAAAAAAAAAAATCTTTAACTGGTCAGCTAGTCCGAATTCTAAAAGACAGGCCTGATGAGTCACTAATAAGACAGCATAGCGCGCATGAACAATTATTCAAAACATTATATTTTGTCCCTTTAAAAAATGATGTATTTTCATTGGTTAAAACATGCTAGCATTCGATTAAAAATCGATTATCTTGTTCCACAGTCGTACGCGACGTCATCAATTGCGGAAGGGGAAAGATGTTTGCCAAGAATCAGGTATTTCAATTCTTTCCCCCACTCAACCGCAAACCCTCCCGTTTGCAGAACAGCTTCCACAACTTTACGGACGTTTGCTCTGAATACGCGCGATACTCCCCTAATAATAAAATTTTTTTTATTACACATATTTATTTTATTTTCATTTATATTAAAATCATTATTACTGTTCAAATACAAATCTGTGTGACTGGACAATATAGAACAAATAATAATAACAAAAAAATAGCAAATTAAATAAATTTATTTGCAGAAAATTGATTTAAATAAGAAAAATATAAAGCAATAAAATATGTAAATAAAAGATATTTAAATATTAACAAATTCTTCATCAACATTCAATGCTAATGCTAATAATTCATGTGTTTTGTCCATTTTTTTTACTATTCTTTCTAAGTTATAATCAATGTTGGAGATTTTCTTTGATACATTTTCGAAAGTATTGGCAATAATAGTTAGAGTTTTCTGTTGCTCTGATACTGTGTGGGCAATCTCTGCCACACTTTTTGTCAAGTTTTCTACTTGCTCGCACATATTTTTTTGATTTTGAAGAGCTGATTCTTCAAAGTTTTCCAGTTCTGAGACATTCCTCTTTCTTTTTCTTTCCCGATGTTTTTGACCACGTAGTGTGGAACTGTCTGTAAAGAATTAAAAAGGATAGAAAATAAGAGATAAGAATTAATAAACATGTTAACAATGGAGATATTTCACTTTTATATTAAAGAGCAGAAAATATCAAGAAAATTGATACTATTTTTATGTATTTTTAAAGCTTTAATAATTCACTAAATGAATTTTAAAACTGCAGTTTTTGTCTTGGCAGGAAAATGCTGCATTACAGACAAACATTTTTCAACTGGAAAGTTAAAAATTGTCTGCTGATCCCACATGACAATAATGTATGATACATACATAATTGTACTTCTTTATAAGAAATCATCAGATAAGCTTACATAATAAATCAGAATAAATATTTCTTTTACCAAATTACTGGGGTTCTACTGTATTAGCAATTCTGTTTCAGAAAATGTCAACTTGTAGAATCGATCTCGGGCCACCTGGCCAGTGGGCGAGTACTCCATGAACATGCCACAGATTACTTGGTGAATTAGCAAACTATCTATTCAAATTTTAATGGACAAAAAGTAACCTGTCACAACTGCAAAATAAACTTTCTATGAAAACTAAATTGATTACACTTAAACAAGCCACACTTGGTTTTATGTTTGTTAATTAGAAAGTTGTATAAATCTGAAAATTTGGATTGATTTCCTGTTCATTATTCAATGTTATATTAAGAAGTTGTGCAATAGTTTTTAGAAACTGATCCATATCGCAATCTTTCGTCCCAACTCGAACTTATCTTTTTCCTTGTGGTATGTTTTTAATAAAGGTTTTAAGAAATACTTTATATATTATACAAAATAATAATTACTCTCATGTAATTATTATGAACTTTTTTTATTGTGTGTTTGAGGAGGAGAGGTGAAAACAAAAAAATAAAATAAAAAAGTAAAACTTTCTATAGGACACATTATACTGTAACAGTCTTCTCTTTTCACCTTGGATATAAAAATTTTTGGTTTATCGATAAAATTTTTACTCAGAAGTCAGAAAATATATATTAAGTATTAAATAAATAAAAAGCTTTTCTTATTTCTGAATATTTTATTTTATATCAAATATATTTTAACAGTATTGTAAAATAATTAAAATTACATTTAAATTAAAATGTACTGAAATAAGGAAATAACTCATTTTAAGAACAAGAATCACGAACCAATTTTTAAATATCTCATTTCATTTTAATCATTACTATTATTTAATAAATAAAAATAAATATAGAACAGAAATAGATATCTTTTTGATTTTACTCTTCATATTTTTGCACCGATGAAATCTGAATTCTTTCCTATAAAAACCAAAATGGAAAGAGAATCCTTTTCGGAAGTTGTCTTCTGATTGCCCTATCACAAATCCGGCTGAAATAGACATTTTCAAATTAAAATTTTAATCTAAAATTTGAAATCTAATGATTATGTAGTTTTTCAAATGTCGAATTTAAAAAAGTACTATATAATATTCTCACTGAAAAGACACATACTCAGCATATACACGGATGTACGGTGAATATTAAGATTAAAAAAAAGTTTAAATACAAATACTTACTACTAGATTTGTGCACAGGCCATGAAGTCCTTGGCGTTTGCAATTGGGTGCCTATTATCTCTCCGTTTTCTGTAAACAAATAAATAAATAACTTTTAAATAAGACATTACAACATCAATCATTTTACATATTGTCAATGGAATATTAAATATATGGTATGACGAGTCCTTTCAAATTTTATGAAAATGAAACCATAACTTTAAAAAGATATTAATAAAAGATTCTGCATTCTATTAAATCCCATCCTATGTCACTAATTCAATGATATTCCATGACAGGTAATGATTCTAGGTTGCTATGGTGATGACATCCTATTTAAGGTGGAATCCTATTATTTCTGTATTACTGAATATTTCTCAATTCAAATAAATTTTTTTTAATTACGTAAATTATCAATAAATCATATACACAGAAATATAGTAAAAATTGAGAAAGGTTAAAAAAAAAAAAAGAAAAGAGAAAGTTTAAATACAAATACTTACTACTAGATTTGTGCACAGGCCATGAAGTCCTTGGCGTTTCTAATTGGGTGCCTATTATCTCTCCGTTTTCTGTAAACAAATAAATAAACTTTTAAATAAGACATTACAACATCAATCATTTTACATATTGTCAAAGAAATATTAAATATATGGTATGACGAGTCCTTTCAAATTTTATTAAAATGAAATCATAACTTTAAAATGATATTAATAAAAGATTCTGCATTCTATTAAATCCCATCCTATGTCACTAATTCCATGATATTCCATGACAGGTAATGATTCTAGGTTGCTATGGTGACCACATCCTATTTAAGGTGGAATCCTATTATTTCTGTATTACTGAATATTTCTCTATTCAAATAAATTTTTTTAAGTTATGTAAATTATTAATAAATCATATACACAGAAATATAGTAAAAATAGAGAAAGTTAAAAAAAAAAAAAAAAGAGAGAAAGTTTAAATACAAATACTTACTACTAGATTCGTTTACAGTCCTTGATGTAGTTGGTGTTTCTATCATTGTCGCTATTATCTCTCCGTTTTCTGTAAACAAAAAAGTAACTTTTAAATAAGGCATTGCAGCATCAGTCATTTTACATATTGTCAATGAATTATTAAATAAATGGTATGTCCATGGGTGCAAGTTTGAAATTTTGCCAAGACTGAAAATATTTTGATACCCCACCCTCCCAAAAAGTGAGAACATAAGCACATAACTCGTGTTTTTTTCCATGACCATTTGATGAAATTAGTTTCTTCCCCAAATCTTTCGACAAAATTTTCGACTTTTCTACAATATTTTGCCGAAATTTGTGATTTTTCTACAATTTTAAACCGAAACTTGCGATTTTCCTACAATTTTCAGCAGAAATCTGTGATTTTTCGATGAAATCCAACTATTTTATACAATCTTTTGACGAAATTTGCGTCTTTTTCGCGATCCTTTGACAAAAATCGCATTTTCTTTCCTATCAATCATGAAAATAGTGGTTTTTTGCAATCATTTCACGGAAATAGTGTTTTTACAATCTTTAGGCAAAATTCGCGTCTTTTCCACGATCCTTCGATTAAATTCACATCTTTATAGGGATTCGCAAATAGGTCGTGGGCGTTAATTGTAGTTTCAAAATGGAAAATATTTTGAAAAATCTGTGATTTTTTATTGAGCAGAAACCTTCCACCCATGATATTCTTTTGGGTGCGAATCTCGCCCTGAAATTCAAGTCCTGACTACAGTCAGTTCCTGGATAACTTCTACGATTTCCCTGTTATTCGAAAACTCTACTGAACTCACTTATGCTTTATGAGAAGATATTTTTCCTTAAAAGATTTTTAGAATTACAAACATTTTGAAAACCTGACAGAAATGAAAAATGCAGATATCTTTTGTTTTTGGTATTAAATTAAAATAAGAGTACCTTGATCAGTAATAGTTGCTGCCACATCAACAGGAGCTGTTGCTTCATCGATGTTAAGTTGTTGAACTTCAATGGTCACTGTAAACAAATTAACTTTTTTATAAAAATGATACATATCAATAAATTTTGTCTTAGATCACAATTTCTTAATGACTTTTCTGAGTGCAGAATTAAATATTTTAAATTTACTTCTGAGAAAAAATCAAATTGGATATTGTTAACTATTTGCAGTTGAAAATGAATGTTTCGACTGTAAACTGAACAATTAAAAAATTATCAGAAAATGTGCCAAATTTTCATGTTATTGAGAAATGATTTTAAAAACCATTAAGAAGTATATACCCAAAGATTAAGCTAATATAAGTTCTTTATCGCTATAAATAATTTTACAAATCATGTTGTCTGCCTTACATATCTTGAGAACAATTAAGCCTAGTTCCATGGGCAACTCATGTATATGTAGAAAAATAATGAAGCTTGCTATCGGCCCGGCATGAGTCTGCTAAAATAATAATTAAGCCACACAATGTAACTGTCCAATGCCGATCTTTAGACTGTACAAGTTACATTTTTATATTGATGCTGTATAACTAATATGGCTTGTGACTGTCATTAAAAATTGAAATAGGCCATTCCTTATTTACTTTTTGCACTCCTGCAAAAAAAAAAAAAAAAAAAAAAAAAAACACTGAAGTGACCCTTTACTTAAGGCCCCTGTCCTCGCTCGAGGAAAGGCTTGCGAGCTAATGCTATTCCTATGGGGAAACATTTTTCTAATAACTCTTTCGCATTTTGACATTTTTGAATAATTTTTTTTGATTGGATAGCTGAGATGCATGCCAACAGCGCACCTTTTCTACTTTTTCGATTTTGGTTGCAGATATTTTTTTAAAAAGCACTTTCAGTTTCGAAACCGGTTTTGAAAGTGAAACTAACTTTGTAAAAAATATCTGCAACCAAAATCATAAAAGTAAAAAACGTGCGCTGTCGGCATGCACCTCAGCTATCCAATGCGAAAAAAATTATTCAAAAATCTCAAAATGCGAAAGAGTTTTATTAGAAAAATGCTTCCCCATAGGAATAGCATTAGCTTGCGAGCGTGGACAGGGGCCTTAACACACAGTCCATATAAGTGTCGCGTCTATATAGAGAATAAAATTATTTCTTTTAAAGTTTGCTTTTGCTAACTACTCGTTGGATGGGTTGGTTTTTGTTCCCTGGTGCAAATGTTATTTAGACACTCCTTTCTGTATTTAAATATTCACATTTTTTAAGAAAAGAAAGTTCACTATTGCTCTAGAAATTTAATTTTATATCAGACTTCTTTTCCAAAATCTTATAAGATTATATACTTTTATTTGCAAATAAAGATTGGGTGTCATCCCTTACAGATAGCCCCCCCCCCTCCCCCTGCTAGCTACGACACTGAGTAAAAAATCACTGCAATCATACTACAAAAGTAAATAATTCAGCAAAATACATAAAGAATTGATAATTTATAAGAAAAAATATATATACCGTATTCACTATTATTATCTGCATAAATTTGACTTCCGTTTCCATCATTTCTTGGTAAATCACTTGTCACTGTAAATAGTAATCTTCATTAATTTTCAATGCACTATTAAATGAAAAACTATAAATTTCAAAACAGTGACAACTTGAAATAGTAAGTTTTCTTTTTTAAAACAAAGTCATTGAATTGTTTTTTAAATATTCAAGAGCAAAAATAATTTAAGATATTAAATTTATATGTGATTTTTTTAAAAAAAATCAGAAATTTTAATCATTTGAGTATATTATAATTTGATTTTTCATAGTACATTTCTCTTTTGAATCAAGTCCAGGGGTGAGGAAATTTTCAAAAATCTTACCAGCCAAGAATTTATTTTACCAGCCTGCAAGATATAACACACATTCAGTTGAAAATAGTTATGACAAAATTACTACAATGAAATTACAGACGAAATTACTACAATGCATTTTCGTAGTTCTTTTTTTTTATAATATTAAGAAATAATAATATGGGCAGATGTAAGCTTAATATAAAATAGAACTTAGTACCATATTTATACTGTGATAAAAATTGGAAAATTAAAATATCTAGATTTAAAAAGTCTCTCTGATAATGTATATTGCCTAATTTTTCAAAAACTAAAAATCCACTCGCCTTGCCAGAAAATCCACTCGCCACTGGCGAGCAAACTGATGTATTTCCCCATCCCTGATCAAGTCCATGCAGAAATCATTGCAGAATTTTATTCCTCCACCCTTGTGGTCCATAAAAAGTAGTTATTTCTGTGATTAATAGAATTTTCTAATGACAGCTTAAACCAGTTTCTCATATATGAAATATATAAAATAAGTTTTGAAAGAATACCAAAAATTTTCCTTTGGTGATTTATTTGGTAATGATTTACAAATGATACATTGTTAACCTTTTGCCAAGTGCACAAATTTTCATCACATGATCAGGCGAGCATTGTAAATAGTACAACAGGAGGAAAACATTGAATTATTGCTGTTTAGTTTTAATTTTACAAATAATTTAACATACAAATTTTCTCTGTTCGCAATTTATGAAAGTATTCTGTAATACACTTAGATTTATTTTGTTATAACATATTAAAAAAGGCGTGAATTTTATTTAAAAAAAAAAAAAAAAGAAAGTGAATGTTCTACGTTTTACAAGTGAATGCCCGACGGAATGTTAAACACGATAAAATATATTGAAAAGCATGTTTCAAAGGGATGAATTTTAAATCCTAATGAAATATAAATTATGTATTTGCTTTTATAGAACATAGTTTTGCGAAAGTTGTTTCGCTTTTATCAAGGGGATTATTATAAAAATACTTCTTTTGTTACATGGAATTTTATACAGCAGTCAGAGGCTCAAAATTTGTCTTGGATAGATCTCTATTATAATGTTTCATGATTTGTAGTGATTCATAAAATAATTTATAACTATTTGTAATTACAAACTTTTTTGTCCATGATAAAGTAATTCTAATGGCTAAGAAAATAAATCCAAAAGAAATGGTTTTAAGCAGTGGCGTAGCTAGAGATTCAGCGCCCTGGAGCAGGCAAAGTTTGTGCGCCCTTTTGTCACTCGAAAAAGCTCTGCGCAATTTTGTTTTGAAGTTTAAAATTTATGTACTATTCTTAATTCGATTTAAAATTTTACTTTTATTTGAAAGTCTAAAGTATTTTGACAAAGTATTAAATACAAATAAACGAAAGTTTCTCTCAATATGCATATGTGTGTGTTTGTCTGTTCACAATGGCCAGAAAAATCTACGGTGCATACGAGGCTCAAAATTTTGTGAAAATAGTCAAAAATCTCTCCTGGCGCTCTTGAATTTCACAAATTGAAATCTCTAATAATTAAATTAGAAATTAATTAAAAATCCCAAATCAAAAGAATGGAAAAGAATTCATAATTCAACAAGAGCTTCGAGAACTCAAAGAGAAGGGAGAGGTTTAATAGAATTACAACGTTGCTAGGGGATAAAAGTACTACCTTTTTCTACTGAGCCTAAAAACTCGAAAATTGCACAGCCAAACGAGAAAAAAAAATCCTTTTTTAAAATTCTAAAAATTCTTCCTATATTCTTTTATAAAGCTGAAAAATCCATTTATAAAATCTCTTTTTATTTCCGTTCAAAGAGACAAAGTTTTTTGTAAAATCTTTCATAGTAAGAACAGGTGTTTCAAAGGCGAACAGTTGTAGATGGTGAATAATGGCTTTTATGGATGACCTGTAAAAAAATTAAAATATTGAGTTACATATTTTATATTTTATGCATTCAGATATAGAATATTTCACTGACTTCAGATATGAAAATTTCTTCACGGTTGCTCAATTGCAATCTTAGATATTAATTATTGTTTCATGAATTGGATGATGCCTTTCAAAATCTCATTTTCAGAGTCAGTCTCCCGAAATCACATTTTTTATACTAGTATTATTTGAAACGCCGTCAAAATTTTAAAATACACCATTTAGAGGTTTTAAAGTTATGCATCTAGCTCTTTTTTTAGACTCTGTTTAATATCTAAATTTTATAAAAATCGATCCGCAAGTTTTTGTTTTATAAAAAAATTTAATTTTTAAAAAAGAAATAAAATGCTTTGTTGAAACGCGAATTTATTAAAATTAAGAAAACTAATCAGCCGATCAATTCGGAACTTTCAGATAATTTAACACACAGTAAAAATTTTCATAAGTAGAGGGTATCAAATTTTGGGGGAAAGTCGGCTGCGATCAAATATTTAAAACCGTACTCGTTTCTACCGTTTTAGATGCGGTTTTTTGACGGAGCCTCGAAATAATTATTGCTTTTTTAATATAAAAATTTTAAAAGCGTACTTACCACTATTTTCGAATAGTAATTTCAGAAAATATCTTTAATTCTTGCTGAAAGCCTCTTTTTGTCTTTTATATCTGCGGTTAAGTTGTTTAACGAAGTTTCATTCAGGCACAGTTTTGTCAAGAATAAAGTTCGCTCCCTGATGGTGGCAACTGGAACTAAAAGATTCGATATCGAATTTTTATGCATAATTTTGCTGTGCGTGCTCAACGTGCCTGTTAAACGGTGCAATAGACAGAGGGGATCCAGTTCCAGGATCGTTCGAGATTGAGTCTTTTTATGAGATTTTGCAGTTAACACGGGTGGAATCAAAATTGGTTGAAAATTATGATATTAGAAAACGGTTTAGATTTGTGAATTAAAATGTTCATTTTTCTAAAAAAAAAAAAAAAAAAAAAAAAAAAAAATGGGGATTTTCTTGCCAGCGAAAATATTTCACTTTTGTGTAAAATTAATTGTGTAAAAAAGTTTTATTCATTGTTATACTTCTTATACTGACACTATTTCATAAATTGTTCGGAAAGCTGAGTGGAGTAAAATCCAGAGTTTTTTTCCCTTTTTAAAATTCAACAAATTCATTGACTACTAATAATGTGCCAGGCCATAGGTAGAAGTGAATTAATTTTCTGTTTCCGTTTTATCCCCCTCTAAATTTTATCGTCATGGATTACATGGAATATATCTCTGATATTAATCTTTTGTAATCTGTATATGTACACAAGTGGTGGACGCCGCAGGATGATTATTCTTTGAAAATAGTGGTAACCAATAAAGTGATCGATGAGTTATGATTACTTTAAGATTTGAAAATATTTAAAACATACATAAAAACTACTACATAAAAACTGCAGGGAAAAAATCATTCATACTGAAAAGGTGTTAGAGAAGTCACATGAGGTTTTAATATGATATGAATAAAAATTAAGGGGAGACATGAGTGATTTTTTTTTGAAAAAAATGATTTTTGTTTTAGTGTTTTAAAATGTTCTTTGAATCTTCCTAAATCCATTAGTATGCTCAGTTTTTTCTGACCATTAGAAATTGTAACGATGATTTTCGTTTACATTTTAATAAAGGAGTTACGTTAAATTTAATAGTTATTTTAGTTGCCCCAAATCAGTCTTATCAGTTAAAATTACCTAACAAACATGCAATAACCTAGGTAAGAGAGACTCAATAAAAAGAGATCAACTATATATGTGACATTTATTAATGAGAGGAGAATATCACACTGTCGCGGGATGACCCCCGGTAAAAAGACATTACTGGAACTCTACATCTTTACTGGAGAGCGATCAGAGATAGAATGATATTGACCGTCAGATTTGATAGCCAAAATGTGTCGAGCCAAATCTAGGCATCCTTTAGCTTTTGCAACCCCACAAATACAGTTCATAATGGAAATTTAAATTAAAAAAAAGCCAAACGGACCGTTAATTTGGCTTTTAATATATCAACGTACAAATATGCATGCGAACACAGAAAGAACTGTTTTGTTGAAACAATTAAATTTTGATTTCTATTTGGTTGGAATGACCAAATTGTGGTTGGACTATCAAAATAATTTTGTTAATTCAACAAAATTTTGTTTATAATTTGGTCATTTCAACAAAAAAATTTTGTGGGAGCAATAGTAGTCAAAATTTAGTTCTTTCCGTGAACATTGATTGCTTGGAAAAATATCTCTAAAGGCAAAACAAAGATGTCAGGCACCAATTTTTAATATAAACAGAGCGTTATATTTTAAGCCGAAAAGAGACTTGTAGTGACAATTAATCTGTAAATGAATACCAAGTGCATAGTTACAGCTGCAACGTGCATATGGTTTAAGAATATGTTTTTATATACACCTTGATCAAACGAAAGTATGCTCGCACAGGTAATAATTTTAGGGTGAGAAAAGATTTGTTTTTGATGTTAAAACTGTTGTTAGCTTTCTTTTTTCAAAAACTAAAACAAAATCACTTCACCTTTTTTCATTCACGTATAAAAACATTTCATATTTATTTACTTAGAAGGTGTCACAAATAAAAATTAAATTAAAGAGTTGACATGTTTCGGTTCATTAATAAGAACCGTATTCATAACATATAAAATCAGTAGAAAATTAAATGACACTGGATATAAATATAATTTAAAAATCAAAACAAAACATTGCGCCCGCTATGATCGTGAATATAGCCATTGCCAACGCGGCATATAAATATAATAAATTTTGACCATATATTAAATTTAAAATGTATAAAATTAAAATTAAAAAAGTAGAAAAACTAAATGACTCTGGATATAAAGGTAATTTAAAACCCCCAAAACATAAAATATTGCGCCCTCTATGATCGTGAATAGCCAATGCCATCGCGGTTCCTCCTATTAGACTCATCCTTTAAATATTTATTAAGTAATTCTAACCACAAACTCGGAATGTCATAAGAATAAGACTAGGAGGGATAGAGTTTGTAATGATTCTTATTCTTATGACATTCCGAGTTTGTGGTTAGAATTACTTAATAAATATTTAAAGGATGAGTCTAATAGGAGGAACCGCGATGCGTATTTCTAAATTGTGTTCGATTCGCCACATTGGCGAAAACTTTTGGCGAAAAACCTTGGCGAGAGCGGCTTTGAGATGCAAATGAAATATGGAACTCCAGTAGCTCATGTGCGCCTGCGCGTTCTTCCGCTGTTGATTCCGATTCGATGTCGATGGCAAGACGTTGTTGTTATTGCGTCATGCGTTTAGATTTTCTATTACGATTTTGACTTATTTTTGCGTCCGTTTTTAAATTTTATTCACGTTACACCTACTAACAACAATAAATAAATAAATAACGCTACTCATCTTTGTATTCTTTTGTGTGTTTATGCTGCATTTTATTTTATTTCCGAAGTAGCAGCAGTATTATAACAAGATAGAATCATAATATGTTTATATTTTACTTTTAGTCCTTTTATTCTGCAGATTTTTTTTTTACTATAAAATATATTTTCACTCATTTAATAAGTACATCTTTCAGTTAATTGTGTGCTTCGTTGTCAATTGCAAAATAAGATATTTAAGTGTAAAATTTAGAATAAATATTTACGAAAATGTCTTGCCAAAAGACTAGAGCGAGAAAATTTCCCCCAAAAAATCTTTGAAAAATAAAAGTTAAAGAATTTTTATTAGATATTAGAGACCTGTAATGATAAAAGTTGATAGTGTACTTAATTTTCATTTTTCAATATAACAATTTATGTTTTATAATATTAAAGGTAAAATTAGCATCAAAATACAGTTGAATAAAACTTTTAAAAGTTGTGAAATTATTCCTTAAAATAAATTTTTTGGCTAATCAGGTGTTGACATGAGAAAAATTGCTTATAATATCATATTTATCATGAACTTATTTTTTGTTTATGGTAAAATGCTTATACATTAAAATGTTACAGCAGCAAATAAGCTATATATTTAATATTTCCTACAAATTCTATTTTGAAGCAGTTAAAAAAAAAAAAAAGGATGAATTTGAATTTAATATCTATAAAGATATATGTTGCTTACAGGGTTGGTTTATTCCAAGCCAGTGGAAGAAACTGGAAAGAAATGGAAGAAATCAACAAAAAATTTATGTATGTTTATACATATATATGTGTGTGTATGTAAGTATATATGAATCGCCAAAAATTGTTCTAACCACCAAGATTCCTTACATTTGTTTCATTTAAAATATAAGCATTTCACTCATTTTATTTAAAATATATTCACGTAGAATATACATACTGCAAAAATATAAAATATATAACCTTTACACATTTCAGTAAAAAAAAACAAAAGAGTGAAAATCAGAAATAACACTGTAAAGCAAAAGAATCTGTTTCATCATCAAAATAATTTTTCTAATTTTCTTGTGTGAAAAATAAATCTGATACTGCCAGGATTAAAATGCTATTGGCAAGAAATAGGCTGGGCTACGTAAATGTATGGAAAAACATTTCCACATAGTGGATTTCTAAGACATTTGTAAGAGAAATGGGGCAGACATAATGCACCACGTTGGCTCAATTTTTTTCTCCCGCTAGTTTGGTAATTTTTTTCTTTTTTTTTTTTTTAAATATTGCTTTAAGTGTTAATATTTACAATTTATTTTGATTTTTATATTTATTACTATGTTTATTATTTAGAATTGCTTTTTTAAAATTGCAATTGTTATTCAACAATTTATTTTCAACTCATGCACATAACCAAGGGGGGGGGGGGGGTGCCTGGGCATCCCCTGCTCGTGCAGATACAAGAAGGATTTTAAAATCGAATTAAAATAATCAGAACTAAAAAAATATTAAGAACAATTAATTATTTTTATTTTTCATATATCCTAGTCTTATATCTTTCTCATATATCACTTCTGTGGATAACAACAATTTCTCAAGTATAATGATGCAAAACTGATAATTAATATTTTCACATTACATGTGCACTCATTTATAGAGATGTAAATTTTTAAAACTAATTTTAGCTGACCATGTTTAAATTTATTATTTTAAAATTTAATTTTTAAAATTGATATATCTTCTTACTGAATAAGTTTTTTTTTTCTTTTTTAATCATTCGTGACTACACACAAAAAGGAATGAATAATAATTTTCATTCAGAATTTTTAAATAAATAAAATATTTTTTATATAACATTTTGTGAAAAACTCATAATTTTTCAGGGGGAAAAAAATATTGCAAATAATTTTTTTGACAACTTTCACAATTTTCTCAAAAAAAAATTCATGAATGTATGTGTAACTAAAATTAATTGTATGAAGTCTAATAACCCCCATTTTTTTTTTATAGAAATTTTATTATTCTATTCTTCAGTGTAAAAATTATTTTGTTTCACTGGGGGGAGGGGGGGGGAAGCAAATATTCAGGATTTTTTTGCTACTAAGTCATATTTTCAAAAATGTCATTAAAAACTTAAAATTCAAAATAGTTTCACTATGTTAGACTAAAAATTTCAATCCAAAATCTTTTTTCGAGTGCCAAAAATCACTGTGGAAATCGAAAAAATGCTGAAAATCACATTTAAAATTGCAGAATATTGAATGGATATATATCATTGTAATTTAAAATGTTTCAAAAATAAAAAATCAACATAAAATTTAAAAAAAAAAATTGAAAAATTGAATTGAAATTGGTGACTTTCTTTATATTACGCTAAAAGTTTGAAACTAAAAACTTTATTTCTGAAAATTAAAAAAATAAAATCAAAGTAGAACTTGAACCCCACCCCCCTAAAAATAGCATGGTCAAAAATTGTAATGTTAATGTTTGTAATGTTGTAAATTATAATCAAATTTATAAATCATTATTTCATAAATAACAAAAAAAAAAAAAAAAACACTTAGGAAATTGCTGATTTTCAAAAATCATAGCAGACAAAATTGAGTAATTAGGCTGAAAGTTTAAAACAATATTCCTTTATCAATATAAAAAATGTAGCCGCTAAAGGTGAAAAAGCACTAAAATTTGCATTAAAAAAATCGCTAGAAATTGAAAAATCAATGTACAAATTACGAATAAACTTTATTGAAAAGGCGCAAAATGTATTATATTGGGTTCAAAGAATGAAACCACATTCATTTCACTAAATGTAGAAAAAATGCATATAAATTGAATTAAAAAATCGAAAATTGGGCTTCTAGGTGCAAAACTTCATATATAGATCTTCCCTTCAAATTTTGTTGCTCTACATGCAGTGGTCTGTTCAGAACATCGTCCACACAGTTTTCTCTATTATTATAGAATTTAATATTTTATTAAATTGCAAGCATTAATTATAATTTCAGTTGCATTATTACTTTCAAATTATACTGTTTAAAAAATATAAATAAAGCAATGTCCAGAAATCAACAAAATTCTAAAATCTGTACAACCTCTGATCCCAAGCTGCAAATTTAAAACTATCTACTGTACATACAAATATATATATATATATATTTTTTTTTTTTCCGATACAGTAAAATCCTCATCTATTGTTCCTGCATTGATTGTTTTGTTTCTATGGTCCCTGCATATACTTAAATAATGTTAATGAAAGCATTCATTGTTGTAAAATGTTTCTCTTCACCGGAATGAAATTGAAAATCATACAAATCCATATGACATACAAACTGGAATTATTATACAATAACACAAATGAAGAGTGGTTGTATATAGCAGAGGATGCGCTTTTAGTTCCATTGATCAAGGTGTTGTCCTAAACATAGGAGAAATGTGTGATAATGCAAAAACTGAAAATAATGTTGATAAAATACAAGGTAACATTCAGACCGATGAAGCTGAGCCACCAGTGCCAACTTTTTCTGATACAATTATGGCATTTCTAACTATATGAACTTTTATATATGCATATGAAATTACAAAAAGTCCTTCTGGCAGTGCCGGGAGGAAGGAGTAGCTTTCATATACTGATTTATTTATTTTAAATTAAGTTATATAAATAAAATATATGAGGCTCAAAACAGTGGAACGTGATTATATAAGATTGAATACTAGTTTTTGTCAATACTGAATAGGATTTTTTAGAAATTAGTCATCTTTTATTCAACTTGGTTTTATTTTAAGCGATTTATAGGATCGCCAAATTCCATGATATCCATTTTAAAGCAGCATGATGGATAAAAAAACCCAATTGATCGAAATCTTAATTCAGGTTAACATGCACACTCACATCGAAATCGATTAATATATGTGAGTGCTGTCGCGGGCAAATTGACTTTTTAAAAAAATGTCACCCACATTAGAAATTCAAAGTGCCATATCCCAGGCGTTTTACAAGGTAAAGACAAAAAAAAAATACTCCGGAATTCATTATTAAGATAAATAGTTTAGAAAGAACCTTTTTTCAATTTCTAATTTTTTTGTTTATACAGATTTTGTTTATTTAAAAGATTTTTGACAAATTTAAATGGCCACCATTTTGAAACAAGATGGCTGATAAAGTTGGCCTGATGAAGTTTTCTTCATCGTTCCAACAACTTCATCAAGTGCTTCATCGGTCTTCATCAAGACATTGGCACATTCCATGAACACTTGGAGTTATGCCAAAATCAGTTTATAAATATGCGTATTAACGCGTGACAAATTTCAGACTGTTTCAAAATGTCAATCACACTTGAAAGTGCCACAGCCATTTTTCAAGATATAGATGAAACAAAAAATGCTCTGGAATTTTTGTATCAAGGTCAAAACACAAAAGAAAAATCTTTTTTAATTTCTTATTCTTTTGTACCTAATTTTAAAATTTAAATTAAAAGAAATTAATATTCTGCCATTTTGAAACAAGACGGCGGTTGGAACTGGCCAACAAACTTGGTCTAGGCATCAAGTTTCATCCAAATCGGTGTATAAATATGCATGTTATCATGTGACGAAAATCAAATCATTTCAAAATGTGAGCAACACCAGAAATTAAAAGTACTATAACCATAGGTGTAGCGTCAAGGGGGGGGGCACTTGCCCCCCCCCCCAATCATCTGTGCCCGGGCACCAGAACAGAAAGCATAGGGGCACCAAATAAAAGCTTTTTTTTTCTTTACATGCAAAAATATGTATAATGTATATGTATCGAATTTGAATAAAAAGATCTCACAAACGGAAAATTCAAAAGCAAAACTAAACCAATTGTATCGTAATGCATTCTGTCATTTAAATAAATCAGGTTCTACTTAAAAACCCACTTCTGTGTGAAACTACCTCACCGACAATTGCCGAAAACCAAGCTATTTCCCTAGGGGTTGCAGAGATGGCATGTGGCTCGGATGCCAAAACGAAAGGCGAAGGGGGCACCAATTGAAGATTTGTTTCTCTTTAAATACCAAAATGTATATGTGTATACATTGAATTTGCATAAAAATGTCTTCACAGACGGAAACCAAGCGGTTTCCCTAGGGATTGCAGAGGGGGCGCCAAATAAAAATTTTCTATCTTTACATACAAAAATGTATATGTATGGAATTTGCATAAAAATGTCTCACAGCCTGAAACCAAGTGATTTATTTCCCTAGGGGTTGCAGAGAGGGCGCCAAATGAAGATTTTGTGTCTTTACAAACAAAATTATATATGTATTGAATTTGCATAAAAATGTCTCACAGCCTGAAACCAAGCGATTTCCCTAGGGGTTGCAGAGAGGGCGCCAAATGAAGATTTTGTGTCTTTACAAACAAAATTATATATGCATGATTTTTCTAGGGGTTGCAGAGAGGGCGCCAAATGGAGATTTTGTGTCTTTATAAACAGAAATGTATATGTATGGAATTCGCATAAAAATGCCTCACAACCTGAAACCAAGCGATTTCTCTAAGGGTTGCACAGGGGGCATGTGTCTCGGATGCCAAAACCAAAGGCGAAGGGGGCACCAAATGAAGATTTCTTTCTCTTTACATACAAAAATGTATATGTGTATATATTGAATTTGCATAAAAATATCTTCACAGCCGGAAAATTCAAAAAGAAAAGTATACCAAATGGCATCTGTATGCCCTATTAGATTTAAATGGGTTAGACGCAATTCAAAAACCTTCTCTACTGTGTGAAACTGTACCTCACCGATAATTGCCAAATCCCAAGTGATTTCAAAAGATCAAAATAATATTTGTTCAAATTTCACACATTAAATACGATTTTTAACAACATTCTCTATACATCGAATTTCCCTATATAACGAATTTTTTACTGAAACGGTGGATTTCGTTATATAGAGACTTGATTGTATTCATTTTAATTAACATTAAATAATTAACCTATTTAGAGCGAGGGTTATTTTTAATTATTTTTATCTCGCGATGTCTTATTACTAGAATTTCTTTTCATGTACGATCACAATGATTTGTCATTTTAAGTAAATTAAATTGTACCAAAGTTACTTTTGGTGTGGTTAGGAAATGTTTGGATAGAACATATAAAATTTTAACCAGTTATAAAGAGTGTGTTTATATCTATCCAGCAAACTGCTGTATTTCGCTTATTTAAAAAAAAAAAAAAAAAAAGTGTTATATGTTACAGTGGCAGTATTAACCATTTAAAATGCATTAGGTCAATGTTTTGAGAATCTAAAGAAATTTTGTTCTATGATTTTCTTGGGGGGGGGGGGGGAGTAAAATCCGAGAACACCGTTTCCCACTGGCACAAAACATCATTTTATAATTAGCGCACGAAGTAAAAATATGAAATTATATAAAATACAACTCAAGATTACTTTATTATTTTATAAGAAGCGCAAAAATAACTTTTGCTAAGCTGGTAATACTTTATTATTGATCTTATTTCTTAAAAAAAACTTACAAACTAAAATTTTTATCATTGCTAAATATTGAAAGAAATTGTTTTCCCAAGGTACCTCTCAGATCCAAACTCCATTTTTTCACACATTTTTTTTTATCCGAACAGGTGCTCTTATTTTCAATTTTATAACTGAATAGTCTTTTCCACTTTTCGATAAACTCAGAAATACTTTTAGAAGATGTTGTCAATTTGGCATTTCGACCTGAATTTCCAGGAAGTGATAGTGCAAGTAAGGCAAAAAAAATTACTGCCATGAGACAAACCTGGATTAAGGTTTAATTCGTTTATCGGAAAATAGAAATGAAAACATTTGATCATACATCTCTTCAATAAAATTGCAATTGTCATGCTTTTACATTTAAAACTTAGTTAGAAAATATGTCAGAGTTTTTTGTTGTTATGCAAGGAAAAAAAAATATCTTTTCGAGAATCGGTTTAAATGTCTATTTAAATTCTTTATTTTCTGCGTTTGACAACATATAATTTCTTTATATGTTTACAAATTCATTTTCATTAGTATATATAATACTAATGAAGATGTGACACTAGAAAAATCCTGAAAATTTTCACCATGATTTTCAATAATATATTCAACTGTCTTCGGGATTTGTTATTGTTATTATTATTAGAGATTTTTTTTTTTAATTTCCAGTCCATATTTTCAATAAATCTTGTAGCAAAGAATATGAAAAATACTATTTTTTCTTATAAAAGATATGTTTTCAAAAAAAAATATTTTTGTAAATATCAAAGATGATTTAATTTTTTTCTCTGTAGAATTCAAAACTTTTAAAAAAATTAAAAAGTATTACATTTTTTAGAAAATATATCGATCTTGAAACATAATTAATATTTAAAATTTTTAAATTAAAATTTATATTTTTAAATCGAAATCGACTTTTATTTTTGTATTATTTACCCATTATACGTAGCATAGGGTAAATCTTGCAATCGTTTGGAAAATCCAAAAAGAAAAAAAAAATTTACGTATTTACACATTTCAGATACTGGGGATTCTGAAAAACATTTTTATTTCCAGGAAAACAATTGCCATCTGTCTATGTGTCTGTAAACGCTCTATCTCCCGAACAAATTGAGATAGAGACTTGAAACTTTGTATGTTCTTAGTATGTAAGAATGGAACAAAGCCTATTTAATATCAGTTACCTCGATTTGTCGGAATTATTTTTTTCGGACTCTCGAAAAATTCGTTATGATGAAAGGTATATAAAGTTTTTTGAAATTTTGTATTTTAATGAGTGGATGTAAAATAAAATAAAATAACACAAATTTTGCATAAAGAACGAAGTCGATCGGATTATTAATTGTCGAGATATTTGTAATCCTGTTTTCCACATTCTTCGATTTTTCATGACCCTGTATTTCATTCAAATATATATTTTAATTGAAAATGAAACCCTTAATCCGATGCACTAAACTGTTAGTTAATATGATTATTATTTTTGGAGTTATAAGGATGTTTCTTTTATAGTATTCGGTACAACTTGAGCAGCTTGGCGTTTTAATTTGTTGAAATTGGTTCATCAGTAATTCATTAACTCCTTTGCGACGGGAGCCTTTTACGAAATTTTTAATGTTTGTCAAAATTTTGTAAAACACATATTTGTGCCTTATTAAATCAGGAAAATGCTCCAATTAAATAAGGCAAATTTTACAGTAAAATTTTGCTGGTGGGGATAAACAAGGATTCTTAAGTCTTTTTGCAGCACGTATACGTATCGCTTGTCCCCAAGGGATTAATAGAGCATTACTATGTATATTAAAAAATTTAAATATACGATTAAATCACCATTTTCATTGGTTATGACTTTCGCGAGAACAACAATTATAAATATGTTTTACGAACCGATACTAGTTTGGCAAAATCATTATAGAAATTATAATATGCCCAGATTAGAGATCAGATAATCGGACAATCATATCGTATCTGAGCACAAACTCAATTTCATAAGCAGACTGGTGCTGGACCGAATATTATAAGTATAGTATATATATGTTTTTCTTTTCAGCATAGTCGAGTCAGAGCGAAACTGGATCTAGTTGTTTACAGTGAGACAAGTAATATGTTTTGGAGAAATATTAATAGATTAATTGGGCCTCTAAACAAATTTAAAGGACCTGGCCAACAAAAAAATTGAATGAATCTGCCGTTCCGGATCGATAAAAAAATTAAGCAGGCCTACCGGCCCGATATAAAAATCTCTACGCGGCCAATAGAATGCGACTTTCGCAAGAATATGTATAAATGTGTGTCATGAGCCAATGATAGTTTGACAATATCAATAAAGAAACGCAAGTGTCCAGCATGTAGATCGGCATCGGACAGTTATATGGCATCGGAATCCGGGCTTAATTTTTCCAGCAGACTTGTACCGGGCCAAGATCAGGCTTGCATTTTTTTACACAGTCGAGACGGGACAAAACTAGATTTAATTTTTCTCAGGATGTGGAGGGCAAGGAATATGTTCTGTAAAAGCATTAATAGCTATAATGATAATGAACGTATATTAACATAATCTTCGTAAGTACAACTTAAGGTTTTTCTCATATTCCCAGTTCAACAACATGAAATTTGACACACTTTCTGACTCATATTTCTTTATAAAGGCATAAAATTGAGAGACTTGATGATTGAAGTAATTTGGCATCGAATAGCACTTTCAATTTTTTTAAATAAATAAATAAGTTTTTGATTTAAGCTATTCTAATCACTTGATGACAAGTTTTTATTCTCTCCAGTACTATTGCGTCTTGAATTTCGATTTAAAATGGCAGCTTTGGCAGTATCTTCTCAAAGATTTTTTGTCTTTTACGAAAAATGGAAAATTCCATTCGATTACATAGTTTCTGAATAAGAACGTCTGCAAAATTTATGTGTTTCCGAAAAGAAATGAATTCAGAAATGTGTCAGAAATTAGCTAAATTGAATCAGAATAAATTTTACTGAAATTTACTGAAAAATACAGGGGTCATCAATAAAATAAGTTTTTCGTGGCTAGAAAGAAACAAAATATAATTATTCAAAAAGAACTATTACAAAAGATACAGCAATGTTTTAACTACTTCTCCTAGAACCAATGGAATTAAAAAGCTTGTCACAACATGGGATAAGTTTTTGAGTCCAGTGTCATACAAGCCTGCCAGCTGGGAATGGAGCCAGGAACTTGTTACAGTTATCACTTCACGTCTCATCAACCATAAAAATCTTGTTGAGGTATTCGTTGCCTTCATCCTGATATCGGTACAGAAACATCAATGCTGCTTTCCCACATTTGGTTTTGTGTTCAAGTGATAGTTGATTAGGCACCCACCTGATGCACAGTTTCCAGATAAACAGGTGTTTCGTGGTGGTTTCCTGCATTGAGAATCTTTTTCGCGCTATTTTAGAGTGATACCATGATGAAGTAAATGAGTACTTCAACAGGATCCAGTTCAATTGGATCGAAATTTCCAGGTAATTATGTTTTGTTTCTTTTTAAATGCCGTGGAAAACTCGTTTTTTCGATGACCCTCGTATTTCAAAATCTACTTTTTTTAAAGTTTAAAAAAATTAAGGATTTTTTTAACCAACTTTTTTTTTAAAACTCTAAACTGCATCAAGTTTTATGAATCTTTATTTGGATGTTGAAAAGTCTTTAATGTCTAAGCAATTATTAATCCTGCTAGTGAGTATTTTCTGGCTTGTGAACACATAGTAATTTAAAGTATACTGTAAAATTATCCAATTAATACTTATGTTTTTTCATTGATTTTTTGTACGAGCAGGGCCTGGTCGTTAACTATGAAAATACAAACGGGCCGGGCTCGACAATACCCACATATTAATAATAATATTTAATACCCACGCCGGGCTGTGCTGAGCCCGTGCCTGGAAATTCCTGTCCATGTAGACCAGTAGACCTCTAGCATATCCCACTAGAGGGAGAGGGTAAAGAGACCGTCACCACCATGTGCAAAATTTATTCTGCGAGCCACAATTTTATCCATTTTTTGACCGACAATCATTTTAAGGGAATTTCTTTATCTCTCTTGATCTTTTTCCCCCCTGTTTTAAAACATTGTGAACTCTTTGACAAAAAAATGCAAATTTCTGTGTGTTATTTAGTTCTGAATTTCTAAATTAAAATTAAACCTTTTAAAGTTCCAAAATAAACGCGAAATAATTATTTAATAGAATTAATTAATGTTTGTTAGTTTTCTGACGCCTACAAAAAGAAAAAGACTTTTTGTTACTTTTTTTTGCAGCTAGGGGGGGGGGGTGCCAAATTGAAAATCTGCAAAGGGGCACAGTTTTTACTTCGCTGGTGCCCCCCACCCCCCCAAAAAAAAGTTTTGGTCACGCTACGCCTATGACTATAACTCAGACATTTTTTAAGATACAGACGAAACAAAAAAATACTTTGGAATCTTTGTATCAAGGTCAAATGCATAAAAGAAAAATCTTTTTCAATTTCTCACTTTTTTGTACCTAATTTCAAATTTTAAATGGTTGCCATTTTGAAACAAGACGGTGGATGGAACTGATTAAGGAACTCGTTCCAGGCTTTATTATGTACTATGTACACACCAAGTTACATCCAAATCCATTTATAAATACGAGTGTTATCATGTGACAAAAATCAGATTGTTTCAAAATGTCAGCCATAAGAAAAATTCAAAGTGCTATAACTCAATCATTTTTTAAGATATAGACAAAGTAAAAAGTCTTCTGGAATTGATGTTTTAAGATCTAACAAATAAAATAAAAATATTTTTCAACTTTTAATTTTTTTGCATTTTATTTTAAATTTTTAAAAAAATTTAAATGGCCGCCATTTTGAAACAAGATGGCAGATGATGCTGGCCAACGAACTCGGTCGAGATATTTGTATGTACTATGTACATAGGAAGTTTCATTCAAATCGGTTCATAAATACGTTAGTTATCGCATGACAAAAATCAGATATATATATATATGTCAACATTTGAACGGAGAGTGGTTTTGGTGTCTGGGGGTCATGATCGGTGAAAACATACCAAAATTTTCTGGAAGTGCTTTCCTCTGGACGGCTGCAATAGGCAGCTTTCTAGTTTTTGTAATGAAAGCTACCGAAAAATGTTGTATGTCTTGCAAATTTTTTTTTCTAATTAAAAAAAAAAAATTAACAAAAATTCAAACAATATTATTGATTTTTCAAAATAAATATCAACTTTCTATAACTTCAATTTATTTCTTTTACTGTTTAGTAAGCAACAAATTAGTATTTAACAGTATGTTGTATACATTGCAATGCATTTTTTAATGCATAAACATTGTGCTTTTCCATATTTTGAAGTTAATCCGTATTCAACGGGTTTTTTTTTGTTTGAAACGCTTAAAAAATGATGGATCGAGATTCTATGTTATTTATAAATTATATAATATAAAGAAGTCAGTTTTTATATAAAAACAGAAGTAAATAGTATGTAAAAAGCAATAATATATACATATGTATAAATAACTGTATATATAAATATAAACAAACCTCACAAGGTTTCTTCTTCTTCTCATAGTCATTTATTATATCATTCAAAAAAAAATTGCACTTTCTGAAGCCCTAATTGCATAAACCATTTTTCATAAAATTCCAAGGCACCAAAAACTATATGTACATAACTGGAGGTAGAATCATACCAGATCCAGGATTTAATAAATTATGAAAGAAAATAGTTCAACAATATCATTAAAGGGAAAAAAAAAAAAAAAAAAAAAAAAAAAAAACAGAACAAAATATGATTAATACCTTTTATCTGTTCATGTTATCATAAGAAATATTCAATATATGAACTTTTGAATGGAAATGCTCTGACATCTATATTTCTAGAAGCTATCCTTTTCAGTATAATTTTGAAATAGTTATGGAAATTTAAAATATCTAGATATAAAGGCAATTGAGAAACTACTACCATTTATACTAATTTACAATTTTATGGAATTAAAATTCTCATACATGAAAATAATTTTCATCTAGAAATGGCATTTTAAAAGGGTTTGAACAAACACATTTTTTGAGAGAAGAAAACTCATAGTTAAAATCTATTAAAATTCAGCATCACTCAAAAAACCTGCCAATTTTGATTTGTTTACTTTTATTGCACAATAAATAAGTAATCAAATTCATAAATAACTCTGGGGGGGGGGGGGGAAGAAAATTCAAAAGATGTTATTAAATATAGGGTTAGGAATTAATAAAAGATGGGAGAAAGTGGAAACTTCATAAAGGAATATCAATACACACATAACAAAAACAATGTGTTATCAAACTACTGTTTATTCCACACTATACTTATTACAAAGAAAATTTATGAAAAGTTTCAAAAAAGACTTCAAGTAAAGAATATAACTTTTGAGATTTTGATTACTCTAAATTTTATAGATGTTTATACATAGCAAAAATTGAATTTAAAGTAAATAAAAATTAGGCAGGGACAATCTGAATACAATTCCCATGATACTTACTACCTGTGAAAAAGTTTAAAAACTGATAAAAAGAAGTAATTAAAAATGAAAAATATTAAATGAATAAAAATGAAAATACATATTAATATAACATCAATAATTCTTTAGCAATAAAAAATCCTTATGACTATTAAACAAAAAAGAAACAGCAAGCAATAAACATAAACAAACAATGTGTAAACAGCGCCCCCTGGTGCTGCTTTAACATAACAATGATATAGGCACCAGCACCATCTATTGATGAAATACTGAATAATATAAAATGGTTTCAAACTATGGATGTTTAGAGAGAAAAAAAAAATCAAACTCAAATATTCAGAAGATTAAAAAATGAAAAAATATTATATATATCTTATTAAAAAAATGCAAATGTCTTATCTTGAAAAATAATTCAATGTTCATAATATGCAAATTCTTTAAATAATTTATATTTTGAAGGATTTTACTCTTTAATATCTTTCAAAAAACTTATATATCTTAATAATATTGCTATCAAAAAGTTAAACAAACCAATCAAATAAAGTGTTTCCTGTTTAAAATTATATTTTGTAATAAAAATATTGTATGAGTATATATAATTCACACATATATAAACATATTTACATATATGCATCATAGGTACAGATTCATCGTAGACATGCATGTGTTAACTAGATTTTTTTGTTGTGGCCACTAACTTTTTGTGTTTAACTTTTTTTAACGATCGAAAAAAATCCTTGTTATATATAACATTTTTTGACGAATTTCTCACTTTTTGAGATTTTTTGATGAAATTCACATATTTATTTTACGATAACTCTGTCGATTTTCTTCCGCAATCTTGAGACGAAATTCCCATTTATTAAGCGACCAAAGCGTGATTTTGTTATGAACTTTTCAAAAATTTAAGGTATTCGGTTCCAAAAATAAAAAAAACAGTATTCCGAATTTCACACAAATGGTCGCCGAAAAATTCAATTTTGTAAATCGCTCGCTGAACAATCTCGAATTTCGTCAGAGAATCGCTGGAAAAATGTATATTTTGTCAGAAGATCGTGAAAAAACACAAATTTGATCAGAAGATCACAAAAAAAAACACTAATTTCGCCAGAAGATCACGAAAAAAAAACCAAATTTTCTTAGAAAATCATAAAAAAAAACCCACAAATTTCTTCAAAAAATAGTTTAAAAAAATCACAAATTTCATCAAAGGGTTAAAAGTAAAAACGCAGATTTCATACAGGGATCAGAGAAAAAATGCAAAAATCTTTAAATGATCGCAACAAAATGACAAATGACAAATTTTGTCAAAAGATCAGGAAAAATAGCAAAAATTGTCAAAAAATCACTAAAAATTGGGAATTTTCATCTAAAAATTGTGAAAATCTGCAAATTTCTTCAAAAATTTTTGAAAAATCTGTTATAGCGCCGCATAAAAAAACAGTGTCTAAACTGGATTTCCTTCCACATACATACTTTGTTGAAAACTGTAGTATTAAAGTAAAGCTAATTGGCATATAGAATCCACAGAAAAAAAAAAAAAAATCGCAACAGGATTAATTCTAGACAGGTTTCATTTCTACAAGTATCCTAAGGCTGTTACAACTTTCTTTATACAGTGTGTGTTGTGAAGTGCATTAGGTGTATTTTTTTTTTTTGCAGGAAAAGATTTAAAATAGTCTGCAAAATTTTGCCCTCTTAATTTCTTTCTTTCACAAGTATGGAATACTTGCAGTAATATAATTCTCAAGTAAAACCGCAATATTTTTTATTTTATAGTGAAACTATGCTAAATCCATTCTTCAATCGAACATGAAAAAAACTAAAAAACAAACATTAAAAAATAATTTATTTTATAAATATAGCATTATAAGAAATAATTCTATTCTCATATATTATAATGTATTGACATAAATTCATAGATTGCAATAACTAGTGTAAGTGAAAAGCTTTATGTATTGACATAAATTCATAGATTGCAATAACTAGTGTAAGTGAAAAGCTTTAGGAAGAACCTTGTCAAATTAGATATTTTTATTTTAGATTTCTATAATTTAAAATAATCCAACATGTAAATATACAGAAACACCTTAACAAATACATTTTATTTCACTGATGTTGATGCATGTGTTATATATCAAGATTTGAGAACCGTTGAATACGTGTTCAAAGTTTAAAACATTAAATAGGGTATTAATCAATTTGAAAATCGTTCATTAATAATACAGATTTAAATTACTTTTATTCTTTTGATGAATGCTAGGATTTGAATTTGAAATACATAAATCACAGTTTAATGTTATTAAATATGCACTAGAAAAATAATATGCAGGTGTTTGGAATAAAAATCAATATAAATGGGAAGAAAAAGCTATGCTTACCAAACTTGAAACTGCTCTATTTTCATAGTGGATCCATTAAATTAAATTTTACAGCAGATTATTTAGTGTTTGGCTAGCAAGTATACACCTTCAAAGCAGAAGAAGAAATTTCACTTGCTGCTTCAAAAGTGTCCCCAGCTGGCCAATTATTTCATAAATTGAATTAAAAAATGTCCACACTTTCTTTAATATTGAAAAAATCTTACATAAGCAATCGCTCTGCTCCATCGCGAAGCACATGGCAACTACATAAATTAAAATTACAAAACTAAAAATAACTGCTAACTAAATTATGACATTTCCTTGGTTTATGCATAATAGAAAAAAAATATTTCATCTACTACAAGTAAATCATTCAAATAAACATATTTTTAAAATCTATACTATACATCTACAGGTATTTCGTGGTGTAAACAAACCTCGTCGAGCTTCGCATGCGCGACATAAGTTGCGCGAGTGAATTTAATTTGTATAACCCTATTGCTTTAGCACTCTCGCCAAGCACTTTCGCCGACGATTTTCGCCAAGGTAGCGATTCGAACACAATTTAGAAAATCGCAACCGCGATGGCATTGGCTATTCACGATCATAGAGGGCGCAATATTTTATGTTTTGGGGGTTTTAAATTACCTTTATATCCAGAGTCATTTAGTTTTTCTACTTTTTTAATTTTAATTTTATACATTTTAAATTTAATATATGGTCAAAATTTATTATATTTATATGCCGCGTTGGCAATGGCTATATTCACGATCATAGCGGGCGCAATGTTTTGTTTTGATTTTTAAATTATATTTATATCCAGTGTCATTTAATTTTCTACTGATTTTATATGTTATGAATACGGTTCTTATTAATGAACCGAAACATGTCAACTCTTTAATTTAATTTTTATTTGTGACACCTTCTAAGTAAATAAATATGAAATGTTTTTATACGTGATTTGTTTTTGATTTTATTAACGGCCTCGGCTGCGTATGAGAAAACCTACGTATCTGGAATTTAACGCAAAGAGAAAAGAGATAAATATATTTTTTTTAGAAAGTAAAAAGGAGGTTTAATTAATTTGAAATTGCGAACTATAACTTAAATTTTAAACTTCAGAATTTAATTTTAAAAAAGGAGCTAATAATAATATGTGATGTCATGTTACTTTCGACATCACAGAAATAATCATAAAATTTCAAGGGAATACACCGACTCCGTGCCACGCCCATTCACAACAATTTTACGCTAACATTTCATACTTAAACTAAACTCTGTCTAACGCGAAATTGATGGAACCGAGAAAATTTTCCGTTGCTCAAAATATTATGCTAAGACAAATTTTAATCTATGTCTATGCATTCACAGGGGTTTGAAAATCTTTCCGATATAGACAGAATTCCATCTTACACAAAGTCCGTCTTAAAAAGACTTTACTGTATTTCTGTTTTTAAATTCTGCGAGTAGAATTTAAATATGTACTACTATATTTATACTATATGCTACTATACTGCTATATTGTAAAAATAAATTTTACAGTATGCACATGTTGCCACAGAACAAGTAAAAGTCCTTCTTATAAACTTATTCGATCCCCCTTCTTGGTGGTAACCGAATAAAATTCGTGTAAGGGATGTTGATCTGGAAGTCACGTGGGAAATGATTAGAACCAATAAGGATAAAAACATTACTTCATTTATTATATACTTTATTTCATATGTTTGATAAAATTGTGCAAGAACTTTTACCCAAGTTAGAAGTGTAAGTCTTTCTCTCCTGAAAAATCGTACTTTTCAGGTAAATCCCATTATCTCATAAAATATTCGAGTTAGTTTTATTTATATATTTATTTATTTATTTATTTATTTTGTGTGTGTGTGTATGTGTGATAGAATATGAATATGAGATAATATTTGGCAGACTGTTTAAAAAAGGTAATTAATTTTGGAATATTTTGTTTGTGAAAAAAAAAAAATGAAAAAAATTCTGAAAAATTGACTGTAAAAATTTTAAAATAAAAAATTTAAATAGCAGTAACAAACTGTGTACAATAAATTTTGAGCATAATCCAGTGAATATGGATTTCAAATTTCACCAAAATTGGTTGGAAGTTTTCGAGAAAACGGGTCTTAAAGCTGACGTATTTTCCATAGGATTGCACTCAGTCTTGTCTTTCCTTAAAACACCGCGAATGGAAGTAATTGCTGCAACTGTGTAGTAAAACATGTTTTAAATCTAAAAAACTGAGGTTAAACACAGGGTAAAATGTCTTAGAATATTTTGATTGTAACAAGAATTCATCTATAATTTTGATTAATAGGGAAAAAAATTATGTGAATATTTAAAAAATATATTTCGCTTTTTCAAATTTTGCGCCCTTAAGATTCGTGCGCCTGGAGCACTTTGCTCCAACTGCTCCACGGTAGCTACGCCCCTGGTTTTAAGGATAAATAGATTGAAAAATATAAGTTTATACTTTACTTACTATTTATTTTCTTCAGATTTTGTAGAGTCTGAAAAAAAATAATAAGAATAAGAAAATATACTGTTAATAAAGTTAGAATTTATTACTAGATAAATATAAATTTTAATCTACTTACCAATGCAGAGGTGTCACACGTTTCATCAGTGATGCCTTCAATGCATCTTAAACCAATCAGTCCTATAATTTTCAAATCTATAGTTGTATATGGAGTTTTCTCTCCCGGTCCACCACCTGTTGCACTCATATATTGTTTCCGCTTTAAATATTTTTGTTTGACTCGATATTTAAGATCGTTCCATTTCGAACGAACTTGTGTTCCTGTTCGCTCGATTCCCATGTTTGATGATTTTAACTTATCAGCAAGAACTTGCCACTGATTGTTTATGTATTTTATGTTTGGAAGTCTTGCAGAAAACGAATTTGATACAAGTTCTGGATATTCAATAAGTTCATCTAAAATAATCTGTATCTCTTCGGCAGAGAAATTTGCCGATCTTGTACTCGGTATTTTTTTCGATGTCATCACTGAATTATAATTAACGAACTACTAAAACAATTCACAAACACAAATTTCACACAACGTGCACCACGAAAAGCTAAACAGAAAATTCCTCTGAATTTCGAAGCATTTTCATCGGTTAACGCAGGATGATTTTCGATGAAAATCGATTCATTTTTCGATTATTTTCTTTCTATCGTAACATGACGTCAGCAGTTACGGATCTCTCTAGCTGTTTGACTAGAATAGCATTCGCGAGTGCTTTCCCACTTTCATTCGTAGTCCCCCCAACTTGCAGGTGAGCTTCCGCAAATTTGCGGCGTTTGGCCAGAATACGCGCGTAGATCATAAAAAAATAGATTTTTTGAAAAGTTTTCAACCCCTGAGACTCCTTAAACTCAAAAAGCATCGGTGTGACAAGAAATTATCATTTTTTTAGCATAATGCGTCTCAGAAAAGTCATTTATTTCAAATAACGAATTTTTACTTAACTAATCCATGTAATATGCACTTTCACAATTTTAAGTAGAATTTTCGCCAGATAATTGAATTGCTTTATTAAATGAAATCTGATTTAAAAAAAAGCGGCGGATTCTAAAATGTGCCAAAACATTTAAATATTAAGTTTGGTTTTGATTCATATAAGTGACAATTATAGTGATCTTTCTTAGCTCTGGTAGGGGTTTTAACCCCAAAACCACCCCCTTGGCTGCGCCACTGACAACAAAATTTTATGTTGGTGCAAGGAGTAATTTTATAAATTATAGTAACATTGTATGATATATCTTGAAATTGACGATACGAAATTTTTTTTTTTGACATAAATCATGTAAAATAATATTCATCAATCAAGATCCACCTCTGACTTATTAATCACTTATAAATAAAATAAACAACTCACAAAGCGTCACAAAAATTTATGAAATTAAGTAGTGTGACATTATTCAAATTTACTTAATTAAGAGGAAATAAGTTAATGAAATGTTGTATAAATATTAATTGAAAACTCTATAGATTACTAGGTACTAGTAGGTTATTCCATCGATCAAAAAATTATCGCCTAACAATAAGATTAAATTCCAATTATGGATGATCTTGAGTGTCACATTCAATGACATTAAATACGATTTGTGTATTTAAAATGTCATTAAGTGATTTTTATTTCGACTTTTTATTAATATTTTACTAATTATTTGTTTTTTTGTTATTTGAAATAAAAAATATGTCATGTATAATTTGGCTATTAGTTTGGCGATTGTATAATTTGGTGAAATTGGTCGACGGGATAACAGAGTAGTACCGATTACTAAAATATTTCATAATAGAAATAATTTATGTAACTGAAAATGTTTTATCCAACATTTCACTTAAGTTTAAAACAAGCAATATATAGAAATTGTAAATTCTCTCAAGTGTGTGTAACTTGGGACCAGACATTGTTCAAAATATAATGCGCTCATCTTTTGTTTACATTTTTAAAAAGAGTAATTTGATTGTAATAATGGAGAAGAAATCATAATGAATGCTTATAATAGAGTATAATACAGTCAACTCTGTGAAATCCACAAAATGCATTATCTGCAAAATATGCTAAAATGTAAACATTGAAAAGTGTTTTAACATTTAAACTCAAAGATAAAGATATGCAATACTTTTTATTTTCATGAAATGACAAATTTTTTAATGAAATAAACTGGGGATTTAAGAAAATTCATGTATTTTGCACCCTGTATTTTTTAATAACATTACTTTAAGCAAGTCAGTATGTTTCAGTTGATTGGGTATGATTAATGCACACCTATTCTTTGCTCAAGCAGCAAAAAAATTTTAAAAATAAATAATTTTCTCTCTTTTTTTTTTTTTTTTTTTTTTTTTTTTTTTTTAATCAAACAAAACTGATACATATCTCCTTCAGTAAATATTCTTGAACAAGACAATTTTATGTTGGTGCAAGGAGTAATGAGAAAAAAAATTATTGAAAACAAACCAAAAAAAGTACAGTACAGGATTTTTACCTGGCATTCTCGTAAAATTTTGAATATAGCCTATCTCCCCTCTTTTAGCACATTTCATTCAGGTAGAATTTATTTATTTAGAATAGAATTGATAAAGAAAATGCAAAAAGTGAAAAACATTGAACAGACATGATAGAATCATTAAGTAATTTTTCATGGTTTTAATAATCCACATGGCCGTTTCTTGTTATGCGAATTCAGTGTTTCAATGTCTTAATATACAATGAATAAAGTCTGCAATAAGGTTAAATGGAGAATCTTGCAATGGATTTTTGCCGCCGTTTTTTCAAATTTACTTAATTAAGAGGAATCGAGTTAATGAAATGTTGTATAAATTTACTTAATTAAGAGGAATAGAGTTAATGAAATGTTGTATAAATTTTACTTGTTAACTCTATAGGTTACTAGGTACTACTAGGTTATCCCATCGACCAAAAAATTATCGCCAAACTATAAGATTAAATGCCAATAATGGATGATCGTGAATGTCACATTCAATGCCATTAAATACGATTTGTGTGTTTAAAATGTCATTAGGTAATTTTTATTTCGACTTTTTATTAATATTTTACTAATTATTTATTTTTTCGTTATTTGAAATAAAAAATATTTCATGTATAATTTGGCTATTAGTTTGGTGATTGTATAATTTGGCGAAATTGGTCGACGGGATAACAGAGCAGTACCAATTACTAAAATATTTCATAATAGAAATAATTTATGAAACTGAAAATGTTTTATCCAACATTTCACTTAAGTTTAAAACAAGCAATATATAGAAATTCTAAATTCCCTCAAGTGTGTGTAACTTGGAACCAGACATTGTTCAAAATATAATGTGCTCATCTTTTGTTTACATTTTTAAAAAGAGTAATTTGATTGTAATAATGGAGAAGAAATCATAATGAATGCTTATAATAGAGTATAATACAGTCAACTCTGTGAAATCCACAAAATGCATTATCTGCAAAATATGCTAAAATATGAACATTGAAAAGTGTTTTAACATTTAAACTCAAAGATAAAGATATGAAATACATTTTCATGAAATGATAAATTTTTTAATGAAATAAACTGGGGATTTAAGAAAATTCACGTATTTTGCACCCTGTATTTAAAAACAATACTTTAAGCAAATCAGTAAGTTTCAGTTGATTGGGTGCAAACCTATTCTTTGCTCAAGTAGCAAAAAAATTTTAAAAATAAATAATCTAAATATTTTTTTGCAGGATTTTTACCTGGCATTCTCGTAAAATTTTAAATATACCCTGCCTCCTCAGTCTAATCCATAAGTTTTAATACATTCTGATTCTATATTAAAAATCCATTGCAAGATTCTCGGGTTAACTTTATTTCATTGTATATTAAGACATTGCAAGATTGAATTGGCATAACAAGAAACAGCCATGTGGATTATTAAAACCATGAAAATTACTTAATGATTCTATCATGTCTGTTCGATGTTTTTCAATTTGTGCATTTTCTTTATCAAATTCAATTGTACATAAATAAATCCTACCTGAATTGCTAACACCAATATCCAGCCGCCGCCGCGTTCGGATTCAAAACAAAACTAGACAAGTGGCGCCCCTAGGCGTATGAATACATGACTTTACAACAACAAATAATTTAAAATAATTTTTGTTTGAAAACTTAAAAAAAAATCATAAGTCGAAAGTATATTGAATATGTATAATTAAAAAATATTTTCCTATTTTAAAAAAGGATTCAAAATATTTTTTCCACAAAATGCAAAAATATATAATATAAGAAACGTAATATTTTCTGCTTTACGAAAAATAAAGGCAATATAAATAGAAATTTGATTTAGTATATATTTATTGAATGTTTTAAAGCATATGATAAGATGTTTTTGTAGTTTAAAAAACATTTATTGCTTCGATTCGGGTGTTTTAACTGTGACTTTTTAACTGTTAACTTTTTCACTCAGGCTCTGTCTGCTAACCCATAGAATAACATGTAATCCGCGAGCTAATATAGTCCAATTTTCCAAGACCAATATATAACAAACAAGAGTTTTCCTAGAAACTAGGCAAGTCTTATTCCCTCTATCTTAAAGAGATTCATATTATATATAAGTTTTAATAAAATCTCCCAGCCCGTTTCCTAGATCTCATTATCAGGAACAAACACCATCGTTTTCAGTTTAAAAATGGTTATCGAGATCTAAAAATATACGGCACGTAGAAATGTAAAAATTATAGGATAGGATTAGACTGGGAATATAAGACTATATTAAAAAAATTGGACCATTCTGACCAATATTTGCTGAGTTATTAGAAGGCGGCTTTTCCGATTTCCTTTGAAGTTGAGTTAGCTGTATATATGAAGTTCCGCATCTACCCTTATGACGATGGTAGGTTTTGACGATGGTAGATTTAAAGCTGCGTCACTTGAAGGCTGCCGCCTTCTATGATTTTTGATAAAATTAAAAATGGGCTCAAGAGGTGGAAAAAAAAAAGGGTTTCAGTTCTTAAGATATTAAATCCAATAAAATTTATTATGAATCTTCTAAACATTATCTACAACTTTTAGATTGACAAGTTTTTTATAGGACCAAGTCTTACCGCAAAATAAATACAGTAGAACCTCGATCCATCGTTTTTCAAGGGGTGCGGAGAAAAAAACGATGAATACGGGTTAACTTCAAAACACTAAAAAACACAATGTTTATGCATTATTAATGCATGCAATGGATATTGTATACTAATAAATACTAATTTGTTGCTTACTAAACTGTAAAAGAAATAAATAGATGAAGTAAATAAGTTACAGAAAATTGATATTTATTTCAAAAGATCAGTAACTTTGTTTGGTTGGTTATTCGTTAATTTTTTTTAAATAAAAAAAAAAAAACATTTTTTTTCAAGATATACAACATTTTTCTGGTCATTTTCTGTAATTTCATATGCACATATAAAAGTTCATACAGTTTAAAAAGCCGTAATAGCACCAGACAGACTTGGCACTAATAGCTCAGCTTCATCGGCAAGAAACTTATCCTCTGCTTCTTCGCCATTATTTTCATTTTTTGCATTATCACACATTTCTCCTACATTTAGGACACCAGATGTCGTAATATCAATAGAAAAATAACCGCATCCTCTGCTTTATGCACTGTTCATCTGCATTATTGTCGCCATCTTCAACACAAACAGTACAAATGAGTTATTTTAGGATAAAGGAAGTAATTCCAGTTTGTATGTTATATGGATTCGCATGATTTTCAATTTCATTTCGGTGACGAAAAATTTTTTACAACGATGAATGCGGGAAACAATTTTTAGAAGAACGGTGGATGCGGGTTTCATTAACATTATTTAAGTGTAATTTGTGCAGGGACCATAGAAATAAAACGATCAATGCGGGAAAACGATGGATGCGGGAACGATAGATCGGGGTTTCACTGTAAATAAAATAAAAGGAGAGGGGGGGGGGGGTAAAGAAGAAAAAACTCAAAACTTTGTTAATTCGCAAGATATCAAATCCGCTTGGATTTATTGTAAATCTTCTTAATATTATCGTCAATTTTTATACTGGCAAGTTTTTGATAAGATCTATTTTCACAGCAAAAACAATTTAAAAATAGATAGCGGTTGAAGAAAAGAATGTCACAATATTACTCTGATAAAATCAACTCCAGTAGGTAGTTGAAATTAAAAACCAGTCAAAGGCGGTCAGATAAATATTAACTGGGTTTATCTCTAATCTTGATTTAACTTTGCTGATGAAATTAGTAGCATTTATTTCGAAATTTATCTGTGCCTGTAAGCCAAACCAACAGGTTTTTTTTTTTTTTTTTTTTTTTTTTTTTTGACCAAAGTTATAGAATATATATACATACATACATATCTATCTATCTATATATATATTCAAAAATTATAGTATAAATCTTGAACAATTTTAACAGCGCCGTGTGTAAGGGGGGGGGGGCAGTCACTCCAGGCGCGGAAATTTAGGGGGGCGCCAAATTTATACTACCAACGTCATTTTTGGACTGTTACAAGAAAAAGTTGGGGGAGGGGGGGCGCCAAATTGACACTTTGCCCCGGGCTCAATTTTTTCTTCGCACGCCTCTGAATATTAAGTAGTACAAAAATATCTATATATCCCCCGTTTTTCAAAGGTTTAAGATACTTTTATTGTCTTTAAAATTTTATTCATCAAAAAATGACCGAAAATTTATGTGTGAAACGCGTGAGAAAGATTCGTGTTGTTGAATGCCGAAAACGATAAAAATAAAATAAAAACGCCACCCGTCGTGCTTATGCATGCCATTTACCTTAAACAGGGTAAAACTTTTTGTAGCGAATAAAGATATGTTGCCTAGACTTTATATAAACAAAAACGGATGGAGTCATTTCCTTCTAATAAAAACTGATGACGCAAGGAAAGGACATGGTCAGTCAGTGCTTGGCCTTGCCTGGAACGTAAGAAAGCCCACCTGCGGATTTAAAATCGGAAACACACGTCATGATATGCGGAACAACCGTTTCGCAAAGGAATCTCAAAAATTCAGTCTTCAAACTTGCGTAAAAAACAAACAAAAAGGGTTATGCTAAAAAGATGCAATGCCCATTTACGTTTATACAGGTTCGAAACTTAAAGCATTGTCGGCCAGAGGTATTTTAGTCGCAGGAGTTTGAAATCGGTATCTTGTGTCGTCTGCAGAAAGGAATTATTTCGATAAAATGATCGGATACGAGCTACAGTTGAATGTTTTAACTGTAGTATTGACAGGTAAGAAGAAAATTATAAATCTTGGTTCCAATTAGATTTTTTTTAACTCTGATTTTTTATTTTATTAGCCCCCGATATCGATATGTTATTTCGTCAATTTTTGGTTAGCCGAGCGCCAATATTATGTATAATCATTTTTAGGTTTATCCGGATTTCTAATCAGAAATTAATCTCAATTAATGTGTCTATTTAGCATTGCCCTTGAGAACGAGCTAAATACCACATTTCCAATATTGTTCCAACTTTTTCCAACTCCTATGTTTGATATAGTTTGTTATTTAACGAGTTATTCCATATTTTGATGTTGATTTGTATTATTATCTACTTGTAGTATATACATGTATACATATATATGTATAAATGTGTAATATATACAATATATATATATACATATATAATAAAAAAATTTCGCCTTAATTCTAAATTAATTATTTCCAAATTCTTTTAATATTTAACTTTCCCCTTTTCTTTTTATAATATTTAACATATTATTTATATTCTTACCTTTAATCTACGCTTCTTTAATTTATTTTATTCTAAGAAATATTAATGTGTCAAAGTAATTATTTCCTTAAAATCCAATTATTTAATTTTAGTCTTTTATCTGTTACGTAACATCTTTTTTATTTTCGTTCTAAAAAAATCCTTCGATTACCCACAATTCCCTTCCAGCGACGCCAGGGGACTGATTGCATCATTTATTCCTCAGATGGTATCAGAAAACTTTTTCTTTTTGCCGGTAAAATTTTCACATTGGTTAAAATAATTTTTCTAATGAATTAATTGGCAACTTCAAAGTAGTCGTAAAATTCTGTATTCTAGCACATGTTCGGATACAATCTCCTTACATTGGTTTCGGAGTAGATTTTTCTACGTTTTTCTAGTGCTAACAAAATCCCTGTCACTTGATGGAGTTCAAGTCTATTAATATAGTGTTGCTCTTATTTATTTTTTTTTTTTTAAAGGTCATCTTTATGTTTTCTATGACGATTTTCTATGGCATTGATACTAAGATCAAACCAGGGCCGTAGCTTAAATTGAATAAGAGGTGTGTGTAGGGAAGGAGGGGGAGCTCAAGAAAATTTAGGCTAAGAAAAAGTTCATTTTATGCTAAGAAAAGAATAGGATAATGAAAAATTTGACAACAAACTATTGCAAAACTAAACATCGTGTTAGCTTCATATGTGCAAATACGATGTACAAATTTTGAAACACTTATTTTAGATACAATTTAGAATTTCTGCAAAACTGTGAAAGATCCTCAAAACTAAATTAGACTTTTGAGCAGAAATTCATTTGGATTTTCGGAACAGAAATTAATGAATTTCTGTGACCTTGGAATCTTTTCCAGGGGAGGATCGAAATGTTTTAGGGGAGCTGAGCCGCCCATAGCGCCCCCTTAGCTCCGGCCCTGGATCAAACAATAATCTGGTGGAATTGTTTCGTTACCCTGTAAATGATAAATAAAGGTGTTTAATGGAAATCAGACGTCGTTGAATGATTTTAATGGGAAATTCTCTAGAATTTTACTCCATATTCTACCACCGTGTGCCACGACCGAAAGGTAGGGTTATTTCTTTCGTGCAGCCATTAAAGTGTCGTTGCTAAAAAATCACGTTTCGTTACATAAGCCGGCCATAAAGAGAATCAGATATATTATTGTAGGGTTAAATACAGGTAGTCGCTACTGCATTTTTTTTTTCTTTTAAGCATCTAATATTTCCAATTTTAGCACATAGTGGGGAAAAAAGTCTTTTAACTGCGATTTGTTTGAAAACTACATTTCAGTTTAGTTTTGAGATTTTTAGTTATAAATACAATTTCTGTAATGATGGCAACTGAAGTACTGCATTTCTGTAAAAAGTAAAAGGAAATCATTAGATTGCTATACATCTTTTTATTACTATTTTCTCATTAACGACGGAAAATTCTAATTAAAACTTGTACCATTTTGAAAAATGTAAATGACTGATTTCCGTTAAAACAGAGCTATTACAAACTATATTTAATTTTAAGTATCTATATTAATTTTACAAACAAATTAGTACATATAAATCATTAGATAGCCCTCCCCCCCCATACTTTTCGGGGTTTGGTTGCAGATATTCTTTTTAAATGACATTTTCTTTTTCGGAACCGGTTTTCAATGATGACACTTCTGCAAAGATTCTATGTACATTAAATCTCAAACCATTCGGAGGGGGTAGCTTTTGTGCCGTTGTTATGCGGATAGATGGATGATTTAGATTATTATAGCTGCTATGTATTTATATAATTACGAACGCACCTAAAAATGCACTTCCAGCAATTATTGTTCATACAGTTCTGTAACAGAAATTTTGCTTATTCCATTTCAATGAACGATAAAAGCTATGCACACTATTTTATAATAAATCTCTTATCGTGTCCATTATTGCTATATATCAATTTCAATATATTTGAAGTAGTGTAACATCATTAAATGACGCTGCAAACGATTTTCCCTGATAGACCGTAACCTCTTCTGACCTCGGGATTTATTTATGTACTTAAAAAAAAGTTATGGATTTATATTAACAAACTGATAACAAAAAAAGATTAAACAGAGAAAAAGATAATTTTTTTCCGTACATAAAATTTAATAATACATATAAACTCAAAGTATATATTTTATTTAATTAATTAATTTATTTATTTGACAATTTTTCAGGACTTTTTTTTTTTTTTTACTCTTTTACATTTTAAAATATAAAATAAACATATATTTAATAATTTTTTATTACTAATCGTCTCAACAAATGATATCATAACATACAATAAAATTATCTATCTTTTCATTTTTGTGCATTTCGTATATATCTGCTGCAAGAAATTCTTATTTATAACACACTGCTAAAAATAAATCCGTGAATTCACGATAAAACTACTGGCAGCAAAGCAACGCCAGACTTTTTCCGTTGCTTCAGTAGATTTTCCGTTTTGGGAAATAAAAGAAGGAAAAACTCCCATTTGCAGAAGCGGCAATTTTTCATTATAAAGCTGGTATAACAATTGTCTGGTAACTGATGAATTCAGACACTTTTCTCCGGGAGGGACTTCTGTGGCTCCGGAGGGGGGGGGGGGGGATTGCACTTTTTGACCATTGAAATTCCAAAATCTCAAAATTTCCGGGGGGACACATTTCGTTGCTTCAGGGGGAATGTCCCCCTCCCGGGCCACCTCATGGATTCAACACCGATCTGATAATGACATCTACCCTACTGTTTGTGTTTAGAAGCACCTGTATTTATTCATCGAGGAAAAAACTTCGAAGTCGTCGATGTGATTCGGTGCGGAAGCAATTGCTTCCAAATTTTGAGATACTTGGCATACAAGGCCAATGCTTTACCTGTTAAGCTATCTGGGCGATAACCGGCTGGGATTTTTCGCTCAGATAACCTTATTGGCCATAACATCTGGTCTGTCATTTAGACAGCTCGGCAGAATAAGCCGCAGGTAATGGAATTCCATAGAACGATGGATATGTAGATATACTATTATTACGTATATATATACGTAGATATAAAGAATTGGTCTTGTAAGCCAAGTATCCGGGTTCGATTCCCAGGCTGGGCAATTTTTTGCTCAGTTGGAATTATTCAATTCGTATGATAACTTTACCAATCAGTTAGATTGTGTTATAATAATAGTATATGGTACAGTCAGTTTGTTGTTTTTTGAAGGGTGTACAGCTGGTGAAAGATGAGACTTTTAAGTCAAGCTAATCATGTTTTAAAATAGTTGCAATTTTTTAAAACTATATTTTCATGCGTTTTTCCTTATGAAGACACTCATATTTATTGTAATATCATCATATCGTGAACATAACTACAAATTGAAACAACAGAAAGTTAAACATTAACATTTCAGTCATTTTGGATTTATGGGTGTCAGTCGTATAATTAAAACGCGCGGTCGTTGGCAAAATAAATTTTGTTCTAGGAAGAAAAATGAATGATAAAATAATACTGAAATAAATAACGAAATAGAACAATGAAAATTGGGCATGCTAGAATTCAAAATTATTGGGTGGGATCAGGCCCCACGGACCCGTATAAGTTGGCGCCACTATGTACGGGAATCCGATGTTCCAGCGATCATGCCACAGGAATGATCGGAATTTCCAGGCCCGGCCCGTAGGAAAGATTTTTCGCCCGGCCCGTTCAAATTTTTATATTTTAGGCCCGGCCAGTAGAGAAATCAGGGAAAACAGGCCCGGCCCGGCCCGTTTTGGCCCGTTACAATTTCTACGATTTCTAAAAAATTCGGATTTTTATCGTATAATTAAGATTTTTTTAGAGTACTGCATACATACCTATGGAATGATTTTACAGTATATTTTACAGGAAATACACATTAACAACATTAATGATTACTAAAATTCTTAGGCTTTCAACATTCAAATAAAGATTCATTAAAAAATTAATATGGCTTAGAATAAAAGAAAAAAGAAAGAAAGTTAAAAACATGGTTAATTTTGAAGCTGTTTAATAAAAGAAGATTTATAAATATATTTCTATATCACTTTATTATAGATTTCAAATCCAAATTCATTCTTGAATTCAAAGAAGCTCCTTTCTGATACATTTCTAAATTCATTTATTTCCCCCTCAGATACGCATAAGATTAGCAGATATCTTTATTCAGAAACTATATAATCGAATGGCGTTATCCATTTTTTGATACAAGCAATTTAAGAATACTGCAAACAAATAAAATACTGTCATAATTAGCGTTTTGAATAGAATTTCCGGAAGCAATAGCAAGGGAAGGGAGAAAAACCTTCAATCATTTGAGAAACCATTATATCTCGACAAGGTTATACAAGTATTTTATTTACCACAAATGAAAAACGCTATTCGATTCCAAATCCCTTCAATATTTAGGCTTATCACTTTTATACTTTTACAATTTAAAATTAATCAGAAAATGTGTCAAACTTTCGCATTATTGAGAAATTAATTCATCAAGAAGTAATATATCCGAAGACTAAGCTAACATAAGTTCTTTATCGCTGTTAATAATTTTACAAATCATGTTTTCTGCCAACAATTAAGTCTAGTACCGGTCCGGCCAGTCTGTATGTAGAAAAATAATGCAAGCGTGATCTCGGACCGGCATGAGTCAGCTAAAAAAATATTAAAACGGGTTACACATAATGTAATTCTCCGATGCCGATACGCTATGCATTTTTATGTTGATGCTGTCAAACTAGTGGCTGGCCACATTTATACTTATTCTCGTTAAAACCATTTTCGTTGAAAATAGCTCATATTTTATCGTTTTTGCTTAAATCTTCAGAACGGGCCGGCAGGCCCGAAAATTTTTTTTTATCGGCCCGGCCCGTCTGGCCCGTTCAATTTTTTTGCCGGCCCGGCCCGTTTATGTTGTTTGCGGGCCGGGCCGGGTACGGGCCCGTGCAGACCTCTAAAGTGTGTTTATATTTTTACAAGTTAGATTGTAATTTTATCGATGCTGTTTTAATTCTTGCAAGTTCTAATTAATAAGGCTAGTTTATTATTATGATTTTCTTATGGTTAATGAATAATATGGCTTAATTAAACAATTTTTTGGAGAAATTTTCTTTTCTCAATGAATGTTTAGAATATGGTTCGGATAATTCGTTTCTCAAAATGTTGTTGGTTATCAGTACAGTTGCAATTCAGTAGCACGATACAAATCTCACAAAAGGAGCACTATTCTTTCATTGAGATTTTAGCCCTTTCCAACAAAGTTGAAAAGTGCTTATGCATTCGGTTTGTCTGACCGTCTGTCCGTATGGCCGTCTGTCTGCGCTCTAACTCTCGGAAATATACTCGGATTGCCATGAAATTTTTGGATGCTATTTAGGTTTACCCTAGCACGAACTCTATTGAAAATGAAGTTTCTACCATGATTCATGTATTTACAGGGACAGCCAAAAGTTTTCCATTACATTACGGCCTATAGGGAAAAATCGTTTCAAATGAATTTTAACGTTTATAACCCTTTCCCAAAAGTTAAAAAGTGCTTGTGCATTGTTTGAAAAATGCGTACACATTTGGTTTGTCTGTCCGTCTGTCCGTGCTCTAACTCCTGTAAATATACTCGAATTGTCTTGAAATTTTTGTATGTTATTGACGTTTACACTATAGCACGAACCCTATTGAAAATGAAATTTCTACCATGATTAGTTTATTTACAGGGAGAGTCAAAAATTTTCCATTACATTATGGCCTATGGAGAAAAATCGTTTAAAAGGCATTTTAAAGATTATACACCCTGTCAAACATATTAAATTTTAGATGCATTTAAGAGGTTCACTAAAATATGCATTCTATAAAGTATGCGGTGAAAATATAGCTATTATTCATTTACAGAGCCACACAAAAGAATTCCATTGGATAATGGTACAGAGGGGAATAGTGTGCGACATTTTTTTAAAATATATTAAACTGTTTCATGTATAACAAAATTGATATATGTCACTGAGGCTTAATATAAACTATACGATACTGGCACTGGGTTGCATAATATGAAGTACAGTGCATTTACAGGGATACACAAAAGATTTCAAATAGTATATTAATTCCGACAGACTGTATATGTTTCCGATGATAGCTGATGGATGGATGTAATACATTTTAATTATGATATACGCATTTAAATTTCACTAAATCTTTGTACATTATAAGGGTGTGTATAAATGTTATAGTTGATGTTCAGGGCTACCAAAAAGAACTCGCCAACGTTACTGAGTATGAGCGTAAATTACTTAAAGGTGGTTCGTAAATAAGGTATACATTTTTACATAGAACTGCATTCAATTTACAAAGAAATGTTTGCAGAATATAGATAAAATGATACATAGGGCTACGCAAAGAATTGTGTACATGGACACCTATGAATGATAATTTATAACGATGTGATTTCAGTTGTTTTAAGAGTGTTTTAGTTTAAAATGAATTTTAGCTTCTTGCTGATATGTAATAAGAGTACAAGGTAAACTACAGGGATGAACAAAAGTTTTCAAGTATGTTTCCCATTTATTAGTACAAATTGCTCAAAAAGAAATTTTAAGCTTTTTTCTTGCTAAAGTAATTTCCCCATTATGTAATATGTATATTAGCTGACAGATCAAATACAGGGCTGTTCAAAAGTATTGGAATACACATTTGGCTATATACCCTTATTTCCCTAATTAAAGAAGTTTTGTTAAAGATATCATGAAATGTTGGAAAGTGCTTCATAATCTATGCTTAACGCATGATTTTTCTTACTTGTTTTTCTTTTCTGTGCAGCAACACGTCAGTTTTGTAATAATTCAAAATAAATTTGCGAATTTTTTGAAAATAGATAACGCTGTATCTGCAATTATTTTCTTCCATCTTCGTCCATTTCGTTATTTTCAGTAAATAGGAGGAAAATTTCGGGCATTTTAACGGAAAATACCCTTGAAAAGGATTTTTTCTGAGAGATTCAGATTTTTTTTTTTCCCAATAGTGCACGTAGCTCGCTAAAATAAGATGTGAGAAACAAATTGCTGTTTTGTTTAGTTCTGCTATCTTTTAGTCTCCATTCGCACCAAACTCTTTTTTTAAAACATTATTTATATTCGTGAAGAAAAAAGTAAAGATATTTATCCTAGAGGATAAAGCAAATCAGAAGAAGGTAATGTAACGAAATTCTTTTGAATGTCCCTGTAAATTAACTATAAGTCTTTTTCAACTCTCAGACAAAAATATAGCTCTGGCATCTAGAATCTAAATTGCGGCTCTAGAAAAAATAGTTCCATGCCATCCTTATAAATTCTAACTCCCTTTGCTAGAGAGTTCTAGAGTCTCCTATTAGAATTCAAAAACGTTTTCCTATATTCTCGTGGTCAAAATTATTTAAAAATCTCTGCAATTAGATGCGAACACAAAGGGTTTGGTTTGGTTTAGTAACTGTAATTATAGTTTATGAAAAAAATTTCAAAATCAGGCGATAATTTCATGATACTGAAACGATTTAATATCATTTCGTCACCTTGAAAACAAGAGACTAGTAATGCTAGGTTACTCCGTCTATTCAGCTTAGTTGTTTAACCTATTCGCTTAGTTCGGTCGTATATAAATCTAGTTTAGGTATTCTGAAAGGACTAACTATTCATTCTAGGTGAGGGCGGTATTTTTTTTTTCTCAGTGAATACCAAAGGTTCTTTACTAACATCCATAACCTATAAAAATGATCTGGTGATCCGAGTTTATCGACGAGAGTTAGAACTCTCGGGCTGTGGAGTCGGGCCCATTTTTGAGCAAAACAGTCGGAGTCGGAACAGACTCCGACTCTGGCTATTTTTTGGTTTGGCAGTTTGAAGTGAATTAAACCAATTGTATGTAATTTTAAATCCACAAAAGGAATTATTATTCTTATTTTTGAATTATATCGGGCTACTCAATGGGGCGGTAGCTAAGGGGGTGCAATGGGCGGCTCAGTCCCCCCTCCCCTTGGAAAAGATTCCGAGGTCACTCAATGAATTTTTGTTCCGAAAATTTAAATGAAATTATGTTCAAAAGTTTAGTATAGTTATGACACCCTTTTACAGTTTTGCAGAAGTACTAAATAGTAACTAAAATAAAGTGTTTCCAACACTCGCTCATCCCATATGTATATATGAAGCTAACATGATGTTTAATTTTTGCACTCGTTATACACTCGAATTTTTCATCATCCTACTCTTTTCTTAGCATAAAATGAAGTTATTACAAACAGTTTAATAAGAAACATAGTACTACCTACAATGTGAATATGCACTCATTTATCTTTCTGCATTAGAGAGAGAGAAAAAAAAAATTATGACCCCCCCTCCTTCCCCCTTGTTGTTCACTTCTAGCTACGGCCCTGCTACCCAGATAAAAGATTTCCAATATATTGCAGCCGTACACAATAGATGAAAACCGTTTTTAATTAAAAATTCCAGTAGATTCCGAATTACATCCGAGCTAGTAAAATTTTAATCTTTAATTTTTTTTTCCTTACCATCAAAATTTCTCTGCTCCGAAGGACACACATCAAAATTGTAAATATTTCTCCTTTTCAAGTCTATGGATCCGAAGTAGTGAAATTTTTGTTTTGTTTTTTTTCTTTTGATTTCGATAGTTGGATTTTTCGGGTTTGTGGGACACGAAATTGAAAAATTAGTAAACAGAATATGTATTTTTTTCTTTTTTCTTTCAAAGTTCTAAGAACTAAGTTAATACCAAAATAGTGAAAATTTCGTCTTATTTTTCTTGCGCTTACTATAGTTTAAACCAACAGCAACACTCGTATATTAGCCAGCCCGGAGTCGGAGTCAATCATTTTCTCTCTCCGACTCCGCAGCTCTGATTATAACACGACTAGAACGGCCTGACTATGACTAACGCAAGGGCATTGCGGCGCAATTTCTCCCGGCTTGAGCCCCTCCCCCCTCCTCCAAGGACAGGTATAAGTTTTCGTTAAAAGACTGCCAAATGATAAAAAATGGCCAAAAGTAACCAAAATTCTTTTTTTTTTTTTAATTCCAGTTTTAAGGGGCTTTCTTCTCCTACCTCCCCTGTTTTCGTGCCCCATGCCCACTAAAGGTACTAATTATATCATGAAAAAAGCTAATAGTTAGTATATTTACATTTTAACGGCTTACGTTTATCCTCATATGGGACCGTTCAAGTATTACGTAAGCACTAAAGGGGGAGGGAGGGGTCCAGAGTCTGCTTATTTTTTCTGACAAGGGGGAGGGGGGAGTCACGACAATTCTTACGTAAGCATTAAACAACGAAGCAACTGCAGTTCAAATTCAACAAGCAAACAAGGACCGAAAACCTGCAATACCCCAGGCCACTGTTCCAGTGAAAACCTTATAACAGACAATGTTGAAACATGGGTTCAAAGATTCTGGACATCAGATTAAAATATGAACACCAAATTGAACTCCAACATTTGTATGATTTATGGCAAAAATTTTAGTTACGATGCCTGAGTAAGTTAAGACTTCTTGTATATCTTGTTTTATTCTTTAATGTGATAAATAACAATATATTTAAACCATTTTGTATTCTGTGGTTTGTTTAATGCAATAAGCAACAATATATTAAAACCATTTACATATTTTGATATCACAATCCCTATATGCTTATATAAATTTGTAGGACTAATAATGTAATTGATTGGTAACTTTTTATAAGTCAAGAAGTATTGATGTATAAACTGTCATAAAATCTTACGTAAGCAAAGGGGGGGGGGTCTAGCATTTGCTTATATTTTCTTACAAGGGGGGGGGGGAGGAGGTACGAAATGACGAAAAATATGCTTACGTAATACTTGAACGGTCCCTATCCTATAACCGGGAAAAATACATTCTATAGTTTTTAAAAATTATCTTTCTTCTGGTATTAAATATATAAATGTAAATAGCATTTAGTTTGAAATTTATGTATAATAGGTATGAATTTTAGTTTTAGTCACTTCAGTATAATTCATGAAAAATTTTAAGATAGAAGGGTGGTTTAGAAAAGCCCCCTAAAATGTTTGTCCCAGCCCCCCCCCCCCCCCCCCCACTGTCTTAGTCGGGCCCTGACCGACAGACAAATCGAATACATAAACTGTTTTCAAATATTGTTTCGAAAGTATATTCCAAAAGATTACGCTTAAAAGACGCAATTATCCAAAAAAAAAAAAAGAACACTTACATTTTTGTGGATCTGAGGAGAATGTTGCCGGCCAGATGGATTTTTTCCCAGGAGATCGAAAGCTTTTAAAGTCTTTTCGCTGTTTCATTTCCGTTTCATTCTATACACTAGTAATGTCTAGAGTGTGGGGCAAGCATTATATGCGATTACAATGATCGGATACGAGCACTTGCTGAAAGTTTTTGTCATGGCAACAATGGGTAAGAAAATATACATTGCTATGTGAGGACATCAGAAGTCAAGGGGTACAAGTGACAAAAATTCGATTAGGAGTAAACTGTGTTCAAAGGTAATTGAAATTTTAAATATGAACATCAATAATAATTGACTGAAGTGAAATTGGAAAATACCGCTTATTTCATTGTTGTCTTTGAATTGCTTTAAATTTATAATTAATCCATATTGATTATTGTTCGACAAAAGTGGTTGATCTCTATAACGGCGCATATAATTAGAAAATCACTTATATTTCTCTACCTAAAAAGAAAAAAAGCATATTTTCAAATCGTCGGTGCACTTAGTTCATTTTTTTTTTTTTTTTTTTTTTTTTTTCAATTTTGTCACTTATACCCCCTTGGCTTCTGGGGTCCTCATATGTTTACCAATTTGTTAAGATGAAAAAATAAATGATGTACACATTGCTATGTAATTCAAAAATATATAATAATTTAACAAATTAAAATAACCATTTAGAAAGCGATTTTTTCAAAAACAAAAATTTAAAACTTATAAATAAATTCTATACTTAAAAAAAAAAAAAAAAGTTTTTTTTTTTTTTTTTTTTTTTTTTTCCAATTATTGTTCGACATTAAATTGTTTCCTTTTTTGTAATCGTCGTACGTTTCGTAATCGGTGAACTCAATCATCAGACCTTTTTTTTTTTTTTTTTTTTTTTTTTCAATTATTGTTCGACATTAAATTGTTTCCTTTTTTGTAATCGTCGTACGTTTCGTAATCGGTAAACTCAATCATCAGACCTTTTTTTTTTTTGTTTAAGACAATTTTTAATACGATGTCTTTTTTTTTTTTCCATATCTAATCATTTGCATCTACCCATTTTGTAACTTTTTTTGCTTTCTTATTTATTAACAACGACATTTCGATTGTTTATTCAAATAAAAAAATATTCTAAATGCAAAGAATTTCGCAAAATAAATAAATAAAATGCAGACATCCATTGCCCGAAGCAAAATGTTTGAATGTTTCCCATTGAGTTAATAAAAATCAGTAAATACATCATTTTTATGATAATTGAAATTTGGCTTACGTAGTAACATAATCCTATATCCTTCTAAAACGTAAAAATTCACCGAAAGTCGGAATTCGAAAATTTTCACGAATTCAATAATTTGTTCTTGTAAAGATAGACTTAAAATTGGAATTTATTTATTTTTGTAGATATTTTACAAAATAATAATAATAATAATAATAATTTAATATGAATTATAGTACCATTTATATCACGGTTATGTATAATTCATATCTTCAATTAATTTATATTCTAAAAAAAAAAAATAAATAAATAAATAAAAATCGCAGTAAATGTACATAAACTTTTATAAATTATTATTTTACTGAAATGTTTGAAATTGTGAAAATAGTATAACCCGATAAAAATAATCATGAATGCATTTTATATACTTCATATTCATTGCCCGTAAAGTTTGAAAAATATTTTACTCCTATATCTTATCATACAACATCTGCAGATTGGCTGAGAAATACTTTCTTTTTAAGTATTTTGTGTGCACCTGTAATAAAATGCTGAAATAGAAGAAATAAAAAAGATATGAAGTGACAAAGATGAGTCATAAAAATATTCAACAACAGATAGGACAACCTTTTGTTTATCTCTCAAGAACAAATTTTCAAAATATCTTCTCACAAAAGAAAAATAAAAAAAGTTTATAAGTGTTATCGCAGAGCGTTTCGTTTAAAACCGTTTACACGACGAATTAATATCGCAATGTAATTATAATTTTGTTTTTCCTATATTACAGCTTCAAATGTTTTAATTTATGCAGCCAAATTTAGAAAATAACGAAAAAAAAATATTTCTGCAGGTTTTTTTTGTCTGTTTTCATTTCAGTGTTTGCATTTTGGAACATGATTATTATGAGCAGACTTTAATGTCGAGCACACAAGTCAGATGTATGTTATTCAAATAAATAAATAACATGATTATTGATTGACAACCTATGCAAATATAACAAATTATTTTCCGCTATATGCTATTGTATATTGTTCTTGAGTGTTTTCTCGAATTCCAAAAACATTTAGATTCCTAACGGTCAAATGTAAGTAATATAGAGAAAACGATAAAAACAAATAATATATTTTTATACAAATTAATGAATTTACATTTTCCTTATACCTGTGATAAATGCTTAAACATAAATATTATATATATTTTTTCAAAAGTTGAAATCAACCTTATTTTTTATTGAAAAAATAATTCATATCTTCATCAGTAATCATGTTCTTATTTATTAACAACGATATTTCGATTGTTTATTCAAAAAAAAAAAAAAAAAAAAAAAAATTGAAGAATGAAATTTTTTATTGAAAAAATAAGGACATCCTTGTCATGTTGGAAAATATATTTTTTGTATTACAAATAATACAATGTTCCCATTTGGGAACATTGGCGCTTAAACGGTTAATATCTCCTCAAAAACGAATAAATCACGTGAAAAACAAATAAGCGCGCTTTTCACGTGATGTATTTAATCCATTAATTTATGTTACATACATAATAATTTTTATATCTATTTGAACTTGCGTGCAAAAAAAAATAATTAAAATAATAGTTTTTTTTTATAATTTGATGATTTGTTGTGTGATAAGAGATATTCAGCTGTAAGTACACAAAATTTAAACTCTCTGACTTATATATAGTTTTTGTGCACGGACTTTGTGACAGATAGATAGACAAACGGACTGAGACGAATAGGGTTTCGTCAGATGAACGAAACCCTAAAGAAGAAGTCAATAAAAATCCTATTTTTCACCCTCTTTTATTTACCCTAGCTTAGTTCAGGTATGTAAAGATTGCATTTTGTAATAGAATTTCCATTCTCCACCCTCCCCCCTGCCGACAGATTAAAATTATAAACATATCGGATGTGGCAATCCCAAAACTTTCTTCAATCTCACACATTTTAATACTTCTTGAAAAATGAAGCATAGCAGCACCACCGGTTAGGTGATTTGCACCAAAATCTAAACAACAACAAAGTATGTCAACGTCTAACTGAATTTAAACTTAGGTGAAAATCCGTGCTTTAGTTTTTGCGATAGAACTATTGCAGAATTCGAAAAAAAAACAAAAAAAAACACGCCACCTGTTGAGCGATTTATTCCAAAAACTAAAAAGCACTAATTTATATCAAGGACTAACCAAATCTTAAGTTTGATGAAAATTCGTGCATTAGCTGTATAGATAGAGCTATTGCGATAATCATGAGTAATGCCGGACAGCTGCGCTACCTGTTGATTGTTGGGCGATTTACACCAAAAAGTAATCAGCACCAAATTATTTCAAGGACTAACTGAATCTGAAATTTTATCTTCAGATATCGTGAAAAGGGCAGATAGCAGTGCCACCTGTTGAGTGATTTACTCCAAAAAGTAATCAGCATCAGTTTATATCTGGGACTAACTGAATCTAAAGATTTATTGAGTTCCATTCAGTAATTCTTAAGATAGAGCGCCCACAAAATTTATGTCATAAACAAACAGACAGACATTTTGTAAAAACATGTTTTTTCGGGATCAATTATGAAACCCTAAAAAAGATAATCTAAAGAATTTTTCAGCCTTTTCTTTCCTGTTACTATATGTTAAAATGGAACTAGAAAAAAAGTTATATTGTAAATAAATTCTTTTGTTGGCTTTTTCTGCAAAAAAAAAAAAAAAAACAGCTAAAACATTGCGTGTCATTTTCAAAATGAACATTGAACAATAACAAAAGAATGTTTTATTTTAAACTATTTTTACTGTTTTACTTATTTTATTCTTCAAAATCTTTCTATACAATATTATTTCCTTCATTGTATAGTAAGTGAAAGTTTGTTTCATCAATTAAAATTATTACACAAAATAGGCCATTATATATCATCCCGCGCTCTATAAATCAATTCTGAATGTAAACATGCAGGAAAAGTAAAATGCTCAAATGCCCATAAATCGATCTCGAATGTCAAAATGGCGATGTAAAATCGTGGAAAGCTCCTATTCGGACTCATTTTATGGCTGATTATAATTGATTTGTGAAATAAACTGTTTACAAGATTAATAAGCTTAAATAGTAGACTTCAAATTTTGAACATAAAACCACAAGCATCAGAAGGATGGGGTTAGTGTTAATATGGATTGTTGCGATTTCAGGTAAGCGATATTTAGTGTCATTTTACATAAACCCTTTCGGGTCTAGTGTACAATCGTACATGCACAGTAAAAAATGAACACCCAAATTGGGTTGAAAGATTTCTGGGTATAGTAATTTTCCTGAAATGGTACAGTAAGGATTCCAAAATGGTAGAGTATTGTTCCCAAAATAGATAACCCAAAATGGTTCAAAACAGAGCAAATCTTTATTAACATTAAATTAATCAAAATTTCTGAGGTATAATGTATATACTATCTAAGATATTTTAATTGTTTTAATGTCATTAAAAATCAGACTTATTTAAAACGATTTTGCGCTACAAACTGGACTTTCCAAATTGGAACAATTCTGTACCCAGAAATCTTTCAACCCAATTTAGGTCTTCATTTTTTACTGTGTGCCTTTTAATGGAGTATTATTTTGTTTTGAGAAATACTTTTGTTACTGTTTACATGTAGAAATGTTAGTATATATGTCTATGCATTTACTATGTAACTTCATTCGTGTTTAGGCATTGAGTAATAATAATTACTCAATGCCTAAACTTATACTAATAATATTAATAATTGCTTAATTCTCTTTGCACCGTTTGCGATTCTTTTATTTTAAACATATATTTCACTCTTTAAATTTAAAATAAAAGTCACTTTCCTGAAAGAATCATGTGTAATAAAGCACAGAAAGTAATGGAAAGTTGTAACATAAGTTAAACCTTATTGTAATACAATGTTTTCCAAACATCTCCACAAATTCTTCCTTAGTCTGTGTCATATGAATATGAATTGAATAGTACGCAAAGCAACGATATTCGCTATCTCTCAGACACAGAAATATTTCTTAAGCACTAATTAATCTGTTTGGATAGCTAGTGTTAATGTTATGAACGCAAAAGTAAGTATTTCTAACAATTGAAAAAAAAATTCAGACTCGAAAGGTGTAAGGAGACTTTTCACTCACTTGAAAACACCCGCTCAGGGATGTTAAACCAATGGACAAATTGCTTTCAAATTTCCCGTTTAAATTTGAATGCAGTAGACCAGGGCTGTCCAACGCGGCGCCCGCGGGCGCCATGGCGCCCTTTGATAAATTTCCTGGCGCCCTTTTGAAGATTTCCTGTTACTAGATTTTTTAGACGAAAATTAAATTATAAAGAATACTTCCTGTAAAATCATAAATATTTGCATAAGAGATATTTTCAAAATCTGAGAAAACACATGTTGAAAATTTAATCATGCATATTTTCACGATGTGTTAATAATTGGAAATAGTTAATTTTAATAATAAATGAATAACAGAAAAATAAAAGCTTTCCGACATTTCCCACCCCTTTGAGGGTACATGAGAATGAAAGCTCATATATATTTTTTTCTTTTTGCTGGCCTTTGGCTGTTTTATAAGAGGAATAAAAAGGCTCAATTTTTCATTCGTAATTTTTAAAATTTTAGAAGTTTATTTTAAATCTGCTTAGAAAAATCAATAAGAATAAGTAGTGCAGAGAAATCAGTAGAGCAGTGCAGAATAATTTCCATCTATGAAAACACTTTCAAACTATTCTTCTCTGTAATCACCCATATGAATATTATCATTATCATGCCTTTTTTTATGATATGAAATTAATTTCACGCCTTGAAAATAAGTCAAAGCACATTTTCACATCCTAAAAGAAATTTATTAATATCTCTGATTTCCATGTTTATTTAATTATTTGTTATTGTTTTAGTATAGGCGCGATTAAATTTTCTGACACCATACCCTACAAACATTTTTGAGATAGAGCTATCATAGGAAAATGTAGAATTTGAAATTTAATATATGTAACTCCAGAATTGTAGGAGTCTTTTGTATTCCGCTCTAAGATTCGTTTGCATTATCTTAAGACGCGCGAGTGTATTAATGCTACTGTGCGATAGTATTGCTGCATATTTTCACTCGAGTGAATAATGGCGCCCTTCACTGAATACCACGAGCAGAGGTGCGCCCCTGCTTACTAAAAGGTTGGACAGGCCTGCAGTAGACTCCCAGAAATCCGCAATTCTCTAAAATCCGCACATATTTTATGGATGTAAATAACGAAACTTTCAGTTCGGATATTGGGACAAAATTTGATTTTTTTTTTCTTAGTTTTGTATCAATTCCATATATTTTTTAATTTGTAATTTTCTTAATAACACTCTATTCACGTTTTTTTTTTATTATTATTATTTATTTTTTTTTTTTTTTCATGAAGGAAGAATAAATTTTTAGGAAAAAATTCAAGATATTGCTGATATCACTGGTAATCAGAATCTTCTTACCAAAAACATTTATTCATTAGTCAAGATTTTTTGGTTATTAAGCCAGGCTAAACTTGAAAAAAAAAAAAAAAATCCTTATTTTATGATTTTGATGTGAATTAGTGATGCACTTTTATGAGGCAAGTTTTGTTAAATAATTTTGGAAAAATACATTTAATCTTTATAATGAATATTTAATCATACACTAATGATTATTAACTTGACTTTTGCTATTAGTACTTTAATCATTTTAAAAATTATCTAAATTTTTATTATTTTAGTTTATTACTTATTTTAATATTTTAATTATATTGTGTAAGCATCCATTATAGTTCCGATTGCACTCAAATTACTGTTTAAAAATGTAAACAAAGCAACGACCATAAATCCGCAAAATTCTAAAATCCGCACAACCTCTGGTCCCATGCTGTACATATTTGCGGGAGTCTACTGTATTTTAAAACATTAAAAATAATAATAATAATAATAATAATAAAAAATAGGTAGCTGAGCTCGATCTTTAATGTGACTATTTTTTTTTTTTTCGATTTCGATTAATAAATCATTTTTTAATGCTCTTTCAGTTTCGAAACCAGTTCTGAAAGTAAAAGTACTTTTCTTAAAAAAATCCGAAATCGAAAAAGTAAAAAAATAGCCATATTAAATATCGACCTCAAGCATTCTATGTCAAAGAAAAAGAAAGTTTAATAATATTTAAATTCCAGTGCCGAAACTAATCTTTTTGAGCACACATGGATTTTAGCGCCCCTCCCCCTTCTTTTACGCAAATTTAATTTACAAAGATAATTTACTGTGTTAAAAATATCTGACCTATTTAAAATATATAATCATAAAATATATTATACTGAACTACGCAATCAATTTTTCAAATATAAATTCATTAAAATCGTAAAAATTGAAAAAAAAAATCGCGTAATGCAGCATTCTTATACTATGTCACCCTTAGATTCTTCTAAACTATGGCATATTCCAGACAAGGCTATTTTAACAATATCGTGCTAAACGAAAACTTGAGAAAAATCGACAAACAAATTCTTCATTCGACGCCCCCTTTGCCTGGCGCCCGGGGCACATGCCCCCTCTAGTTTCGGCCCTGTTAAATTCAAACGAGAAATTCGAAAACAGCTTGTCTATTGGTTTAACATTATGGAGTGGGTGTTTTCAAGTGAATAAAAAGTCAGCGAATCCCGGTGACACTTTTTTTGCAATCTCATTTTAAAGGAACAAAATTGGCAGTCTTGACAATTGTTGCAATTTTGAATCGAAATGTGTTTTCATTTTTTATTAATAACTTAGCTTTTGAGTGATAAACTACTTTTGTCACTTGACGGCCAGTGGCGTAGCTAAGGGGGGGGGGCAAGGGGGGCGTCTGCCCCGGGCGCCGAGGTCTAGGGGAGGGGCGCCAAATTGAGAGAAATTGTTATATATCTATATTGGGGTGGGGGCGCAAAATTTCTTGCTGGCAGATTTTTCTCCTTTCCAGTCCCATCGCGTCCAGACGTTTGTTTCAAAATACAGATATCGAATTATTTTCTGAACGATATTTGGTCTTTACCGAAAAATGGAAAACGCTATTCCATTACATAGCTTCTGAATAAAAAAGTGCCTATTTCATGCGTTTGGGGCCGTTCACAAAGGATGTCTCGGTTAAAGGTAAGGGGAGAGGATTTCGTGAAATTGTGATTGTTTGTGACAAGGGCTTGGGAGAGAGTAAGAAGAAATGTGATATAACAATTTTGCTTTAAAAAAAAAGCATTAAAAATCAGCAGATTAAATCTTCAAATTAAAGTATTTTGCGTTGATAAAGTAAAGATAAGATTTAAAGCCAAATATATTATATTACACTTCAAATTCCAAAATACAACCATTTTCATTTGCTATTTCATAATAATATTTTATTACTATTGTAGAGTAATTATATTTTTTGTTGTAAACCTTAATCTTAGTCTTATATGAAACTTTTTAAACAAATTAAGAAAGTAGTTGTTGTTGTTTCCTGTCAAGAATGGATCTTGTGTTACCATTTTATTTTTGTATGGTTGGACAAGGAATATTAATGTTTAATCCATGGCGTGCGTAATATATGACTGTTATTACGTAAGCCATGTTTTCATCATTATAAAAATGATGTTTTTACTGATTTTTATTAATTTAATAGGAAGCATACAGATATTTTGCTTTGTGCAATGGATGTCCGCATATTATTATTATTGCTATTATTATTATTTTTTTAAGAAAATCTTTACATTTAGAAGAATTTTTATTTGAATAGGAAATCAAAATGTTGTTGTTAATAAAAAAGAAACTAAAAAAAATACAAAATGAGTACGCGCAAATTATAAGATAGGGGCTGTGCAAATATAATGTTATCATTTTAGGGGGGAGGGGGAGGTCTGGCACATGATATCATAAGATATCGCTAGGAGGTGGGAGGGGGTTGTCTTTTGATATCGATATCCTTTTTGATCCAACAAAAATTTTCTCTTTTCATTTGTAACATGGTATTTGTCTCAAAACAGTATGTTATCTTTTTTTAGTTACCTATAATTATGAAAATACAAAATTATTATTAAAATCACAAATGTATTGTAAAATTATCTATTTTTGAATTATGGAATACCTCAACGTTTGACATTCCTATTCGTCTGTCATATGTATGCATAAATAATCACTGTTCGAGAAACTATATGTAAAGTATATTTGTATTAAAAATGAATGTTTTCCTCTTATTTTGTTGATTAGAATTTCTGTCCCCCCCCCCCTTTCCTCCGTGCAGGACAAGTGCAACAAGACACTATTATTGTTGGATGCATTAAAAGCTATTGTAAAATACTTTTAAATCGAAACTGTTTCTTTAAAATCTTATTTGATAGAAAGCGATATTTTATTGTCTCCTCTTCATTTGAATCAATAAGGTATGCTAAAAATAAGTGTAACCACTACCAACGCCGACTATATACTACCGGCCTAGCCATTTCGCGAAAAAACGCCGAAAAAGTGAAGCTGGATTCAGCTTCAAACCCTGAACCATTTCGTTGGATCACGTGTGAGTCCACGTGACGCAAACCCTGCCCAAATTAGCATTGGATAAGCTGCTTTCTGTTCTGTGCACATGGTTGCACACGTGGTCATTGTTTTGGTTCAGGGTTTGCACGATTGGTCAGATTAACTTGGGCAAAGTATCAGAGTCCTCTGGCGGGAGACTTCATACATTAATCTCGAATAGACAGGCCTATAGATCTAGTGGGCCATGGCACTACACACAAAAGAAATAAATTCTAAAATAAAATCAAAAAGAATTTCGACTTTGATAACGTTAACATTGTGAGTGGGGGGGGGGGGGAGAGGTGTCGAGAGATGATAACGTATGATATCGAACGGGGAGAAAAAGGGTCCAAAATTACCAAAATGTTGATAAAGTTATATATGCACAAGCACCATATGAAAAAATCTAATGCACTTAAAGACGTCATATGAAAGATTGCCCTTGAAAGAAAAAAAAAAAAACGAGTTCTGATTATCAAGCACAACGATTACAAAACATGCGATAGTTACGAAATTTAAATAATCTGATGATCTAATCTAATCTCCAGTTGACTGTAAAAGGCCATGTTTTTTTTTTACTACAGTGAAACCCCGATAATTCGGACCAGACCCTATCCGGAGAATGAGAACAAATGAAATAAAATAAAACGTACTTACAGAAAATCACCTTTATATTAAACATATTCAATATTTATAGACAGTAAAAATGTTTATTTTGTAATTATAAAATTTGTAGTCAACTGCTTTGCCAGTTTTACGGGCCGGATGGTCACACATCAACTTGAGAATAAGTAGTTCGTTGGGTGTAGTCTCCATATGACGATTAATTACTCTAAACGGGACGTTGCTTAATTATGGCTAATAAATTTTGGTTGATCATCTTTGATAATGATGTTTTCGTCTGTATCATCTTCATTTTCATTTTCTTCAATTGTGCTCAAAGCTATTATTTTGCCATCTGTAAGTGAGGCGTAACCTTTATTATTTTCTGTTTCTGTTCAGTTTCTAATGTCACTGAAATCAACATCAGAACAATCATCAATTTGTTTGAACATGTTCACGAAATCTTCAGGCGTAATTTCTCTTTCATTTTTGTTTATTCCTCCTTAGATTTCAATTTACCGCAAAGGATTTGTAAAAGCGTTTTTCACGAAGACAAAGAAATAGTCCCAAGATCCCTATGGACTGGACTGGCCGACAAAGATCACAAAGCCATCCTTATCAAACAGTGTGTCTACAAGGACTGTTTTACCTTGCTTTCTTGCAATGCACTAAGCAAAACTTTATTTGATATTTCTAATTGGATTAAACAGAAAACTAAGAAAATTGGAATTGCCAAATTTAAATGATACATAGTTGTTCCTTTGATAGATTTAGATAACGTCAAAGAGTTTAAATAAGGAACTTAATGTATTCTTCCAAAAAGATTTCAGAAAAGACCTTTTTATTCAGAATAGGAGGGTGAAATAGATTTAAATTATGGAAATTCGCTGATCGCTTCAAAAAAAGAAATGGACCAGACCGATCCGGATATCTGAATTAACGGGGTCCGAATTAGCGGGGTTTTACTGTATATTCATAGATTTTAAATTTTAGTATTCGAAAAAATCATTTTCCAAATGCTTGTTGTAATTCTTTAAATTATTTTTTTTTTCAAAGTTTAAGGATTTTGAGATCACTTAACATGTTTTTGTGCAATTCTTCTCTTACACTGTAAAAAAAAAATCTGTAAAGGTACTAAACATTTTCTAGGAAACTGGGATTCCAAGAACTTTTCATGTAACGATAACAGGAAAAATCCATGTAACCGATTCTAAAACTTGAGTTTTTGTTGTTACCGTTACAGGAAAAGTTCTTGGAATCCCAGTTTCCTAGATAAAGTGTAGTACCTTTACATAATTTTTTTTACAGTGTACGAACGATAATGATTTGGTCGTTTTCCAGCCACAGACGTAGCTAAAGGGAGTTTATCTCCCCCCCCCCCCAAAAAAAAAGAGCTTTTTGTGGAAAAGATTCCATGGTCACTCAATGAATTTCTGTTCTGAAAATCCACATGAATTTCTGCTCATAAATCTAATTTAGTTTTGAGGCCTTTTCACAGTTTTACAGAAATATTTAATTGTAACTGTAATAAGAGTTTCAACACCCGCTTATCCTATTTGCACATAGGAAACTAGCAGGATGTTTAATATTGTACTCGTAATACACTCGAATTTTTCATCATCCTAGTCTTTTCTTAGCATAAACAAGTTGGAAATTACACGTGAAGTGTAGCAAATGAGGTGCGTTCGTATGAACGAAATTTTAAAAATATTACTCTCATATATCAATCTCATAAAATTGTGAATAGTGAATTACAATTAAAACGCTCATCAAACAATGTTCTCCCTATACCATTATGTAATAGAATACTTTTGTGTGGCCTTGTAAATCAATAAAAAATGTTCTTTGCACCACAAATTATGTAAAATGTATATTATAATATGTACTTTAGTTGCATATAAATTCTATTATGTTCGAATGAGTGTAACATCTTTAAAATGCATTTGAAACATTTTTCCCCATTGACCATATTGTAAAGGAATACTTTTGATTGTCCCTGTAATCGATCTATGCATCCGATTTTCATAAAATTTGAAATAACTCGACAAAATTATGTAATAATTATGTATTTTAAATTTCAAACGTATAAAATACATTTGAAACTTTTTCCCCATTAACCATAATGTAATTGAATACTTTTGATTGTCCCTGTAATTGATCTATGCACCCGATTATCAAAAAATTTGAAATAACTCGACAAAACTATGTAATAATTATAAATTTTTATTTTCATACGATTAAAATGCATTTGAAACTTTTTTCCCCATTGACCGTAATGTAACGGAATACTTTTGATTGCCCCTGTAATTGATCTATGCATCCGATTTTGATAACATTTGAAATAACTCGACAAAATTATGTTATAATTATGTATTTTTAAATTTCAAACGATTCGGTTGGGTAGTTGGGTAGTTTGCGTTGTTATATGTGGACAGACGGACGGACTGAACGACCACTATAGGGTGCTACGTATTTACATAATTACGAACGCACCTAAAAAGGAGTTATTAGAAGCAGTTTAATGAGAAACATGATAACCTCAGTGTGAATACTCACTCATTTATCTTTCTGCTTCAGGGAGAGAAAGAGAAAATATGCCTCCCTCCCCATATTTCCTTGAGCTCTCCCTTATTATTCACTTCTAGATACGGCCCTGCTTCCAGAAATAGTGCATTTTACAAAATGCCTGATGACCCAACTACTGTACTTTTTGTTATGACAGTAGGCAGATGTCCATCTTGGACTTGTATGATTAAACCTGTACTGATTGCATACAAATTGAAGGGCGGCGAGCCGGAGTCTCAGGCAGAGCCGTAGCTAGAAATGAACAATAGGGGGGGGGGGGCTCATAATTTTTTTCTTTCACTCTGCAGCAGAAAGATAAATTAGTGCCTATTCACAACATTGTAGGTACTATGTTTCTCATTAAACTGTTGTAATAATATCTTCATTTTATGCTAAGAAAAGTATAGGACGATGAAAATTTTGAGGGTATAACTGGTGCAAAATTAAACATCATGTTAGCTTCATATGTACAAATAGGATGAGGGAGTGTTAAATTTCTTATTTTAGATACAATTGAGTAATTTTGCAAAACTGTAAAAGGATCTCAAAACTAAATTAGATTTTAGAACAGAATTTCATTTGAATTTTCGGAACAGAATTTCATTGAGTGACCTTCGAATGTTTTCGGGGGGGGGGGGAGGGCTCAAAACATTTTAGGGGGGTCTGAGCCGCCCATAGCCCCCCCCCCCCCCTTAGCTACGGCCCTGGTCTCAGGACAGTTGACATGGAATGATCCATTTCATTTTTAAATTTTCAAAATGTTCTTCATTTTTTATTTTATTGATTATTTATTTTATTTTACATTTAAAAAAAAATATTTACTTATTACTTCTTTATTTCAGCCGTCTTGTCTGAGGCGTCCATCTTGTTTTCGTGCACATTCGAAAGGGACACATGTGGCATGGAGAATCAGCCGGGACTCAGAGCTCACTGGCATCGAAGATATCTTCAGCTTGGGGGTCAGAGAGGTGAGACGGCGTTCAAGATATAAAATCTGCTTGAATTTATTGTAAATCTTCTTTGTGTTATCTGCAACTTTTATACTGATGTGTTTTTGATAGAACCCTACTCTTAAAACAAAAACAAATTAAACAAAAAATAGAGGATGAAGAAAAAATTATAGTATTAAGAAAGATGATTCTGATTAAAAACTCTTCAAAAGCGGCCAGATAAAATTGTTAAACTGTGTTTACCTTTAAGGAGATCCGGGATACATTAAGAAAAAAAAAAGAATTGTTTAATCAGTTAAAATTTTGAAATTGTTTGTGATGGATAGCCATATTATTTGTAAACAAAATCACATAAAAAAGCTTCTTAGTTTAAAAAAAAAAAAAAAAAATTATTAAAATGGTTGGTAAATTAAAATATTTATAACCCGAAACATTATATGTATAAATTATTTTTTCTTCATCTAAATGTACAGAAATATATAAGTTTTAATTTTGATTCAGCGTTATAAATATATAAATAAATAAAATTTATAAATTAGAGATGCACCGAATATTCGGTATCTATTCGGTATTCAGCCTATTCGGCCATGTTATCGAATATTCGGTTAGGCCGAATATCAAACTATTCGGTTCAGCCGAATATTCGGCTTGGCCGAATATCAAACTATTCGGCCTGCCGAATATTCGGTTTAGCCGAATATCAAAGTATTCGGCCAAATCTTATATATTCAATGAAACCTTTTAAAATACATTTTTTAAAACTTTTCACAATTTCAACTTTTAACAGTCAATTTATAAATATATTTAAAATAATTAAAAGGAAAGTCATATTTAAATAAAATAGAATGTTTTTACATTATTTATTTGTTGTTTATAAAGTATAACTTAAGAAAATTAACCATGAGAAGGATTAAAATGGTGATTTATTAGGATTCTCCTTAAGAATAAATGATGTGCAAATACAAGTTCCTAAATTTTGTTTAGTAAATATTCTGTTTCTTGCTTTTCTCAAATAAAAGACCTTAAACAAGAAAGAAAAACTTTTGAGAATAGTAATAGCTATCAAGGCAATCTTTGTTCATGAAACCATAATCAACTTATTGACTCATAAATACATTGTATTTCATCTCACTTTAAATCAAACTTATGTTTTCGTTTGTTGCATTAACAATAAATAAGATACCGTACTGTATTTTCAACTTGCATCCTTTGATTTCTGTAAAATATGATATGATGGGAAGGGTGGAAAATGCCATCATTCATATGAAAAGAACTATGAGCTAGATATTCCTTTATTCAGAATTTAGTTGAAAGTATTTGTACTTTATATTGAAAAAAATCTGCCTTGAGTTATTGAAAAAGGACAATTAAGAGACTGTAAAGTTTTACTTCATCCATGTTTTCATTATTTCTCTTTGATTTTAATATGTTTGTTTTAATTCGTAGAAGAAACCATGAAATTTAAAATTTTATTAATTCAAAAAGTCTCATAATTGTGCTTCTTAAATAACTAAAGGCAGATTTTTTTTCAATACTAAATTTTCTTATAAAACACCCTTGTTTATCAAAATGTAAGTTTCTTTTATTAAATATTATGTAAAACTGTTTTAAAAAGTAACATTTTAATACCTTTTAAACTTTGAAATATAAAAAGTATTAGGAAAGCCGAATATTCGGTATTCGGCCGAATAGTTAACTATTCGGTTGGCCGAATATTCGGTATTCGGCATAACAATTACTATTCGGCCAGCCGAATATTCGGTATTCGGTTCATCTGTCGGCCGAATATTCGGCATTCGGTATTCGGCCAAAATCACTATTCGGTGCATCCCTATTATAAATAATATAATTAAAGTAAAAAAACAAAAAACAAAAAAAACAAAAAAACAATGTAATTTTTAAAAAAAAAATCATATTTTTAAAAGTAAATATTTTTCCAAATTTGCTGATTCAAAACTAAAGTAAAATAATCAAAAAAGACATGTTACAAGTTTGAACCATTTATCGTTAACGGCTCTTGACTTGTAACAATTTAAATACTGGAAATTGTGAAAAAAAAAAAAACACCATGAAGAAAAACGCATTTTAACGAGTTCATTCTACCACGACAACCGTTGTTTGAAAGTTAGATTTTGAAAACAAACCAAAATGAAACAAATCGGAAATCGCATGTTAAGCGTAGTAAATGAGGTTCGATCCTTCAGACCTTGGTGTAATAGCATGCAGTATAGTAGCCGAAATCTTTTGTGTGTCCCTGTAAATACTTCTGCTTTCTATTATACACGGAGTAACTTGTAAAAAAAACCCAGTAACATCTATCAATTTCAAAAAATGTGAAATAGTTTAATACAATTAAAATGCGTCCCAAGCAATGTTCTCCCTATACTATTATGTGATGAAATACTTTTGTGTGGCCTTGTAAATGAATAACAAATGTTCTTTGCACTACAGAATGTGTATTATAAGATATACTTTATGGATGCATATCAATGTTCGAAAGAGTGTAACACCACTAAAATGCTCTTGAAACTATTTTTCCTATTGACCGTCATGTAATGTAATGCTTTGATTGTCCCTGTTATTGAACTATGCATCCAATTTTCATAAAATTCGAAATCAAAACTATGCAATAATTATATATTTAAAATTTCAAAAGATTTGGTAGTTTTTGCGTTGTTATATGCGGGCAAACGGACGGACAGAACGACAACTATAGGTGCTGGATAGTTACGAACTCACCTAAAAATTTAGTAGTATTTCTTGTTGAGATTACGATAGAAACATGATTTGAACGTAATTTAACCCCCTTCCCCCCCAAAAAAAACCCAGAAAAATTTAATACAATAATTTTTTATTTCAAGATTTTTGTGTCCTGTGCCCTTTTAATGGAACGCAATAAAATATTAATGGCATTTTTTATCAAGAACTTCGAAGTTGAAACTAGATACAGTAGAGTCTCTCTATAACGAAACTCCATACATCGAATTTCTCTATATAACGAATTTTTAGTAGGAACGGTCCCCTTTTCGCATGATCACATTAAAAACAGTCTCTATATAGCGAAATATCTATCTCCATATAACGAATTTTTTCATAAATTGGTCTTAATTTATTCAGTTTTAAAAAAGCTTCGAAATCATATGGGATCAATTTTCCATCACTTATTTTTGATTTATTGTCAGTGCTGAGTTTATATATATATATATGTACATTACTTTTCTCTTTGTTCTTTAAATCCAACGAATTCATCCCACCTCCCACACACCTTTCCACATCCTTCTCAAAACAGAGTCAATTGGATTGATACACACGTAAGAGAGGAATCAATCAGAGGCACACAAGAGAGGACTTCAAATGGAGGAAAATGTTAATTACAATTTTTCATTCCTTGATAAAATTTGAGCATTTTTTTTTCTTTTTTGAGAGTGTAACAATTTTAAAATCAAAACAACAAAAAATTACAGATTTCTTCGTTTGAAATTAATGCAAGTCTTCCTTGTTTGATTTTCATTAAGCTTTCAAATAAATGTCTGTTCTCTTTTTTGAAACAGCTTAAATAATTAAGAAATAAAATGTTAGCTTGATATTTACGTTTAAACATTTCTAATTCTTAATTCAAAAGATCAAAAATAATATTTGTTCAAATTTTACACATTAAAATACGACTTTTAACATCATTCTCCATACATCGAATTTCTCTATATAACGAATTTTTTACTGGAACGGTGGATTTCGTTATATAGAGACTCAACTGTATAACGTTTTTCACATAGCTTTCTTTCTATACATTAAGTTCATTCACTCAGTTCCTTTGCCTGTTCCTAATGCAGACAAATGCCAAAGTGTCCAAAATAAATCTGAATTGAGACTAAGTAATCCGGTTATTCCTCTTCAAACAATTATATATACTTTTAAATTTTTTTATAATCCATGGGTCCTTCCTATAAATTCTATTTCGAAAAAAAAAAAAAATAATCGGTATTTCTCCATTATCCACCCCATCACTTTCCATAATAAACGATATTGCCAAACTATATTAAAAGAAAACAAGTTGGGAATTGCACGTGAACGTAGCAAATGAGGTGCGTTCGTACGATAACGAAGTTTTAAAAATATCACTCTCATATATCAATCTCATAAAACTGTAAATAGTTAATTACAATTAAAATGCGCACCAAACAATGTTCTCCCTATACCATTATGGAATGGAATACTTTTGGGTGGCCTTGTCAATCAATAACAAATATTCTTTGCACCACAGATTATGCAAAATGTATATTATACTATGCACTTTATAGGTGTATATAAATTTTATTACGTTCGAATGAGTGTAACACCATTAAAATGCCTTTGAAACTTTTTTCCCCATTGACCGTAATCTAACGGAATACTTTTGATTGTCCCTGTAATTGATCTATGCATTCGATTTTGATAAAATTTGAAATAACTCGATAAAACTATGTAATAATTATGTATTTAAAATTTCAAATGATTAAAATGCATTTGAACCTTTTTTCCCCATTGACCGTAATGTAACGGAATCCTTTTGATTGTCCCTGTAACTGATCTATCCATCCGATTTTCGTAAAATTTGGAATGACTCGACAAAATTATGTAATAATTATGTATTTTAAATTTCAAACGATTCGGTTGGGTAGTTTTTGCGTTGTTATAAGCGGACGGACTGAACGACAACAATAGGTGCTACGTATTTACATAATTACGAATGCACCTAAAACCATTGAAAGAATACGATGCATACAGTTTCGGACAATAGATAGGTTTAAACTGATATCGCAAAATGCATTGGGATTAATCCATTTCAAGTGGTCCAGCACTGGTCGCTCGACCATTTTTTAAAAATCTGAAATTTTTTGTACAACAACCCTAATATGATGGAAGTTCAAAATGATCGTTATTACGTTATTTTAATTGTACTATTTTTTGTTTGTGCATGGCGGCCATCTTTGTTTCATCGTATGCAGCGATTTTCTCAGAAACTATGATACACAAAATTGTAAATATCTCGTCTTTTATTTTCCCAATTGAAATGGGGTTTGCAGCATTTTGTTCAGAACAAAATAGGCTATGTATGGTGGTAGAATAATTTTGGAAAATAAAATTTTACAGCAGAAATTTTAGCACAAAATTAAAAAAAATTTCTAAAATCTATCCGTTTGGAAAAGGAAATTTTTCATGCAAGGAAAACTGTCACACTTACACAATTTTTTCTACAAATAAGTCAAAAGTGCGTGTACGCATACACCAAGTCCCAGATCTGGGGGTTGATTTCTATTTGCAAAAAGAAAAAAAAAAAAAAAAAAAAATCCGAAATTCGTCAAAAAATTCAAAAATTGCACTTTTTAGGCTTTGATATCTCTGGTGGGGCACGAGATAAAAATCTGAAATTCTGGCCTTTGATAGTATTGTGTAGTAATGTTATGTACAAAAAATTTCAAGAAGGAGATTTGACTACAAGCGGAGATATGACATGGACAATATGTGAAAGCAATACTGCCAAACTATTGTAACCTACTATGTAATTGTTCAACAAGACTGCCAACCTTACACAATTTTTTCTACAAATAAGTCAAAAGTGCGTGTACGCATACACCAAGTCCCAGATCTGGGGGTTGATTTCTATTTGCAAAAAAAAAAAAAAAAAAAAAATTCCGAAATTCGTCAAAAATTTCAAAAATCGCACTTTTTAGGCTTTGATATCTCTGGTGGAGCACAGGATAAAAATCTGAAATTCCGACCTTTGATAGTATTGTGTAGTAGTGTTATGTACAAAAATTTTCAAGAAGGAGATTTGACTATAAGCTGAGATTCGGTGATTAAAAATGTTAAGAAATGCTATTATGAGTACATTAGGAGAAATGAGATTAGTCTCCTTTATTGCAATATTTACACAGAAAATATCGTTTGTTGAAAACAGTTTAATAACAAATGTTTAATTTACAAAGATGCTATATATGCTCAACAAAGAGCTTAACCACTATTTACGAGAGATGTTATGAGTTCGACCAGTTACTGTTGTCAGTCCATCAGGCTGTTCTTTTTCAAAATTTTATTTGAAGCCACCCAAGTCTTGTTATCCCCTGTAAACTTGAATGAAATTATCTAGGTTTAATAATTGAAACCATGTCAACTCGATCAGTTGCAACCCATTGTCTGAAATTTATTTTTCCTGAAATGTTTAACAAGGAGGTTTTCTGGTTGGTTTGTTCCTCTGGACAAATAGTGTATTGGCTTAGCATACATTCTGAATTGTTTAAATCACACAGACGCATTTGAAGAAGATATTTGTAATTAACATTTAACTTTGTACCGTAAATAATTAATTTAAAATTTTGGAGGTATGAATAATTACATAGTACGTTACAATAGTTTGGCAGTATTGTTTTCACATATTGTCCATGTCATATCTCAGCTTGTAGTCAAATCTCCTTTAATTTTTTTTTTACATAATACTACTACGCAATACTATCAAAGGCCAGAATTTCAAATTTTTATCGCGTGCCCCACGAGAGATATCAAAGCCTAAAAAGTGCGATTTTTGAAATTTTTGAAGAATTTTGGAATATTTTTCGCAAAGAGAAACTAATTCCCTGATCTGGGACTTGGTGTATGAGTACACGTACTTTGGACCTATTTGTATAAAAAATTGTGTAAGGTTGACAGTTTTCCTTGCATAAAAAATTTCCTCTTGTAAATGGATAGATTTTGGAAAAAATCTTAAATTTTGTGCTAAAATTTCACTTGTAAAAATTTATTTTTTAAAAATTTTTTATCACTGTGTATTTAGCCTATTTTATTCTGAACAAAATGCTGCAAATCCCATTTCAATTGGAAAAATAAAAGACGAGATATGTACAATTTTGTGTATCCTAGTATCTGAGAAAATCGCTGAACACGATGAAACAAAGATGGCCGCCATGCACAAACAAAAAATAGTAAAATTAAAAATAACGGTCATTTTGAACTTCCGTCATGTTAGGGTTGTTGTACAAAAAATTTCAGATTTTTTAAAAATGGTCGAGCGACCAAAAAAATATTTTCTGGGCCACTTGAAATGGATTGACCCATTGGTTTGTATCATATTATAATATAGCCCGGAAATATATTTTGTCTTTGTGGTTGTTGTTGCGTGTATATATATCGCCAGCTGAGGGGGTGCTAGGGGAGGCTCAGCCACCCCCCCCTCTCGTAAAACATTTTGAACCTCCCCTGGAAAATTTTCCAAGATCCTTCAATGAATTTCTGTTCCGAAAATCCAAATGAAATTCTGTACAAAATTCTAATTTAGTTTTTGGAGACCTTTCACATTTTTGCAGGAATACCAAGTTATAACTAAAATAAGTGTTTCAACACTCGCCCATCCTTACTTGCACATAGGAAGCTAACATAATATTTAATATTGCTCTAAGTTATACACGCGAAAGAAAGAAAGAGAGAGAGAAAGAAAATGTGAGTCCCCCACCCCACCCCGGACTAGGGCTTCGGGCCAAGGCCCGGCCGCATTTTTAGAAAGAATCACGTTTTGAGCACCTTATCGCCAGAACAACTGTTGGCGCGGAGATGAAGTCAATGCTACGCACCATTTCTTGTTTGTGACATCAAACGCCTAGCGAATAGCAACCCTTCCTTCTCTAAAGAGATCGTGCTTATTGTTCAGTTGTTTTTCCGAGGATATAATATGAGGAAATGTTATTCACCGTTGTTTACAATTAAAACACAGTTTAAAACAAAGAGCTCTTTCAGATTAAAATGCTTTAAATTTCACAGAACATCCGCCATTTCGGATTTGAAAATCAAAACAAAACGACGATTGCCGTTTTGCGATGCAGATAGCTGAACGTTCTCGTTTTCGCCAACTCGCCAAGGCTGATGCTCAAAACGTGATTCTTTCTGAAAATGCGGCCCGGCCCGTGCAGATCTATACCCCTGGTAATAATATCGTTATCAAAGTGTAAAAATTTTGGATTTTTAAAATATATTTCTTTTGTTTGGAGTGATATGCAAAAATGGTTACATTTATTTTTCGCATGCTTCATTGATTCAAACGAAGAGAAATTAATCAAATAACACATAAAAAATAGTTACTATTTAAAAGTATTTTATAACAGCTTTTTGTTATATAATGCATTCAACTGTAATAAAGTTTTGTTGCACTTCCCATGAACGGAGGAGGGGGATAGAAATTCTTATCAACAAATCAAGTGAACAACATTCAATTCTTTCTCATTTATTTATTTGTGGACAAAAACTTCATTTCAAATATATTTCACATATCGTTCCTCGAACAATGATTATGTATGCATACACATATGAAAAAATAAGAATGTCAAACATTGGGACATTCCAGATTTTAGAATTAAATAATTTTATAACAATTCAGTGATTTTAGTAACTTTGTATTTTCATAAAAATAGAAAACTGACTCAAAAAAACAGATAACGTACTATTTTAAACCAAAGACCATGTTACAAAGGATTTTTTTTATTAGATTAAAAAGGATATCGATATCAAAGGCGAACTCCCCCTCCTCCTAGAAATATCTTACGATATCATATGCCAGACACCCCCCTCCCTGTAAAATGATAACGTTTTATTTGCAAAATTCCTTTATGAACAAGTGGGTAAGTGTGATCGGAGATCGCACAGAGGGTTTCGTTTAATATCTTCTTCAAAACAGATTTTTTCATTAAATTAACAAATGAAAAACGGTTTGTCGGCGCTATTTTGGGATTTCTTCGCCAATCGCGACAACTAGAACAGAATATTAACAGAATCTTCCCTAAATGTTGCCTTGATCGCATAGATGTGTCAATTTTTCTATTAGAATCTGCAAATTTAGTGAAGGTACACAAGTAAATAAAATTATGAATAAAAGTAAAATATTGCAAAGCTTAGCATAAATTTAAGGGAGACCAAACTGGTGACCAGAGGCGGCTCTTAATTTAAATGAATAATAATTTAATAAATATAAAAAATATTTAATTTCACGTGTCAAAATAGATGATAAATATGATTTAATATGATGAAATAAAAATAAATAAGCACGTTTTTACGTGGTCTATTTATTCCATTCATTTATGTTACATACATAATAATTTTATTTAAATTTGTGTGCAACAATTAGAAAAAATGAAATTTCAATTTTGAAATTTACGCGACTGCAAATTTTTAAGCTTCTAAATATCGCACATTTTAAATTTTTACAGCATCGTATAGGAAAAAATGTACTTTTAAATGCAATTTGTTTAAAAACCGTATCTCAATTTATTTTTGAGATATATTTTTTTTTGTAATTTGTAATATCAATTTTGTGATTGTGGTAACAGAAATACTCCATCTTTTTTTAAAAGTAAAGGGTAAAAAATGAAATGATTTTTATACCTATTTAAACTTGCGTGGCAACAATTAGAAGAAAAAACAACAACAAAATGAACTGATAATAGCTCTCAGGCATGTATAATTTTTGTGTACGGACTCTGTGACGGACAGAGACGAATAGGGTTTCGCCAGATGAACGAAACCCTAAAAAAATTAATTCATGAATGTATCAGAAAATGGTTCCTTTGGAAAATAACTTTCATCTGCTCTGTAGGTTTTGCCATGGCAATCACGGGGAACGAGGCTAACAACCACTTTGCCCGGTTCATGACGCCCTACTTCAAAACTGGAGGATCCGAAAGCGGATGTTTGACCTTCGACTACTTCATCGATGGCCGGACCCCTGCCTCTCTGGCCTGCATCAAGCAAGGTTACGTCACCCGGTACCTTTTCGCCACGGCCAGGAAAACCCAGGACCACTGGGCTACAGCCAAAGTGGACGTGGACTTTTTAGGGGACGAATTGATGGTAAGGGGAAAAAATATATACAGTCGAGTCTCTATATAACGAAATCCATTGTTCCGGTAAAAAATTCGTTATATAGAGAAATTCGTTGTATGGAGAATGACGTTAAAATTCTTATTTAATGTATAAATTTGGAACAAATGTTATTTTTGATGTGTTTAATTAATAATTTGAAATATTTAACTTAAATATTGACCTAATATTCTATTTCTTAATTATTTAAATAGTTTCAAAAAATAGAACAGACATTTATTTGAAAGCTTAATGAAAATTAAATAAGGATACTCTGCTTGCATTAATTTTAGACGAAGAAATCTGTAATTTTTTGTTGTTTTGATTTCAAAATTGTTACACTCTCGAAAAAAATGTTCAAATTTTAGCAAAAAATAAAGAATTGTATAGGGAACATTTACCCACATTTGAAATCTTCTCCTTATAACATCAAAAGAACTCATCTTTTTACTGCGTTATGGTTTTTTTCTCTTGCTGTAGATTATTGTTCTAATGCTTATTGTCGCATTTACCATCCATAACTTTATTTAAAATATCATTACCAGTAGCATACTTTGCAATAGTGAGATTGTCATCCACTTTTTAAAAATCAGAGAGAACAAATGAAATTTGTCTTCGACATCTCCGCGTTCCTTAATTAATTTCTATTTCTCTTTTAAGTCTGCTCAAGTCACGTCTTTTTCGTCCTCAAAATCCACATTATACATCCTCTAATATAGAAAATCCGACCTTTTTGATGCAGTTGTAAATTGTTTTTTCTTCATTTACCCCCATTGATCCCGCACTTATGTATGTAACAGTCCAGTTGACATTGTTTTGAGAGGGATGTTGAAAGGCGTGTGAGAGGGGGGGGGGGGGATGAATTCGTTGGATTTAAAGGACAAGGAGATTCAAGGACAGAATTAATATAATAAACTCAGCACTGAATGATAACTCAGGAATAAGTGATGGAAAGTTGATTTCGTGTGATTTCGAAAATCTTTTAAAACTGAATAAATAAGAACATTTCATGAAAATACTCGTTATATGGAGATAGATATTTCGCTATATAGAGACTGTTTTAATGTAATCATGCGAAAAGGGGACCGTTCCTACTAAAAATTCGTTATATAGAGAAATTCGATGTATGGAGTTTCGTTATAGAGAGACTCGACTGTATTTCGAATTAGAAATGTTAAATATGAAATATTTTTTAATTAAAGTACAATTAGTAAAATATGAATCGAAACCAAGATCTTCCGTTATCATAATAAACAATTATTTATATACACTGTAGCAGTCATATTTTTCACATGGAAATTTCATAACTATTAGTGGATCAAATCCTCGTTTTTACTCACCCATCATACGTAATATAGGGTAAGTCTTGCAATCGTTTTGAAAATCGAAATTTTTTTTTGACGGATTTACACGTTTTAGATAGTGGAGATTCCGAAAAACATATTTTTAGAAAAAAATTGCTGCCGTCCGTCCGTTTGTCTTTCTGTCTGTCTGTAACCGCTCTATCTCCCGAACAAATTGAGATAGAGACTTGAAATTTTGTATGTACTTAGTATGTAAGAATGGAACGAAGCCTATTTATTATCAGTAACCTCGATTATCCGGAACTACTTTTTTGGACACTCGAAAGATTCATTCTGATGGGAGGTATATAAAAATTTTCGAAAATTTTTCCTTAAGGTGTGGATGTAAAAGGCAATAAAATAACACAAATTTTGCATAAAGAAGGAAGTCGTTCGGATTATTAGTTGCTGAGATATGTGTAATCCTGTTTTCCGCATTCTTCCATTTTTCATGACCCTGTATTTCATTCAAATTTCAATTCAAAGATATATTTTAATTGGAAATGAGACGCTTCATCCGACGAAGTAAATTGTTAGTTAATATGATTATTACTTTTGGAGTTATAAATAATGTTTCTTTTACGCAATCCGGTATTACTTAAGTATTTTGGCGTTTTATATAATTTGTCGAAATTGGCTCATCAGCAGTTCATTAATAAAGCATTACTATGTATATTAAAACAATTGAAATATGCGTTTAAATTTTATTTTGGAATTGCGATGTATTTTATAAATAGTTTACACGAGTTTTATTTTCATATTTTATATTATGCATATCCATGATGGGTAAGTATTGCGGTGGCCCCCAACGACTAAGTATTAAACGTACAATAAAAATATTAATTTGACATTTTTTGAAAGCAGCGCGTTTAGTAAGGTTTGAGAAGTAATCAAATACAGCTCCAGCTGGGTTGATGTGCTAAGTTTGATATTTTTCTTTTATTTTGTAGATTTTAACATGTAGTTTCCAGAAATCTTAGGTGCTTTTTTCTTTTTTTCTTGCACATTTTTGAGGTGATTTTCAACGTGGCGTCCAAGATAGAGGTCTGCACGGGCCCGGGCCCGGGCTTGGCCCGTGGCCCGTACCCGGCCCGGCCCGCGGAATCGTTTCGGATTTTCTAACGGGCCGGGCCGGCAGATTTAGAATAGTTTTTTCAACAAGCCGACAAAAAAATTGAACGAGGCAGACGGGCCGGGCCGATAAAAAAAAAGTTTTCGGGCCTGCCGGCCCGTTCTGAAGATTTAAGCAGAAATGATAAAATATGAGCTATTTTCAACGAAAATGGTTTTAACGAGAATAAGCACAAATGTGGCCATACTAGTTTGATAGCATCAATATAAAAATGCACAGTATGTATTGGCATCGGAGAATTACATTATGTGTAACCCGTTTTGATATTTTTTTAACTAACTCATGCCGGTCCGAGATCATGTTTGCATTATTTTTCTACATATAGACTTGCTGGACCGGTACTAGACTTAATTATTGGCAGAAAACATGATTTGTAAAATTATTAACAGCGATAAAGAACTTATGTTAGCTTAGTCTTCGGATATATACTTCTTGATGATTTTTAAATTAATTTCTCAATAATGCGAAAGTTTGACACATTTTCTGATTAATTTTAAATTGTAAAAGTATAAAAGTGATAAGCCTAACTATTGAAGGGATTTGGAATCGAATAGCGTTTTTCATTTTTGATAAATAAAATACTTGTATAATCTTGTTGAGATATAATAGTTTCTCAAATGATTGCAGGTTTTTCTCCCTTCCCTTGCTATTGCTTCCGGAAATTCTATTCAAAACGCTAATTATGACAGTATTTTATTTGTTTGCAGTATTCTTAAATTGCTTGTATAAAAAAATGGATAACGCCTTTCGATTATATAGTTTCTGATTAAAGATATCTGCTAATCTCATGCGTTTCTGAGGGAAAAAAAAAATGAATTTAGAAATGTATCAGAAAGGAGCTTCTTTGAATTTAAAAATGAATTTGGATTTGAAATCTATAATAAAATGATATAGAAATACATTTATAAATCTTCTTTTATTGAACAGATTCAAAATTAACGATGTTTTTAGCTTTCTTTCTTTTTTCTTTTATTCTAAGCCATATTAATTTTTTAATAAATCTTTATTCGAATGTTGAAAGCCTAAGAAACTAAGTAATCATTAATGTTGTTAATGTGTATTTGCTGTAAAATATACTGTAAAATAATTCCATTATGTATGCAGTATTCTTTAAAGGAATCTCAGTTATATGATAAAAATCTGAATTTTTTAGAAATCGTAGAAATTGTAACGGGCCAAAACGGGCCGGGCCTGTTTTCGCTGATTTTTGTACGGGCCGGGCCGGGCCCGGGCCTTTGAGTTTTACAACTCAGCCGGGCCTGGAAATGGAAATGGACGGGCCCGGGCCTGGAAATTCCGGCCCGTGCAGACCTCTAGTCCAAGATGGTGTCCATTTACTGACTTCTTTAATATTTGTGGCATATTATTGACCATTTTGTCAATTTATATGTTTTTGGAGTCAATAAATACAAATGTACAATTAAAATATGCGTAAATTGAGTTTTTCAAGTGTTTTCAGTGATAAAATGCAAATAAAGCACGAGAAGTATGAAACACAATGTACATATATTACTGTTTTATTAACCAATTACATACAAACAAAATATTTAAATGAAATAACATAAATAATTGAACATAGAGAACAAAATTGTAAAAAACAACAACATGTGTATGTATGGTACTGAGATGTTACATATCATCTTCTGAATTACTATTGTCGCTGGGGTTATATCGATAGTCCTTTGTATTACTACTGCTTTTGCAAAGAGCAGTACAAACTGGAGAAATTCATTAGGCAAGAACATTTCCCAGCTGTACACATACATTTCAGAAATTCAATAACTCCTTTAGGCGCAGGTAACTCTAGGCATTTGATTGGAGAAATTGCTCCTTCGCCATTTATTTTCCAACCGTTACCATTAAGGTTGGTATTGTTAGTCGAGGGTTTATTTAGCAAGTTATTGGTCAAACATTATTCTCTCCTCAATGTATCCCCATTTTTGGATTGAATTTTGAAAAATTCTGAAAAAAATTTTTAACTAATTTTAGAATTGAAGTAGACATTATTTTTAGCACAAAACTTTTTTTCACGAGGAATTTCAAATTCGTGCTAAAACTTATATTCTGAATATGTGTAGTTTTTTTTTTTTTTTTTTTTTTTTTTTTTTTTTTTTTTTTTTTGGAGGGGGGGGGGGAGTTATGGAATTTATAAGATCTCGTAAATGAATATATTTTTTTACAATATTCTGTATACTTTAACTTTCCAATTTCAGTTGTACTTCGAGGCAGACACAAGAGTGCAAGAATACGGAAACAGCATAGTTGCATTCACAAACCTCCAAGTCACTGATCAACCCTGCGTCCACAATGGACCACCCCACGGGATTTTTAGAAGCTGATATTCATGTATGAACTATTATGTAAGATTTGTTGTAAATATAGGAAGACTGCCACTGACAACTTATATTTTTATCCATGTGTACTACTTTTTTTCTGAAAAGTAATCTTTAAGGTCATTCCATACGTTACATTTAGAACAATTTACTGAAGTTATTTTAGTAATATAACACTAAAAAATAATCAAATGTAAAATTAACATGATTTGTCAATGAAACCTATCCAAGGGTCAATTTAGATTAAAATTACCTAAAAAAATGATAATGAAAATGACACTTTATAGGATAACTTACCTTCCTTTTTCAGTAATGGCAGTTACCATAGTAAATATAACTACCAAAATTTAAGAAATAACATTAAAATTAGGTAATTTTCATCTAGATTGGACTTTGAATAAGTTTAGTTAGCAAACCATTTCAAATTTACATTTTTTATATTTTTTTTTGTGTGTGTTATATGACTAAAATTACTGAAAATAGTTCTAAATGCAACGTAAGTTACCATGGAATGGCCCTTTATCGTGCACTTTTGCAGCCATTGTGAGGGAACTCGATTGCAAAGAATGTTTTTGTTTTTAGAAGAAAAAAAAAGTGGTACGAAATACGAATATAGAACATAAGAATAGTCGCCAGTGGCAACTCTGTAAGTAATCCTAATTTATAATGTACATGTTTTATTTATACACTTAAAAAAAAATAATAATAAATCATTTTAAAATGACTATTTCTATGTTGTAGTTGTTGTTTTTTTCTACTGTTAGTATCCGTTGCCCAACAGTGGCTGAGAGATTCTGCTCTCGAAACTGTAGACGGCAGGTGCTGGGTTCGAACCCAATCTTGGCCGTCGGCCTAATCGTTCGGAGTTTTCCGTGGTTTGCTTCGAACCTTGGATTTCCTTGTGTGAATACGGGTTAGAAATACCCCCACGGAGGGCACCCCACCTTCACGCATATATTCCTCGTGTTGGTAATCGGCCGTCATAAAAAAAAATGCAAACGTTAGTATCCGTTTTTAGAGAAATAAACTTAAGGTGGTTCAGGACATATTTTACAATAAATATATACAGGACAGTTGAACCATTAAATTTAACTAATAAGAATGTATTTATTAAAATACAACACATTGCTCAGTGGTGCACAAAACAAGAATTTAATATACATTTGTACAATTAAAATAAAATAAAACTATCAACGTTTCACGCCGTCGAAAATATGATAACGGAAGGACTAAGTTTGCATCTTGATCGAGAGATAATATTTCCAATAAATTAAAATCTGGATTATTATTGGAAATATTATCTCTCGATCAAGATGCAAACGTAGTCCTTCCGTTATCATATTTTCCTGAAGACGCCCGCAGAAGACGGCGCGAAACATTGATAGTTTTATTTTATTTTAATTGTACAAATGTATATTAAAATTCCTGTTTTGTGCACCACTGAGCAATGTGTTGTATTTTAATAAATACATTCTTATTAGTTAAATTTAATGGTGCAACTGTCCTGTATATATTTATTGTAAAATATGTCCTGAACCACCTTTTTTAATAAATGCATTCTTATTATTTTACAATAATTTTTATTTATTGAGTTAAAATTTCGAAATTTTTTTCGTGATGGTTAACCATATGATTTGTAAACAAAATCACATAACAAAACTTCTCATAACCGTTAAAAAAAAGTAAATAAATAAATAAATAAAAAGTGGAGTAGTTTAAAATCGTGATGACTCAAAATATCATTAGCAATTTTTTTTTTTTTTTTTTTTGTTTACATTTAACTAAACAAAAATATCTAAATTTTATGATGAAAAGTTAATTAAATCCAACTGATTTTTTTTAATCATCAGATAACATTCCCCTTTTATATAAACATTTTAATAAAATTTTTTAATTTTACTTAAGAAAGGTTTTTTCTGTTTTTTGTTATTTATATCTCATTGTCGCGTGTCATTTGTATTGACCGTGAAATATTTTGAAATTTTATTTTTATTTTTATTATGATTATGGAACTTATTTGACGGTTCCGAAACATGTCAGTGTCATTTATTTTTATTATAACACCTTTCTTAAGTAAAATTAAAAAAAATTTATTAAAATATCTAAATTTTAATTTTGATTCAACATTTTTTTAAATATTAATTTTTTTTTCAAAAAATCAAAAGAAAATTATGTAATTTTTATTTAAAAAAAATCATATTTTCAAAAGTAAATATATTTTTCCAATTTGCTGAATCAACATTAAAGTAAAATAATCAAAAAATACATTTTCCAAGTTTGAAGCATTTATCTTTAACGGTTCCTGGGTTATAACAATTTAAATCCAAGAAAATCTGAAAAAACCTATCATGAAGAAAATCGCATTTTTACCAGAAGTCATTTCCATGACAACTATTGCTTTAAAGCTAAATTTTGAAAACAAACCAAAAAAAGGAAAAAATTAATATTTCCTCTTTTAATTAACCCTTTGACGGTTAAAGCACGTCTATTCATAAAATACTAAAATGATTGAATGACACCGGAATTTAATTATATAAATGTCTTTTCTTACGTTCTTTGTAAAATTAAAATTTTCATTTAAAAATTCCGATGTCAGTATGGCATTTCGTAATTCAAATTAAGTGGTATTCTGGGCGCGTATATGCGTTTATAACCACGAAAGGGTTAAAATAGAAAAATTATTTAACCTCTCAATTCCTGCCCCTCACGTCACGGCAATGTAGTCAATTTTCTTAGATGCATTCGTAATTATATAAATGCGTAGCACCTACATTTGTCGTCTGGTCTGTTTGTCCGCCTGTCTGTCAGCTTGCCCGCTTATGACAGCTCAAAAAGCTGCTCAACTGAATGGTTTGAAATTTAATATATATAGAGTCGTTGCAGAATTGCATCATTTCCAATTTTATGAAAATAGCATCAAAACTTAACAATTTGGAAATAGCACACCAAACGTAGCAAATGAGGTGCTTTCGTACTATAACAAAGTTTTGAAAATATTCACATCTTTGTGTAATATTATACAGTACTTCGGATACAGTATAGTAGCCGAAATCTTTTGTGGATTCCTGTAAATGGTATCTGCTGTCTATTATGCAGGAAGTAACTTGTATTTAACGTACAGTAGAAGATCTTTATAACGCAATTCCATATAACGCAATTCTCCATATAACGCACAACCATCCAGATGTAAACAATGAATTTTGCCATGAAGGAGCACCTGAATTTTAAAACTGTAAAAAACTGCTACTGTCTGAAAACTAAATTTAATGCATTAGTACAATTTTACCTCCTTAATTTAGAGCTTTTAAAGGAAAAAAATTATTATTACAATAAATGTTTTTGAAAATGAGCAATATAACGAATAAATTGGGTCCAGGTGTATCTGGACCATTTTTAAAACATATGTTTAACAAAATGTTGAATGATCGCAATAATAGAAAAATTTATAATCTGGATAAGGAATGCAGTATAAAGGTAATTCTAATGTATTTTGATGTGTTTCAGACATATTTGTCTATACTTATGAGGTAAATTTGATGACGCGTGATATGTGATCCATATAACGCAAAATTCTATATAACGCACAACCTTGCGTTTTTAGGTTTGCATTATACAGATCTTCTACTGTATATCCATTTCATAAAATGTGAAACAGCTAAATATTATTAAAATGCGCCCCAAACTGTTATACTGTATTTCCCCCTATACCATGATGTAATGGAATACTGTTGATTCTGTTAAATGAATAACAAATATTCTTTGCACCACATATTGTGCAGAACGTATTTTTTATTACATACTTTATCGATATACATATCAATTCTATAATGATTCATGTATTTATTCATGTTTTGGGTTCCTAGGTTTATATAATGAAAATGACGAAGGAATTTTTCTAGAGTCATTCCATCGTAACGACTGCAATAAAGAATGTACATTTCGAACGAAATCTACCTGACTGACGTAAGATCATCATAAGTAACACAACGCAATTTTAACTTAACTTTAAAACTTTAATAACCAATTCTAGTTATTTGAATTTTAATAAGATAGATTAAATTACTTAAACATTTTTAATATTCAGTAGAACCCCGCTAGTTCGGACACCGTTAATTTGGACCTCCGGATTATCCGGATCGATTTGGTCAATTCTTTTTTTCAAGTTTGAGAAGCGATTTGGAAAATTTCCATAGCATCATACTTTGTTTCATCGTCGTATTCTAATAAAAAACTTTTTTCTGAAATCCTTCCCGAAGAATACTTAATACTTTCTTATTTAAACTACACCCAACGAAATACTTATGCTCAAGCAGATGCGTGACCGTACGGCTCGCAAAAGGTATAGATAACTGGCACAACAAAAAAATTACAAACTTTTTTATTACAAAGTAGTTTTTTCGCCTCTGAGACGTGGCGGAGGTAGGGTGCTTAACTATCCGTCTCCGTGTGTCTAGGTTTGGTGACCCCGTTTACTTGTTGTTGCTGCAGGTTGCAGCCGTTTGTTTCTTGTGTCCGCGTGGCCTTTATTTTTGCTTGCAAAGTGTGTGCTCCTTTTGCGCTTATATATATTGCAGTTTTTATATATTGTCATTTGTTGTCTCACAGTGTATTTTATCCTCTGCATAGTGTTGCAGTGGGTGTTTTGTTTTATTTTTGTTAATTATGCCTTCGTCCTTTATTATAACAGATGCCAGTGTAAATGATTCTGCGTGCTTCGTTCAAGAAATTCTCACCCCCTCTCAACAGGTTGCATTTGCGTTTGCTAATGGAGTTTCTAATGTATGTATATTCCTGGAACCGCTGGATGGTAATATTCCGAGGAATAAACCGCTAGCTCTAAAAACGGAAATAGATAGCATTTTGGGCCTTAATGCGCCAGTCAATATTCGATTTGCTAGGTCTGGAAAACTTTTGTTGGAAACGTCAGACGGGGCATGTGCCCAAGCTATTGCTGAAATTAATAAAATACTAAACGTTCCAGTCAAAGCCTCCATTAAACAAGAAACCATCACTTCGAGATTCGTGCTACATAATATAGATACTAGTGTTCGATTGGAGGACTTAGGCAAGGAGATTCAAGCTGAAAATCCAGTTAAAGTTAAAGAGCTGCGCCGCTTTACAAAAAAAGAAAATTCTTCAACTCACCCTACCGAGACTGTCCTGGTAACAATCTATGGCACGTCACTCCCCAGCAGAATTAAGTTTTTTTATATGATTGAGAAAATTCGACCATTCTACGATAGACCCCGCCAGTGCCTGAACTGTTGGCAATTTGACCATGCCACTGTACACTGTAAGAATGAAACCAAGTGTCGGAAATGTGGTGCCAAACACGCTTCGGCCACCTGTAGTACCACTGACCTAAAGTGCAGCAACTGTCACGCCCCCCACCTAGCATCTGATCAAAACTGTCCGGCCCGTTCAAAAGAGATGGACTTTCTTAAATACAAGACTGATAATCATCTTTCAATCACCGAAGCCAGGAGACGATATACCAAATCTTCCAAATCAAAAAATTACGCAGAAGTGGTTAAAGACGCCGAGCCAGGCCCAACCTCAACTTACATCACTAAAGATGATTTTCAAAAATCAATGGAATTGTATTTACAGCGCACCCAAGAGTGTATTTTGCAGGTGCTACAACAACAAACAAATATATTTTTAAAAGCTATTGAAGGCTTGGTACCTACCTTGATGGCGGCCTGTGCGGTCAAATCTCAGAAAACTAGCAGTTCCAAAGAGACTTCTGTTACCTCCCCCTCCAAAGTTTCCCAGAAAATAAAAAAACAAAAAGTTAGCACCCAGTTGTCCCTCGACAACTCTAACGTGAGCTATGTCCAGGAAAGTGTCCAGCTGTGCGGGAACATGTTCGCTTCATCCCAGAGCTCAGTGGATGATCCCGGCGATGAAGGTATGGACTAATTTTTCTCCTGTTTTATTTTTGTGTTTCTATTCATGTTTTGTGTCTTTCCCTGGGTGCTCGTGTTTATGTTATTGGATTTCTAGCAGCTTCTCCAGTATCCCTTAACTATCATGCTCCCGTATGCAGAACCGTTTACGTTGATCCAGTGGAACGCCAGGGGCGTTAGAAACAAATCCCAGTGGTTAAAGTGCTCCCCCTTTTCTAAGGCGGATGTTTTTGTGTTTCAGGAGACTTTTCTTAAGGGGGGCGACTCTTTTGCCTACCCGGGTATGGTTGTCTATCGGTTAGATCGTGACCGCCGAGGAGGTGGTTTGCTCACAGCGGTGAGTAATCGCCTTACTTCTGCTTTGCTAGACTTGAATGTTTCTAATTCTCACGGTGTTGAGGCCCTTGGGGTTCGTATTTGGTTGGCTAGACGTTGGGTGACTATTGTCAATGTTTACGCTCCTGAGGGAAGAGTTAGCGAATCCTGGCTTCAGAGGCTTACGAATAGTATCCATCCCCCCTTTCTCATTCTCGGGGACTTTAATCAGAAGCATCATGTATGGGGTTGTTCCTCTAATTCTTCTGGCGCTGACGAGATTCTTTCCTGGCTGCTTGGTAACGATGTCTGTATCTTAAACACTAATCAGCCTACTCATGCTGTTCCCGCTGGAATGCCCTCCTTGATTGATCTGTCCTTTGCTAGTCCTGACCTATTTCGTATCACGGACACCTACGTCCATCCCGATTAGTACGAGTCTGATCATTGGCCTATTATCCACAAAATAAATTATGGTACCGCGAATCAGTTTTACTCTTTTATCAGTTGGGAGGCCGTCGAGGCCAATATCAATCAAAATCTGGATTCCAGTGATTTTTCCTCGATCGAGATCTTTCATAATAAGGTGAGGGATGCGATCTCGAGCAACTCTTTCAAGTACAAGGTACAGCGGCGGGACAACCCTCCCTGGTGGGACCCTCATTGCTCTTGGCTTCTTGGCCAGAAGAGGAAGTTCCTTCGGCTCGCTAGAAATACTCTGTCCAAAGACCATTGGATCTCCTACAAGGCTTTTGCTGCTCGGCTCAGGCGGTATATGAATCTCCAGGCCCGGGAGTACTGGGGTGGTATGTGTGAAAAGGCTGCCAAGGGTTCTGTTTACCACATAATTAAGGCTCTGGGAAAAAGAAGTAGCCCGAAATCTAATTATCTTCTGACTGATGAGGCCGGTGAAATCTTGGACAAGAGGGATCAAGCCAATGCTTTTGTTGATCAGTTTAGCAATGCCGATAGCCTCCATAGTATCCCCTACGATTTGAGTCCTACCGAAGATTACTGGGATAAGCGGATTACTGTTGACGAGTTACTCCGGGCTATACAGTTCACAAAAAACTCTACTCCTGGTGAAGATGGAACTCCGGCTCGTGTGTTTAAAGCCCTTTCTAACAAGAATATCGATAATTTGTTAACCCTTCTCAACGAAAGTTTCATTTCGGGAAATATCCCGAACAGTTGGAAGTCTGCGATAATTCTGCCAATTTGGAAGGTGGGAAAACCCAGGTGCTCTCTTAGTAGCTACCGTCCCATTGCCCTCACAGCGGTGAGCTGCAAAATTATGGAGCGCATACTTCTGAAGCGTATTCTTGACTGGATAATGCCTCGCCAGATTTTCCATGAACGTCATTTTGGCTTCATTCCTAACAGTGATTGTTCCAAAGCTCTCCATCTATTCTACACCGATGTCAAGCAGGCCAGAGCGGAGAACAAGTTTGTCTTTGCGGTTAAATTAGACATTCATGCTGCGTACGATTCCATCTGGAGGGATGGGCTTATTTATAAGATGGCGACGATCGGTGTTGCTGGCAGGACTGCCCTGTGGATCTCGAAGTGGATTGGTATTAGAAGTATCAAAGTCAAGTGGAGAGGTGTTTTTTCCCGCCCGGCGCGGTCCTATCGTGGCGTGCCTCAAGGGAGTGTCTTTTCTCCGATTTTATTTATGATCTTCTCGTGGGACCTGTTCGACGTTATTGATTCTGGGGTACAGATCATTGTTTATGCGGACGACATCGTCCTGTATGTGTCGGATATTTTGTTGGATAAAGCCCTCGCCAAACTTCAGGATATTTTAAGCAGGCTTAGTACTTGGTGTTCCCATTGGAAATTAGATCTTCGTCCTGACAAATGTGCAGCCATCAACTTTTCTAAAAGCAAGGTTTCTCTTCCTCAAAACCTTCGGCTTCATGGATCGGACATTCCGTGGTTGACTTCTGTTAAAATATTGGGCGTTATTTTTTCTCAAAACTTATCTTTTAATGATCATATTGAGTATATTCGACAAAAATGTCTGAAGCGTCTGAACCTTTTGAAAGCTATTGCCAGTCCTCGCTGGGGCACGAAAACGACCGATCTCATTCCTCTTGTCAACTCTCTAATTCGGGGTATCATAGACTACGCCTGCCCGATTTATGGAAATGCTGCTCCTTCGGTTCTGGGTAAACTTGACGTGGTTTATAATGCTAGTCTCCGTTTTGCTACTGGTTTACCGAAATGGACCCCCCTCTTCAAGCTCTACCGGGAGACTAATCAAGCGCCTCTCAAGTTCCGTCGCTCCTATCTCTCCCACTCTTTTTACCTCCGCTGCACGTCTGCTGTTAATTTCAATCGGCCTGGCCCTGCTTATCTCCCCGATAACTTTTCTTGGTCTTGTGGTACGCTGTTGTGACTCCGGATATGCTGCTCAGCGCCTATTGGCCGTCGGGGAATATTACGGATTATTGTGACATCATTGTGGATAAACTTCCATTTCAAACGAAAAACCTTCCTGCCGCCACTATCAGTCAATGCTTCAATTTATACATAAGTGAGCTCCAGCAGGATCGCCACTGCTGCATCATTGCTACTGATGCCTCGAAAACTGATTCCCAGACGTCTATTGCAGCAGTTAATACCACGGACAACATTTCCAGAGCTCATCTCGTCCATCATATGAATTCTGTTTTCACGGCCGAGGTCTTAGCCATTAATCTGGCCCTCCAGATTTTTCTTAATCGTTTGGACAGCTATGTCATCTTAACGGACAGCAAGTCTGCTTTAGTGGCCCTTAAACATCTCACTTACAAATCTCCTGCGGTGATTCTACACCTTTTTCATACTATGGTTAGCGTTCGGCCCAATGTGAAGAAAATTACCCTTCTGTGGGTCCCCGGACATGTTGGTATTTTGCCGAATGAAAGGGCGGATTATCTGGCTGCTAATGGCCCTTATGAGATTCACCCCTACGGTGGTGTGGCCCCCGAAGATCTTAAGAAGTGTTTACAAGACCAGCTCTACGCTAATTTCCAGCGTTGGTGGGATGAGAGTAAATATGCCATCGATTCTCAATACCTTGGCCCTAATATTTACAAATGGACAAAAAACAGAAGAGAAGATGTTTTTACCGCACGTTTTAGAACCCAAACTGCTGTCACGGATGCTCGCTTACATATTTTCAAGTTTAAGAATTCCCCCACGTGTTCGCTGTGTTCTGAGGAGGATGGGACGGAGGCCCACTACATTTTTAGATGTCGTGTTTTTGATGCTGAACGGTCTATTCTTCAAGACGCTATGCTTTCTGAGAACTCTTACCTTGATAGTTGGAACGACTTGTGGCTCTGCTTAAATTCTAACCCTCGATGCTTTCGGCTCTTCGTTGATCTCTTCCTCGGGAGCGGAAGATTCTAGTCACTTTTTGCCTGTCAACTTTGTCATGGCTGCTGTTTATTTCTTGTTCTGCCTTGTTTTGGTGCTGTTGAGTTGCATAGGTCCTGGTTAGTTCGGGTTTTGGTTTTTATTTATTGTGTTGCGTCTGGTTTCGGGTCGGAGATGTGTTTTTTGCTGGTTACCTTGCTTTTGTTGTTGCGAATTGAGGTTGTAACTTCGGTGTTGTGCGGATGTGTGTTGTTCGATGTAGTTCTCCAGTGATCATTTGAGGTTATGCCGGCGGATAGCTGTAGCGCCTACCTCAAAGCCCAAATAACAAATAACAAATTACAAAGTAAACATTTTTACTGTCTGAAAATAATCAATAAGTTAAACATAAAGGTGATTTTCTGTGAGTATGTTTTATTTCATTTCACTTTTTCTGATTCTCCGGATAATCCGGATTGGGTCTGGTCCCAATTAATACGAATTATCGGGGTTTTTACTGTAATGATATTGATAGTAATTAAGGAATATGTGTTCATTCTTAAAAAGGTTTATTATTTAATAAAGATAAATGAAAAAGTAGAAAAGGAAGCAAAACATAATACAGTTTTTGTTTCTGACATTTAAACACATATTTTGCTGTCAACTTTAGTATATTCCCAGAACATTTTAGTATAAACGTTCGAAAACATTTCTTTAAATATAAATGAAGGACTTTTGAGGACTTTTAAGTACCAAACCCCTCCCCCCCCCAAAAAAAAAAAAAAAAAAAAAAAATAAAATAAAAATAAAATGTATGGACCTACAAATTAGATAAACAAATAAATTATAATAAGCATTTTTAATAAAGGATCTCGTTATTGTAAATACAATTTTTAAACATTCAAATGACCAGGAAAGAGACGGAGGGGTGGATTTCAGCATGTAGCAGTAGAAATTTTTCAAATTTATAAAATTACAAATACAGCAGAAGAAACAAGTTGGAAATTGCACGAGAAGCGTAGCAAATGAGGTGCGTTCGTACGATAACGAAGTTTTAAAAATATCACTCTCATATATCAATCTCATAAAATTGTAAACAGTTAATTACAATTAAAATGCGGACCAAACAATGTTCTCTCTATAGCTACTCATTATGTAATGGAATACTTTTGTGTGGCCTTGTAAATCAATAAAACAAAAGTTCTTCGCACAACAGATTATGCAAAATCTATATTAGAATATGTACTTTATGATGCATATCAATATTATTATGTTCGAATGAGTGTAATATTATTAAAATGCATTTGAAACTTTTTTTTTTCCATTGACTGTCAAAAAACGGAGTACTTTTGATTGTATTAGACCCTGTATTTGATCAAAGCATCCTATTTTCAAAAAAATTGAAATGACTTGACAAAATTATGTAATAATTATGTAATTTAAATTTCAAACGATTAAAATGCATTTGCAACATTTTTCTCCATTGACCGTAATGTACCGGAATACTTTTGATCGTCCCTGTAATAGAACTATGCATCCGATTCTCATAAAATTTGAAATGACTCGACAAAATTATGTAACAATTATGTATTTTAAATTTCAAAAGATGCGGTTCGGTAGTTTTTGCGTTGTTATATGCGGACAGACAGACAGACGGACGGACTCAACGACAACTATAGGTGCTACGTATTTACATAATTACGAACGCACCTAAAAAACTAGTCATATGTGGCAATCCTAGAACTTTCCTCTAGCTCGTACATGTTAATACTTCAGAATTCGCTGTCACAGTGTCAGAATTAAGCGATAATTTAGGCCCATCATGAGGATTTTAAAGATATGAAATTCCGCACATTAGGTCTTTAGATAGAGCGATTGCTAAAATCGCGTAAATCCAGGGAAATGCTGTGTAGCAGCATAGTGTTAATCGTGAAAATCCAGCATAGTAGCGCCACGTATCAGGCGATTGACACTAAAAATTAATCAGCATCAACTTATGTCAACGTCTATCTGAATCTGGAATTAGATGAAAATTCGTCCATTACTTCTTGAGATAGAGTGGTTTATTCTTTCGCGCTGTTTCAAATAACAGACAAGATATAGATGTCATTACTAAATGGTTGTTTTGAATGAATATTGTGTTGGGCGGTATGTTGTTCAGACTCCGTTCTGATTGGATATTTAAGATGTCTTAGACCGTCATTTTGATATTGTGCGCCAGCGCCCCTTGGAATCGGAGCGCTTGTTCACACTACAAAACTTATCTAAGATACTGATTGAACATCGTTGTGTCCGAGATTTGAACAAGTGGAAAATGGGCGCATGCACACTAGGAAAGGGCAGCTGACATCACTGTGGAAAAAACTAATGTGGATCTACAATAATTTTCTGTCCGTATTTACGACTCGTGCTGTACATAAGAATTCTGGTGATCTGATTGGTCTACGATTAACAGCTCTGTGGCAAGATTGATCAACGTCGCCATGGTGACTACTGCAATGATCGGAGAACCAAAGCTAGAAGTGAACCATAGGGGCGGCTCATAATTTTTTTTCTCTCTCCATCTGACGCAGAAAGATAAATGCGTGCCTATTCATATTGTAGGTACTATGTTTCTTATTAAACTGTTGTAATAACTACATTTTATGCTAACAAAAGAATAGGATGATGGAAATTTTGAGTGTATAACTGGTGCAAAATTAAACATCGTGTTAATTTCATATGTGCAAATAAGATGAGGGAGTGTTGAAACACTTATTTTAGATACAATTTAGTAACTCTGCAAAACTGTGAAAAGGTCTCAAAACTAAATTAGATGTTTGAGCAGAATTTCATTTGAATTTTCTGAACAAATTCATTGAATGACCTTGGAATCTTTTCCAGAGGGGGGGGGGGGGGGATCAAAATATTTTAGGGGGACTGAGCCGCCCATAGCGCCCCCTTAGCTACGGCCCTGAATGATCGCCAAAGCAAAAATGTAACCTGTAGATTGGTTGAAGTAAGTGTTTCTTTGTATCCATATACTCTGAAATCAGTCTCAATAGCTATTCAGGTAGTGGTAGTGGCTGTATCTAGCAGTACAAAGTTGGAAATGAATGACAGTTTGTGGAACTTCCTCAGCGAATGAGCAGTAATCTCATGACGTCACACAGTTAGTAAAATGGCGACATCATTATTTGCTTACGATTTGCATTAACGAATGATTTTTTTTTTCGTTATTTCTCTTCGAGTCCGGAAAAGCGGCAGCTCAGACAATCACCTCAATGAGTTCACGGTTGAAATTCCAAAATTAGTTAAAACTTGATTCGCGTATTAAAATGCAATCGGTCTGCGATGTCCTATCTTAGTGGAAAACTCAATTTTAGCGGTTGATTCACAGGTTTGCCATTGTGTTTTCCTGCTCCCAGTACTCCATGTTTTCATCCTTTGAGTGCAGTAAAACCCATAGAGTAAAGAGAAATTAATAGAGTGGAAGTACAATGTCTGGAGGTGACGCCGAAAATGTAACCCTAAAATCCGCTACATTAAATCCAATTAAGTCCCAACAAAACTACTTGCTTTGAAACGCCTCTCAATCCAAACCAGTTTAAACCCGCATTTCCTTGCTCTTGTTTTTTAAAAGGAACTTTTTTATCGCTACACAGGTAAGTATTTTTTTTATTATTTTATCATATGTGTTTTAAATATCAATATAAAGCAATCTTTTAAGATTTTGATTGAAGAGATAGCATTTTTTTAAATTAATGTCTTAAAATCGTTTGCATTCGAAAATCTAGGTTTTAGATGAATATTTATTACTTAAGTTTTCATACATGATTTTAAAAGAATGTTTTCACTACTATTTCTTTTTCACAAACTGAGGACCATTATCACTTATCAGTCTTCTTGGAATACCATACCGAAGGAAGATCTCTTCTATCAAAGTAGTCGCACATTCTTGTGCAGTTGCAGTTGTTAAGGCAAATAGTTCTACCCATTTAGTGGCACAATCTTCCACTATAAAAATCCATCGGTGTCCATCTTTACTGGGTGGCAGTGGTCCAAAAAGATCAATACTGAGGGTTTCAAACCGCTGAGCATAAGCAGGTGTTCGCAATAAACCAGCAGGTTTCTGATTTGTTGCTTTATAGCGAGCACACTCTGGACATTTCTTTACATATTCAGAAATAAAGGCTCGCATGCCTGTCCAATAATATCTCTTAGCAATTCTTTGATAGGTTCCTGCTTCACCATAATGTCCAGCTGAGGGGTCGTCATGATGAAGTTTCAAAATATTTTCTCTTTCTTGAACTGGAATGACCAGTTGCGCTTCCTCGGCATCAGATTCAGGAGCATAACGATAAAGTACACCTTGATTCATCAGGAATCCTAACAAAGTTGCATGTCTCGCAGAAAGCAGATTGATGATTACACACAGGACGTGACAGCATGTCAGCCATATTAGATTTTCCAAGTTCATATTCTATTTTCAATAAAAACGATTGCAATTGTAGTGCCCAACGGGCTAATCTTCCCGCTGGTGACTTAAGACTGCGAAGCCTTTTTAAAGGTTGGTGATCAGTAGCTACAATCACTTCTTGGCCTTCCACATAACCACGAAATTTTTCTAAGGCCCAGAGAACAGCCAAAGCCTCGCTTTCAGTAGTGGAGTAATTTCTTTCTGCACTTGTAAGAAGACGGCTAGCATATTCTATGGGGTGTTCAGAGGTCTTGTCAGTACCTTGTAAAAGTACAGCACCAAGAGCATAGTTGCTAGCATCAGTACGTAGAATGAATGGTTTGGTTCCATCAGCTTGCTTCAGTACTGGAGATGTCATAAGACAATGTTTTAGAGTTTCAAAGGCTGTTTGTTCTTCTTTTCCCCATTTCCAAGTGGCTTTCTTTTTCGTAAGATTGCTAAGATGTCTTGAGATATCAGCAAAATTTGATATAAATCTTCTGTACCAAGAACAGGTTTGTAAGAAGGACTGAATTTCTTTAACATTTTTTGGTGGAGGTATTGCTTTAATCGCGGATACTTTGTCTGGATCTACTTCTAAACCATTTGGAGTTATCCAGTGTCCTAGATACTTGATTTTCTCACAAGAAAAATGACATTTTTCTCGTTTGGCATCTAACTTAAATTCAAGGAGTCTCTCGAACACAGCTGTAAGATCTAAGAGATGTTTCTCAAATGTTTCTGACAAAACGATGATGTCGTCTAGGTACGATAAAGCAAATAATCCTTAAGACCATTTCTAAATTGATCTATCAATCTTTGAAACGTGGTAGGAGCATTTTTTAGTCCAAAAGGCATTTTTAAGAAACGATAAGTTCCGTAAGGACAGACAAATGCAGTTTTATCTTGATTTGGTGGTTAGACTTGAACTTGGTGATACCCAGAACGAATATCTATAGTTGACATGTAAAGAGTATGCTTGGCTTCATGTAAAAGGTCGTCCATTCAAGTCAATGGATATTTATCTGCTACTGTGATTTCATTTAATTTTCTATAATCTATGCATAATCTTACACTGTCATCGGGTTTTGGTACGAGGACCACAGGCGAAGCATAAGGTGATTCACATTCTTCTATGATTCCTTGAGCTAGAAGATTATCTAATTCCTTCTTAAGAACTTCTTTTTTAGCAGGAGTCATTCGATAAGGTGGTACAGCAACAGGAGCACTATCACCTGTATTGATACGATGCTTAACAAATGAGGTTGTTTCTCCCCCTGGTTGAAAACACTTTTCATACTTTTTCAGGAGATCATTAAGTCTTTTCCTTTCATTGGGACTTAAATTTTTGCCTTCGTCTTCACGTAAAGCATATGGACTAACTTCGACAGCACCAGCAGACGTACTATTTTCTTCTTCGTACTCATCCACAAAATCAAACTTTTTATGAGGTTTATCACTAAAATGCCATGTCTTTTTAGCGGTATCAAGCACCATGTTAGCATTGTGAAGGAAATCCATTCTTAAAAGAGTTCTATTACCTTTGGCATTTGGTAATACAATAAACTCCGTTTTGAAAACTCGGCCTTCAATTTCTACGGGCACAGTGGCAGACAAAGTTTCTCTAGCCATCGTAATTCCGTCAGCCAAGGTTACATCATGAGTATGGGGATTCAATGCAACACCAGTTTTCAAAAATAATTTATACGTTCGTTCTCCTGCAATAGAACGATTGGCTCCTGTATCTGCATAGACTAACACCTTCTTATTGCAGATCGTAATAGGCACATTTGGAGCTCAAACTGCTGATGTATTTAAGCTATATAGCTGAAGACGACGAGCTTGCACTGTTTGTTTTTTAACCATAGGGGAACAATTTGGACATTTCTTCTTTATAAATCCCACTTTGCCACAACCCTAGCAAAATATATCGGATTCTAAACGTTGATTAGCAAACTTAGAGAAGATCCGTCTTCTTTTGGAGGCTTACTCTGCTTCCATGTATTTTGTCGGCGAGAATACCCTTTTTCTCCTGGGGTACAGCCGAATTTTTTTTAGAAAACATAGACCTGATAGTATAATACGCGTCTAATTTTCCGGCAAGGTCGACTGGCAAATTTAAATGTTCGCAATCATCTAACATATGTTGTTTGCATAGGCGTAGAGTTTTCAAAATTATTGGAGGGGCTCAGTCAGCGGCGGAGAGAGGAGGGGGCTGACCCCCCCCCCCTTGAAACAAGAATCTAATTATTTCATGATGGATACACAAATAGTAATGATTTCTAAGATAAAATTGCAAGAAATCAAGAAAATTTCCGCTTTAGATAAGTTTCCGCCTTAGCAGGTAAACTTTTAAGGTATTAATTTCGTTATAGTTATGGAATGTTTCCGATTGAAGCAGGATTCTTTTATAGACTATTTTCGTTTAAACAGGTTAAATATTTATGCAGTAAAACGTGTGAAAATCAAGTGTAAATTACCGAAAAAATGTGTTTGACAGATTTTAGCAGGTTTGATTGTAATGGTAATCCTTTCGTCGGAGCACAAAAAGTTTCCATTTAAGACAAGAATTTGTTATAGACAGGCTCCGTTTTGGCAGTTTTAATGTAGGTATAACAAATATATAAAGATATATGTAAATACACCAAAATCTGTGAAATCGGAACCTATCTTAATCGGAAAAATGCCGTAGTTCGTTGAAAAAAGTACCGTGCAATTACATCTATTAAGATAGAAACACGTCAAGTGGAATTTTTCGCCTTCAAATTCCGTCTTAAGTAGGTTTCATTATATATATATGACAAGAAAAAAAATTCTGGACACCCCCTTTTCCTTTCTGCGAAAAAATTCTATGGCTGCGTCAATGGGCTCATCTGGAAAACTTTTTTATGCGTAAAAAAAAAAAAAAAAAAAAAAAAAAAAAAAAGCATGCGTTTGTGTGTTTGAAATATAAATAAAGTTCTATTATAATTAAATAGTGTTTTTAGACAGTGTCTTTAAATAGAGCACATATATTTAAAATTAGTGAAAAATCCATTATACGGGCAATGTGTGTGGCGAATAAGAAAATTTTAAAGCGTAATTCATCTTTATTTTCTGAGATTAATCTGTGGCAATGATTAGCGAAAAAATCAGTCGTCAGCCACGCATGACTGTTTATTGAAGAGGATAGATTTTATTCACAACTAAAAAGAAATGGTGCGTTTAAAGGTTTTTCATCTGTACAAGATTAGCAATTCTGCAGTTAAGAAACCAATTACATCTTTAAGAAGTCACAAATGAAATAAAATTTAATATGAATAAAATGTAGCAAAATGAAAAATGAGATATGTATCCTTATGTATGAGATCCTTTATTGGGCTCAATGGGGGCGACCGCCCCCCCCCCCCCCTTGAGCCCAATAAAGGATCTGTAAAAAAAATTTGATGTCCGCACGGAAAAGAGGTTGGACCTAAACCCGAGATGCGCGCGCCCCGGGTCGGGCCGTGTCAACTTTAATTCACTAAACTGGAACTGGGTCCGGTCTTCACGCTTTTAGAACCGGCGGGTCTTCTGCAAAGCTGGACCGAGTGCCGCTGTTTTTTTTTTTTTTTTTTTTTTTTTTTTTTTTTTTTTTTTTTGTCAGGTCGGGCCTGGCGTGGGCTTTCTTTTTTCCTAGAGGTATAATTTCCAAGCTCAGGCTCCATCCGTTATAAAAACTAAACGCTCGGTGTGGGATAGACCCAGCTATTATGCAAAGGAGAATCTAAGGAGGGGTGGGGAGGATCGCCGCCCTTCGGGCTAACCGTTTGTGGTGCAGAGCAAATTCATTGCTTAAAATGGAAATTAATGACTCACACCTAAATTTGGAAACAACTTTACTTGTAAATAACAAAAAGCTATTTTCCGCGTATTCATTAAACCGAAAAAAAATTACCAAAACTCTTGTGCCAATGTGGTGTATAGGAATTAAAATTAAGTGGTTTCATAGACATACCACCGCCCCTCAAGGGGATAATAAAGGGTTTTTGACGTGACAACGTCTTGTAAATTGGTTTGCCGGGAGACACTTCAAGAAACTGCGTTACGTTACGTTACGCTCCGCTCACGATACGCGCTCACTTTTCTCTTTAACTTTTTCCGGTCACTTGTGGGACCATTTTCTGAACGTGAATGTGAATTCGCTGCAAGGAAGGGGCGGTGCTTAATAGGAATTTTAGATAGTATCAAACTAAGACGAAATACGTTATGTATTAGTTATTAGTATAAAGTACAAAGAAAATAAGTGTAGTTTATTTCGTAATTCGGTGGTATATTATGGAAAACTAATGATATGTGATTAGTGAAAGCCATTTTACTTTAGTTATATTCTGCTCATTGAAAAATTCTTTAATATGCTGTTTACAAAATTCAACATTTGACATCAATAAACATGAAGTAAAATGTGTTTAACAAACACAGTGTATTGCAAGTTATTGTATGTATATTTGTATATAAATACGTATGTATGTGTAAAGGTAAAAATAAAATTTTGTTAATATGAAATTCAGTGCGAGATTCTTTGTATAAATTAATGTTTTAAATATAATTCTTTGTATAAATAAATGTTTTAAATTGTTACTATTATTTCATCCTTCTTCCTACTATACGAATGAATATTCACATTAAAATTATTTTACAACTCAAAGTCGTTGTCACGTAAAACTTTCGCCCGTATACCGACTTTACAAGCAACCAATTTTTTTTTACAAAGGGACATTATGCATCCTCGCGAAAAATGAGGCGATGCTCGAGACCGGCGCAGCCCGGCCCGGGTCGTGTCATTTTAAATCCACGAGACTTGGGGTGTTTCAGGTCTTCTGATTTAGAATCGGACTGTGTCCTGTTATTATATTTTTTGCAAATTCGGGTCGGGTCAGGATTCTTTTCTTCAAAATCGACCCTGGCCTGGATTTTATTCTTCCTGGAGTTTTGCATTGGCCAAAATTTCTAGGCCCAGGCTCGGCCCCGAATAAAAGTTAAACATTCAGTAAGTCTCTGATCTACATAGTATGATAAACATTACTGGCCCGACTACAAACCGTGCACTCCTCTATATTCTTTCCCACATGGTATTTTTCTTGTCTGTTTTCAATCGCATATTTAAGGGGAGGAGGGCGATCGTCCCCCCCCCTATGGCTAACAAAAGGTTTGAGAAGTGACATTATGCATCCTCGCAGAAAATGATTTGGGGTCAAATGAAGAAGTCCGGCGAGGCCTGGAACTGGTCGTGCCTTTTTTAATTCATGAGACTCTGGCTTGGTTAGGTCAGGTCAAAATCCAACGCGTTAGACGCAACTAAAAATTAGAAGTCGTCAGCCCGACTCGCAGTAAAAAAGTAGAAATTAACTTAACCCGCAGCAAAAAGAAGTCAACCGGACCCAAACACAACTCACAGCAAAAAATTATAAGTTAACCCGACCAGCAGCAAAATATAGTAGTCAACCGGACTCAAACCCGACACGAGGCAAAGAAAAAAAATAGAAATTAACCTGACTCACAGCAAAATGTAGATGTCGAACGGACCCAAATGCGGCCCACAAAAACAGTATTAGTTAACCAGACCAGTAGCAAGAAATAGAGGCCAACCGGACCCGAACCTGATTAGCGGCAAAAAATAGAAGTCAACCGAACCCAAACCCGTTTCGCAGTAAAAATAGAAGTCAACCGGACCCAAACCCGACTCGCAGTAGAAGTAGAAGTCAATCGAGCCCAAACACGACCCGCAGCAAAAAATAAATAAATAAATAAATAAATAAAAGGAAAATCACCCGCAGTGAAAAAATTAGCCCCGATCCGCGCATCAGATTCGAGTTTCCAAATTTTTTTATATCGCCCCCCCCCCCCCCCCTTGAGGATTTTCCAGATCCGCCCTTGATCAAATTTATGAAAATCGCTATATAAATAAAACTAGGGAATATAGAATAAGAATAAATCATGCACTGATCGTTGAATATGAAATCCTTTCTAAGATTGTGAAATTCTTGCCTTGCTTTTCTTTTCATTCTATTTAACAATAAAATAATTAGAAATATATACATATGTTGAAATTTGCTTCATTATTCTCTTAATTTAACCCTTTGAGCTCTGGGGTGTAAATTTCTTCAAAAATCCAATTGCACATTGGCACCAGTATTTCGCAAAGAAAAAAACCGGTTAACGATAAACACGAGAAAAATGCATTAAACCTCTTTGAAGTAAATTTGGTCAAATTTTCTGGTGTCATTGTGACATTTTGGAAATAAAATTATGTGGTAGAAAATTCTACCAGCAGAGCTCAAGGGGTTTTAACGTTGCATATGGCGCTTAATCCTTATGGACGTTGCTTTAAATGCATGGTTTTATTTTTATATTCTATTTGCGCCACAATATTTTAAAAGTAAATCTTTTAGAAAATTTCTCTTGCACACGTAATTATATACAAAAGAAAGTTTTCTTAAAAAAGAAAAAAAAAAGTGCCAAGCGAATAATTTTGATTAAGGATGCCAAATCAGCTTTATTTAATGTAGTATTTTCTATTCTGTTGTTACAGATTTTTGGGGTCGCAAATATACAGTGATTATTCATATATCAGATACCACCAATATATACCGTAATCATAAACACTTTCAACTTTGTTGGAAAGATGAAATGAAAAATTATCTATCACAAAGTGCATGATAACATTCCATATTTTTAATTCTAATTAGTAATTAATTTATAAATTTTAACATATGATGTTTCCTTTGCATAAGAATCTTTTAACACCATCCAACAAAGTTAAAAAGCGTTTGTGCTTTCGGTTTGTCTGTCCGTCTGCCCGCGCCCGCGCTCTAACTCTCGTAAATATACTCGGATTGCCATGAAATTTATAGATGTTATTGACGTTTACCCTAGCACGAACAATATTGAAAATGAAGTTTCTACCATGATTAGTTTATTTACAGGGGCAGTCAAAAGTTTTCTGTTACATTACGGCCTATGGGGAAAAATCATTTCAAATGAGTTTTAAAGATGTTACACCCTGTCAAACATATTCAAATTTATAAGCATTTGCGAAGTGCACTAAAATATGTAGTCTGTAAAACATGTAGTGAAAATAATAGTTATGTTATTCATTTACAGGGCCACACAAAATAATTCCATACACAATAATAAAGAAGGGAATAATTTGCGATAGATTTTAATTAAACGATTTCATGTACAATAAAATTGATATACAAACTTAATATTTATGAGACTTAATATTTCATGCATATTATGAAGTGCATAGTATTTATTACAGGGACACACAAAAGATTTGGATAGTATATTCTATCCAAAGTACTGTCTATAGTCGATGATTGCTGATGGATAGATGGAATGCATTTTTAATTATAATATGCGCTTTTAGGTTTTTACTAAATGTCTGCAAATTATATGGTGTGTATAAATGTTATTGTTGATATACAGAGTTACACAAAAGAGCTCGTAAAGGTTACTGAATATGAACGTAATTTACTTAAAGGTGGTTTTTAAATAAGTTATGCATTTTTATGTTGAACTGTTTTCAGCTTACTAAGAAATGTTTTTAGAATATAAATAAAATGATATACAGGGTCACGCAAAGAATTGGCTACATGGTCACCTATAGATGACACTTTCTGGAAATGTGATTTAAGTAGTTTTAAGAGTGTTTTTGTTTGAACTAAATTTTAGCAAAATACTGGCGTGTAATAAAGGTACTAGATAAACTACAGGGCTGAACAGAAGTATTCAAGTATGTTTCGATCTATTAGTACAAATTGCTAAAAGTGAAATTTGAACCAGTTAGGCGTTTTCTTGCTCAACTGAATTTTCCCATTATATAGTACATGTACATATATCAACCGACAGATCAAATACAGGGCTGTTCAAAAGTATCGGAATGCATATTTGGTTATGGACAGTAACACCTTATTTCCCTAAATAACGAAATTTTGTTAATTTCAGAAAGTGAATGAAAGTGTTTCATAATCTATACTTGACGCATGATTTTTCTTACTTGTTAAGATATTGATTAACAGATTATTGTATTAAAAATTTATGATGTAGAAATGTTTACGGTCACCTGGAATCATTTTAGAAGTTGAAAATTCGTCTTAAGCTATCCGATAATTAAAATTTAAATAAGGTATTTTTTTTTTATGCGGTTATAAAAATATCTAAATCAAGTTTGAAAAAGCAGTGCAGTCTACTCATGAAGTTAAAGATGTCAAAATAAGTAAATCTACAATATTCACTAAGAATCTTTTTATCCGTATGGACAAAACTATTATTGAATAAAATAAGTATATAAATAAAAAGGTTGAATATTGAAGGTAAAAAATATTGTGCCTTTTCATAACTAAAGAGATTCTTCAGTGAACCCACCGATTTCTGAATCCTGTGTTAACTTATGTGAGGAAATTTAAACAAAAAATTACATTACTTAGAAGAATTTGAACCCTTTTTTTAACTTTAGATTCTTACTTTCTTTTATTGTTAAAAAGTCAAAATAAAGATTGAAGATTGAAGACACTTTTCTTAAAAATAAGGGCGAAGACCGTCCTTTCTATGGAAGTGGAATGCATTAAATTTATTGATGTACGTCTTATAATAACATATCAAACCTCATTTGACATTTTTTTAAATCTTCATTTATTTATTTATTTGTCTAAATAAATTTTTATCTCATAATCTATTCAATATACACCTTTGATATTTTTAACACAAGTTTTCCTCTCACATATACGTAGTTTAACACAAGCTTTTTGTAATTTGAAGTTTTATTATTTTTAATGAATTTTTTAATTAAAATTTTTAAAGTAGTTTCAGGACCCGTATTGGTCCGTTTTTTGAACACCACTAAATTTTAAGAAAAAAATTCATGGTAGGTTTCTGCAACAATTGCAAGGAAAATGCACTCCAGTTTTCAGTTTAAAAGAAAATTCCGTCATAGGCAGATTTTTTATGCGTTTAACTCTATTTTATTAAGCCTAGAAATCTACGATTTTTAAAAAAGAAGAAATTCTAATATTTAATTTCAGAATAATGACAACTTAAAAGTATATGCCTTTTTGCAAAAATTTTTGGACCAAGCCTAATTTTACTGATTTTTGAACAGACTTGGCCACGCGGAGAAAATGATTTTCATACGAGATAATTCAGCCGGAACCCGAAACTGATTATTTTGGTCCGTGAAGACTAGTAAAAATGAAATCAGTACCGGCTTCGTACGGAAAAATAAGTTAGGCCCGGCCCGATACTCCAGGAAAAAAAATAAGACCCAAGCCCAGCCCGGCCTAAAAAGATTAATGACTAGACCCGGCCCGGTCCGAATGTCAGGAAATCGGCCCGCAAGCCTGGGCAGATCTCTAATGTGAACATCGAAACGATAATAATTAATCAAATTTCAGATTAATATGATAAAAAAAAATGCTCAGGCTTAGGATATGAATGTGTGGGGGGAGGGGGGGGGCTGACTGTACTAGGTTGCGGTCAATGAAAGGAAACTGGCTTGAGTTCGAGTTTCGGGCCCGACCCAGGTCTGTGCAGGTGCAGACTTTTAATCAGATAACTTAAGATAACGCAAAAATAAATTCTTTAAAACAAAAAGTAGGAAGATTTGAATACTTACTGTTTAATAAAACAACTTGATCCTTGGGAATCATCTATTACTGCAAGAGACTGCTGAGTACCTTTAGATAACTTTGATAGCTATGTCTCCATCTGCAGTTTGCATTTATATACAAATTTTATACTTTATGCCTGACATGAGTAAAAAGAAAAATTTTTCCATCCGCATTCGTTGCCTTACAGACATTACTGATCTTTTTTCTTTGGTCATCCACTGCAAAAAAAAAAAAAAAATAAAAAATAAAAAAAAAAAAAACTAACCGCCTCTATGCTTCCCCGCACCTTCCATGTTCTTCGAAGCTTTTAAATTAGGACCTTTTTATCCTAGGCCGGAAGGCCCATTCTTTGTATGTTTGGGCAAGGCAAGTATCTTATCTACGGTTTTGTAATTTGATAGTGTTGGACTCGTCGTCTACGTTCTTAACGTAATGACGTGTTAATTTATTGCCCCGTGTGCAGGACGTCAGAATGAGAAAAAGTTATTTTTCCTAGTGGAACTTATCACGCAATGTGACAACGGTCATAGAGGGTTGTACATCTAAATTCATTTCTACAGCGACCTGAAACAGGTCTTCTTTTCGTGCTTTATTGAGCTCGGACATTCTTAACTTTAGCAAAACAACAAGATATATACCCCACAAATGCTAAAAATTCGATTAAGTAAATTGTTCCCCAGACGTGAGCTTTGCTTTACAACTCATATAAACAAGACATTAATAAAACAAAACAGTGAACTTTAACGTTAGCAAAATATACTTTTAAAATAATTAAACTTCATTAAACTTTTAAGTATCTTTAAAATTTAAATTATTTTATTTTATTTTTTTTTGAAAGAAAATATACTTTAAATTATTGCTGATATAATTAAACTAGTTTGTCATTACGTGTCATTTAATCAAAACATTATTTTAACTAATATAAAACTAGTACTGAATTGTTGGCGACATTCATAAACAATGTTCTAAATAAGTCAAAACATATCTGAATAATTAAAATGTCAATCAATATTATTATCATATTATCAAGACAAGACTACGTAATGTAGATTTTTCAATATAACTTTAAAAGAAAAGAAAGTCTTATTTCACAAAATAAATAAATAAATAAATGCAAAAACTTACTCAATCTGTTTTGAAAATCATATTCAATGCTATTTCACAATATATCAGGACTAAATTAAATGCTTAAAAATAACTAACAACAGAACTCTCAAATAAAAGTTCTAATTAAATTCTGTTATCTTGCGAAACCAACAACAAAACAAACATAAAATAATTAATAAACACATACCATATGACACTTGAAATAAAGGTATAAATACATTTCAATATATTTTTTTCACTCTCAATTTATTTCCCTGTTTGTAAAAAGAAAAGAAAAATAATATCAAAGTAAATAAATGCTTATTTCATTATTTCTCAACCCTTTTTTTATTGTTTTTTTTTAATTCGAAGTAAGAAAATTTGTTATTTAATCAAGATAAAAATTAAACATGCATGCACAGAATGAAAATAAACTAAAGAATAAAAAAAATAAGGATGGGGAGGGAAGGAGAATTACACAATACATAAATAAATTGTAAAATAATCAATAAATTAAAACTAATAATATGAAAAATTTTACAAATAGAAAACAAAATATAGAGACTTGTGAAAAGAATGCATTCTGTTGATAAAAATATGGATCCATTATCAGAACTTCGACCACTTTAAGAAAGTAACTTGAAGATTAAATAAATATTGTCGAGCTACACCTGCAGGCACAAGAACTGAAAGTTTTTATAAGAACAGAAAAACGTAGAATTCGCCATAATTCACAAACTGCGTATTCATAAATTGCGTTGTCGACGCAAGATTATTCCGAGAACATATTTCACAAACGAATGATTTCACATCAACGAAACAAACTTAATATGTTAATCATTTAAAATATACTTCACAAACAAACGAGCACGACCGTTCGAGCTATTTTCTTTTTCATTCTTATTAATCATATTTCATTATCAAAAATATCGAACTTTTCTGGAACTAAGATAACTGAATACTTTGGAATTGATTCGTAGCCCGAAGTTGGGTAGCCATTTTGTAAGAAGTCGTCTTACAAATGTACAAGAAGAAAGAAAGAAAGAACATCACTTATCTTACTATGGATATCTCGGGGGCTGCATTCTTCTTTATAAATTTGTTTATTACTGGAAAAGAACAGAACTAACATATAGCACACTAACACACACACAATATTTACAAATAAAGCTTTTTTACATAATTCTGGCGCACGCCACCATTACATAAACTACAGTTCACTACCAACTTTTTTTAACATCACTAAGACTAGAATATTTTTAATAGAACTAGTGTTGCCAGATTTTTTTAAGACGAAAAATATTAAAACTACATTTTTTTTTATTTAGCAAAACTCAGGTCACGTGACGCGTGACAGTCTATTTTTTTTCTTTCTTTTTTCCTTTGAAATGCGCGTATTACATAGTAAATATATTTGGTAAGATTGTGATTACCAATGATATCAGCAATATCTTGATTTTTTCAGAAATAAATTAATTTTTTCTTCATGAAAAAAACATGAATTCAATAACTTTAACAAAAATTACAAAAGTAAAAAGTGTATAAAATTTATATAAAATTAAAAAAGTCAAATTTTGCACCTACATCTGAACTGGATGTTTCATTATTTACATCCGTAACTTATGTGCGTATTTTAGGAGTGCTGATTTGAGGGAGTCTACAGTACTAAAAATTAATGTTTAAATCGTGAGATAAAAGCATATTTAAGTAAAAAAAGTTCAGTTTGCATAATTTATATACAAACTTCCATTTAAACACTTGAAATGTCACTCATTTTCATAAACATTGGGTATATACTATTTTATTTTTAACGTTATACGGTTAATAAATTTTATAATTAAGACAAAATTAATTTGGGTATTACTTGACTATCCCGTAGACCAGGCCTGTCCAACCTTTTTTTAAGCAGAGGCGCATCGCAGCCCTCACTGAACAACGGAGGGCGCCATTATGAACATGACTTAAAGCATGCAAAAAAATTATCTCACAATAGTAGGTCCGAACACACGTGCAAATACATCTAGCAGTAAAAAACATAAGGATCCGACGAATCTAAAGCTAGATGTAAAAAAACTTTTAAATAGTAGTAAATTTTGAAAAGTGGAAGGAGCTAAATATTTAAATCTTAGTTATAATTAAAACAAAATGACAAAATCAGAGATATTATTGGGTTTCTTTTAAAACGCAGAAATATTTCTGGATTTATTTTGGTAACGTAAATTTGTCAGTATAAAAAGTACAGAAAGATAGGCATGATATAGTGACCAATCCATGGATAGTTCCAAAGGGATAGCATGAAAGAGCTTCAATTGATGGAAATCATTTCGAACAATTTTATGGATTTTTTAAAAACAAAATGGGTGAAATTGCTTAACATTTCAGTGGTCTGAGGAGAAAATGGTACCATTTTTCTCGTCTTATAAAACAATATGGCCGTTGAAACAATACAACAACAATAATAAAATGGTTGAATTTCCATGCATGATGGTAGGATGCTTATTTTTCTACGTTTTATTTCTGTATATATTTAAAAAGTTATTGCCAATTTTTATAAATTCTCATCATCATAATTTTCATAAAATGTTTTATAAGGAATAATAATAAAATAAAGAATAAACACAATAACAATGTAAAGTACGTTTTCCTTTTTGAAGGTTTTAAAAATATTTCAAGGAAATATTGATGATTAAATAAAGCATCCTTTAAAATGGAGTTTTGTTTTTTAAAAATGCAAATGACAGGAAACCTTCAAAAGGGCGCCATGGGGCCCGCGGGCGCCGCGTTGGACAGCTCTGCCGTAGGCAAAAAAAAAAAAAAAAAAAAAAAAAAAAAACTATCGCCGAAGTATAAGATTAAATGTCAATAATAGTTAATCATAAATGTCACATTCACTTGAAAAAACACGTTACGCGTGTTTGTTACGTCATCAAATGATTTTTATTTCGATGTCTTATTTATATTTTTTTTATTAATATTATATTAATTTATTTGTTCTTTTGTTATTTAAGATAAAATTATGCCAATTTATATAATTTGGCGAAATTTGTCGACGCGATAACCAAGTAGTACCTTAATTTGAAATTGAATGAATATTCCTTATATTATTCAGATCTATTTTTACCGTTTATATAGCAAAATAAAAAATAATTCTTCAAAAGCATAATGCTTTCAAACGGAGCGAATTTTTAATTTTTTCCCAAACAGCTAATTTTTTATAGCCTCGAACCGGGAGGAAAAACACTGTCTATTCCGCGATCTGAAATATTAGACCGGATGGCAAATTAAATCATTACAAATTATCAACTCAATGAGTTTCACGGTTGAAATTCTTGGATTAGTTAAAACTCGATTCGCATTTTAGAATACAACTGATCTGTCACAGGTAACTATTTATAGTTATATTCAATTCGCACCACTATTTTTATAATACAAATTTTGTAGTATATTTCTGTTGTGGATGTTAGCAAAGCGCAGGGCCCGCTTAAGATTTAGAAAGAGGGGAAGCCATTATTACTCTACCAATCGTTTATATTTATTTATTTATTTATTTATTTACTGAATCCATTTTCCGTATGCTTAAATTATTTGATATTTTACCATCAAAATTTCGAGTAAATAACATTATAAATTTTAAACCATCTATATTTTATACAAGAAGAAGTATTTTATTAAAAAAGTATTTTATTAAATACTACTTAATTATAAGTAACCAATTAATTTTGTAAAAAGACAAATATGGACTTACAGTTGAGAATAGTTGAACATCAAAATATCTTTTACGATTTACAAATTGCAGTATACCAAACAAAACAAGTTGGAAATTGCACGTGAACGTAGCAAATGAGGTGCGTTCGTACGATAACGAAGTTTTAAAAATATTCAGATCTTGCTGGTATAGTAGAGCGTAGGGGAGAGTGGGGATACTTGAGCATAGGGGATACTTGAGCCACCCCTATTATCTCTACAGTTGGTTAATTTTTCTTTCTAAAACTGCCAATATGGTAACATATTTATAGTTCTGAACATGTAAAAAAGAAATCACACATCTTGGTACGATTTTGAAAGTATAGTGATTAATAGTTGTCTTTTCCCTATCTGAAGTAAATATTTGGGTGCATGGTTTTTTTGTTTTTTTGTAATCAAAGTTTTGTTTAAAGTTGCAACTATATACATAAATTTAATAAGCATAATTTCAATTGTATTTTGAATCTAAAATAGTTCTAATAGCTGCATGCTTTATTTAGAAAAACTCTGAGAAACAAAAATAGTGGTAGTGGGGATACTTGAGCCAGTGAGAATGGGGATACTTGAGCCATGTCTCAACCATCCCCACTAGAAATTAAACATGGGTGAAACAAACAAAAAATAAAATTCCATACTTATATTCACTAATAGATTTTTTCTGGATAAAAGGGAGAATAATTTTTCATTTTATTATTTTTTTTCTTGAAAAAATAACGACCTAAAAATGTTTAAAAATGTATATTTTTTAAATGAAAATATCCATTTTATTTTTCATTTTGACTAACAAAATAGCCTGTCTAGATAAATTTAAACATAGTTTTCAATTTAACTTTTATTAAATTAAAATAACTTTTGAAAACTGTTTTACAGGCTATAATCTCTAATACTTTAATTAGTTATGTCCAACATATTAAAATATTTATTTTTTAATATAACATATTAAGATTAATATTTTATATTGAAATCGTAACCTCTGATGCTGTAACTTTTTTTTAACTAAGAAAATTAAAGAAAAATTGGTAAAAAGAGCACAAGAATCAAGAAAAGCAACAAAATTCCCAGTTCAAACTTAGCTGCATGGAGCCAAAGAGGAAGACAAAATATTTTCCTGTGATATCAAGAAAGTGTTTGAAATAGTAGAATGATACATCTGGCTTAAATTCCGACAGCTACTAAATTAAAAGCATGAGTTCGACAATATCATTAGAGGAAAATTCTGTCAATGATGGTGATGATGTGAAAAGAAAACCTTCTATTGATGGTTGGTTACTAATAAAATATGCCAGAAAGAAAACTATAAAAATATTTGTTGGATAAGTGCTTAATATTTTTGAAAATGAAATTTGCCCGAAGAATTGCAGATTCCAAATTTAAATGGCTCTGAACTGAGGATGTTTCTACTGTCGTTATAACTCAAGTTGAAATTATCCTTCGACAACCAGTTCTAACGACAAAAAATGATCGTATTACTAGCTTTGTTTTCTCAGTTGGTTTTGAAGGCCTTTATGTTTCATAATTTGTCATTCTGTAAAATTTTTGTGCAAAAATAAAGCGAAAAAAATTACTTTTGTAGGTATTTTTCCGTAGTGTCTCAAGTATCCCTTCATCATGGCTCAAGTATCCCACCCATGGGGATACTTGAGCCATGATGTAAAACAAAAAATAAACATTTATTATACATAGAAAAATAGTTCAAAATTAATTGAAAGTGGTTTTCATTTGAAGAAAATATATCAAATTTTCATTTTCAATATTTTATTTTATTCTAAGAAATTATAAAAAATTAAAAAAAATTAAAATTCAAAAAATGGCTCAAGTATCCCCATCTTCCCCTACTTCGGATATAGTATAGTAGTCGAAATCTTTATGTTTCTGTAAATATGCAGGAAGTAATTTTTATTACACCTCAGCAACAGGAAGCAGGACGTTTCGGTCCCGCCGTTTCGGTCCCGAGACGTTTCGGTCCCAAGACATTTCGGTCCCTGGCCATTTCGGTCCCGAGACGTTTCGGTGCCGAGACATTTCGGTCCCGAGACATTTCGGTCCATGGCCATTTCGGTCCCGAGACATTTCGGTCCCTGGACTTTTCGGTCCTCAGACATTTGCCTTCTCCAGCAAGCTGAAATTTTGTGCACGGGAAATATCTGACATAATTTTATAAGGAACATTTTAGAGTGTTGAATTCAGAGGCGGGTCATTCCCCCCCCCGGAGCTATCAAAAGACCCCCCGGAAATTTTGAGATTTTGTGTTTTCAGTGGTAAAAAAGTGTAATCCCCCCAGGACTCTACTGAATCCCCCCCCCGGAGCCACAGAAGTCCCTCCCGGAGAAAAGTGTCTGAATTCAACACTGTTTTTTAAACTGAAAGCCACATAAAGTTTTAGTGTAATGCGATTAATTAGAAGTAACAAGTATAATAATAATAATAACAATAATAATAATAATAACAATAATTTCCTATTTTGAAATAAATAATAATTTTTGAATAAAAACTTATGGTGATGAATAATTGCTATAAATTAAATCTCAAAACAGTTAGTGTTTTTAAAATTAAACTCAAATTAATATTTTATTAAATATACGTATTTTTAATTTAATGAATCTTTCTTTAATTATATTGATAAAATTATTAATACGCATTTCGAATTTTACTTTAAATAAACTCAATAAATAATCTGCTTTAAATTCAATTTATCATTATGTTTTGTAGTAGTTATAAACTGAAACTTATTGTTTACCTGTTTATTTATTTTATATTTAAAGTTACTGAAATTTAAAACTATTAATTCAATCAATAATAAAATTAAAATAAGAATTGGCAATTTTTTTTATGTGAAAGTGGGAGCGAAAAGGTAATGCAAACAAATAAATAAATAAATAAACGATAAATTAAAAAAACTTAGTTTTGTCAGTTAAAAATTGAAAATAAAATTATTTAAAATAATAGTTACATTATTATATATAATTAAAAAATAATCATTTTATTACAAAGAAATAGGCCCACTTTCAATAAAATTATTTCACAAAAATTGTCTTCATAAAGTAAAAAAACTAAAAAAAAAAAAAAAAAAAAAAAAAATTGCAACTAATAATTATTACATAAAAAAAGGTCGTTAGAGCATTTTTATTTTTTAAACAAAAAATTTTCGTAGCACGCCTAGTTACGAAATCACTAATTTAAAGATTCTAAGAAAGTGTGCTAAAACAATCAATCAAATATGTATTTTAGTTTTTTGTATAGATAAAATACCTAATACAAAGAATATATGATAAAACTTAAAATATTCATTCTGTTAAATAATAATAATAAATACAGTGTAAAATTATATAACATTATTTAATCAAATTTTCAACTCGCTGTGATTTTATTATCACGAGTTACAATAGATTAAATTTATTGGACTATTATATTCAGCTTTGGATAAAATTTGAGGGAAGGGGGGCAGGAGAATAATAAAGAATACTGCCCAGTTAAACTGATGGCATTGAGCTCACAGGCTACAAATACTAATTGTACATTAAAGCCTTATATTTTCAAGGGTTAATTCCGTTCGAAAAAAAAAATTAAGAAAGGGAAACAGCTCTCTTCTTTCCTCTTTTTTTATACTTAATCATTGAACCTTCTATACTATCAAAGACATGCTTTATCATATAAAAAATCTATATCCAAAATTCAGAGCAAATTATATAATTCTTAATAAAAACCCATTTAGCATTTATATAATTTAAAAGGAGTTATCCCCCTCTTTTATACTTAACCATTAAACTTCCAAAACTATTCAGAGATTTGAACGAAATCTGAAAATTCTGCTTGAAAAACCCGTTTATATAAATTAAGGGGGGGGGGGCATTAGAACCCCTGTTCCCCCTATTTATACTTATACAATGAACACCTAATAACAGTCACTGAATCACCTCATCTGAATGATCCTAATCTAAATTTTGAACGAAAACTTAATTCTGCATGAAAATCCCATTTATATCAACTAACGGGGGGGGGGGGCATTAGAACCCCTGTTCCCCCTATTTATACTTATTCAATGAACACCTAACAACAGTCACGGAATCGTCTCATCAGAATGATCCTAATCTAAATTTTGAACGAAAACTTAATTCTGCATGAAAATCCCATTTATATCAACTAACGGGGGGGGGGGGGGCATTAGAGCCCCTGTTCCCCCTATTTATACTTATTCAATGAACACCTAATAACAGTCACGGAATCGTCTCATCAGAATGATCCTAATCTAAATTTTGAACGAAAACTTAATTCTGCATGAAAATCCCATTTATATCAACTAACGGGAGGGGGGGGGGGGCATTAGAGCCCCTGTTCCCCCTATTTATACTTATTCAGTGAACACCTAATAACAGTCACGGAATCGCCTTATCATAATGATCCTAATCTAAATTTTAAACGAAAACTTAATTCTGCATGAAAATCCCATTTATATCAACTAACGGGGGGGGGGGGCATTAGAACCCCTGTTCCCCCTATTTATACTTATTCAATGAACACCTAATAACGGTCACGGAATCGCCTCATCAGAATGATCCTAATCTAAATTTTGAACGAAATTCTGCATGAAAATCCCATTTATATAAATTAAGGGGGGGGGACATTAGAACCCCTGTTCCCCCTATTTATACTTATTCAATGAACACCTAATAACAGTCACGGAATCTCCTCATCAGAATGATCCTAATTTAAATTTTGAACGATAACTTAATTCTGCATGAAAATCCCATTTATATCAACTAACGGGGGGGGGGGGGGGCATTAGAACCCCTGTCCCCCTATTTATACTTATTCAATGAACACCTAATAACAGTCACGGAATCGCCTCATCAGAATGATCCTAATCTAAATTTTGAACGAAAACTTAATTCTGCATGAAAATCCCATTTATATCAACTAACGGGGGGCATGAGCCCCCCGTTCCCCCTCTTATACATATCGAATGAACTCCAAAAACTAATCAGGGAAGCGCCTTGTCAGGATATACCTACATACAAAATTTCAAGTGGATCCGATATTTTTATCATGAGTTATCGCGTTACGTACATACGAACATACATACAGAACGGACGGGCACATAAGCTCTCAGGCTATGATAGAGGTCTGCACGGGCCGGAATTTCCAGGCCCGGCCCGGCCCGGCCCGTAGGAAAGTTATTTCGGCCCGGCCCGGCCCGTTGTAAAACTCAAAAGTTCGGCCCGGGCCCGGCCCGGCCCGTTTAAATTTTTGTATTTTAGGCCCGGCCCGGCCCGTACAAAAATCAGCGAAAACAGGCCCGGCCCGGCCCGTTTTGGCCCGTTACAATTTCTACGATTTCTAAAAAATTCAGATTTTTACCATATAACTAAGATTCCTTTAAAGAATACTGCATACATATCTATGGAATGATTTTACAGTATATTTTACAGCGAATACACATTAACAACATTAATGATTACTTAGATTCTTAGGCTTTCAACATTCGAATAAAGATTCATTAAAAAAATAATATGGCTTAGAATAAAAGAAAAAAGAAAGAAAGCTAAAAACATGGTTAATTTTGAAGCTGTTTAATAAAAAAAGATTTATAAATATATTTCTATATCATTTTATTATAGATTTCAAATCTAAATTCATTCTTAAATTCAAAGAAGCTCCTTTCTGATACATTTCTAAATTCATTTTTTTTTTCTCAAAAACGCATAAGATTAGCAGATATCTTTATTCAGAAACTATATAATCGAATGGCGTTATCCATTTTTTGATACAAGCAATTTAAGAATACTGCAAACAAATAAAATACTGTGATAATTAGCGTTTTGAATAGAATTTCCGGAAGCAATAGCAAGGGAAGGGAGAAAAACCTGCAATCATTTGAGAAACTATTATAACTCAACAAGGTTATACAAGTATTTTATTTACCAAAAATGAAAAACGCTATTCGATTCCAAATCCCTTCAATAGTTAGGCTTATCACTTTTATACTTTTACAATTTAAAATTAATCAGAAAATGTGTCAAACTTCCGCATTATTGAGAAATTAATTTAAAAATCATCAAGAAGTATATACCCGAAGACTAAGCTAACATAAGTTCTTTATCGCTGTTAATAATTTTACAAATAATGTTTTCTGCCAATAATTAAGTCTAGTACCGGTTCGGCCAGTCTATATGTAGAAAAATAGTGCAAGCGTGATCTCGGGTCGGCATGAGTCAGCTAAAAAAAATATTAAAACGGGTTACACATAATGTAATTCTCCGATGCCGATACACTGTGCATTTTATATTGATGCTGTCAAACTAGTGGCTGGCCACATTTATACTTATTCTCGTTAAAACCATTTTCGTTGAAAATAGCTCATATTTTATCGCTTCTGCTTAAATCTTCAAAACGGGCCGGCAGGCCCGAAAATTTTTTTTTATCAGCCCGGCCCGGCCCGTCTGGCCCGTTCAATTTTTTTGCCGGCCCGGCCCGGCCCGTTTATGTTGTTTGTCGGCCCGGCCCGGCCCGTTGAAAAAACTATTCTAAATATGCCGGCCCGGCCCGGCCCGTGAGAAAATTCGAAACGATTCCGCCGGCCCGGCCCGGCCCGCGGGCCGGGCCGGGTACAGGCCACGGGCCAGGCCCGGGCCCGTGCAGACCTCTAGGCTATGATAGCCTGTGAGCTAAAAATATTCAAAAAAGCCCGAACAATGTTGAGCTTACAGCGTTTAGCAGGCCTTCATCAATCAGAAACCAAGTTATAAAGTGGCCGGTAAAGAAATAGCAAGGAACCGAGATGACTAGGGACTGAAATGACCAGGGACCGAAAAGGCAAGGGACCGAAATGTCTCGGGACCGAAATGGCCAGAGACCGAAATGTCTCGGGACCGAAACGGCGGGACCGAAATGTCGTGCACCCTCAGCAACATATATCTTATTGATAAAATGTGAAATAGTTGAATATAATTAAAACACGTACCAAAACATGTTTCCCCGTGTAGCATTATATAGTGGAATACTTTTGTGTGGTCTTGTAATTTAATAATAAAAATACTTTGCGTCACAGATTGTACAGAATGCATATTTTAGTATATATTTCATAGATTCATGCCAATTCTATTATGTTCGAATGAGTGTAACATCATTAAAATGCATTTGAAACTTTTTCCCCATTGACCGTAATGTAACGGAATCCTTTTGATTGTCCCTGTAATTGATCTAAGCATCCGATTTTCATAACATTTGAAATGACTCGACAAAATTACGCAATAATTATATTTTTTAAATTTCAAACGATTAAAATGCATTTAAAACTTTTTTCCCATTGACCGTAATGTAACGGAATCTTTTTGAATGTCCCTGTAACTGATCTGTCCATCCGATTTTCATAAAATTTGAAATGACTCGACAAAATTATGTTATAATTATGTATTTTAAATTTCAAACGATTCGGTTGGGTAGTTTTTGCGTTGTTATATGCGGACAGACGGACGGACTGAGCGACAAATAGGTGCTACGTATTTACATAATTACGAACGCACCTAAAAAGAAATTTCGTAAGAAAAAAATGCACTTTTTTACCTAGATTATGAATGCTTTTCTTTAAAAATTTACATTTGAAATGTAAATTTGAGGGCCCCTTTGTATTTCAGAGGGTAATCATGAGCTTCATGGGTATGTCAAAGCGCATACCGGCAAAGCCCAATTTTAATGACTGACTGATAGTTTTACCATTATGTTCTCCTATTCCCGGTCGGCCATGTTTTAGTACTTTTGGGTGCAAGAAAACAGAATGGTAAACCTATCAGTCAAATCGGGTTTGCAGGGGTTTTCCACCAAGATATGACTTAGCAGAGCAATTTCATTTTAGTATATTAATGGAGAGTTGTCTAGTATCGCATTTTCAGCCGCCAACTCGATGAGGTGATTGTCTATGCAGTCATAATCCAAGAGCCGACAGCACAAAAACCTAAGGTATAGAGCAAAAGAAGAAAACCTTTATTTTATGGAAGAATAGTAACAGAAGGATCAAATGATCCATGTTTGCCAAAAGTGAAGGGGTGCATCAGCCAAAATGTAACACCACTAGTGGTTGCCTCGTAGACTTAGCATTGTGTTTGCCGCACAATCAAAAGTATGAAATAGTTGTACGGCAAACATAATGATAACCCTACGAGTCAACCAATAGTGTTATAAATTTTTAGATCACAGGCTATTAAAGCCTGGGAGCTTATGTGCCCGTCCGTTCTGTATGTGCGTAACGCGATAACTCATGATAAAAATATCCGATCCACTTGAAATTTTGTTTATTGGTACATTCTGATAAGGCGCTTCCCTGATTAGTTTTTGGAGTTCATTCGATATGTATAAGAGGGGGAACGGTGGACTCATGCCCCTCCCCTTAATTGATATAAAGGGTTTTTCATGCAGAATTATCAGTTTTCGTTCGAAATTTAGATACAGGATCATTCTGATGAGGCACCTCCGTGATTGGTATTAGGTGTTCATTAGATAAGTATAAACAGGTGAATAAGGGGGGGGTCTATTGCCCCTCCCTTTAATTTATATAAATGGGTTTTTCATACAGAATTATCAGATTTCGCTCGAAATTTAGATACAGGATCATTCTGATGAGACACCTCCGTGATTGGTATTGGGTGTTCATTAGATAAGTATAAACAGGGGGAACAGGGGGGGGGAGTCTAATGCCCCTCCGTTTAATTTATATAAATGGGTTTCTCATACAGAATTATCAGATTTCGTACAAATCTCTGAATAGTTTTCGAAGTATAATGGTTAAGTATAAAAAAGGGGGATAACTCTTCTTAAATTATATAAATGGGTTTTTATTAAGAATTTTCCGATTTGCTCGGAATTTTGGATATAGATATTTTATATGATAAAGCATGTCCCTGATTAACTTAGAAGGTTCAATGATTAAATATAAAAAGGAAAAAAATGGGGGGAGCTGTTTCCCCTCCTTAATTTTTTTTCGAACGAAATGAACCCTTGAAAATGTAAGGCTGTAATGTACAATTAGTATGCGTAGCCTGTGAGTATGCCATCAGTTTAACTGGGCAATATTCTTTTTTACTGCACCACCTCGCTTCCGGCAGATGTGGATCATTAGATTCCCCTATTAATACTCTTCTATGAAATATAGATTTTTTTCTTGCGCTCGATACCTTAGGTTTTTGTGCTGTCGGCTCTTTGACTATCACCTCCCAGTCAATATCTTAAATATTCGGTCTGGACGAAGTAAAACAGCTCAGTTGGAAGAGCATTGGCAAATGCAGCCAGATATGATTGTTTTTTGCACATATTTTCTCTCAGATGAAAAAATTACTATTATGTGAATAATATACCAAATAGCTGAGATTGTGTTAAAAATTATTAAAGTTATTCATATAGAATGGGAGGCGGCAGCAAATACAATCACCTTTTCGAGTTCACTGCTGAAATTCTAGAATTAGTTAAAACACGATTCACATATAAAAATGCAATTGGTCTGACATGCCGTATCTTGATGGTCAACACATGAAAACCCGATTTTACTTACCCATCATATGTAGTATAGGGTAAATCTTGCAATCGTTTTGAAAATCGAAAAAAAAAAAATTTGTCGGATTTACACGTTTCGGACACTGGAGATTTCGAAAAACATATTTTTAGAAAAAAAATTTTGCCGTCCGTCTGTCTGTCTGTCTGTCTGTAAACGCTCTACCTCCCGAACGAATTGACATAGAGACTTGAAATTTCGTATGTACTTAGTATGTAAGAATGGGACGAAGCCTATTTAATATCAATAACCTCGATTATCGGGAACTACTTTTTTCGGACTCTCGAAAAATTCGTTCTGGTGAAAGGTATATAAAATTTTTCGAAATTTTTTATTTTAAGGAGTGATCGTAAAAGGCAATAAAATAACACAAATTTTGCATAAAGAACGAAGTTGATCGAATTATTAGTTGCCGAGATATCTGTAATCGTGTTTTCCACATTCTTCGATTTTTCATGACCCTGTATTTCATTCAAATTTCAATTCAAAGATATATTTTAATTGGAAATGAGGCGCTTAATCCGACGCAATAAACTGTTAGTTAATAAGATTATTATTTTTGGAGTTATAGGGATGTTTCTCTTTCGCAAATCAGTACTACTTGAGTAGTTAGGCGTGTTGTATAATTTATCGAAAGAGATTCATTAGCAACTCATTAATACAGCATTACTATGCACAATAAAAATATAAATACACGTTTAAATTTTGTTTTGGAATTGCAATCCATTTTATAAATAGTTTTCAAATGTATTATTTTCATATATTATATATGCATATATATGATGGGTAAGTATTATGGTGGCCCTCAACGACTAGTTAACAGTAGAATCGTAGTTTGAAAATTGAGTTTTCCTGTACCCCTCCTCCCCCCCCCCCAAAAAAAAAAACCCCCGAAAAAATGGAGAACTTGGAGCAGGAAAATACAATTATGGACCTACGAGTCAATCGCTAAATTCGGGTTTTTAACTGTTTTCCACCAAGATATGACTGGGCAGACCGATTGCGATTTAATATGCGAATCGAATTTTAACTAATTCTGGAATTTCAGCCGTGAACTCGATGAAATGATTGTCTGTGCTGTCGCCTCCTGGTCTATAAAAGCAGGGTTCCCAGCGTCATGGAAAGTCAGGGAATTTCAAAGTAGTCATGGAAAGTCAGGGAATTACAAAGTAGTCATGGAAAGTCAGGGAATTTCAATGTAGTCATGGAAAGTCAGGGAATTTCAAAGTACTCATGGGAAGTCAGGGAATTTCAAAGTACTCATGGGAAGTCAGGGAATTTCAAAATAGTCATGGAAAGTCAGGGAATTTCAAAGTAGTCATGGAAAGTCAGGGAAATTTCAAAATAATATTAGGAAAAGTAAGAGAATTTACAAATATCTTCTAAAATGGAATAATCTTAGAAAAAATGATAAATGATACAAAATTCATCAAACAATCATGGAAAAAAAAAATAAAAAAAGAGAGAGGGAGAGAAATTTGAAGAATGATCAAAGAAAAAATCGCTACTTTTGACAAAGGATTGCAAATATAAGTAGCAAGTTTTGCTGTATGCTTGTTAGGCCAGAGAATGCTTTGAAATTTGATCAGGCAATTTCAATGTAGTCATGGAAAATCAGGGAAATTTCAAAATAATATAAGAAAAGTAAGAGAATTTACAAATATCTTCTAAAAAGTCATGGAAAAATCTTCGAAAAAAAAAATGATAAATGATACAAAATTCATCAAACAATCATGCAAAAAAAATATATGTAATAAAATAAAATAAGAAGGGTGAGAGGGGGAGGGAGAGAGAGGAAAAGAAATTTGGAGAATGATCAAAGAAAAAATCGGTATTTTTGACAAAGGATTGCAAATATAAGTAGCAAGTTTCACTGTATGCTTGTTTGGTCAGAGAATGCTTTGAAGTTTGGTCAAGGAAATTCAAGGATTTGTTTGAGATTTCGTCATATAAAATCAAGGAATTTGCCGGTCATGTTTTGCTGGGAACCCTGAAAAGGCTTTGGAGATTTCACCTACAAGATGACCCATTTTTTAAAATGTAGTGACTCGGTATATCACAGCACATTTTTGAACGAAGCAATGTAAATAAAGTCGATAAAGCTGTTTTTTTACCTAAAATTCCATCAACAAGTGAATTAGGGTCAGACCACGTGGAAATATCTTTAGCTAAGTTATGAAGCAAAGAACCATTAAAATATCTATGAATGTCTGGATTTACCATACATGGGCCTAGTAGATTGTTTAAAGATACTACACTTAAGATACAGCATTGCAATTGATTGTAACTATGCAGGATTTTCAAACACATAGGATTGTCACGATTTATAGTTTTTATATGCAAATAGCTTTTGAATTGTTTTGCAGCATATTGAAGCTCTAATGGGCTTATTTTTGACAAGACACACGTAACGGATGAACATGTATGATTCTGTTCTTCAAATTTACTGCAACTATTAGATACGACATTTTGATAAGGATTGTTACGCCTAATTATATCACAATAAATCAAGTTTAGAATAAGGGCGTAGAGAAATTCTTCTGTAAAACATGGAACACTGTTGTATATGCAACTATTCACACATGCAAGGAATAATTGCCATTCAGCGGGCAGATTCCTGATAAAGTCTAAATTTAAACCAAGAACTTTTAAGATTATTAACTTAGCTTTTTCTTTTTCCAAATTACTTAATTCGTTGATTTTGGGCAACATTCCAATGCCTTCAACCATAAAGATAGGTTCAACAAATTCTGCGCCAATTACAGTTTCGTGACGATCATATTCAATCACAGAATCGAGGCATTCCTCATTTTGACACGCACAACCATCGACATCGTGTCGAATCAAAATACCGTAAATCACTCTCCTAATATAACGAGCACACATGTGACTACTGCAGGTAGAAAAATCATCAATTTGAAGAGATAAAAAAGCCTTGTGAGAAATGATAATATTAGGAATTATTAATGATGGATAATGTCCACTATGATATTTAATAACAAAGTCTAAAGGCAAGGAATTTCCGCAAGGTGTAGTTAATGTATCAAAAAATAAACACTCGTATTTAGTGCGATTTAACTTTTGATTGATAATATGCTTCAGACTGCAGTCATGCAAATTATAGCTTTCAACAGAAATGTCTATAATATATTTCACGTATTCTTGTTTTTCCTCATCCGAATATTGAATTATTTGGCTTATTGCATCACTCAAAGATTTTTCTTTTAACCAATTTAAGAGGCCTACTATCATCATTTCTTTCGGTAATTGCATATTATGAAAAAAATCTTCAAAGTCTTCTTGTTCAGCATAATCATTTCCCATTAAAGTAGCAAACAATGGCAAGGCCGCTTTTTCAATTCCCGGAAAATGGTTAACAAAATCATCAATGTAGTACATATAACAACTTAAATATTTATATTCTTTACCATTTGAATCGACTTCTGAAATAACTTTTAGTTGAATAGAATGACGAACTATAAAACCATAGTGTACATCAAAAATAAAAAAGTCAGTGTCAGCACTAACAACTGGACATTTATAGTAGTTTGCCAAGGCAGTTATTTGGTCATCTGCTTCGAAATCACATTTAACGAACGGAATATTAAATTCTTTCAAAATGCAAATAAAAACATATTCTGATAAAATAGGTATTACGTTACAGGCCGATGGATGATTGTTGTCTTCTTTATTTTCTGTCAAATTTCTGACAAATGACATTTTTTGTCGCGTCCTTTTAAGTAAAGTTCTATTCTTCTTGTGGGATTCATCATAACCTCCATCAAAAACTATAATAGGCTTGATATTGCATTTAAGAAACAGATAAAAGTAACTTCTTATGCTTTCAGCGTACCTATAAAAGATAAATATATGTACATTATAAAATTGATAAGATGCTTTATAAACATTTTTTCCAATCAGTATGTTTTTCTGTTTAGTTGTATTTCATTCAAATTTCAATTCAAAGATATATTTAATTGGAAATGAGAGGTTTAATCCGACGCAGTAAACAATTAGTCTATAGGATTATTATTTTTGGAGCTATAAAGATGTTTCTTTTACGGAATTCTATACTACTTGAGTAGTTTGGCGTTTTATATAATTTGTCAAAACTGATTCATCAGCAATTCATTAATTGAGCATTACTTTGGACACTGGCCTCTAAAAGTTAAGGTACAACCGGTTTTTTGCGCCTAATTTGCAAATGAATGAATATAGAAACAAAAAAAAAAAAAAAAAAAAAAAAAAAAAAAAATCGAGAAAATGCGCGCTAAACTATTATTTATCAAATGCGAAATAGAAATTAACCTAAGTTAAACGCATAAATAAAATTACAACAAAAAAGCCCTCATGGTAGAAAATTGCATTCTTGGAGAAATCAGTACATCGCAGTATTATGTAGTAAAATGTGACAGAAACGTTAAAAACTGGCTCTAATACGGAATAATGTCCACCCCGGACTTGAATGCAATGGCGGCATCGATATTTTCCATGCTCTCAATTAAATTGTCGGATACCGAAATAGATAGCACTGACCAGACATGGAATAAGCCTTGTTCCAGGTCCAATGACCTCATCAAATGAACTTGGAAAAGGACTTAAAGCCGCAACCTGTCTTCCAAAATAGTCTTAAAGATGTTCTATCGGATTCAAGTCTAGAAAGTAAGCTGGCCATTAAATTTTCTCCAAACCGTGATTTTCAAGATAATTTCAACAACCACAGCTCGGTATGGTCTCGCATTATCATCCATTAGAATGAAACCTTTGCCAAGCGCATATATGAATCAAGGATCTTATCCCGATATCTCGCATCAGTCAGAGTTCCTCCATGGAACACATGCAGGTCAGTGAGGCCCCCGATTGAGATCCCTGCCCAAACCATTATTCCACTATTTCTGTACCTTTGTGTTCCGACAGTGTTTTATTGATGGTATCAAGTGCATTGTTCTCTCTAAAGCAGAAGACGTCCTGAATCGCTGTCCAGTATGAATCTGGACTCGTTTGTGAAGAGTACAGAAGCCCCACTGTTGTCTGATCCAGGAAACATGTTCTCTTGCCCTACATAAGCGGGCCCTTTTCTGTCGTCTGTTGAGGGGGACAACACAACTGGCCGCCTTGCATAGAGATTTGCATTGTGAAAACGTCTTTGCACCTTAGCAGTGGATATTCGTCTCCCTGATGCTGCAAAGGGGTCTGCAATGAGTTACGGCACAGTAGTGTGCGTCTTTTCCTTCGGGCCGAAAAAGCTAAAAACCGGTCTTCTGTAGGTGTTGTAACACGTGGGCGGCCTGGAACATGTCTTCTGGACACAGAATCTTCGGATTCATACTGATGCCAGAGTTGTTGAACTGCATTGCGAGACACATTGAGCCGTCTAGCAGTATTGACCTGTGACAACTGCATCTCCATCCATCCTACCAGCCGCCATCTTAATGAATCAAGCAAACGATTTCTTCTAGACATTTCTAGACTCTACTGTGGTTATTGTGAACAAAACTGATAACAATAGTTCAAATACAAAAAACTTACACGCGAAATTACGAAAGCTTCGCAATTGCATATTTTTATCTCATTCACACATACCTATTCTTTTCTATAAAGAAAAAGTGGTAGCTGTAATTTTAGCGCAAGTTTTTTAAAGCTTATTGTTGTCATTCATATAAACTATATGAAGTTTAATCTGAGTACCATTTTCTTTCTGGTGAGTTTCGAAAAACATGTTGTACCTTAACTTTTAAAGGCCAGTGTATATTATAAATATTTAAATATACGTTTAAATTTTATTTTGGAATTGCAATGCATTTTTATAAATAGTTTACACATATTTTATTTCCAGTGTTCTCGCTGACGCTCGCCATTTCGCCAAATTGTGACAAAACTCTTCAATTGGCGAGTAAACAAGCGATCAGATTCGCCAAATTGCTAGCGCTCAATTTTTGCTTTTTCTTTCTTTTCTTTTATGTTTTTCATACATATGCATACATACAAATTTTTAATATATTTGTAGTGGATAGTTGAATTTAGATTAATAACAAGTGTTGTTGCAGTTATAATAACTTATGCTATTTTAGAACATATAAAAAAGGGAGATACATTAAAGTATTAAAGATAATTTTTTTAGTGCTACACGGCAAATCTATTTTGCTAATTCTTTTTTCATTTGGCGAATGTTTTTTATTTGTAATTAGCCAAATTACTAACGTTGGTCAAATGTCAGCGAAAACACTGTTTATTTCCATATATTATATTATTCATATCCATGATGGTTAAATATATTTTCTGGCCCCCAACGACTAGTTTAATTATAATATGAGCTTTTAAGTTTCACTGTATTTATGCATATTATATGATGTATGTAAATGCTATAGTTTATATTTTATATACAGGGCTACACAAGAGAATTCGTAAAGGTTGCTGAGTGTGAGCGTAAATTATTTTAAGGTATAAATTATTTAAATGATTTATGAATTTTTACAATGAACAGCATTCATAGTCCAAGGGCAGACAGTACAAAAACTTTAAAAAAAAAAAAAAAAAAAAGAACCTTTATTTTATGGAAGAGTAGAAAGAGAAAGAATCTAATGGTCCATGTTTTAGGATTTGTGAAGTGGTGCATAAGCCAAAAATTAATACCCCTGGTGGTGAACTCGTAGGTTTATCATTGCGTTTGTCCTACAATTAAAGACATGAAAACGTGGAGGACTGGGAACAGGAAAACACAATGATAAACCTACGAATCAACCACTAGTGCATAGCTGCAACTTTTACGCATTTTTCCTACCACTAAAATCGTACAGAGATTTTCCAATTGTTTAATCTTAAGATTTCGATGATTAAATAAGATAATATTTACTGTAAAATTTTTGTGGTAGGAAAAATGCGTAATAGTTGGCAGCTATGCACTAGTGGTATTAATTTTTTGCTCATGCGCCACTTCATTTCCGGCAAACATGGATTATTAGATACACCTATATACCTTGATACACCTCTCTTCCATAAAATAAAGATTTTTTATTTTATTTTATTTTTTGTGCTTAATACCTTAAGTTTTTTTTTTTTTTTTGTGTGTGTGTGTGTGTGTGTTGGCAGCGTTTGAACTATCAATTTACAACCCTAAAAAATAAAGAAATAATCTCAGTATTTGTAGATTGTAGATAAAATTATATATAGAACACGCAAAGAATTGAATACATAGCCGCCTATGGATGATAGTTTCTGGGAACGTTATTTTAGTAGTTTTAAGAGTGTTTTAATTTGAATTAAATTTTAACTAAATACTGGTGTGTAATAACGTGCTAGATAAACTACGGACTGAAGAAAAGTATTGAAGTACGTTTTACATCCATTAGTATAAATTTCTGAAAGAGAAATTTCAACCTGTTATGCGTTGTCTTTCCGCCCTCGCTTTGCTTCGGGTAGACCAAGTCGGCCAGTCCTGTGCCACTACTGACCCCCTCAAATTGTTACTACCACTTCATCCCATTAAATTCAACTACTAAAAACATTGCCCTCCTTTTAGATAGTCGGGTAAAAAGTAGCCTATATGTTAGTCTAAGGTGTCAAACACCTCCATACAAAATTTCATATAAATCGATCCATCCGTTCTTGAGTTATAAATAGTGTAACTAACACGACTTTGTTTTATGTATATAGATTATAATCAATAGTATTCACAGCGCACGTGATGTAAATATTTTTTAATGTCATTTTTCTACACCTTGGGTTACAATATTGGCATTTTAGTAAGGATCCCTAATTTTTTTGAAAATATAATATAGCCTATGTTCACCGGAATTAGTGTAGCTTTCCAACGGTGAAAGAATTTTTCAAATCCGTCAAGTAGTTTCGGAGCCTATTCAATTCAAACAAACAATCAAATCTTTCCTCTTTATAATATTAGTATACATAATCAATAGTATTCGCAGCGAACGCGATGTAAGGTAATTTTAAGGTAATTTTTTTACACCTTGTGTTACATTATTGGTATTTTAGTAATTATCTCTATTTTTTTTTTTTTTTTTTTTTTTTGAAAATATAATATAGCCTATGCTTACCAGAAATAGTGTAGCTTTTCAACGGTGAAAGAATTTTTCAAATCTGTCAAATAGTTTCGGAGCCTATTCAATTCAAACAAACAAACAATCAAATCTTTCCTCTTTATAATATTAGTATAGAATACATCAACCTACAGATCAAATACAAAGCTGTTCAAAAGTATTGGAATGCGTATTTGCATAGCTGCCAACTTTTACGCATTTTTCCTACCACTAAAATTGTACAGAGATTTTCCAATTGTTTAATCTTAAGATTTCGACGATTAAATAATACAATATTTACTGTAAAATTTTTGCGGTAGGATAAATGCGTAAAAGTTGGCAGCTATGGTATTTGACTATGGACAGTAGCAGCTTATACAGTCGAGTCTCTTTATAACGAAATCCATCGTTCAGATAAAAAATTCGTTACATAGAAAAATTCGTTGAATAGAGAACAATTTTTTTTTTTCATTTAATGTTTAAATTTTGAAACATAATTGTTTTTGAGGTGTTTAATTAAGTTTTTGAAATATTTAATGGAATTTTTTTCAGAATCTCAAAAATCTTCGCCACTTACTTTTTTTCCCCCAGTGTCTTATTGATTTTTTTTTTCAAAATTATTACTTTATCAGAGAGAGTTCTTTTTAAACTAGAAGCAATTTTATGCAAATGCAGTAAAAGATAACACCAGCAACAGCAAAGATAATATTTAATAACAATTATTCATTCAAATGATTTCTCAAACAAAAAATGCTCCGAGTCGCCACAAAAAACGAAACATCCACTCTAAACTCTAAAAGTAATGAGAATTAATTTAGATAGATGAAAACCTGCTGAAAAACGACCTTTTCTGCAGTTCCCCCTTATTATTCCTGCCTTACTGTCCAAACCAAGAAACAAACGCCATTTTAAAGACAGTGATGGAATAGTTTTATCTTTTAGGATACTTTGTGATAGTTGCAAGTCGCCCCACTAGCAAGCAAATGTTTCAATCTTTTCTAAGAACGCATGCTCATCTTGGCTAAAACAAAGTCAAGTGTAACCATGCAAAAAGATGTTTTTCTTGGGGGTTGGGGGGGAGTTGAATGCCTTTTTTGGACATGAGGAATAAGGTAGAAGAATGTAGCTATAAATTATAAACCAGAAATCAACGAAAAAAAAATTCTACAAATAATAAGAAGCATTTTCTGAACTTATAATAAAACATTTTCGAAAAAATTCATTGAATGAAGATACAGTCGAATCTCTATATAACGAAATCCACTATTCCAGTAAAAAATTCGTTATATAGAGAAATTCGATGTATAGAGAATGATGTTAAAAATCGTATTTAATGTGTGAAATTTGAACAAATATTATTTTTTACCTTTTTAATTAAGAATTTGAAATGTTTAAAAGTAAATATTAACCTAACATTTTATTTCTTAATTATTTAAGCTGCTTTAAAAAAGAGAACAGACATTTATTTGAAAGCTTAATGAAAATCAAATAAGGAAGACTTGCATTAATTTCAGACGTAGAAATCTGTGATTTTTTTGTTGTTTTGATTTTAAAATTGTTATGTTCTAAAAAAATGCTCAAATTTTAGCAAGGAATGAAAAATTGTAGTTAACATTCTCCTCCATTTGAAAGCCTCTCTTATGTGCCTGTCTTACATGTGCATCAATCCAATTGACTCTGTTTTGAGAAGGATGTGGAAAGGTGTGTGGGAGATGGGATGAATTCGTTGGATTTAAAGGACAAGGAGAGAGGTATTATAACAAAACTCAGCACTGACGATAAATCAAAAATAAGTGATGGAAAATTGATTCCATATGATTTCGAAGCCTTTTAAAACTGAGTAAATTAAGACCAATTTATGAAAAATTCGTTATATGGAGATGGACATTTCGCTATATACTGTTTTTAATGTAATCATGCGAAAAGGGAACCGTTCCTACTAAAAACTCGTTATGTAGAGAAAGTCGATGTATGGAGTTTCGTTATAGAGAGACTCGACTGTATATATTTCGCTACATGGAGATTATTTTTAATGTAATCATGAAAAAAAATTAACCGTTCCTATAAAAAATTCGTTAAATTGAGAAATTCGTTGGATGGAGTTTCGTTATACAGAGACTCGACTGTATTTCCCTAAATAACGAAGTTTTGTTGAAGTTTACAGACATGTTGGAGAGTGTTTCACAACCTATGCTTAACGCATAATTTTTCTTACTTGATTGGTTATTAACGCTGGCTACTGGCTAATCCTGAAATAAAACTTTCTTACTTTATGATTTTGATGTAAGTTATCAGGTTACTTTTATGAGGAAAATTTCATTGAGTACCGTTTTATGCATATTTAATTAAACATTACAAATTATTTACTTAAAAAAAATTATCTTACATTTTATCATTTTAGTTTATTATTTTATTTAATTACTTTTATATATATAGTTACTAGCGGCCCGCCCTCGCTTTGCTTCGGGTACTCCCGTGTCAATGCTGACACCGCAAATTGTTACTACCACTTCATCCTATTAAATTCAACTACTAAAACCATTACTCTCCTTTTAAGTAGTCGGGTAAAAAGTAGCCTGTATGTTAATCTAAGGTGCCAGATAACCCCATACAAAGTTTCATAAAAATCGATCCATCCGTTATTACGTTATAGATGGTGTAACTAACACGACTTTGTTTTATGAATATAGATTATAGCAGTCCTCCCAGGCTTTGTACGGATATTAAAAAAAAATTCAAGTTATAAATTTTTACACACATGCTCATACCCTCTTCTTTGTGGATGGAGTTATTAAAAAAGTGTAAACTTATAAAAGAAAATTCGGATATTAGTATTATTTATTATTTATTTGTAATTCATACACTACATTTTTACTTATTTACTTTTTACATTTTTACCTATTTATTTTATTTTTACAACAATTACAGGATGTCTTTATACACAATAAATCTTGTAGGGTTCAGCCTGCGTTTGCAATGTATAAGCGAAAAAAATGAAATTATTTACGACATCACATTAAAAACCTCAAAAATAACAGTATTTCTCCACTATTTAATGGATGTTATTACACATATAAACCTTCCTCTTGAATCATTCTATCTATTAAAAAAAACCGCATCAAAATCCGTTGGGTAGTTTTAAAAATTTAAGCGTACATAGGGATATAGGGACAGAAAAAGCGACTTTGTTTTATACTATGTAGTGATGTCTTTATACACAATAAATCTTGTAGGGTTCAGCCTGCGTTTGCAATGTATAAGCGGAAAAAATGAAATTATTTACGACATCACATTAAAAACCTCAAAAATAACAGTATTTCTCCACTATTTAATGGATGTTATTGCACATATAAACCTTCCTCTTGAATCACTCTATCTATTAAAAAAAAACCGCATCAAAATCCGTTGGGTAGTTTTAAAGATTTAAGCGTGCATAGAGATATAGGGACAGAAAAAGCGACTTTGTTTTATACTATGTAGTGATGTCTTTATACACAATAAATCTTGTAGAGTTCAGCCTGCGTTTGCAATGTATAAGCGAAAAAAATGAAATTATTTACGACATCACATAAAAAACCTCAAAAATAACAGTATTTCTCCATTATTTAATGGATGTTAATACACATATAAACCTTCCTCTTGAATCATTCTATCTATTAAAAAAAACCGCATCAAAATCCGTTGGGTAGTTTTAAAGATTTAAGCGAACATAGGGATATAGGGACAGAAAAAGCGACTTTGTTTTATACTATGTAGTGATTATACACAATAAATCTTGTAGGGTTCAGCCTGCGTTTGCAATGTATAAGCGGAAAAAATGAAATTATTTACGACATCACATTAAAAACCTCAAAAATAACAGTATTTCTCCATTATTTAATGGATGTTATTACACATATAAACCTTCCTCTTGAATCATTCTATCTATTAAAAAAAACCGCATCAAAATCCGTTGGGTAGTTTTAAAGATTTAAGCGAACATAGGGATATAGGGACAGAAAAAGCGACTTTGTTTTATACTATGTAGTGATATGCATAGTTTTATATATATATAATTATTTTCATTTTTGAAATAAGTGATTCGCTAGTTTTTGTAATTTTAATGTCCTACTTAAAACGGCTGCAGAGATATGGCCAAATGTTCTAAAATTTCCGAACCCCCCCTTAAAACTATCTTAAGTAGAGGGGGGGGGGGAAATTTGTAAAATCACCGAAATACGTGTTCAATTATTTTTATTTATTTTTGTAGATTTGTTTTCTAGAATTTCATGCTTCTAACCCAAATGACTGCTGAGATATGGCCAGATATTTTTTATTTTCGATTTCTGCCTTAATTCCACTAGAGGTGTATGTGTATGTGAGGGGGGGATTTTCAAAAATCCTTTTCTTAGTGCATGCCTATGTCATAATGAGTATCCTCTTCCCCCCACCAAATTTTATGCTTGAATATTCAGTAGTTTGTCTGTGCGCAGTGGTGTTGTAAAATATATACCTACTTTTACTTTGAACATAAATGTAAAACACAGAGTATACGCTCTAAGCAGAGAATATACGCTCAAAACAGAGGGTATACTCTGCCTAAAGTGTATATACTGTACACTGTAAAAAAAATTGACTTTTTTGCTGCATCGTCACTCGATGGCTTTTATATAATATCTCTCTTTTGACCCATGAGAATGTTTCATAATAGGCTCTAAAGTAATCGTTTTCTATAAAAGTGGTGGAGTGACGATGCAGCAAAAGGATAAAAAATTTTTACAGTGTAGTTTTCTGAAACAGAAGGTATACGGTGTTCCTTTAAAAAAATCCAGACAGAGGGTATACGGCGTATACCCTCCATTACATACCTGTCTGTGCGTTGATTATCTGTCAGCCAGGAAGGACAATTTCTTTTATATATTGAAGTAAATAACAACACATTTCATGTATGTGAATTTGAAGAGTTTACATGGAAAAAAGAAATAATTCATACTTTTTTAAATTTTAAAGAACGCGCACTTCTGAATGTCTTCGTTCGGAATAAATTGATAAGGGGATTCCCCGACTTTCAAAATAAGAGCATATTAGAAACAAAAATCATCTTTTGTCGTGAAGTGTAGATTTTAACTTGATCAAGTCAAAATCTACACTTCCCGACAAAAGATGATTTTTGTAAAATATTTTCGAAAATGAATACTTACTTATTATAGTCACCTCCGCAAGTGTTATTAATTTTGTAATCGGTGTATAAAGAATATTGTAGATTAGTTCCGTCAATAATTACATATGAATCATGAAGTTTATAAGGTTTTACTAAGCCTGGAATACCAAAAATAAATCTGTATAAACCTCTAATACCCATAGATATATATTTTTATGATTTGATAAAAAAGGCAGTAAAAAGATAAAGCAATGATAAGCCAAAGCTAAACTAAAACTAAAGTGATGCAACTATTCACCCATGAACCTAGATAGAGAGACCTCTCTATCCAGGTTCATGTATTCACCACTGTAAATCACAGTTTCGTTTTTTTTAATTTAATTTCTTTTATGCATGAAATACAATGAAGAAAATCTTTACTGTTACTCTTAAAAGTTTTCAATTTGCGAAATTAATCCAATTTGTATTATTTACAAAATCCATAAGTGCTTTAAATATAATCAGCTTTTTGGAAGATTTCTATAATCAGTGGCATCACCAAAGCTAATATTGTAAACAAGGTAGTGTTGAATGTAAACAATAAAGTTTCCATCGAATATTTACGTGTTAAAAATAAAATAAATTGCATCGCGTAACATTTTAAGGTGCTTTTAGGATTAAAAATGACCATACAATCCGACTTAAAAGCCAAGGGATGGTATGTTTATACTGTTTCTTTGATAGTTTGGTTTAACTGTGAATTAGTAAACTGATCCAATTTTCATTTATAGGTCAAGCTTGATTTAAAATTAAAACTATAGCCGTACATTTATTGAATTATTATATTGGGTTGACCTTAAATTCATTTTTAACGTCTTTAGTATCCATTATATGCATTTGCTAGTTTGGTATATATTAGAGATGGCAGATGGGCATTATTTAACGTATTAGGATAAATAACAATGTTATTGTTGTATAGTTCATAGTTCAAAAACAGATTAACGGAAAGTCCCTGTTAAATTACATATTAAAAGAAAATATTTGAAACAATCATTTTTTAGAAGTACAGTAAAGCATCGTTTATACGACGATCATTTATACGACGTTTACATTTATACGACGTTTAAGCGTGGTCCCAATTCATTCCTATTCATTTTAATGTTAAAATATATCATTTATACGACGCACAAGATCGTTTATACGTCGATTTTTTGATTTTGTACTTGTTTATTTTTGTTTATTTTTCCTGTGTATTTTAAAAACGGGCGGAATTTGCCAGCTATGAATGATACCAATTCCCGTATTTGGGTAAAATGCGCTTTAATCCATCCCTTAGCGACGGTTTTTTCTGCTGCATTATTGGTGCGCCAAATCTGGTAACCCTGTCTCAATTTGAGAGCCGCTCTTTTTGGTAACCTCCGAGGTGAATAAAGATTTTTTTTTCTATGTACGCAAAAGCCTCCTTTTTGAGCATGCGCTGTTAATTTCTCTGTAAGAAGTTTTTTCTGATTGGTAAATAAGAAAAAAATTCACTAGAAAACGTAACTAGCGTTCACGCACAAAATATTGACGCGAAATGTGTTTTATTGCAACTTCTTGTTCTATGAAGTGAATGATCAAACTGAAAGGGCGAGTTTATCTTTTATCCAGCCAGTTCAATAATACAGACCGTAATTCTTTTTTTTTTACATTCTAACCTTTTCGTACTGTTTTTAGTCATGTCTCGAAAACGCAAGTCCATCTCAGTAACAGAAAAAATGGAAATTTTGAAAGAATTCGACAGTAAAAATTTGCCGGGAAGGTCAAAAGTTGACATAGCTAATATGATGAGCTTACCAGTTTCTACTTTGAAGACTATTATTCATGATCGTAAAAAAATTGAAGAAAAGGCAAAAGCCTATGGATCGTCGGCTTTAAAAAAAATGCGAGTGCAAGGGGGTAAATTTCCTGAAATGGAAAAAGTTTTACTCCAGTTTTTCGATCAGTGTCGTGCGTCGAACATTCCAGTAAGTGGTCCAATGTTAATGGAAAAAGCGAAAGAAATCGCAATGAAATTGAATCTGTCAGACTGTGATTTTACAACAGGGTGGTTGCAGAAATTTAAAGCGCGCCACGGGATCACGTGTCAAGTTGTAAGTGGTGAATCGAGAGATGTTCCACTTGATTCTGTCGAAGAATGGCTCAAAATTCTGCCCGGCATAATAAGCGAATATCAACCTAAAGACATTTTTAATGCCGACGAGACGGCTCTTTTTTATCATCTGATGCCGAATCGCACTTTAGCTTATAAAGGCGAAAAATGTAAAGGTGGTAAAAAAAGTAAAGATCGCCTTACTGTGCTACTTTGTGCAAACAGTGATGGAAGTGAAAAGATCACTCCTTTAGTGTTAGGAAAATCAAAAAAACCTAGATGTCTAAAGAACATCAAAACATTACCGCTGGATTATGATGCCAATAACAACGCCTGGATGACAACCGAAATTTTTACTAGATGGCTGAAAAAACTTGACGATGTTATGAAAAGGCAAAAACGAAAAATTTTGTTATTCATCGACCAATGTCCAGCGCACCCACCAGATACGGATTTTTTAAAAAATATAACAGTTCACTTTTTCCCAGCAAATTGCACTAGTCACCTTCAGCCATGTGATTTGGGCCTGATTAAGAATTTTAAAATGCATTATAGAAAGCAGTTAGTGCAACTTGCTATTCGAAGCATTGAAGAGCCTAATCCCAAGAAAATAAGTGTTCTCGACGCAATGAATATGAATTTGTTGGCTTGGTCTCAGGTAACAAAGACAACAATAAAAAACTGTTTTATAAAAACGGGATTTGTGCATCAAAATTCTGATAATAATGATGATGACGTAAGCGACGGTGATGATACAATAATCAATGAAGATGATTGGAATTTGCTCAGAGCCGAGGCATCTATAGATGAATACGTGGATTGCGATAAAGATGTAATAACGTCAGCGATTTGCAGTGTTGATGAGCTTATTCAAATTTCCCAGTCTGAATCCCGTAGTGAGAGCGGAGATGACGAGGAATGCCAAGAAATTGTTTCGCCATCATTTCAAGATGCCGTGAATTGCATTGAAACATTAAGAACTTACTTTCTTTGCCACAATACTAGCGAAAAAACTTTTCAGGATCTTGTATCGTTGCACAAATCTTTAATTATAACTCAACAACAGTCGTCACGTCAAACAACCATAGACAATTTTTTTTGTAATATTACGCAAAATGATCAATAGAAAAATTAAAGGTACGTACATTTAAGACTACACAATTGTTTTGATTTATTTAATCTATAAATTTATTTAAAACAATATGTTAATTATTAAAATTAAATGAAATAAAAATTTCTAGTTTTAGAAGTGAAAATCGATTATACGACGTTATCGTTTATACGACGTTTTTCTGTAGTCCCTTCGGCGTCGTATAAACGATGCTCCACTGTATACATTAAAATGAAGTATACATAAAAATGAAATTTCGAAGTTTGTTTTTGCGTTAGTAAAAAAAAAAAAAAAAAAAAAAAAAAAAAAAAAAAAAAAAAAAAAGAGTTTAAAAATGTGCTTAAAAAAAATCATATTTTACCCTTGTAATATCTCGTTACACACCAAAGAGAAAAGAAATCAAAAATCTGCTTTTCATGTCTTTGCAAGACTCCAGTGAATAAAGAAAGACGAGGCAGCTGGAAGAAAAATGGTTAAATCTTAATAACTGGGAAGGCAATCTCTCAATAAACCAATCACACTTCAATTCCTTACAAAAGACTGGCTTGGTCATTCATAAGAGAAATGTGTATTTTATTATTCCTTTTTGGTTATCTTGTTGGTGTTTCTGTTATCGTTTATAATTTGACCGTTATTTTATTCCAAGTAATTGGTATGAAACAAAAGATTGTTTTATTCTTCAAAATTATAAAATCACAGATCGCAGATAAAACTTGAAATGACTCCAATTTATTGTGTAGATAAATAAAGTTTCATGGATCAAATTGAGTCGCATAGAGTAGGAGTGCACAACCTTTTCAAGAGAAGGGCCACAAACAAATATGTCTGTGTAGTCGAGGACTACATCAATAACATGGAGATAATTTGATTTCGAGAAGGTGGTTTTTGGCCTATAACTGGATAAAAAATATGGTTCCAGAGAGCAGAGGAGCATTACCTTTTTTAGTTCTCTTATTCAGTCAAAACATCCAATTCAGTCGGTAAGAATATATAACAGCAGTTTTTATGTTTGTATACAGCAAATACCAAAGGTTATTTTCATGATGCAGTAATATTCTTTGACTTTTTTCAGATATTAAAACTTTTTAAACTAGTAGTAAATAGTACAGATCATTTACCAACAGTAGAATGAAACCCATTTAAATCAAAGACAGTACTTTGAACAGAGCTCAAACAAGTTGGAAATTGCACGTGAACGTAGCAAATGAGGTGCGTTCATACGATAACGAAGTTTTAAAAATATTCAGATCTTGCTGATATAGTACAGCGTACTTCGGATACAGTATAGTAGTCGAAATCTTTGTGTTTCTGTAAATATGCAAGTAGTAAATTTTATTATACTTCATTAACGTATATCTTATTCATAAAATATGAAGTAGTTGAATATAATTAAAATACGCCCCAAACAATGTGTCCCCGTGTAGCATTATGTAGTGGAATAACTTTTGTGTGGCCCTGTAATTTAATAATAAAAATTCTTTGCATCACAGATAGTACAGAATGCATATTTTAGTATATATTTCATAGATTCATGCCAATTCTATTATGTTCGAATAAGTGTAACATCATTAAAATGCATTTGAAACTTTTTCCCCATTGACCGTAATGTAGTGGAATACTTTTGATTGTCCCTGTACATGATCTATGCATCCGACTTTCATAACATTTGACATGACTCGACAAAATTACGCAATAATTATATGTTTTAAATTTCAAACTATTAAAATGCATTTGAAACTTTTTTCCCCATTGACCGTAATGTAACGGAATTCTTTTGATTGTCCCTGTAATTGATCTATGCATCCGATTTTCATAACATTTGAAATGACTCGACAAAATTAAACAATAATTATATTTTTTAAATGTCAAATGATTAAAATGCATTTGAAACTTTTTTCCCCATTGACCGTAATGTAACGGAATCCTTTTGATTGTCCCTGTAATTGATCTATCCATCCGATTTTCATAAAATTTGAAATGACACGACAAAATTATGTTATAATTATATATTTTAAATTTCAAAAGATTCGGTTGGGTAGTTTTTGCGTTGTTATATGCGGACGGACAGACAGACAGACAGACAGACAGACAGACGGACTGAGCGACAACAATAGGTGCTACGTATTTACATAATTACGAACGCACCTAAAAACAGCATTCCTGTGTTCCCATCTGGGAACCTAACAACTGGGAACCTAACTGCCAGCGATTCTGGATGTGTTGTAGCGTGTAAATTATACAAAAAAAAAAAAAAAAGCTCTTATGCGTTCCGTGGAATGCATAATTTTGTCAAAATATTACAGAAAAAAACCTGAATTTCATCAAAAAATCATGATAAAATAGCATATTTTGACAAATAATCCTTAAAAAACGGTAAATTTTTCAAAAAATTCCTTAAAATGTCAACTTAAAAAAAAAAAAAAAAAAAGAATTAAATGACAAATTTTGTCAAAAAATCCAAGAGAAAATAATAATTTCGGCAAAAAAATACTAAAAAAATAACAAATTTTGCCAAAAAATAGCAGAAAACAACACAAATTTCATTAAAAATCGCGAAAAAATGTTAAATTACGTCTAAAAATTTGCAAAAAAATGCTAATTTTGTAGAAAATTGCCAAAAAACAACAGATTTTATCAAAAATAGCAGAAAACAACACAAATTTCATCAAAAATCGCAAAAAAAATGCTAATTTCGTATAAAGATTAACGAAAAAACAACAGATTTCATCAAAAAATAGGAGAAAACAATGCAAACTTTATGAAAAGTAACGAAAAAACAGCAAATTTCATCAAAAGATAGTGGAAATTTTGTCAAAAAATTTGCAGAAAAATGGTAAATTTTATCAAAAAATATCGAAAGACGGCAGATTTCGTCAAAATACTCATACATAAATTTTTCTGGGAACCTTAAAATTTTTAGAATTTTCAAGCCCTGGCTTTGAATTTACTTCAATTTTACTAAGAGTAATTATAGTACAATAATTACAGTATTAAATAAATCCATTAAAATCCTCATTTTCGGTACAGTAGCAAAGTATTAACGTTAAAAAGAAAAAAAAATCGTTTAGCAGTTGATGAAATAAAGAAAACTTTCAAATCCAACAGAAAACTTGGAGAAGTTAAATTAGAATAAATAATAATAATAAAATTTAGTGGTGAAAAACTGTCCACTGGCACTTAGATTTTTATATATACCATAGACAGCATTAGAATTCCTAAAAGAAAGTCACTGGTCCCAAGGACCAGTAAGCATGAGAATTTACTGGTCCGCAGACATCATCACTGGTCCGCTACATAAAATTCTATTAAATAATTTCAACACTTATAATGGCCTCTCCCCCTCCCTGGAATATAACCCAATCCTACTTTGCATTTATCCAAAATTTTTAGCATAATAAAATGTAAAATTATAAATTGCTTAAAATTAAATAAACAGTACGTAAACAAAAACTATCAAATTATTAATTAGATATTTTATTTGCCATTACTTATTTCAACTGACTGTAAGTTTTAATGCAATTTTTTTTCGATTTTTCTCCAGATTGTAGCTAGAGGGGTGGAATTGTAGCTTGTGTCAGTGATGCAGCTGGACTTGAAAAATTCTGGGTCCCTTTTCGACAAAAGCGGGTCTCCACTAATAATATTAAGTCATATTTTTCGACTAAAAAATTGAACTTGTTCATTTCCACAAGAAAAATAAAATGCAATAATTGTTGTAGTAATAATAAATAATTAAAACCAATATCAATTTAAGAGAAAATTTGTGTACTTTTTAAAGAATAAAAGTGCAAGATACAAATTTAATTATAAAATAATGCTTATTTAAGTGTAGAAAATAACAAACCCCTTTTAAAATAGGGCAAGACAGGTTTATTGAAAAAAACATTTTTGCTGAAAAAAGGAATATTTTTGTTGAGTAAATGGATACTTTGCTTAATGAAATGGTGCTTTCAGGAGTCGCATTCCCTCAGAAAGTTTTGGAGCAATAAAAAACCGATTGGGAAACAGGAAAATCAGTTTTTGGAGCATCAACAACAATTTTGAAGCAGGAAAATTAGTTTTTAAAACAGAAAAATTCTCTCCCAGCATTCACTTATTTATTTATTTATTTTCGTGCTTTTTGTCAAAATTTTCGTTTTTCGTGTTATTTTGACGAAATCTTTTGTTTTTTCGGGGTTTATTGACGAAATGTACCGTTTTTCGCGATATTTTTTGACAAAATTTGCCGATTTATCGCGATTTTTCGACGAAATTTGTCGTTTTTTCGCGATTTTTTGAAGAAATCTGCCGTTTTTTTCGGGTTTCAGGCTGAAATTAGCCTTATTTTGGCGATATTTGCCGGAAATTAGTCGTTAGCAATTTTTTAACAAAATTTGTCGTTTTTTCGCAATCTCTTGAGGAAATTTGTCGTTTTTCGCGATTTTTTGACAAATTTTGCCGTTTAATCACGATTTTCGGACAAAATTTGCCGTTTTTTCGCGATCTTTTGAAGAAATCTGCCTTTTTTCAGGTTTTGGAATGAAATTAGCCATTTTTTCGAGAATTGTTTGACAAAATTTGCCGAAAATTAGTCGTTATTTTGCGATTTTTTAACGAAATTTGCCTTTTTTTCGCGATCTCTTAACGAAATTACGTGTCCCGTGGGACACGTAAGAGCTATTTTTTTGCATCCCATCGCCGATTTTTTGTTTAATTTACGCGCTATAGCGCGTCCGTGACATCGCTGAAATGAAAAAAATCTTATGTGCGATTGGTTGCGTTTTTCTCAGGGCCTGAAAAAAGGCACTGGTCCTGCGGACCACTAAATTTTTCAAATTAGTGGTCCGATTGAATTATCGGTGGTCTTGGACCAGCGGACCACCAAGGATTTTGAACGCTGACCATAGATAATTTGAGAAAAAAAGTAGTCTTTTTAAATCAGCATTTAGATATATGCATGCTAGATGCTAATATAAATAATTCCAAACTTGTATATTTACTGTGTTCAAGGATGCCATTTTTCCACCAAATGGCACATTTCCGCTTTTTTTTTTAATTTTTAAGAATTTGATATTTTTATTCAGCGATCACAAAATAAAAAAAAATATTTTTCCCGAACGATTGAACAATAAAACAGCTATTTCCACCAAATAAACATAAAATAAAACAGCAAATTTCATCAAAGGATCACGAAATACAACAGTGGTTTTCGTCAAAAGATCGTAAAATAAAATGACAATTTTTGTCAAGCTATCGCGAAATAAAGCAGCGATTTTTGTCAAATGATTTCAGATTAAAATGCTTTTTGTCAAATGATCACAGAATAAAACAACAATTTTCATCAAATGATCGCAAATTAAAAAGCGATTTTTGTCTAAGGATTATGAAATAAAACAACAATTTTCGTTAATTGATCGTGAATTAAAACAGTGATTTGCATCCAACGATCACTGAATAAAACGCGTTTTTCATCAAATGATCGCTGAATAAAACAGCAATTTTCATCAAATGATCGCGAATTAACGCAGCAATTTTCAGCAAATGATCATGAAATAACACGATTTTTGTCAAATGATTGCGAAATAAAACAGTAATTTTTGGCAAACAATCTCAATAATAATAATAATAAATAAATAAAATCTGCAACTTTTTGCCATTCGCTCATGGAATAATCTTCAAATTTATTTCTGGCTTATAAAATTTCTCACTCATCTCACTGTATCAGTTGCTGGATGACCTTAATTAATGTAAAATTCTGTGAACTGAAGAAAAATCATTTTTATTATCTGTCATAAGTTTTTATGCACAATGAATTAACAAATATTCCAAACTGTTTGACAAATATGCATTTAATAAAATTTATGTATTAAAGGTTTACAGAAAATTTCCTTATGGTTTTCTTTCTTTTTTTAAAAAAAATAATTTGTTATAAATTTAATTCTGTTTTTAGTTTATTATAAACAATGTAATTTATAAAACTCACACATAAATGTTGTGAAAAATGTCGTAAATTTTACTTTATGCACAGGGATGCCGCAGACGTGCTATAGCGCATAAATTACGCAAAAAATCGGCGACGGGATGCAGAAAAATAGTCCTTATGCATCCCACAAGATGTGTAATTTCGTCAAAAAGTTAAAAAAAAATGGCAAATTTCATAAAAAATCGTGAAATGACTAAATTCTGGCAAATTATGTTAAAAGATTCAGGAAAAAATAGCTAATTTCGTTATGAAATCGCTATAAAATGGCAAATTTTGTCAAAAGATGAAAAACAGCATTATTCATGAAAAAATATCGCGATAAAATGACAGATTTCGTCAAAAAAGCACAAGAAAACAGCAAATTTCATTACAAAATTCACAAAAAACAGTAGATTTCATGAAAAAATCGCAAAAATGACAAATTTTGTTAAAAAAATGCAAAATAACAACTAATTTCCGGCAAATTTTGTCAAAAGATTTTTAAAAAGGCTAATTTGGTCACAAAATTGCCATAAAATGGCAAATATTATCAAAAGATTCATGAAAAACGGCAACTTTCGTCAAAAAATTTAGAAAAAACGATAGATTTTATCAATAAATCACGAGAAAACAGGAAATTTCGTCAAAAAATTCAGAAAAAACAGCATATTTTGTGTAAAGATCGCAAAAAAATGGGAAATTTTGTCAAAGGGGCACGAAAAAAAAAAAAAAAAAACTTAATGCCGGGAGTGAATTTTCTGTTTCAAAAACTAATTTTCCTGCTTCAAAATTGTTTCTGGCTGCTCCAAAAAATGAATTCCCTGCTTCAGAATTCGTTTTTGACTGCTCCAAATCTTTTTGAGTGAATGTTAGTCCTGAAAGCTTCCATTCATTAAATAAAAAGTCCCTCTTTACTCAACAGAAGTATTCTTTTTTTTTTTTTTTAAAGCAAAAATGTCTTTTTCAATAAATCTCTTGACCCTTTTAAAAGAAATGCAAAGGATAGTGATACATGTTATCTTCTACACTCAAATAAGCATTACTTTATAGTTGGATTTGTATCATGCACATTTATTTTTTTTAAAGTAAAGAAAATTTCTCTTAATTTAAAAAATCAATATAGGTTTAAATTATTTATTATTTTTAAAATAATAAAATTATTGCATTTTCTTTTTCTTTTGCAGATAAACAAGTTAAATTTTTGCACATAAAAATATAGCTTATTACTAGTGGGGACCCATTTTTGTAAAAAATGGGCCAAGAATTTCAGAAATCCTGGGTCCCAGGACCCAGGATTTTTCAAGTCCAGTGGCATCACTGTATGCATAATTTCCTCTTTTTTGTTATTTTCTGAGTGGCATCCCTCCCCGGAGAAAAGTGATTGAATAAAATACTGTTTATAATATGTCATCTTCAAAAAATAAACATGATGCTAAAATAATATTTTACCATTATATAAAATATCTTAACAAGTAAGTGAAATATATACTATAAACGTACTTAATATATCTCAAAGTAATATATCTAAAGTTTATGTCTTTAAATAAAACAAATATTCAAAGCATTACCAATTTTCTAAAATAATTTAGAATGAATTTTCCTTTCTTATTAAATGGCACCACTTCTTGAAATTCATTTAAAATTATTTTAGAAAATTGGTAATGCTTTGAATATTTGTTTTATTTAAAGGTGTTAGCTTTATTGCACTTTTCCTTTAGTAAAAATTTTCTTACTTATAAGTGCCATAGATAATTAAAAATTTAAATTCAAACCTGCACGCATGATTGTTTACATAATTTAGATCATGAGAGATTTTGTTCCATGTTCCACTACAGTGGGCAAATGGTTGCCGCCCCACCAGTGGTCGTGAGGTTCTGACCTCAAATTGATAGATGGTAGGTGCTGGGTTCAAATCCAGTCGTGACTGTCGGCTTAACTGTTCGGAGTTTTCCATGGTTTTCTTCGAACCTTGCATAAATACAGATTAGGTTCCCTTAGAAAGACCCCCCACGGAGGGCATCCCACCCCATAGGGCCTATATCCCATAGTGTAGATAATTGGCCGACATAAATACAATCAAACAAAGACAAATGGTTGCCTCCTTGCTTCTTCTTCAAGACTTTATCACAAACTTATCTCTCTTTGTTTGCAAATTAATTCAGTCAGCCCAATTTTGTACAAGCCCAACATGCACTTAATAAAATTAAATGTTCTAAAACATTATAAATATGTTCTTATGTGTCAGTGTAAATGATTTGAATTTTTCTGTTGACTTGATATTTGATTATTTAGGCATTTATCCGAAGAAGGAATCGACTTATGTTCAGAAAATACTGACAATCCCACTGTTACTTCTGTCATAAAAAAAGCTCTAGATGTAAGTAATTTTTTATTTTAATAATAAAAATATTTTTCTCTATGTTAGAAAAGTGAAGAATCTTACAAAAATGAATTTTTTCATAGTTATTGTTACTAATTGGAATGGGGAGAGAAAAAGAAAAGAGAAAAATAACTTTTCAATTTTTTTACTGTTTGTTTTAAAAAATCATTTTTGGATCTCAAATTTGCAAATTTTTTAAAGTGTTTCTTTCACTGTTTACATTCGTAAAGTAATGCAGATTATAGAAAATTGCAGTTTATGGGTGCACAGATTATCGATCTTTGACTGTATTGATTTACTGAATAAAAAAATATGGATTTTCGATCTAAATATTAGCAAAAACAGAAATGCCTTATAAAAAGGAAGTAAAAAGAAATGTTACTATTGTCTTAAAAAATTTTAATTTTTTGAAACGAGTTCTGAAAGTAAAAATATCTTCATTAAAATAAACAAGTTGGAAATTGCACGTGAATCGTAGCAAATGAGGTGCGTTCGCACGATAACGAAGTTTTAAAATATTCAGATCTTGCTGATATAGTAGAGCGTACTTTGGGTACAGTATAGTGCTCGAAATCTTTGTGTTCCCTGTAAATATGCAGGGAGTAATTTTTATTATACTTCATTAACGTATATCTTATTCATAAAATATGAAGTAGTTTAATATAATTAAAGCACGCCCCAAACAATGTTTCCACGTATAACATTATTTAGTGGAATACATTTGTGTGGCCCTGTAATTTAATAATAAATATTCTTTGCATCACAGATTGTGCAAAATGTATATTTTAGTACATACTTCATAGATTCATGTCAATTCTATTATGTTCAAATGAGTGTAACACCATTAAAATGCATTTGAAACTTTTTTTCCCATTGATCGTAATGTAACGGAATTTTGATTGTCCCTGTAATTGATCTATGCATCCAATTTTCATAACATTTGAAATGATTCGACAAAATTATGTAATAATTATATGTTTTAAATTTCAAACGATTAAAATGCATTTGAAACCTTTTTCCCCATTGACCGTAATTCAACGGAATACTTTTGATCGTCCCTGTAATTGATCTATGCATCCGATTTTCATAACATTTGAAATGACTCGACAAAATTATGTAATAAATATACTTTTTAAATTTCAAATGATTAAAATGCATTTGAAACTTTTTTCCCCATTGACCATAATGTAACGGAATGCTTTTGATTGTCCCTGTAATTGATCTAGCCATCCGATTTTCATAAAATTTGAAATGACTCGACAAAATTATGTAATAATTATGTATTTTAAATTTCAAATGATTCGGTTGGGTAGTTTTTGCATTGTTATATGCGGACAGACTGAGCGACAACAATAGGTGCTACGTATTTACATAATTACGAACGCACCTAAAAAGGCAAGCAAAAAAAAAAAAAAAAAAAAAGGCTTTTGTAGAAATCAACCACAGTTATCCAACACAAAAGAAAAAAAAAATGATTTTAAAATATTGAAATGCAAATAAGATATTTGAAAAGAAAGCTCCATAAGTTTAATATTGGCTTGTGAGTGACTTTGGCTGAATTTCTCCCAGGCAGTTTCAGAAATTTGCCGTGTCTTGTCTAATAATTGATTTAAAAAAAAAAAAACCTCCTCCCCCAAAAGCCTTTACTTCTTTTTGTATTAAAATATTTGCTTGTATAATAAAAAACTGATTCATTGTCATCTTGAAAAGAGTGCACTGACTTTAAAATTTAAAGAATACCTTTATTTAAAATTAAAAAAATGCCTTTATTTAAAATTTTAAAAAATGCCTTTTAAAATTTAATAAGTGCATTTTTCTATCAGCAGCACATTGTCCTTTTTAAAATTTGCTTGAAACTTTGAGTGAGGTATTTACTTGTATTCTTACCATATTATTTTACTACTGCCTTTTTTTAAAGTAAAATACCTCTGTTTTTGTTGATAATACATAATTTATCATATATTTACTTTTTAAACAGATGGACCTTCGTGAAATAGGTGGAAACTTTTTACCGGAAGATTTAACCAGAGGAAAACTAGATAGTGTAAGCTTTTTTTTCTCTCGCTTAAAAGTTGATTTATTTTGTGTTCAAAGTGATTATGTTTAGTTTTGTAATATTATGTAATTTTATTTATAATTAATTAAATTTATAATTCTCATTTTATGAAAATAAAAATTCCATAAATTAAATTACCATTTTCAAACATACAAATCACATTTTGAAGTGCATTTTTTTCTCATTCCACTATGTAAAAATTTAAATTGTGCAATGTTTAGAAGTTAATAAATTTGGAAAAAAGGAAAATTTACAGCCCAGGTCGTTGCCATTGTCATTATGACATCAGCGTAGGTGCTTGATATTCATGTGACATAAATACATGTGACACACTTGGTTAATTGGCATCCCTCACATCTCATCATGAGGTTGTTCATGGTTTTATAGTTAATTTTAAGGTATAAATTTCTTGTTCTTTAATTCATAATAAATTATGCAAATCTTTAAACATGGTAAAAAGTAGGGATGCAACGGATATTGATTTTGCCGGATATCGGATACCGGATATCCGATATCCGATTTGCCTGCCGGATTCGGATATCCGGTACTAAATTTTTTTTTAGTTATGGTGAATGTTCGTTTATTTTTTTATACAATGCCATCTCATATAATGAATTGCAAACATGTTCCACACACCATTACAACATTTTAAACATATTGCAATATATTTTACAGAAACTATATATCTGAGATCTGACTATCAGGGCTTGAAATTCAGGTTTTCCCAGGAGGAGAGAGTTTCCCTCATAATATTTGTAAATGCAAGGGAGTTAAACTGTTTGAGAGGGCGAGGGATATTTTTTAAACCCTATTATTTTTTACATGCCACTTAAATATTTAAAAGTTATACCGAAAGGACAAAATTTCACTGAAATAAATTAAATCAACAACTCAAGATAATTATCCAAAATGTTTATTTTAATTAAAACAAAGGAAGGAAATCAAGCCTTATATATATCATATCCATTTTTCAATTTTCACTCAATGTTATTGGTAATTAATAGCTGAGTTGCTAAATGAATTTTTTAATTTAGATTTTATTCGATTTTGTGTGGTTTAGAATTTTTTATAGACAACAGAACAGAGGAACTTTTTTAACACATTAAATTATTGAAATACTTGGTTATGCTTTTTTCATCGTATTTTTTTTTTCTTAATTTTGTAAAATCTGATGTGCATTCATTTTTAATTTACTTTCAAGATTAATGCATGTTGGTGTCAATATCCTTCGGTGACTGTATATCACTTACAAGGAAGGTCTCCATACTGGGCATACTCAGATTTTTTTGAAAAAAAAAAAAAAATACTAATTAAACTACTCATGTGTGTAATAAAGGATCAGTCAAAATTAGCGGCGGAATTACAGAAGAAAACATGTAAAAAAATAAAATACTTTCGAATATTTGGCGTGAAAAGACGATAGTGTCACACAATTTGGCTAGCAACACTTTTCCAAGGCAAAAGCAAACGATTTTAATGCAACTGGAAACTTTTGGATTTTCAGAATTCATGTAAATGGTATTTAATGAATTTAAACATAAACAATGAGAGAGTTTATTATATTATATACATATATATATATTAAATTGCATAGATATATATGTATTATTTGTTGCTGTAGTTATTTAATTTACCTCTAGAAAAAATATTTTCATATATGAAAAAATGTTATTCAGTAAAATTATTTTCATACATTTAAGCGAATTCAAAAATAAAAGCCAGATGTTTCCATAGTAACCAAATCGAATTGACAATGTTCAACTGGACTTTGAAGTAAAATAATTTAATTAATTTAAATTTGAATTTCGTTTTAAATCTCAAATTTTGATGATTAAATTTGAATATAAATACATATAAATATCAATATAACAAAATTATACTTGAAACAAACTAAATTTGACAAACCAAAGATATTTGATCTATCAACACGTTGAATATGAAACTTTTTTACTTTAAAATGCATTTGATATAAAAGAAAATATTTTTTTTAATTGCTTTTCATCACCAACCGATGATAAATCACCAAATAACGAAATTTTCATTATTTTTTTACGGACAGGGTACAGTGATTTTGCCGAAATTTTTTTTATAAACGTTTATATCCTCATGAGAAGAACATTCTGTAATTTTTTCAGATTTTTCAGAGTATGCCCATATGGAGACCTTCCTTGTTAGTGGAATTATCGTCAATACTGTAATCCCCGGCATTTTAGCTAACTGAATTATGTTCTACTATTTATTGGAATTTTAAACCCATATGAAATTCTGAAAAGGACATAGTCAGTAGGTTTCTTCTATTACATAAGAAATGGTTTATTTTAAAAAGTCTGGTCCTAATTTCTGTGAACTATGCACATCAACTATTTATTGTTTCTACATGTGTTTCCTTGAAGTTCATAAATTTTTTGTAAAAAATCTTTTGGAAAACAGCTGTTATTATTGGTTGAGAATGGACCTTGTGGTGTCCGTATTTTATTTTGTTTATTATTCATCCAGGATTATTAACGTTTAATCCATGATATACATAATATATTACTCTTATTACATAAATCATGTTTTGATCGCCATAAAAATGATTTTTTTACTGACTTTCAATAACTCAATAGGAAACATTTAAACATCTTGCTTTGGACAATGGATGATCACATTTTATTTATTTTACGAAATTCTTTAAATTTAGAAGAATTTTTATTTGAATAGGAAATCAAAATGTCAGTGTTAATAAAGAAGAGAGTAGAAAAGTTACAAAATGGGCAGGTGCAAATTATCAGACATGGAAAAAAACAAAACAAATCCAAACAGAAACAAAAATATATGTATGAAAAATCGTCTTTTAAATAAAAAAAGGAGGTATGATTATAGAGCCCATTGATGACGAAATGTGCGATGACTTTCAAAAATGAAAAAAATCTAACGTTAAACCACTGATTGTTAAAAAAAAAAAAAAAAAAAGGTGTTTTTTTTTTTTTTTTTTTTTTTTTTTCCAAATGTGCAACACAGGATTTAATCTTATTTTGTTTAGTGCTAATTCCAGAGTCATGTGATAGAGTTAAGACTCTAGTGACCATTATTGCTCTTTTAGTTATTTCTTGTTTCGGCACAGGAAAAAAATTTCGCAAAATATATAAATCGGTCATGGAAAAAATATCGCTCATTTCATCCATCATTGCAAAAATAAATTTTTAAAAATTGCCGACCTGTCTGGAAAAATTTGAACTTTGAGAGAACTTGGGCAGTGGGAAAATATAGCGAAATTTGTCAATCAATTACAGTAAAATATCGTAAAATTTGTTAATCTGTCACAAGGAAATATCATCAAGTTCGTCAGCCAATAACAAAGGTCAAAACACAAATTTTTCAGCTGGACACAGGAAAATAACTGTTAATTTCATCAGAATGTCACAAAAAAAAAAGGGAAATTTGCTGATCAGTCGCAGAATAAAATAGCTAAATTTGTCAATTTGTTGAGATAAATAAATTGTGAAATTTGCCTGTTGGTCTCCAGAAAAAAGATTTTGAAAACAAGCAAGCAGGAAAATTTTGTGAGAAAAATTACAAAACTTATCAGTCAAACGCAGAAAAACAATCATGAATTTTGTTTAATTGTCATAAAAGCAAACTGTGAGATTTGTCAATCGATAGAGGAAAATATCAAGAAAATAGTCAGTTGGTCCTGAGACTTGATCTTCACGTGACAAAGAAAAAAATTTCGAAAAGTGATTTTTTGGGGAAACAGGAATGACACAAGATTCTTTAGTGCATGAATCCTGCCACCCCATCGCGAAATTCAAACCCTGTATGTGTATAATAATAATAATATTGAATAAAAAATGCAATTCTGACATTTAAATACTCTCCTTATTTGTCATTGAACTGCTGAAAATTGCTTATAATATGTACAATGAAATGCTGATAATTTTTAGAACAAATTTTATATGTTTATTAATATGTCTATAATTATAAAGCATTTTCACAAAGAAATACGTAGCATCCTTTTATAATGTAAACATTATAAAAGGATGTTACATAAACAAATGTCTTACTAATATACCAATGGTTGAAGAGTTATCTCCAAACACAGGTTTAATTGATGATTTTTTTTTCATGCTTTAATTATTCAATACTGTCTTACCTTAAGCTATATTTAATTTTATTTTAAGGTAAATCTCTTTGAAATTTATAAGAAGAAAAAATTACTTTTAATTTTAAATATTTATAATGAAGTCACGAAAATAACTAGTTAGATGCACCAATCCCAAGATTCTATTCTATTTCAAAGATTTCGATGTTTCAAAAAATATTTACAAATATTAATACTACATCAATATTGTTAGTTCAATATCATACCCAACTTTGATTTTCATCTAGAATTTTCACTGCAGTCAATTAGATTAATAATGAGTTAATCTCGATCATGATAGTTATTAAAATTAATATTTTTTTGTTATTCCGCTATACATCAGCTGTTTGCGAATAGCCAGTTTTAGCAAGATACAAAATTCCCATTGCTGCATGAACTGCCAATTCAAAAACTTTCGAAAAACAAATTAAGGGGGGGAATAGCTCCCCTCCATTTCCCCTTTTTATACTTAATCATTGAATCGCCTAAACTAATCAAAAATATGCTTTATCACATTAAAAAATCTATATCCAAAATTCATAGCAAACTGAATAATGCTTCATAAAAATCTTTTTATATAATTTAAGGAGTTATCCCCCTTCTTTATACTTAAACATTAAACTTCCAAAACTACTCAGGGATTCGCCTTATTAAAAAGAATGTACATCCAAAATTTAAATCAAATAGGATATTTCTGCATAAAAACTTATTTATCAAATTTAAGGGCATTTGAGGTAAACGCCCATATCCCTTTTATGCTCAACAAAAGAACCCCACAGCTAATTAGGGAAGTATCCTATAAACCTGTACCAATACACCTGTACACTATAAACCTGTATCCAAATATTAAAAGAATTCGGTTAATTCTGCAAGAAAAATCATTTACCTAAATTAAGAGGGGCAGTTCCACCGATCCCTCATTTATACTTATCGAATGAACTCCCAAAACAAATCAGGGAATTGCCTTATCAGAATGAACCTATATCCAAATTTTGAAGCAAATCGGTAAATTCTCTGTGAAAAACTCATTAAACTAAATTCAAGATGGGGGAGTTACCTCCCATTTCCCCCTCTTAGACTTATCCAGTGAACTCTCAAAACTAATCATGGAGGTGTCCTCATCAGAATGATCCTATGTGTAAAATTTGAATAAAATCTGATAATTTGGCATGAAAAATCCATTTATCTAAAATAAAGGTGAGGGATTAGCCCCCCCCTCCTTCCTCCTTTTTATAAATATCCAATGAACTCCCAATACTAATAACCATGGCGGTGCCCTCATAAGAATGATCCTGTCTAAAATTTGAATGAAATCTGATAAATCTGCATGAAAAACCCATTTATCGAAGTTAAGGGTGGGGAATTAGCCCCCCGTTTCACCTTTTTATATTTATCCAATGAGCATCTAATACTAATCACAGAGGAACCTCATTAGAATGATCCTATGTCTAAATTTTGAGCTAAAACTGATAATTCTGGATGAAAAAACCATTGATATAAATTAAGGGGAGGAGTATTAGCCCCCTTTCCCCCACTTATACTTATCGATTGAACTTTTAAAACTAATCAGGGAAGTGCCTTATTAGAATACACCTATACTCATAATTTCAAGTGAATTGCATATTTTTATCATGAGTTATGGCGTTACGCTTGTACATACATACATACTTTCAGAATGGGCAGGCACATAAGGTCTCAGGTTTTGATAGCCTGTGAGTTAAAAATCATTATTACAAAACAGTAACATTTTGTGGCAAAATATTTTCAAGTTGAATCAACCCCTGGCAGCCATTCCCAGAAACGTATCCAAAGAAATTTGGTTCAATTCTATGCATAACTTCATACAGTGTTTGATGTGGAATAATGAAAATGACACAAAAATTGCGATTACAGCATCGCCTTACAGCAAAATGTTACCACATTGAAGATGGACCTGCTGGCTACAGCCAAAAACATGCACAAAATATTTGGTTCATTCTATGTCAGACAGGTTTGAATAAAGATGTTTTTTTAGGGAACTGGATCCCCAAAACATATTAATTCGTGGAAAAAAATGATTACATTACTTCCTTCTATCAAGGATAGAAGAAAGTAAAAAATGTTTGTTTAGTTGTTTAACTTAAAAACCAATTATTAATTATTTAAACTGAGCGAAAGAAATAAAATCATAGTTTATTAAACAATTACAAATTTTATAAAGACTAAAGACAGAAAACTAATATTTAGAAATGCATATAAAGGTAGCAAATTGCCATTTCGAATCTACTATTATTCGCTCCTGTAATTGGTATATAAGCCTGCGCTTCTCTTTCACTTTGCTTAGCTTAGCTTTTTCTACATGCTGAGTCTTGTACTGATGAAGAATTTCGATAATAGATTCGAAATGGCTGTTTGCTACCTTTTCATTATTATTTGAGCATTTCTAAATGTTGGTTTTCTATCTTCATACATTTCTACAAAAAGGCTTTATTTCCTATTTTGACTTCAAATTTTGTTTTACAATCTGAAAGTAAAGATACAATTTTTTGAAAGATATAAGCATAAATTCTTGAATTTATTACAGAATTTAAATATAAATAGTAAGGAAAGCTGGCAATTTTTTAAGCTTTTGGGAATTACCTCTAACTCATTTGTAAGGAACTTATTATTTCATCTTTTGCATTATAAACAAAAGTTTTTTGGCATTGTTTGGGATCAAATTATTACTGTTATTCATCTATATTTGCTTTGCTGCATTCTCCGGATATCCGATCGGATATCCGATAGAGAAGTCGGATATCCGGTGATTGTGATCCGGATATCCGATGATATTTCGGATATTGAAAAATCAGCCGGATATGCCGGATATCGGATATTGGCCGGATATCCGTTGCATCCCTAGTAAAAAGCTAATAAGTGATTAAAATACTGTTAAATTATTTCAAAGCATTGAAAACTTTAAAATATAACTATCTGACATGCTCAGGCCTATGGTACATACAGTAGACTCCCTCAAATCTGCAAACCAGAAATCCGCAACTCTCTAAAATCCGCACATATTTTATGGATGTAAACAATGAAACTTTCAGTTTGGATATTGCTACAAAATTTGATTTTTTTAGTTTTGTATCAGTTCCATACATTTTTTAATTTGCAATTTTCTTAATAATATTCCATTCATGACTTTTTCATGAATTAGGAATTTTTTTTTTTTTTTTTGGGGGGGGGGGGGGGGGAGGGGGGAATTTAAGATATTGTTGATATCACTGGTAATCATAATCTTCTTACTAAATATATTTATGCATTAATCAAGATTTTTTGGTTATTAAGCCTGGCTAAACTTGGAAAAAAAAAACATTTAATCTTTGTAATGAATATTTAATTGTACATTAATGATTATTAACTTGACCTTTGCTTTTAATATTTTAATCATTTTAAAAATTATCTAAATTTTTATTATTTTAGTTTATTACTTATTTTAATATTATATTGCAAGCATTTATTATAGTCCTGAATGGACTATTAAGAACACTCAAATTACTGTTTAAAAATGTAAACAAAGCAATGACCAGAAATCTGCAAAATTCTAAAATCCGCACAACCTCTGGTCCCAAGCTGTGCAGATTTGAGGGAGTCTACTGTAGTTATATTTTAAAGTTTCCAATGCTTTGAAATAATTTAACATATTTTAATCACTTCTTAGCTTTTTACCATGTTTAAAGATTTGCATGGTAGATAGTAACATTAAATAATTTAAAATCGGTGTTGTATCATATTTTTAAATGAGAATCTATCCAAATGAACCTAGACTTGTGGATCCTATGGCCTTCAGCAGTACACACCAGTTTATTTTTGCAAATGAACTTTGTATGATTTGGGTCATTCCATGCTAACTTACCTTACATTTAGAACAATTTACTGCAGTAATTTTAGTAAAATAATACTAAAAAGTATTCAAATGTAAGATTAACATGATTTGTCAATAAAGCATGTATAAAGTCAATTTGGATAAAAATTAGCTAAAAAATGATAATGAAAATTACACTTTGTATAATAACTTGCATTCCTTTTTCAAAAATGGCAGTCACCTTTGTTAAAAAAAAAAAAAAAAAAAAAAAAAAGAAAACTACCAAAATTTAAGAAATGACATTAAAATTAAGTAATTTTCATTTAAATTAGGCTATGAATAAGTTGAATTAGCAAACCATGTCAAATTAATATTTTGAATAATTTGTGTGTGTGTGTTATATTACTAAAACTACTGAAAATAATTCAAGATATAACATAAGTTACCATGGAATGACTATTTTATATTTATTAAGTGAAAATCTTTCCAAATAAGCCAAGAGTTGAGGGCCGCACTATCTTTGGCAACATACTTGAATTTGTATGACTTTATATTTTTGAACAAAAATGCATCCGAATGAACCTTGAGATGGGGAAGGAGTGCACTGAGCCAGCTATGCATACTCTTGTCTATTTTTGCAAACAACCTTGAATTTGTATGATTTTATTTTTATTACGGTAGCTATATCCAAAAACTTTTTTTAAAAACTCTACTTTTGATACATTTTTATATATTTTTTAGTGCATTCTAACACAGAATAAAGAAAATTATAAAAAAATATATTATATCTGTGCAACTTTTTAAAAAATTGAAGAATTTTGGCCCGTCTTTTTTTTTTTTTTTTTTTTTTTTTTTTTTTTTTTTTTTTTATAAAAACAGCTCTGGCTCTGAAAAAAAAAAAAAAAATGCATGTAACACAAATCTTTTTTCAACATATGCATATTATATACTCTTGTTTATAATGAATTAAAAACTAGTCAATATACAGAAATCTAAAAGAGATACAGCTGATTATGTACAATTAAATAGAAAATTTCAATAGCTTTACATGTAATTCTTCATAAAAATGGCTATATATTAACAAACAAGTCAATTAGAGCTAGTTCTTTAGTTCATTACACTCTAGACATTATCGAAAAGCTACAAAAAAAATTTCATTTGATTGTAGAATAATAAAATTTTGAGTTAGAGAAATAGTTGTTTGCCTTTTTTACGATAAAAATCTAATTTTTCTGAAAACACATTTACAATTTTCCACTTTCGTTAAAATTAACATTGTCTGATTTTTTTATTTTTATTTTTTTATTTTTTTATTTTTTAAGAGGTCTAATTTTATTTGTAATAGGCATACAGGAAAAATAAAAACAGACTTAAAAACAGAAATGTTCATTCTATAAGAAAATCAAATAATAATTTTAAAAAATTGTGAATTTTCATCAAAGTTGGCGTTTTAAATATAGGTGGAGCGGATATCTTAAATGAAAATCTTTCCATAAGTTGTTGATTGCTGGTTTAATTTCTGACTTTTCGATAAATTAAATTTTCAAATCTTGTCAAAAGTTCCTAGAAAACACAAATATTATCTCTCCACTCTTTTAAATTTAAAATGATATCCAAAATGCAATGCTCCTAAGCTGGAGGAAACTATTTCTTCTAAGGCACTTAGAGGCATAGAGGGGGGGGGGGGGGGAATCTTGTGATTCTGTGGAACAAATTGAAGAATTATATCATTAGAACCAGAAATGTTCTAAAAATAAATGTGTAATTTTGATTTTTTTTTTTTTTTTTTTTTTTTTTTTTTATTATTTAGCTGGCAAGGAGGTGGCATTTTAAAACTGGAGAAAAAGTGGAAATGATGAAAACAAATGTGGATTAAATTCCAAGAAATAATTTTTTTGAAACATAGTTAATATCATTATTTGTCTAAATCAAAGATATCATCAAAACCAGAAAAATATGCTGAATTAGTAGAAGTATTATTATATTTTTTTCTGCAATACTAACTGATCCATTAGGCATTACCTGAGGCCATGATAATTACTTCAAATGAAACTCAAATTTGTGTGATTTCATATCTATTTTGCTCAATAATTTGTATTTAAGAGAAAAAATCTCAGAAAAATATTTAATTGAAAGCATATGCTATGTGGTGTTTTCTTTTCTGTGTAATTTGATTTTTGGAGTCTGTGTAATTGTGAAATATGCCATAAAAGGGAGGGAAGGCTGTGAGTCTTCCAATATTTTAAATGCTTAAAGATGTTGTTATCTTCAAAACATTTTTGAAATTTTCAGGATTTAAAAACATATTTCTGTAGCCTAAGGGAAAAAATTGTGGAAACATATTGATTGATATTTAGTAGTAATAGTGCTAGTAAAAAGACTTTTTTTTTTTTTTTTCATTTACTCTATTTAAGTGCTTAAAAAAGAAAAAAAAAACTTGATCAATTTTTTTGATATTTTTAGCAGTTATATGATGCTTGTGCACTTCATGATAAAAATTCATGAAAAATATATATCTAGATAAAGAAATGTGTTTTTTTTTTTTTTTCTTGTTTTTGTATTATTTTCACGAGCATAACAAAATAAATAGTTCTTAAAATATGAATTCTGTTTAATTTTATTATTAAATTTATAAATTAATAAATATAACTGTATTCGAGCCCTCTTAAAAAAAAAAAAAATTCAACTTAATTGTATTCAGTAGTAAAAATTTTATCTGAAAAGCAATTTAAACCACAACAAAAGATTTAGATTTTATTTATTTCGTTGAAATTTTCACCCATTTTATTTTGTAAAAGATATTTCTACCTGTCCAAACATTTAAAATTTTTTGTAAATGATATAAATCGGATCTAATGAGATACTCTAAAAATATTGTGATAAAATATGAACGTTTAGTTACTTTTAGCATAGAAAATTTTTTTGTCTCCATGATGAAGTGACTTTCGTCCACTAATTTATTTGAAAGGGTTAAAATTCATATTTAAAAAAAACAGTTACTGTTACACTATCACCTAAAAGATTTGAGATTTAAGAGCATATATTTGGTTTGATGGTACCTCTAAAATTGCGCCTTACCTAGGGCAATGTTGTTATAAGGGAAAAAAAAGTTTTTCAGAAAAATAACCCTTTTTGAATTTTTTTTCTTCAAAAAGTTAACTGCAAAATTTTTTCAAATTGATTGTGGCATTTAAGAGGTAAGGATACAGTTTTTTAGAATATGTCTTACAATTTTGACTTTACATACCGAGTGGTTTGGTCAATAAATATTAAATAAAAACTATGAAAAACACAAAGAATATTGAACAATTGGTTCTTCGCTATAATGTTCGATTTCTCCCAATATGTAAATGGGTTTCTATGCATCTGCAAGCACTTTTCTGAATTGCAATGAAAAAGGTAAATTTTTTGTGAAGGTTCATTGTCATTTTTAATTAATATTTCAATTAATTAACAAAATATTAAAATTATGAATTTTAGGTGTGTTAGGAGAGGCCTTGAACTACCTTCTCACTAAATTTCAGTCTTGTATCTATGGTATATTTCACTAATTATTACAGACAGACGTAAAAAGTGAAACTTTCTTTTATTAGTATAGATTTTTATCAGGGAAGCAGATGCATCAATTTTAAAATGAAAACACAAAACTTAAAAAGAAATTGAAGAAGACATAAATCAACCTGGAATAAAACTTCAGAAAATATTAAAAGAATAATAGCAAATATTAATCTATATTTAAATAAACTTTTAAAAACAGAAAGATATTTTAAACAAGTAAATCTAGCTTTGCTTTTTTGTATTTTTCCCTAGAAACTGATGTTGCAGCTTAAAATTGCAGAAAACATGGAAACTGATGAAATTTAAGGTCTAGTAAAAATGTTTTTAAAAGTAGTAAACAGTAATATTTTTTAAATGAAAGATACAGTTGAAATCAAGGAGATAAGATCAAAATTCATAATGGTAATCAATGTAAAATTTATTGTTAAATAAAATATCTAAGCGATAAATTGATACCTACACTGTAGTTATACGTGAGGCTGTTCTTAAATTAAAAAGGACAACTTTATTACATTGGTTTTTATTTATTTTTATTCAGAAATGCATGGAAAGTAGCAGGTCTTTTTGCTCAGAAATTATCAAATCACCCTCATTTTCCTAGTTTTTTTGCAAACACAATAGATTTTTTAGAAAATAGTGTCAAAGTGGGCATTTTGAACCAAATTTCCAAGAGAAAGAAAAATAACTCCTCAAACTGGGGTGAAAAACTTGTTTGTCGTGTGATTGAAATTGCTTATATCTTAATTAGTAATTTATTGATAAAAAAATAGAAAACTGAGTTTAATTCCAAATCGCTTCCCTAGTCAAACTTTCCAATTTTACATTGTTAGGTGCGTTCGTAACTATGTAAATACGTAGCACCTATTGTTGTTGTTCAGTCCGTCCGTCTGCATATAACAATGCAAAAACTACCCAACTGAATCGTTTGAAATTTAAAATACATAATTTTGTCGAGTCATTTCAAATTTTATGAAAATCGGATGCATAGATCAATTACAGGGACAATCAAAAGGATTCCGTTACATTACGGTCAATGGGGGAAAAAGTTTCAAATGCATTTTAATCGCTTGAAATTTTAAATACGTAATTATTACATAATTTTGTCGAGTTATTTCAAATTTTATCAAAATCGGATACATAGTTTAATTACAGGGACAATCAAAAGTATTCCGTTACATTACGGTTAATGAGGAAAAATGTTTCAAATGCATTTTAATGGTGTTACACTCATTCGAACATAATAAAATTGATATGCATCTATAAAGTACATATTATAAGTGCAAAGAATATTTATTATTGATTTACAAGGCGACACAAAAGTATTCCATTGCATAATGGAATAGGGAGAACATTGTTTGGTGCGCATTTTAATTGTAGTTATTTACAGTTTTATGAGATTTATATATGAGAGTGATATTTTTAAAACTTCATTATCGTATGAACGCACCTCATTTGCTACTCTTCACGTGCAATTTCCAACTTGTTTCATTAAAAAATGAATTTGTAAATGTGTCACAGCATTTTTCACTTGTTGAGCAAAGCAGTTGAGAACATGATATGAATGATTTGGCAAATTTATTTTATGTTTGGCTTACAAAATGTACTGTTTGTATTTCTCATTTACAGATATCTGGGCCCGGAGTTGTTCAGATTCAAAAAGTGAAGAATGCATCTGCTCCGAAATATGAATATGGCTCAGGGGCTCCCCCTATTTTGAGGCTCCTTTTAACTGATGGCAATAACTATGTCAACTGTCTACAGTGGGGTCAGTGGAAATCAATATCGTGAGTGAATTTTGTTTGCCAGTCATTTCTTTATTTGTTTTAGTAATGCAAAAAAAGCTAGTAGATTGATAAGCATGTAAACTTTAATGTATTTTAATTAATTTTTGTAGATGAAGTTTTTATAATGTCATAATAACTTTTGTATATGTTTTAGTGGTACTTGTCTACTAAGTACTTAAAAAAAAAAACTGTCATCAAACAATGTGATTTAATGGTAATGTTATAAAAGCTGAATACCATGTTTGGTTTCAAATGTAGTCTTAGCATGCAATGTGAAAGGTATGCAATGTATTAATAAAGGGTATTAGTTAAATTATTTTCCCTGGTTTTTCGTACATTATAATAAAAAAAAATAAAGACCTGGAATTCAAGTTCATATTAAAAATCTTAGATTAATATTTAATTGAATTTATTTGATACAAAATTCATAAAAATGATGAATATTTTACTGCTATTTTGAATATCATTAGAGCCATTCCGCTACCATAATGCTCTATAGTAGACTCCCTCAAATTCGCAACTCTTTAAAATCTGTACATATTTTACCAATGTAAACAATGAAACTTTCAATTCAGATGTAAGGGCAAAATTTTAATTTTTTAATCTGTAATTTTCATTTATATGACTAATTCATGCTTTTTCAGGAAGGAAAAATAGATTTATTTTTGAAAAAATTCAAGATATTGCTGATATTAGTGCAGATCACAATCATTTTGCCAAATGTATTAATCAAGCTTTTTCGATGAAGTAGGCTAAACCTGAAAAACTTCCTTAAACTAAAACTTCCTTATTTGATGATTTTTCTGTGAATTAATAGTGTACTTTTAGATGTAAGCTCCATTGAATAATTTAGGAAAAATACATTTCATCTTTATAATAAATATTTAATCATATACTATTGATTATTCACTTGATCTTTTCTTTTAATATTTTAACCATTTTAAAATATTATGTAAATTTTTATTATTTTAATTTATTATTTTAATATATTAATTTAATATTTTGCTATATTGTAAGCATTCATTATAATTTCGATTGCATTATTAATTACATTCAAATTACTGCTTAAAAAATGTAAATAATGCAATGGCCAGAAATCTGTAAAATTCTAAAATCTGCACAAGCTCTGGTTCCAAGCTGTGCGGATTTGTGAAAATTTACTGTATATTATTATTTTTATTATAAATGAGTATTTTTATGCAATACAGTAGACTCCCTTAAATCTGCACAGCTTGGGACCAGAGATTGTGCGGATTTTAGAAATTTGTGGATTTCTGGTCGTTGCTTTGTTTACATTTTTTAAAACAGTAATTTGAGGCAATAAATAGCGCAATCGGAACTAATAATGAATGCTTACAATATGATAAAATATTAAAATAAGTAATAAACTAAAATAATAAAAACTTAAAATGATTAAAGCAATAATAGCAAAGGTCAAGTTAATAATCTATAGTGTATGATTAAAAATTTATTATAAAGATTAAATGTACTTTTTCCAAAATTATTCAACAAAACTTGCCTCATAAAAGCACATTACTAATTCACATCAAAATCATAAAATAAGTATTTTTTTTTTCAAGTTTAGCCAGGCTTAATAACCAAAAAATCTTGATTAATGCATAAATATATTTGGTAAGAAGATTGTGATTACCAGTGATATCAGAAATGTCTTGAATTTTTTCCAAAAAAAATTATTCTTCCTTCATGAAAAAAACATGAATAGAATATTATTAAGAAAATTACAAATAAAACTAGTTGGATGTGTCAATCCCGAAACTTTCTTCTATGTCATAAGTACATTTTAATATTTAAACAAAAAACGTCGTGACCCCAAAGTTACCCACTATCGAATTTCCTCGAACATTTGACCAAGCCTAATGAGATTCTGTTATCCGAAAAGCCTAACACGCAAAATTTAATTAATATTCTGAGAAAATGAGCTTAGTAGTGCCTCATGTTGGGTAATTTATACTAAAACCTAATAAGCATCTATTGATGTCAAGACCTAACAGAATCCGAAATTTGATGGAATTTCGTCCATTAGTTCTTGAGATATAGTTATAACAAAAAATTTGCAAAACTTAGCACAGCAACACCATATCTTGGACAATTTATGTCAAAACGTAAAAAGCGTCTAATTATGTTATGATGTAAAAGAATCTGAAGTTCGATGAAATTCTGTGCATTAGTTCTTGAGATATAGCTAGTTTAAAAAAACCGTGTAAAATGTAGCACAGCAGCACCATCAGTTGAAGGATTTATAACAAAACGTAATCATCGTGTAATTATGTTATATGTCATTTTGTAACGAAATCTGAAGTTTGATGAAATTCTGTGCGTTGGTTGTTGAGATATTGTGCGGGGTTATGGAGCCCCTTACTTATTACTAGAGAAGTTTAGCAGAGTTGTAGAAAATGTAGTAGAGAAAATGTGTACTTTGAAGTTATTTTTCCATAATTAGGCAAAACTTCTAATATCAATTTAACTTCTTGTAAATAAAATAAATGCAAAATACTCACAGGAAACGATGACTCAAAAATTCTCTTCATTATATTTATTGAGATTATAAGATACCTTGAAAAACACACTTGGTTATTTCACAGATGAAACTCATAACAGTGGCAAAAATGGAACTTGCTCTTGACTTCAGAGTAACTTTCCTAAACCTTTTAAACATAGCTTTTCGTGAGTTACGCGGAACTTCCTTACACTTCAAAATATTGTTACATTTACTAAACTTATCGGAAAAAAATCTTTAAATAGAGCGTTAAATTAAGAAACATATTTTGAAAACACTGCTCATGAAAACTGTCCCTTTAAATTGGAACGAAAACCTACTAGCCAATTACAAGCAACTATGCAATTTGCATAAGTCAGATGATAATTAACATTTTACATTAAACATTTTTTTTTCTTCATTCATTAAATTTATTAAATACATTTAGAAAAATTACTTTAAACATGAAAATTACTTTAAAAATGCTTTTGTTACTTAATTAAATCAAAATAATATTTGTAACTTAAAAGAATTTTTAATACAGGCGAATGCGATCGCAAGTAGTAATTACTGAATACGCTCCATGACTGAGCGCGACACGAAACAATTCAACCACGCCGTTGAAAAATGTAAACAAACGCCGATTCGGCGGGGAAAATGTAAGCAAGAATTGCAGGTTCCATTTTGGCTTTACAAAACGATATTTAAATTAAATAAAAATAGAAATGGATGGGAAAAACTTTTCCCCACAGATATAGCTATTGGAAAAATCGTGTAAAATGCAGCATAGCTGCACCACCTGTTGCAAGGTTAATACCAAAATGTAATCAGCGTCTAATTATGTTATATATTCTAGTGTAACAGAATCTAAAATTTGATGAAGTTCTCTGCATTAGTTCTTGAGATATAGCTATCGCAAAAATCATGAAAAATGTGGCATAGCAGCACCACCTGTTGGCCAATTTACACCAAAACCTTATCAGCGGCTATGTATCTCAGGGTATCGCGGAATCTGAAGTTTGGTGAAATTCTGTGCATTAGTTCTTGAGATATAGCTATCATGAAAATCATGAAAAACGTGGCATAGCAGTGCCACCTGTTGGCCAATTTACTCCAAAACTTAATCAGCGTCTATGTATATCAAGGGGTCACAGAATCTGAAGTTTGGTGAAATTCTGTGCATTAGTTCTTGAGATATAGCAATCTTGAAAATCATGAAAAACATAGTATAGCAGCGCCACCTGTAGGCCAATTTTTACCAAAAACCAATAGGCACTAATTCATATCATGGTCTAACTGAATGTAAAATTTTATTAAATTTTGAGCACTAGTTCTTGAGATAGAGTGCCCACAAATTTTTTGTCACATACAGACAGACAGACTCACAGACAGACACACAGACTCACAGACAGACATTTTCTAAAAATAGTTAAAACGTGTTCAGGACCTTCTAAAACGTATAAATCCGTCGAAAACCGGAAGTCGAAAATTTTCATGAATCCAATACTTCCTTCTTGTAAAGATAGAAGAAAGTAAAAATATATGGAACTGATACAAAACTAAAAAAATCAAATTTTGCCCCCAATATCCGAACTGAAAATTTCATTGTTTACATCCGTAAAATATGTGTGGGTTTTAGAGAGTTGCGGATTTCTGGTTTGCAGATTTGAGGGAGTCTACTGTATATTTATATTGAATGTTTGTTTTTGTCATTTTAAAAGGAAGTATCTGTTTATTTTTCAGTGTAGAAACTCCTCCAGGGACCAAACTCTATCTGAAGCCTGGCAAAATCCCCATGCAGAGCAATTTCCTGCTCTTGAGTGAACACCAGTTTACAGTGTTGGGTGGATGTGTTACTGCTATGGTTGAAAAGTGGGAGCTATGCAAGGTAGTTTTTGAAATACTAATCTTTGGCAGTAAAAACGACATGTCTGCAAAGAGAAGGTGGAATCCAGTGTTGAATTCAGGAGGTGGCCTGGGGGGGGGGGGGGGGGACATTTCCCCCGGAGCATTAAAATGTCCCCCCCTCCCTGGGGATTTTGATATCTTGTGTTTTCATTGGTCAAAATGAGTAATTTCCCCTCCAGAACTCTACAATGTCCTCCCTGGAGCTAGAAATATCCCTCTTGGAGAAAAGTGTCTGAATTCAACACTGGTGGAATCAGTACAAACTACTGGGACACGGCTCCTTGAGACCCCACACTTAGACACTCTAAAAGATCCAGATGTCAATGCTGAGTCTATGGGGATGTTATTTTCAAATATCTTGCTCAAATTTTAATATTTTTTATGATTTTTTTTAGATAAGATAGCTGAAGATTAGTTACAACCAAGCTAGTTTTTACTTTTTCAATTTTGGTTTAAGATTTAAATATATATACAGTAGAGCATCGTTTATACGACGCTGAAGGGACTACCGAAAAACGTCGTATAAACAATAACGACGTATAATCGATTTTCACTTCCAAAACTAGAGTTGATTTTGTTTTCACTTAATTTTAATGTTTAACGTGATGATTTGCATGAATTTGTAAATTAAACAAACAAACAAAAAAATAAATAAATAAATAAATAAATAAATAAATAAAATAAAAATAAACAGGGGGGGGGGGAGAATTAGTAAGCAATTTAAATATGCGTACCTTTATTTATGTTTCACCGAATGGTTCCTCATTTGCAGTACATCATTTCCTTTCCATTTAAAGTCAAAGATAAAAAAGTCCGGCGTGGCCAACTAAAAGTCGCCAATATTGATAATAGAAGGATAGTCTACTTGACACTTAAAACAGGTCGGGAAAAATGACCATCCCCGAAATAAGAATGACCCCTCCCAATGTAATTTGTTACATGTAAGCTGATTTTTCAGACTAATCGAACACCATCCCACATTTTTATAATGTGGAGTGCATTTAAACACGCTCTTTTGTGTCATTCATAGCTGCCAACTTCCGCTTGTTTGTAAAATACACAAGAAAAATAAACAAAAATAAACCTACACAAAATCGAAAAAACGACGTATAAACGATTTTGGGCGTTGTATAAAAAATATATTTTTACATTAAAATGAATAGGAATGAATCGGGACCACATTAAAATGTCGTATAAATGTAAACGTCGTATAAGTGATCGTCGTATAAACGATGCTTTGCTGTATATATTTTCAGATCCAGTTGAAACCAGTTCTGAAATTGAAACTATCATAATATCAAAAATATGTAACCAAAATCAAAAAAGTAAAAACTAGCCTGGTTGTAGATCGTCCTCAGATATCTCATGGAGGAAAAAAAAAACCTGTAAAAATATTTTTTTATGATTATAAAAATTAAATTTATTAAGGTACACAATCACTTTATTAGTACAGAACCCTAAAAATCATGTAAAAATATTGAAATTTGAGCAAGATGTTTGAGAATAATGTCCCCATAGACTTAACATTATCATGCAGGTCTTTTTTAGTGAGTTGAGTGGCCTCTTAAAAACCTGTCATGGGTCTTGATTTTTAAATAAAATACATTCAAACATAACTTTTTATATAAAATTTTTCAAAATAAAATAGCTATTTAATAAGAATACTTAAAACTTGTCATGTAATTTCTTTATATTGTATACACACTATTAAAATAATCATTAATTTTTTTTTTTTTTATAATTCTTAAGATTGTTTTAATTATTGAATGATTAGATGGTAAACAGCAAAGGGCCCACAGAGCTAAGAAGCTGTATTAATTTAGTAAAATCTCTGTAAACAGAATCTGTTTATAACAGAAGAATTATGTAGTCCTGTCAAACAGAATACAGTACGATTCTACTTTCTAAGACAGAAAACTGCTTAAAACAGAATTTTTTTCTAACCTCTATTGATTCCATTTTGTCAGGTTGCTATATACCGTATTTTCGGGTGTATAGTCCGCGGCTTGTACAAGAAAAAAACCTTCCATAAAGCCGCTGCAGCTTATACACGGTGCGGGTTATACAAAGATTTTTTTTTTTTTAAATTGGAAATCGTGATATTTTTTCTACAACTTTTAAACCTCAAAAAATTTGAAAAAAACATCAAAATTTGTAAATGTTTTTCGCTATGCTGCGAAATTTAAAGAGTTCTCCCATGTTTGTAAAGGCTTTTTTTTTTACTGCTTAAATACAGTTATTTCTGGGTTTGGAAGAAATGTCGCAACTATCGCCAAGTATTGCACCGATAGATCTATAATAGCTACCGTATATACTCTCGTATAAGTCGTGAAATTTTAGACAAAAAAAAGAACTTCAAAGTGGGGGGTCGACTTATACGTGAGACTAAAAAAAAAAAAAAATCTATAAATCAAATATCAGAAAATAATGTGCTAGTGAATCGGGGCTGCAGCACCCCATTGTGTTTGTAGAGTACAAAATCGAAAATCCGGAACCCTTCCAGCCTCGACGATTCTGAATTTAAGATCATTTAAGATTTAGTTTATTTAAAAAAAAAAATTAATCTACCCTACCCAGTTGCAAAGAACAAGAAAAAAGTGCATGATTTATGTCATTTCTAAACGATTCAGAGCAGTCGTTCTTTCCGAAACGATTCCAAAGAATCGTTCCTTTACAGAGTCGTTTCATTTTGGACGAGTTCAAGGAATCGAACTTTTCCGGAATCGTTCCATTTCAGATAGAGTCCGAGGATTCGTTTCTTTTCGGAGTTGGTACCCTACCTTGTTTCAAAGAACAAAAAAAAGTGCATGATTTATGTCATTTCGGAACGATTCAGAGCAGTCTGTCTTTTTCGAAACAATTCCGATTAATCGTTCCTTTACAGAGTATTTTTATTTCGGAATAACTGCAAGGAATCGAACTTTTCCGAAGTCGTTTCATTTCAGATAGAGTCCATTGCAATCATATCTTTTTGGAGTTGGTACTCTACCCTGTTGCAGAGAACAAAAAAAGTACATGATTTATGTCATTTCGGAACAATTCAGAGCAGTCGGTCTTTTTCGAAACGATTCCGAGGAATCATTCCTTTACATAGTTGTTTCATTTTGAAACGAGTTCATGGAACCGAACTTTTCCGGATGCGTTTCATTACAGATAGAGTACGAGGAATCATTCCTTTTCGGAGTTGGTGCATTTCGGACTGATTCCAAGGATTTGACCTTTTTGGGAACCAATGACCTAAGATATGTATACATTTTATGTCCGAAATTTTGAATTTATCACTGCTTTTTTTTTTTTTTAATTTTCGGAAAAATTCAGAAAAAATATCCTGTTTGTTTGGAAAAAAAAAAAAAAAATGCATGTAAACGCCGCATCGCTTAAAATTTTACCTTAAAACACGTAAACGTTGCGGCATTTCTTCTGAAAATTACGGTACTGATAATCTTAATTTTTTAGCCAAATTACTGTAAGGTATTATGCATCACAAAAAAAATTGGTAAATTTGTGTTAAAAATTATGACTAATGGCTTCTAATTTTGAACCCTGATCGAAATATACGTTCGTAAATGGTGTATAGCCCGCGGACTATACACCGATGCATCTCCGCGGGTTATACACGAACTTTTTTTACTGCACTACTCGATTTAGGGGTGTGGGCTATACACCAGAAAATACGGTAATTAGTATCCAATTCTACCGTTTATTTGGTTTTATGTGATATGATGTCCTGAACTATAAATTAATCTTTATTGTGTGTTGCTAACATTTAATACAAGGGTAGTGATTGAAAGCAGAGTTTATATCTTTTGGGGGAAATCAGAAAATAGCAAAGTAGTGACTATTTTTGAAAATTACCAAACAGCTACTATTTTTTAAAACAAACTGTTGTAATTGGCTACTTTTTATGTGAAATAGTCATAGTTCTCTACAGAAAAAAAAAGTAATTTTTCTGATCACTGGTAAGGAACAATCATTTTTTTCTCCAGGGCTGTTAAATTACTGCACATACAGTAGTACTTGTATACATTATAATATGAAGTATATTTTTATTTTAATAAGGCATTATCAATTTCTTATTTGTTGTATATTTTGTTATGTTATGTTTCTTATTTGTATATCTTTTAGGCTTTATCTATAATAAAAATAAGTACATTCAGGCATTGGAAAAAGTTACAAAAACATTGAAAGTGCGTAAACCAGAAAATGAGAAATTATTTTAAATAGCGCGCATGTAAGACAATTAAGAAGCTTATTTTATTCACAGTAAAATTGTCAATACTTTTGTTTAAATCCTGTTTTATTTTATTTTTTGGTGAGGGGGGAGGTTAGAAGAGATTCAGAATGAATCCATTTATGCAAATATGATAAGAAGTTCTGAAATTAAAGTTTCTATTTTAAGTTCATACTTCTGAAGCAATGTTTTACACAGTTTTCTTAGCCAGTTGTCCAATTTAAATTTTAACATGTTTTCACTTAAAACATCAATTAACAAACATGGCAAGCTAATGTTTGATTTGCCACTTAATTGTTTAATTTGCACTCAGATTTTGCAAAAATGTTTTTGTAAACAATATTGCAGAAATTTTTTTGCCATTCTATCATGAAATTCGTATTTTTTCTGCAATTCCTTTAGGAAATTTGTGCTTTTTCCGCAATCTTTTGCCGAAAACCGCAGTTTTCTTGCGATCTTTTGAGGAAAATCACGGTTTTTTTCGCGATCATTTGATGAAAATCTTGGTTTTTTCATGACCTTTTGATGCATTCTGCATTTTTTTGCAATCTTTTGATGCAATCTGCATTTTTCTCATGATATTTTGATGAAAACCGTGTTTTTCTTGCAATATTTTGACGAAAATAGCATTTTTTGAGATCGTTCGACAGAAATAGCATTTCTTGATCAATCTTTCGATGAAAATGACTTTTTTTCCACGATCTTTCGGTAAAAATTGCATTTTTATTCCACAATCTTTTGCCCCAATCTGCATTTTTCTTGTGATCTTCTAACGAGATCGTGTTTTTTTTTTTTTTTTTTTTTTTTTTTTGTGATTTCTTCAGGAGTGATTGTGGTTTCATGAAAAAAATACCTGAAATTTTAGCCAGAAGATGTTTTTGTACGGGAACAAGGGGATATAGAGAACATAATTTATACATGAAGATCAAATTTTGATACTGTAAATTTAAAAAATACTTGAATTCAAGTTTATAACCTGAACACAGTCACCCCTGTAACGAAAATTGTGTTTGTTTTGTGATATTTTGACGAAAATAGCATTTTTTCGCAAACTTTCAGCGAAAATAGCAATTTTTTTTTTGCGACCTTCCAATGAAAATCGCGTTTTTATTCCGCAATATTTTGGCGAAAATCGCTTTATTTTCACGATATTTTGTCAAAAATCTCATTTTTTTCAGCAACCCTTGAAGATATAAAAAATCGAAAATGCAGAAAATGGCAAAAAAGCGGAAAATCGCAGATCCGCAGAAGAATCTCATGCCTGTACATTTGTTAATTTTTAAAAAATTAAAAATATTTCATATGCATCATTTCGTATTCTGTAGGAGGAATTCCTCTCTTTTTAATATAGATATTTTTTGTTCTTTCTTAGAAACTTGCATCCCATATAAGGGCCAAAGAAAATCTTGATGGAAGTGGGCCTCCACCTTGGATACCCTTTGGTCAGCCAATCATTGGTGTTAAACCATCCAAATCAGGTATTGAAAAACACCGTAATCACTGGCGATAAATTGATAAATAAGCTAAAAAACTTTGTAAAATCACCATAAAAAGAAAATTAAACAGGACGCGTTTCGAGCTTCTAGTACAGTCTAGTACAGTCTAAATAGTACAGTCAATCAGAGTAACTTTGACCAAGAGAGAAAAAAAGATTAAATATTCTACATTATTTGAATTAATGACAAAGTTTTGGTCTCAAAATATAGATATTTGCACTAGTGTGAATTTGACAACTCATTGGAAATAATTCATCAAGATTCCACCATGGCAGAATGGATAGCAATGTTACCCTGATTGACTGTTTATAAAATAAAAATGTGAAGAAGAGCAGAAATGCATAGATATCTAGAAATGCACATAAGAGCTCGTCATCAGCTAATCCAAACACGTGTCACAAGGGACAGAGTCGAGAGACAGAGATCTCGACTCTATCCTTTGTGACATGTGTTTGGATTAGCTGATGACGAGCTCTTATTTTTGAAGCTCGAAACGCATCCTGTTTAATTTTCTTTTTATGGTGATTTTACAAAGTTATTTAGTTTATTCATCCAAATCAGGATGTAAGATTTTGTAACTTATACAAACTTTCATTCTTTTTCGTCAATATCATAGCAAACGTGGTAGTGTTTGGTATTATATGTTTAAGAAATTGAAAATGCAAACATCTTTTAGAAATTTCTGACAAACCAGTTGACGTGCAACAGTGATTTTTGTTTTAAAAGATAGAACTTAACAAGACGAATAAAATGATGGCATTCAAAAAAATTATCTTAGTTTACTGTAGTTTTTTATTTAACTTTTAATGAAAAAAAGAAGATGTAAAATTCAACAAACTGTAGCTAATGACCCCATGGATGGATTAAGTACATTTTTGTCTTATTTTTATCTTCATGATAAAACTTAATTTAGATTTTTTTTTCATATTTGTATGTTTGACGGTCGCTGAGAAAATCAAATTTGTATCTCAAATCTCCGGTTGAACATTGTTCCTTGTTATTGCTGTTGTAGTTTTTTTTATTATTCATTGCCACCAATTTTAAATAAATATAAAAATTGTTATGCATGTAACATAATACATTCAAATTAAACAAATCACTTGAAAAACATGGTTATTTGTTTTTATTATGGAGTTTTCAGTTTCAGTTCTTTGAATAAAGTTGTGAATGCACTGTTATTTTTTTCTTTGACTCCATGGTTAATTTTTCAAATAACATGCATTTTATATGACAATGCAACGCTTTTGTATCTGAAAACTATGGATGGATTTTGATTGATGATCAAAAGTGCGGCTTCCATAAGTCCAGAGTCAGGTTTATTCCAAACCTGGATAATATTTACTGTCAGTATTGTAAGGAGGCGATGATAGAGAACTGTTTTTATTTGTCTATATGTAATGAACTCAAAAGATGTGAATTTTAAAGGAATTGTAATATAATATTTTGAAAATAATGTGAATTTGGTTTAAAAAAAACTTGAACTTCTTAAAATAATGTGTATTACTTGGTTAAATACGGTTGACTCCCTCAAATCTGCACTCCTAAAATCTGCAACTCTCTAAAATCCGCATATATTTTACAGATGTAAACAATGAAACATTCAATTCAGATATAGGTGCAAAAATTGATTTTTTCAGTTTCATACCAATTCCATACATTTTTTAATTTATAATTTTTATTAAGGTTATTGAATTCATGTTTTTTCATGAAGAAAGATTAATTTATTTCTGAAAAAATAAAGATATTGCTAATATCATTGGTAATCATAATCTTACCAAATATATTTATGTATTAATCAAGCTTTTTTAGTTATTAAGTCAGGCTAAACCTGAAATAAAGTTTCATTATTTTATGATCCTGATGTGAATTAGTAATGTACCTTTATGAGGCAAGTTTCATTGAATAATTTAGGAAAAACACATTTCCTCTTTTATAATGAATATTTTACTGTACATTATTGATTATTAACTTGACCTTTCTTTTTAGTATTTTAATCATTTAAAAAAATACCTAAATTTTTATTAATTTAGTTTATCACTTATTTTAATATTTTAGTATATTGTATGCATTCATTATACTTTTAATTTCATTATTAATTACATTCAAATTATTTTTTTTTAAATGTAAACAAAGCAATGACCAGAAATCCGCTGAATTCTAAAATCTGCAAAACCTCAGGTCCCAAGCTGTGCAGATTTGAGGGAGTCTACTGTAGTTCAATATTTTGCAAAATAAGAAAAATTATTGGGAATATTTAAAAGCAACCGAGGTTTACTTATATTCAATTTATAATTATCGAAAAATTATTGAAAGGCAGGTCATTTAATCAATGCATGAATAGTAATCTCATTGGTTTATTTTATGATGAGTTATTCAGTGAATCAGCTTCCTGATCGAGGATGCCTATTTGGTACTATGTTTTGTTTACACTTTGTTAGCATAATACATAATGCCTCATAGAGTTTTTCAAAGAGTTTTAAATGAATTTATTCTGTGTTGTGCAATATTACAGGCAAACATATTCCTTTTTATTTGCATTTGCAACAACATTTTCCTAAATTTTTCTATACATTAAAAATATTTATAAATTTGACACGTTAAAATTATTTAGGATAATATTTATTCCAGCCAGAGTTTATCCCAATAGGCCAATCGAGCAAAGCAAGCAGGGTTCTCATTGTGGTCCCTATGTGAAATTTGCTGCAATTCATAGAGGCTGGCAAACTTTAGTGAGCTTTAGGTTGAGCCACTTTGTTTTATATGCAGTAGACTCCCTCAAATCCGCACAGCTTGGGACCAGAGGTTTTGCGGATTTTAGAATTTTACAGATTTCTGGTCATTGCTTTGTTTACATTTTTTAAAAAGTAATTTGAATGTAATTAATAATGAAATCATAAGTATAATGAATGCTTACAATATGCTAAAATATTAAAATAAGTAATAAACTAAGATAATAAAAATTTAGATAGTTTTTAAAATCATAAAAATATTAAAAGGAAAGGTCAAGTTAATAATCAATAATGTACAATAAAATATTCATTATAGAAGAGGAAATGTGTTTTTCCTAAATTTTTCAATGAAACTTGCCTCATAAGGATACATTACTAATTCACATCAGGATCATAAAATAATGAAACTTTATTTCAGGTTTAGCCAGACTTAATAACTAAAAAAGCTTGATTAATACATAAATATGTATAGTAAGATTGTGATTACCAATGATATCAGCAATATCTTATTTTTTTCAGAAATAAATTATTCTTTCTTCATGAAAAAACATGAATTCAATAACCTTAACAAAAATTACAAATTACAAAACATATGGCATTGATATAAAATTAAAAAAGGTCAAAATTTGTACCTACATCTGAACTGAATGTTTCATTGTTTACATCTGTAAAATATGTGCGGATTTTAGAGAGTTGTGGATTTTAGGAGTGCAGATTTGAGGGAGTCTACTGTATCAGTATAGGTTTTGTGTAGAATTTCCTCTCTAAAATTTCTTATTAAACTTGTTAATGTGCTGAGTAAATACATATGTAAGTTATACATTTTATTATAAAAATATTGTTATTTGATTACAAGAATGAAAAAGATTATAGAATCAATTTAAATGTTATTCTTATAAGAAGAATTCTATATATAGTGTTAACTCTAGGTCATTTTAGCAGGGCACATCACCTGGCAACTCTTTTAAACCCTTCCAAGGCTCTCATCAGCCCTTTTCAACACTTTCTATGAATCCTGTGGCAATTCAATTAATACTGGGAAAATATTGCAAATTGTAGTGGATTCCAAACAAACCAGTTCAAAATATTTTTAATGAACAAGATACAAGTGTGACCTTTTTGAAAAAAAAGATGCCCTTTTTAAAATTGCGTTCTTTTTTTGAAAAAAATGTAACTTTTTATAAAACAGTTCCTGTTTTGAAAAAAGATACCCTTTTATAGAATAGTGTTCCCTCTTTGAAAAATTTCTGGCTGGCAGCCCTTTTCTTCTAGAATCAACACTGATTTATATGTGTGTAATCAATATGCAATTTTTTTTTCATGTGCTGTTATTATTTTCAGCAAACTTTCGAGCTTTGGATTCCGAAGGAAAAGAGGCTAAAGAAGATGCCATTTTTAAGCAGCAACGTCAAGCTAATATTGCTGAAGTGTCCAGAGTCAAAGAGATAAAAGCGAAATCATTTGGTGGTAGAAAAGACGTAAGTGTTTTCATTCATTCTCTTTCCTTTAAAGAATTGTATTTGATCAAGAGACCCATTTTACTCAATGTAGTTAGTACCAGTAGTTCATGTCGGGTCAGGTTGGCACTATTTTCTTGTTACTTACCCATCATACGTAGTATAGGGTAAGTCTTGTAATTGTTTTGAAAATTGAAAAAAAAATTTTGACGGATTTACACGTTTCAGTTAGTGGAGATTCCGAAAAATATAGTTTTAGAAAAAAAATTTTGCCGTCCGTCTGTTTTCGCTCTATTTCACGAAGAAATTGAGATAGAGACTTGAAATTTTGTATGTACTTAGTATGTAAGAATGAGACGAAGCCTATGTAATATCAGTAACCTCTATTATCTGGAACTATTTTTTTCGGACTCTTGAAAAATTCGTTCTGATGAAAGGTATGTAAAAGTTTTCGAAATTTTGTATTTTAAGAAGTGGACTTAAAAGGTAATAAAATAACACACATTTTGCATAAAGAACAAAGTTCATCGGATTATTAGTAGCCGAGATATTTGTAATCCTGTTTTCCACATTCTTCGATTTTTCATGACCCTGTATTTCATTCAAATTTCAATTCAGAGATATATTTAAATTGGAAATGAGACGCTTAATCAGACGCAGTAAACTGTTAGTTAATAGGATTATTATTTTTGCAGTTATAAGGATGTTTCTTTTACGCAGTTTGGTACTACTTGGATAGTTTCACATTTTATATAATTTGTCGAAATGGGTACATCAGCAATTCTTTAATATAGCATTACTATGTATATTAACACTATTTAAATTTTGTTTTGGAATTGAGAAGCATTGTATAAATATTTTTCACATGTTTTATTTTCCTATATTATATTATGCATATTCATGATGGGTAAGTATTACGGTGGCCTCCAACGACTAGTTGTTGTTGTGTATTGGGTTCACTCTTGTTTCACTTGTACGAATTGAATATTTCCAACTGAGCAAAAAATTGCCCATGCCGGGAATCGAAGCCAGATTCTTGGCTTATAGGACCAATGCTTTACCCATTTAAATTAACTGGGCAACAACCGGAAGGCCTTTTTCGCTCAAATAACCTTATTGGTCATAACATGTGGTCTGTCAGTTAGACAGCTCAACAGAATAAAACACAGGTAAAGGAAGTTCATATAATGATGGATATATAGATATGTTATTATTTTAACGCAATCAAACTGATTGGTAAATTTACCATATGAATTGAATATTTCCAACTGAGTGAAAAATTAATCTAAAAAGTAACCTCCAGTTGTCGCCCAGTTAGCTTAAACAGTAAAGCATTGGTCTTCTAAGCCAAGGATCTGGGTTCGATTCCTGGGCTGGGCATTTTTTTTCTCAGTTGGAAATATTCAATTTGTATGATAAATTTACCAATCAGTTTGATTTTTTCAAAATAATAGGGCTTTGTGGTTCAAATTTGATTAACCTGATATTTAGATATTAATTAGCCTTTTATATTTTTACTTTTCAACATAAAAGATCAAATTTTATTAAAGATAAAATTGTAGACTTTTACATAATTTTATTAAAAAAAAAAAAAAAAAATTAGGTTTTTTCTTTTAAGTTTTGGATTGAACTGGGTTGGGCTTTGGCTTTACAAAAACTTTTGCCATCTTTGGATCAGCAAAAAATAATTTTTTATCAGACTTGGGTTGACCTTGGATAGAATTTTTAAGTTTGAGTTGATTGCAAGACTCACAAGGTAGGTCTCCAAATGGGCTAACTCCGAAAAATCAAAAAATAACAGAATGTTCTTCTAATGAGGATATATAAGTTTATAAAAAAAATTTTGGTGGAACCTCCTTATTCTGTCCATAAAAAAATAATGAAAATTTCAATATTTGGTCATTTATTATCGGTTAGCGATGAAAAGTAATTTCAAAAAATGTTTTTTTAAATGTCAAATCCATTTTAAAGGAAAAGTTTCATTTTCAACGTGTTAAGATAAATTAAATATCTTTGGTTTTGTCAGTTTTAGTTTGTTTTAAGTATAATTTCGTTATAGTGATATATTTATATGTATTTATATTCAAATTTAACCATCAAAATTTGAGATTTGAAACTAAATTCAAATTTAAATTAATTAAAATTGTTACAAGTTCAAAATCCAGTTGAGCATTGCAATTCGATTTTGTTGCTATGGAAACATCTGGCTTTTATTTTTGAATATGCTTAAATGTATGAAAATAATTTTACTGAATAAGAATTTTTTATACATGAAAATATTTTTTCCAGAGGTAAATTAAATAACTACAGCAACAAATAATATATACATATGCAATTTAATTTATATATATATATAATATATATTAAACTTTCTTATTGTTTATGTTTAAATTCATAAAACACGATTTTAGCGGATTTTGAAAATCCAAAAGTTTTTAGTTGCATTAAAATTGTTTGCTTTTGGCAGGGAAAAGTGTTGCTCGCCAAATCGTATGACATTTTGGTCTTTTCATGCCAAATATTTGAAAGTATTTTATTTTTTTACATGTTTTCAACTGCAATTCCACTGCTAATTTTCACTGATCCTTTATTACATACATGAGTAGTTTAATTAGTAATTTTTTCAAAAAAATCTGAGCATGCCCAGTATGGAGACCTTCCTTGTCAGATTGCCTTTTTACAGATTTTGAAATGGAATTAATTAGATTCGTTTTATCACTGATGATTTAAAAATGTAATTTTTATTTATCTCATTTAAAATGATTAAATGTTTAGAGAAAAAAAAATTAGAATTTTTCTTTAAAAGGGCTCTGTCTTCCCTATCTAAACCCACTATGCAACATACGCTCTATGTTTCTTCTGTTTTTTATGGATAGATTCACTGAAATTTCGTAGCATTCAAAGTGAACTTGATATAGTATACTTGGTAACATAAGAAAATGATTTTCTTTTGGTACTTTTATTTTAACAAACACCAATCAAAGTTTTGCACAAAATCTGCTATTTTGCTAGTTTTCTTCAACTAGTATACAATAACTCTATTATAAATTATTATTATTATTTTATAATATCTTCTATATACATAAGGAGAAAATATTGAAATCATGAATTTTTCTTATTTAGTTTTTTTTTTTTTTTTTTTTTTTTGTGATGAATTTACATGTTTTGGACATGATTTAAGTATTTTTGGAAAATGTCTGCTGAGTTGATCCATGCAAGATTTGAGGTCCATTTTAGATCCCTTCACAAAAATATATACAAATTTAATAAAATGGTCCTCCTTACAAAATTATTTTTAATTAAATAGGCTCTTTCACAAAATTTCTCTTAATAGAATAAGGCCCTTCACAAAATTCCATTTCATAGAAGTATAATTCTCAATAATTATTTTTATTTTGTTAGATTTTAAAATGTGCATGTTGTAAACAAAAGAAGTTCAGCAGAAAGTAAAGCTTTAACAGGAGGACTTAAATAAGTTACTATTAATAAATACATTATTCAAATTTGAGTAACTGGATTTCATCTTTCATTTTAAAATGTATTTTTCACAAAAATATAAAAAAATTCACAATATATATATATATATATTTGGTAGTCCCAAATTCGTATTGTTTTGCTTTTTCATGGAAAATATGAAGATGAAACCACACACTCCATTTGTAGTTCCAAAGTATTTGGGACCGAAAGATTCTGCTTTGGTTCTACAAATTCCATTTATATTCATATTATTCTTTTTTCCTTCCATATTCAATGTGCTATAAGTTAATTTCAAATGGTTAATATTGTTTACTATGAATGGTCTTATATATATATATATATATATATATATATATATATATATGTTTTACTTTTCACAAAATGGATACCAAGAAAAGAAATCCTGCATCGATCCTGGTCTGTCTGTTAGTCTGTGTGATACAAATGTTGTAGCTGCTCTATCTAAAGAATTTCATGAAACTTTAAACTCTGTTGAATCTTGACATGAATTTGTGCTTGTTAGGTTCGGGTTATATTGTCTTACAGTTGGCACTGCTATGAATCCTTTTTCATAATTTAGATGAAACCTATATAAGTACTAATGCACTAAATTTCGTCAAACTGTATATTTTTTTGGTTCATGACATCAAGCTGTTTATATTTTGGTGTTTATTGTCTTATTGGAGGCACTGTTAAGATGTGTTTTTATGTTGAATGTGACAGTTCTATCTCAAGAACTAATGTGGAAAAACTTCATCAAACTTTATCCTAAGGGTGTATTCAAAAAAACGCTTTTCCACCTTCAACAGCTCGAAATTTTCCGATACAATTTCAGGCACATTTTTAAAAGTAGAAACATGAAACTTGCTGAGGAGATTCTTGAAGGGACGTGTGAGGTGCCGTGTGAAGTAGTTTTTCGCTGAATTAATTAGAATTTGATTTAGAAGCAATTATTTTCTCAGCGTGACCCTTTTTTTCGTTCGCAGATCTCTCGCTTCGGAAAATTTGGTACAAAACACCGTTTTTGACAGCATTTTTTGCAACATTTTCTGCATTTATCAAGGAATCGACAATCACGGCACCTTGTATAGTTTCTAAATAAGAGAATTTGAAAATTTGGGGCATTTGACAGCAAAAATGAATCTAAAAATAAATATGAAAAAAGGCAGTTTGGATCGAAATACACCCTTAAGTTGAACTGACATAGATTGATTCTGATTTGGTGTATATTAAACAAAGTACCTATAATGCTGGAGATATTTTTCAAGTATTGGTTTGTGATATCTATATCTTGACATCAATTAGATGGAATCACTCTAAAATTTTCCCAATTTTTTTTTATTATTATTATTAACTTTTTTTTTTTTTTTTTTTTTAATGGAAATTGATGTTGATTCAATTTTGGCTTTGATCATTTAAGAGAGGATAACACTATTCTGTGATTGGAGAAAGTTTCATTATTGAGTCTACAACTGATTGATGCATTTTAGTCAGGGCTGGAGCTGGCGGAAAAAATGGCTGACTCTGACTACAGACTGGCTAATGTACTAGTGTTGTTATTGTTTAAAATTATGGGGGAATGCAAGGAAAAATAAGGTGAAAATTTTACTATTTCGGCATAATTCAGCTCTTAGAACTTTGAAAGAAAAAAAGGAAAAATATATATACAGTAGACTCCCTTAAATCCGCGAACGCCAGAAATCTGCACATTTTTTCAGATGTAAACAATGAAATTAAAGATGACGCTGAAGTCAGCAGCTATTGCAATACAAATAATTCTTCAAATATATATATATTTAAATTCTTTTCAACTTCTTCCTACTTTTAAATGTCAATTAAAATTCAATGTCCTTCAATTTAAATTATGCAGTGTTAAATAGTGTTTCTTACACGTACGATGATCGATATTTATATCGAAATAATCATTATTGTATCGTAGTTACAGAGCAATATAACTTTCAATGACCGTTTGGTAGAGTTTGCAATTTGTGTGGCAGGATAATTTTTGTTATATAAAATTATTATTTCAATAGTTCTATTACTATTTTCGTATCTAATAAACCAATGCAGATATCTTCTGGAATTCCTATGAGAGTAGCAATACTCTCGTTTACTTCCCATCGATGGTCTGCTAGTTACGAAACGAATTTGAATTTTATATCCGGTTTACTAATTTACGATGATCGATATTTAATCGAAATAATCACTATCGTATCATAGTAGCAGCGTAATTTTTGCTGTATAAAATGAATATTTTTTAATTAATCAAGCTTTTTTTGTTTATTAACAAAAGCAAATATTTTTCTTTATAAAAAAGATTGATTTTTCCTCATCATTACTTATATTTAGTATTGCATCTTAATTATTTACTACTTTATTTTAATATTTTTCTAAAATTTTATTTTAATTAATTTTTTTGTAATAATAACTTGTTTTTTAATTATTTATTTAAATATTTTACTTAATTATTTTAACGTTTCAATTTATTATATGCATTGATTACAATGCTTAACTATCAATCAAATTAATGTTTCAAAAATGTAAATAAAGCCAGAAATCCGCAAAATTCTAAAATCCGTACAACACCTGGTCCCAAGCTTTGCGGATTTGAGGGAGCCTACTGTATTCTGTTTTACTAATTTTTAAATTTTGCAGCTCACATACCTGAAAAATCCAACTATTGAAATCTAAAGAAGAAAACAAAACAGCGATTTTATTTGTTATTTCAGATCTATAGACTTGAAAAGTGAAAATCTTTACAATTTTTAATCTAATTTGTCTCCTACAAATAAGAAAAAATTCGATGGAAAAGGAGAAAAAAAATATAATAATAAAGATAAAAATTTTACTAGTTTAGAAATAATTCAGGATCTACTGGAGTTTTTAATAAAAAATTGTTTTCATCTACTGTGTACACTTGGCAGTGTATTTGAAATCTTTAAATATCTAAAAATAACATTAAAAGCTGTAAATGGGAGAAATTACGTCACATTAAAATGACCAAATAATAATATTGCCAAACAGTTTAAGTTTTAAAATATATTTACACAAGGCATTTAATTCACATTTTTAGATGATCTTTTAAACTGTTGTTTTGAATTCTAAGATAATAATAGTTCCTTTCTGGCAACCAAAGTATTTTCATGTAAATATTAAAAACTGAAAGAAAACATTGGTAAAAATTATGTCAAATTCAAAAGACTACATTTAAAATGTCTTATACAGTAAAACCTCTAAATAACGGACACCTTAAGAGCGCAGGAATCTTCCGCTATTCGGAGGTGTCCGTTATTGGGAAAAATTGCTAATGGGTGCTTAATGTTTCATTAGTCGATTTTAATATGTCCTAAAACCTCTATTATATGATTAACCATAAATTAAAATAATTTTTAAAGCAATAAAACTGAAATAAAACTGTGCTACCTTTACCCTTTGTTTATTGCATTATTACCAAAAAAAAAAAAAAAAAAATTACAAAAGTTTGCTTTTACTTGCGATTATATGTAATTTGTTTTTCGATGTGAAGTTTTAACTCTGTCAGAGGTTTTGATCCTTTTGAATCATCTTTTTCTAAAAATATGTATAACTTTTTACAGTGTGTTTCTGCTTCTTAAAATCATACAATCTCAAATCATCCGAGGGAGGGATGGGGGGGAAGGGGTTGTGATCACAGATAAATGTAGAGGTAGAGGGGATTTTCTCCAGCTCATCTCCACATTTATCTGTAATCACAAAATTTGTGACACATTGCCCTGATAATTTTTCTTTTCCTCGTTAAAAAATAATTTTTCATATTTTTTGCCAAAATTACTATCCGCTATTCGGAATGTTCGTTATTCAGAGGTTAAACATACAAAAATTTATGTTTTGGGAGTGGGGATCTGAAAACTGTCTGTTAAATAGAGGTGTCTGCTATTTGGAAGTGTCCGTTATGGAGGTTTTACTGTATTAAAACAATTTTCTTATAGCATTGTTAAAAAAATACGGGTGAGAAAGACTATTTATTTAATTCATTTCGAATTAGCTTGTTTTCAAATGTTTAACTGATCTTATTTATTAATTATAAATAGAAGTTTTCTTATACGTCCATTAATTTAATCAAAGCCATCAGATCACTTTTAACAGCAGCTGATTTGAAGCTTAAAATTGAACAATCAATAGTTTAATTTTCACACAATATTTCTGTAAAAAGTTTTATAACATTTGATTTTATTTATATTGTTTGTTAAAACTATTTTTATTAAAAATTTTTAGAAGCCTCTTTCTTTCAAGCAAGAACATGCCAACACACCCTATGTGCAATCAACTGATTATATAGCATATGAGAATGATACAAGAAGAGCACCTGATTCTTCTCAAGATTCCCCTATGAGAAACAGATCTTACCCTAACGACAAAAACAGAAAAAATGCGAGAAGTGAGTATTCACAGACAAGACAAGACAACGGAAGGCCTTACAACAATTCAAATAACAACATGACAGGTTTTCAATCAAAAGATAACAACAAGCCAGAAAACAGAAACAAACTAGGAGCTTATTCTCTGGCGGACTTTATTACTCCAGATGTGAAACAGCATTCGGTGTTTCAGGCGAAGAGTTCGGAATCCGAACCATCTCTTAGCAACTCTTCCAGGCAGCAGTATAAGGTGATTAACAAGGACTATAGACCTTCTGGTGACAAGCGATCGCAGAGGAGTGATTCGAGGAGTTTGGTGAACATGATGGAGCAAGTTCAGATCTATGGCTACGATGCGCAAGATACTTCAACGCATCCTTTCCTTAAGCCTGGTACAGAAGTGCTTGCTAAGTACTGGGAAGATAACCAGGTAATTTTCAAACTTTTTTTTAATTGCAGAAAGTCTTATTAACAAGTTTTGAATAATAAAATATGCAAAGTGTATTTTGTCCGTCTGTGTACACCAAAGACCATGACATTCAATTATTGAATATTTCTGAAAATGAGCCCAATTTACATAACATCCGCAGCCAGTGAAAAAGATAGTCTATAATACCTCCACCCCCCTCGCCCCCAGGGACAAGCATCATTTTGCATCATTCATCATCCTATTTATCTATACAATTTTTTGTGAATAATGTGCAAGTGTATAGTGATAAACTTTATACACATTGTATTTTGTGAATTGTATGCAAGAATTTTGAAATTGGTACTGCTAAAATTACCTTAATTTTAAAAACAAGCCTCCCCACATAAAATTTATACTTGAATCCTTAATTTCATTGCCATATTTTGATGTAATGAGCTAAAATTTATAAGAATCAAGCTTTATTTTTACAGGTGAGATTTTATTTATACAGGATAATTCAAAAAGATAACCACAAGTAAAACGAAAAATACTAATTTTATAAAAGTAGAAAAAGTGATAGATTGGTTGACTTGAATATGTCTCTGAAAACTTTTACTTTTCTTATCTACATATATTATAAGATGTCTAAAATAAAAGGTAAAATATTGGTAATAATTGTCTGAGCGAAGCGAAGTCTATATACTCAGAGATACGTAACGATATTAAAAGTAAAAAAAATTCTTTCGTCAAGCAAATCTCAAAAAGTACTTGTCGGATTTTGATTCTGTTTGTACCAATAGGTACCTATGAAGGTAATCTGGTGAATGCACTACATACGAAAAATTAGTTTCAAATAGTTTAAAAGTTATATTAAAAAAACTGATAAAAAAGCACAATTTATTTGCATATGTCACAGAAATTTGGTGTGCGTGATTTTCACCAGCTGGATATTTTCGTAGATAACCGAATCAGTACATGGAGTAAATAGTAATCATTAACGCACTCAAAAATATTGAATGCAATAAAACATTTTAAAATTTAATCATGCAGGAAAATAAAATTGTTATTTTTTTATATTAAAAAAATGTCATAAAAACTTTGATTTTGAGATTTTGTGATAATCTCTTAATAGCATTTTTTGATCGCTAAAAGAATATTTTATATATTTCGCGTGTGAAAATTAGAAACAATTACGTTTTTAAATAAAAAGTTTCTTTTATGACATCATTTTCCCTTTATATTTATTTTTATTGCATGTTTTCTTTTAACTTATATTTTGTTTGTTTGTGGAAGTGAATTCTGGTCACTAATTTTTCGGCACGGATACCACAAGCGCATCAGATTTGGCGCAATTTTTTTCAAAGCCCATTTGGCGAAAACTCCGTTTTCAAATAACGCTTACATACACATTTTTAAATAATTTTCTATTTTCAAAAAGAACTTACAGTAAATAAAATAATAATAATAATTAATAACTATAAAAAGAAATATTTTATATAATTAAAAAAAGGAAATGAAAGTAAATAAACATTTTATGAGTAAATAAACAAATAATAAATAAATAAAGCCGGGTTACCATCTGAGGTAAAATAATGCCATTTTGACGCCAATTATGTACTCTGGTGCATATGTCACATCTTTTCCCATTTTTCATCCATTTCCTGTTGGCATACAACTTTGAAATTTGGAATATGTATGCATACCTGGGAGCAATACTGGAATTATCGCAAGTTATTAAATGTTTATTCTGAGCAATATCGCTCAGACTAATCCCTCTGAGGGAAGTCCTAGTGAATAATTTTAACTTGTCACATTATATGGAAACATTTAAAAAAAAATTTCTTTTAAAACAATGGAATACTAAGCTGTTATAATAAAATTTTAAACATTAGTTTTCTAATGTTATAATTTGTTTTTTGCATGGGTGGAGGGAGTACTGAAAACAGTGAGGGAAAGAAGGATTCCACTCCCTTCCTAAGTGTTTAAAAACATATGAATTTTGGTCACTTTTGCTAATTTTAAACATTTAGCACCCTTTAATGAAAATCTTGATTACGTCATGAAGGCCCCCTTAAAAGAAGGGCTTGGTGTAATTGCTCGACTTGCTCTAGCATAAGTCGGCCCCTGAAGGATTGTTTTGTTAATTTAGAATTTGTGGATGTAAATGAAAACACAAAAAAGGTATTTTTACTGTATATTATGGAAACATATTTTGTTGTTATTTGTCTCATGCATTGTTCTTTTTTGTATGTTTTATTCCTTTTGTATCTTTGCTCTTTGCCAGTGTTTATATACATTTACTTATAGGTTATTTATATATGAACCTATGGATATTTTTATTAATGCAATTTCCACTTATGTTTAAGCAAACATAAATTACCTTAATTTTAAAAACAAGTCTCCCCACATAAAATTTATACTTGGAATCCATAATTTCATTGTCATTTTTTGATACAGTGAGCTAAAATTTATAAGAATCAAGCTTTATTTTTACTGGTGAGATTTTAGTTATGATAAATTTTATTAAAAGTACATCTGAATAACTCTTTTTACACGTGTTCGTAATCATATAAATACATACTACATATAGTCATCATCTGCTCCATCCAACTGTCGGCACATAACACTGCAAAAACTACTCAACTGAATGTTTTGAAATTTAATGTATACAATCTATATACAGTGTTCTCGCTGATATTTGACCAACGTTAGTAATTTGGATAATTAAAAATGAAAAACATTCGCCAAATGAAAAAAGTACTAGCAAAACAGATTCGCCGTGTTACACACACACACACACACACACACACAAAAAAAAAAAAAAAAAAAAAAAAAACCTTTAATTTTTTAATGTTATTCCCTTTCTTTCAATATGTTCTAAAATAACAAAAGTTTGCATAACTGTGACAGTGATTGTAATTAATCTAATTTCAACTATCCGCTACAAATATAAAAAATATGTATACATTAAATCTATGCATATGTATGAAAAACGAAAAAGAAAAAATTGAACACTATCAATTTGGCGAATCTAATCGCTTGTTTACTCGCCAAATGAAGAATTTAGTCGCAATTTGGCACATTGGCGAGAACACTGTCTATATATTAAATTATGCTAATGCATCTAGCACAGAAATTGCAATTATCTGTTAATTGTTTAATGGCAATGGCCAAATGAAATGCATCTCATTGGTCTTCTGACAGGATTTATGCCAAGGCAAATAGGGTTTATTTATGTTTCACATTTTGCTGTAATTATGGAGCTTCAAAAAATCATTATTTTTGCTTTTTCTATTCTTTTTATTAAAAAAAAAAAATGAATTACTAAATTAATGAAATACTAAAAAAATCCCGCAGGAGCAATGTTTGGCGATTTATCAACTGTGTCCGACTAGCAATAAAATCTTGAGATTTGATTTCTGTTGTAGAATCATCTGATTTGGCTAAGAATTGAGCAAGTAAATTAAATTATGAAAATAATATGATACAATGCTTAGAATACATTTAAAGGAGACCAAATTGGTCCCCAAGGCTGCCTAGTTGTTACAAAATTTTAATGAGTCATTTCAAATTTTATGAAAATTGAATTAAAGTTTAAAAAATTTTAATAAATGTTTTCTTCGTCCTATTGCATCAAATCCTACATTGTGAATTCAATAATATCACATGATAAGTCATGATTCTTTGTTGCCATGGTGAGGACGTCTCATTTAAAATGGGATCATATTATTCCCGTATGACTGAAATGACAGAAATGTTGTATTCATATTTTTTTGCATAAGAGTGCAACAGCTATTGCAACAAGATCTGAATATTTTTAAAATGAGTTATATTATAGTAAGCACTTTGTCTGACGCATTTCCAACTTGTTTTGTTTTCTGAAATAAATCTTTTTGTAATGTGCTAAAAATGTTTTTAATTTTACCATTTATTAATAAATTTTTTATGTTCTTTGAACTGCATTTTTTATAGTTTTATCGAGCTGTCATAACTGCTGTCGGCAAAGAAGGCAAAACCTGCGTAGTTCGCTTTTTGGACTATGGTAACCACGAAGAAGTACTAATTTCTGATGTTAAAGAAAAAAATTCAACAAGAGAAAAGAACTGGGTAAGGAAAAAAAAAAGAAAACAGCTTATTGTTTGTTTCTAGAAACTCCTTTGATTATGGCTAATAAATTTAGTTGCCAGATATCATTGGTAGATAAAATATTTAAATTACTGACTATATTTATGTAACTTTTAACATTAATTCATTAACTGAGTTAAAGTAAGTTATGATGCATCGTTATGATACTAATTATGCTTTCTCAATCAATCTACACTGTGCCTGCTAAAGTGCATTGTCACTTCAAGTCATAAAAGTAGGGTCTAGGTATAGTAAAGTTGCAATGCGCTACTGAATGAAACCACTTACAGCACCACATGGTAGAGAACTACAGAGTTAGCATTCATATCTTGAAAACCAAAAAAAGATAGGGAAAAAAAGTGATTTACAAAGTTGTAGAGCATCATTGATTTAGTACTAAAAGACAACCTTGTGGACTTTGATGCAAAGAATAGAATGTTTAAAATGCAAATCTCTTTTTCTGTAATATCCTACATTGTGACATAACAAAATACCATTATTTGAGATATTCAACTTCTTACTGTCAGCTGCAATGCATTATTTATCCAAAAGATAATCATCCCCCTCCCCAGCCCCTTTCAACTTTTGTAGTGTCACAGTGTAGAAAATTACGAAAAAGCAAATGTATTTTCAACCATACCATTCTTCTGTTGGGTCTGCTCTAGGTAGTAATTATGTCTAAGTCTATATTTCTGGTGTATAAAGCCATAATTGAAGAAGCCAAGTTGTAGAACTTTAACAAATTTATTAATTCAAAAACAAAGTAGTTAATTCAGTAACAAATGGTTAATAAAAACAATTAAAATAATCCTTTAACTGCATGGGATGGCTGGCATCATGGCTAAAATGGTGACTAAAAAGTAAAAATACGACTCTGCCTGACAGCATAACAATATCATTAAACATCAGCCAACAAGGAGCTATAAACAAGTGCATTCTCTATTGCACTCACTTCCCATGCTGCTTATATGCAAAACATTACAAAAGACTGCTGCTCAGAAAACAAACTCCTGGCTTAAATACAAAAGAAAAGAGGTTAAAATATACAGTTAAAGATTAATATGCAAATTTAATTAGTAAAGGAGAAGCTGCAAAACCAATTAACTGCAGGTTAACTGACTTGAAAAGATTTTCATACTATTCACCTATTCAACCATGAATCCAACCAACCATTTCCATAATGTCAACACAGCAAACTGTGATATAGCATGACAGGCTTAGTTAAAGTTCACACTTTGTACTACACCAATTAAAGTCCAGCTTCCTTTCAGTAAGTAATTAACATTCAAAAACAATATATTGAAACTTTAAATACATATTTAAATAAACTTTAAAACATTTTGACAACTTTAAACAACTCATTGAAACTTTATAGTTTCTTTGCAAAATATTAAGTGTTATTGGCTTAGCAGAGAAACTGGGAAAACTAACTAGGAAAAATATTTAAGATGAGGGGTGATGTCCAATAGCCAGTCACGCGCTGGCGCGGGAATATCTTTCACTGATTCTTTGTTATAAAAAGTAAATCGGCTTCTGGGAAAAACCGACTTCTACAGTGCGGCATTAACTATCATCACACCTTCATGTAAGTGGCAGCGAATGTGTAAATGTCCACAAGGTGTCTTATTACTAAATGGATGATGCTCTACAATTTTGAATCACTTTTTCCCCTGTATCTTACCAATTTCAACACAGAAAAACTAACTTGTCACTTTTCAATTAGGTTGCATCATAGGCAGTTACATTCAGGCAACTTTATTATACCTAGACTCCACACTTTTATGACTATAGCTCTAATTATCCAGAAATTGTTGGGGTGACAACAAACTTTAGCAGGCACACTGTATAGAAATTTTAAGTGATTTTCGAAAATGCATAATTAAATAATGTATTGTGCACATGTAGAGGAGAGGAGGAGGATTAAGCAACAAATATAATTTTCTTATGGCTATTAAATTTTTACTAAATGTAAAGCCTGCTAAATTAAAGTGGTTTATATTACACAAGTTTTTCTTGTGAGATTTAAGGCAAACTATTTGTTTGTACTTTTAAAATTAGTAAAGAAGTGTAATTTTTTTTTCTGTAATTATGTTATCAGCATATGAATTGGCCATAAATAACTTTCTTTGTTTGGAGGCATTTGCAACTAAAACTAATGAATGTGATACGACCAAATTTTGCGCCACCAAGTGATGCAAAAATCACAGAAGAAAATAAATAAAAAATCAGTAATTCAAAAAGTATAGGCATTAGCACAATACTGTTTCACTAAAATTTTCAAGATTTTTCCTAGACATTTTCAAGAGGGTGCTGTTCTCCTACATGTGCTTTGTTTTTTAAAAAACAACACCCTTCTTGCAACCTCTTATTTAAAAGATGACAAAATCTTTGTCGCCAATAGAATAGCTTTATAAATAAAAGAGTAGCTAGATATGCACAGGATACATTCTTGGATTAGAGTTTTTTATTTAGTACCAAGCTATTTTTCAGAGCCTTTCAATTTTCACTTAGATAAGTTTGATTAGACAAGTGAGATAAGCTGACAAAATTAGCTTGGAAATAACAGCAAGTTTGCAGGCATTAGATAATAAATCATAAAATAAAACTTATGGTGTATATCTGTAAAAGATATTCATGATACGACAATTAGTTTTAGCTTAAAACTTTCCCTTGTTGTGCTATAATTGTAGTATAGTAGACTCCCTAAAATCCGCATACAATTTACATATGTAAACAATGAGATAATCAGTTCAGATATTGGGACAAAATTTGATCTTTTTTAGTTTTATAGCAATTCCACTATATTTTAATTTGTATATATATATATTTTTTAATATTACTGAATTTATGTTTTTTCATGATGGAAAAAGATATTCATGATATGACAATTAGTTTTAGCTTAACCCTCCAAGCATCTTGCAAATGGGCAAAGTTGTAATGTTGTTTTCTCTGCATTTTGTTTTAAATGCAAATAAAATATGATTCTTTCAATATTACATAAAAAAATTTATTTAGGAATATAGATGTAATCCTTGAGAGTCTTAATCATTTTCCAATGCTTTGAAAATTCATTAAATTTATAGAATTATAATATCTTAAACATTGCTTATATTGCAGTGAAACCTGGAGCTTAGTGTACAGAATTTTACGGGACAAACACTTAGAGGGTTAAAACTTTCCCTTGTTGTGCTATAATTGTAGTATAGTAGACTCCCTAAAATCTGCACACAATTTACGTATGTAAACAATGAGACAATCAGTTCAGATATTGGGACAAAATTTGATCTTTCTTAGTTTTATAGTAATTCCACTATATTTTAATTTGTATATATATATTTTTAATATTACTGAATTTGTTTTTTCATGATGGAAAAATAAATTTATTTCTGAAAAAATTCAAGACATTGCTGATATCATTGGTAATCATAATCTTCTTACCAAACATATGTATGTATTAATCAAGCATTTTTGGTTATTAAGTCTGGCTAGACCTGAAATAAAACTTCCTTATTTTATGATTTTAATGTGAATTAGAAATGTACCTTTATGAAATATACCTTTATTTTATTCATTGAATAAATTAGGAAAAATGCATTTCATCTTTAGAATGAATATTTAATCGTACATTATTGATTATTAACTTGACCTTTGCTTTTAGTATTTTAATTATTTTAAAAATTATCTAAATTTTTATTATATTAATTTATTAGTTATTTTAATATTCTATTACATTATAGGCATTCATTATAGTTTCATTTGCATTATTAATAACATTCAAATTGATGTTTAAAAATTGTAAACAAAGCAATGATCAGAAATTCGCAAAATTCTAAAATCCGCAAAACCTCTGGTCCTAAGTTGTGCGGATTTGAGGGAGTTTACTGTATAAAAAGTTACATTGCAAATCCACCCAGTGATTGCTGAGAAAATTGACAACATACGAACATAATAGCCAAAAGAAACAACTCCTTTTGAAGTTACTTAATCCTTTGAAAGGCAATGGTATTTAATTTTAATTCCAAGCTGCCAAAGTTTGAACTGTAAGGATTTGTAAATAAAATTTAAATTTTATAATATACAGAAAGAAATAATTTTAAAAATTTCAATTTCTTCCTAAGTTCTGGTGGCATTCAATCATTTTAACATTTTAGCAAATAATCATTTTGCTTCTGAAATGATTAAATAATATTCATTATTCGTAATTATCTGAATGCATAAATAATTCTACTGATAAGGCAATTTTTAAAATTTTTATTTTTCATTCTGCATAATTTTTTAATATATTTTTGTTTTATTTTAGAATGCTGGACCAATATCCTTTCAACCAGCTCCAAGGAATAACTATGAAAACTATCCAACCTTTCATAACCAAAACTACAGGGATACATCAAAGTCTCACCAGAATACCAATAGGCCCTATGGCAACAGACAAGAGAATTCCAGGGGATCTAGGACTGAATATAGGCCGTCTGCTAAGATATATCAACCACCCAGTCAAAGAGATTCCTATTCATAAAAGATATTTAAGATTCTCATAAAATGTATGGATTTCTGTATTAAATAAATGTTATCTTTCTGGAATGAAAGCAACATTAGTTTTTTAAGGGATGATTGTGTTCCAGTTTTTATTTATCCCACTATTGCAAATAGTGGTACTATTTGGTTATCCCATCGGCCAAAAAACTATTGCCAAACTATATTACATGCCAATAATGGGTGATTATAAATGTCAAATTCATTTGACATTAACTATGATACATGTTTATTACATTATCAAGTCATTTTTAATTCAACATTTTATTTGTATTTTTGAAAATTTATTTGTTCTTAAGTTATTTAAAGTAAAAATTATGTCAATTTACATAGTTTGGTGATTTGTATAATTTGATGAAATTGGTCGACAGGATAAGCAATTTGCTTCATATGATGCTAGCAATTTGGGTTGCTTTACGCTTTTCTTATTCAAACAATACTTAAGTTTTATAATAAAAAATAATCTATAAGAAGCTCACTTTAAATTTTTTCAAAATTCCACTTAATGATTATCAGTAGTGACACTATGTACATGTCAATCCCCTTAAAAGATTTTTGGATTTGAAATTAACATTTTTAAATTATATTTATTGATTTTTTTTTTTTTTTTTTTTTTTTTTTTTTTTTAAGAATCACAGTACCTTTTTGTAATACAAATATTGAATTTATTAATGTTATTTATTTATTTATCTACTTAACGACAATAAAAGTAATAAAAAAAAAAGCTAGATAGTGCCTGTCAAGATTTGATGATAGATAACTTGAATGTTTCATTACAAAAAATTCTTAAATTTTTAACTAGTGGCTTTTAAAATAATTATTGAAATCATGACAAAGTCCTGTATCACATAAATCATTCCCATTTCTTTAAGGCGATAGATGGTGCTGTCAGTCTAATTTATTCAACGAATTAAAAAATTGTAAGTTTATAATTTACAACCAAATATGCTTGCTTTTTTATCAGAAAATTACCTAAAAATACTGGGTAGAATATTTATTTTTACTTACTATGTTTAAAAAAAAAATTAAATGACTATTAAAAGCTGCCATGAAATTTATTTTTATCAGTCTCATACTCTAAAAACTAAATTTGAAATTTGATGCAGCTAAAAATTTTAAATCTTTATATTTTTTTACTTGAATTTTAATTTTGCAAGGCAGAGTTTGAAAATAAATTTCCCCTAGTGACTGTGGACAGAAGCGTGTATGAAAGACAAAACATATAGGAAACATTAAAGACAAAACATAACTTTACTTTTCTACGTAAGTGCCAAATGAGTTTAGATATTTGCCATATATAGGGATATGTTTAGGAAAATTTTAGGTCCTTTAAAAAATAAGACCCCTTCACAAAATAATTTATCTTAAAACAAGACCCTTCACAAAATTATCTGTCTCGTAAATACATCTTTCACAGAATTTTTTCACCTTCAAGTTGAACTTTTCACAAATTTAATCATTTAATAATAAAATCTGGCTTGCAAATAAGCTGTTGAACTCACCAACGAGCATATTACTTAGCTTTTTATGTATGAAAAATAGAACCTAAAGACATCGATAATTTAAAATTCACAAAATCCTGACTAGAATTTTCACAAATATAAAAATAAAATTCACAATTTCATAAAAACAGGACCCTGTGAGAAAAGTTTGGACAGACCCCTGATATACCTTTATAAGCTTCAAAAAGCCTTCCAGTAAAAAATTCGGGGCTCTGCATACAAAAGAAGCATTGAAACTCTCATGTGATTTCAGCATTGCTTCCAAAGTTGCAGTTAAACATTGCTTTCATCTGTAGTGGTCGTGCACATCCGTCCAGGTCTTGGTCTGTTCAAAACCATGTTTGCAAGTTAGAAATTTTGCCAGGACTGAAAATATTTTGAATCACTCCCTTTCCTCCCCGAGTGCATCATTCATGTTTTTTCCATGACCGTTTGATGAAATTCGCTTTTCACCACGATGTTTTGACAAAAATCGGGTCTCTATCGCGATCCTTTGACAAAAATTCTTGATTTTTTCGCAAACCTTTGACAAAATTCGCATCTTATCCTCGCTCTTTTGACAAAGAAAAATCGCATTTTCTCCGCAATTCTGACAAAAAAACGTTTTTTCCGCTACATTTGACAAAAGTTGCGTCTTTTGCGATCCTACAACAGGAATTTTGCTATTCTTTGACGAAAAATGCGTCTTTTTTTGCGATCTTTTGACAAAAACCAGGTATTATCAGCAATCTTTTGAAAAAATCGTATCTTTTTTCACAATCTTTTGAAAAAATCATATCTTTTTTAACAATCTTTAGACAAAAAACGCCTTTTCCTCAATCTTTTGACAAAAATCTCATTTTTTCTGCAATTCTGTCAGAAATAACATTTTTTCCACAATCATTTCAAGAAAATTGCATCTTTTCTGCGAATGTTTGACTACGCCATTTTCGATATTCTTCGACAGAAATAATGTTTTTCTCAAGATCCGTCAGACAGGAATCGCATTTATTCCGCAATTTTTTGACGAAAAAAGCGTCCTTTTGCGATCGTTTGAATGAAATAGTGCTTTTTTTCTGTGATCATTTGACAAAAATCCCGTTTTATTCATAATCTTTTGACTAAAAATGGTGTCTTTTTCCGTGATCTTTTGGCGAAAAATGTGTCATTTTCGCGATCATTTTTCGTCGTCGGAGATTTTTCTGTCTCGCTTCCGTCCTCGGGAATTTTTAAAAGACAGAAATCCATCCTGTAGGCAGAAAACTTGCACCCATGTCCAAAACTTGTTGATGCCCCTCTGTGGAAGTCTATGGGCCATATGTGATGTCAAAACAAACGGTGCGGAGATAGGGCTGCCAATTCAGTGAGGGGCATCATCAAGTGTTGGACAGATCGAGACCTGGACGGACGTGCATGATCACTACAGACGAAAGCAATGTTTAACTGCAAACTGCAACTTTGAAAGCAATGCTGAAATCACATAAAAGGTTCAATGCTTCTTTCGTATGCAGAGCCCTGATTTTTTCCTGGGGGACTTTTTGAAGCCTATAAAGGGGTGTGGCAAATGTCTGAACTCATTTGGCACTTACGTAGAAAAGTAAAGTTGTGTCTTGTCTTTAATGATTCATTATATGTTTTGTCTTTTATACACACCTCTATCCACAGTTACCAGGAGAAACTTATTTTCCAACTCTCTCTCATATATTTTTTAAATATTAAACCATGGATATCAATGTAATTTCTTTTAAAGTTCTTATATGAAAGTTTTTCTTTTTTTACCATTTTATTTTTTATGGAAAAGAATAGCAAACTTTTTTTCTGATACACATGCATTCTTGACAAATGCTCATGAAATATAACAAAAGTTGTAGATCAGCTCAATTTATTTAATTCATAGTTACATGCAAAATATTTTAAATATTAAATCATTATCTTTTTTAATTTTTATGAGTGTTAAATTTTATTTAATTATAAAGCATTCAAATAATAATAAAATAAAAATTATATAGCTTCTCTTTCTAATAAAATATGTCACCATTGAAATGAATTATTGCCTAAAATATTACAGAAATCATTTTGTCTGTCTTGGGCTCAAACATGCATCCTCAACAAAAATTCAGATCTTTAAACTGCTGCTTTACCCCTCTACATTAGTAGAAACTTCACTATAGTTCATTTACTTAACGGAGGCAGTTACATTTCCCCACTGGCCTTGCATGCTATGGTGAAAATCAGCGTATTACCGTCTCTTTTCATTTTTCCCACTGCAGTTCCGCTCTGACTGTTCAGTCAGTTACAGGAGTCACGAGGAAGCATTCATTTTTTGGTGTCAATTTCTCCGTTAAATTTTGTGCATTAGCTCAGGTTTTACCCGGGTTTGAGTGATGTTTATTTAATGGATATGCAGTGATGTAACTGGGTGAGAACGCCGTTCTCAGAAATATTTGGTTTATTACTGTAAAAAAAAAAAAAATAAAAATAAAAAAAAAAATATCGCGCACGAGCACCAACTTTTCTTTTTTTCGAGCAAAACGATAATTATTGTTATTTATTATGATGATGATTATCAAGTTTATTGATACTGGAGACTAGAGAAGAGCCTAAAGAGTTAAAATTAAACTATAGAGCTATAATAACCAGAATAAATGATTATGATTGCTGAATTTAATTATTATAGTTACGTTTCTGTCTTGAAAAAAGTCGGGTTTTGTCTAAATGTTTTAAATTGGATTTTGGCTGAGTGAAAATCCGGTACCATCAAAATCTACTCTAAGAAAAAATAAGTTCTCACAAATATTTTTTTCCAACTACAGCACTGTGGATATACATAGTGAAATTTATCCTACATTTATTTTCTAAACATCATTAAGCTTGATTTTTTTCGATACATTTAATGTTTACTTTTAAAATATCATCCTATAAGATATCTTTTATTTTTTCATTCAAAGGAAGTATAAATGAACAACATGAGTTTAATCAATCAACTTTTATCAATTATAGAGTTTGTAGATAAATAATTTTCCCCTTGTCTATAGCCCCCTCACTCCAACACCCCTTTCCTCTTTGGAAAAAAATTCTAAGCTTTATGCATTTATAGCTAAATTTTTATTGCAGAATCAATAATTATGTGAAACAATATCAACTTAGAACAGTCAGGGAAAGATAAATTGCCTACTTTAAGTAAACTTTTATTTACAACTTAATCATCAATAATTCTTTTTGATTTTGGCTTAAGCCAGTTTAATCAAAACAACAGGTCAGAGAACAAAAAAGCACATAAGGGTATAACTTACGTTAAAATTTGTTATAAAATAATTATTTTGTATTTATAGTTTTATTGTATAAAGCATAGAGCTGTTGCAAACCGTACGTATTCGTTACTAAGAAACGGGTATTCTCTAAGATAAGAAATACCGAATCGTTATTTAGAAATACCACTCGTTAGCCGTTATCGGAGTCCATATGCAACCGACCAAAGAGGCACTAACTTCAAACGCTGCTTACGTTTGTATAATTCATGGTTTCTCGCGAGTCCACCTCAATAAGTATACGTACATATTAAAAAGAAAAATGTTAATTGTGTATTTGAATAGAAATGTCCACTACTTAGAGTGAAACCAGTGAAACATGCGATAATGGAAAATAGCATTAAGCGAGCTCTCAAAAACGTTTTACCCCGCTTAACATTGCAAATTTTTTCTAACATATTCATAGACTCAATCTAATGCATGAAATCATAAAATACGCACTGATGGCCATAGAAGTGATATCAAATCGAATAGCATTTCGTATTGAAGATCAAGTTATAATCTAATACTTTTATATGGTGACTAGGGGTGTGCGAAGACAAAATTACGCCCGGGGCAAATTTACAATTTGGCACCCCCCCCCCCTCCCAAATTTTTCTTGTATTAGGCCAAAAATGACGTTAATATTATAAATTTTGCGCCCCCTAAATTTCCGCACCTGGAGCGGTCGCCCTTCGACCCCCTTTTGCACGGCGCTGATGGTGACCTTCAAACATTAATAATAATTAACTTTCCAGAAATATTTCATTATTCCTTAATTACAACTATAACGAATATTTTATTCTACTATAAGCTTCCATTCTTTTTATAGTGAAATTATAGGGAAATTTTATTATGCATAATTTAAATGCATAATTAAAACAAAAATAGTTTAATTAAACTCTTAAATGATAAACACGCGTTGTTTTTCTTTTGCTTAGATCGATGGCTCTTTTTTAAATCGAAATATTAATACATAATATGTAATCTCAAAAAAAAAAAAAAAAAAGCGCTATTATTTTGTTTAAGTTTTAAAAATGCATATAAAACTTCATATCTGTAAGGTAAATAGTACAATCCCTAAACGATATCAAAACAGTCGTTCTTCTAAAAGCTTTTTTTTTTTTTTTTTGCTTCAAAAACTCCCTCCAAATTCACACTTACTCGGCTAAAGAACGGATTCTGAAATAATAAAACGCATTTCTATCTTTCTTCTTCCTAATACCTAAACAACTAAATGAAATACCCGTATGTGATAATAACTTATACCGAGTCTAAAGTCCGGAAAACTAACTCTCATCTTGCAGACAATCGGGCTCCGTATAAATCCCGAAATGAAGGTAGTATTTGAAATTCGTTTCATTCAGTTTTTCAGCGGCAACGAGTATTCAATAGAAACGATTTGGTATTTTGTATTAGAGGTAGTATTAGTAATCAGTCGTATTATTGCAATTATTTATTAACGAATACATGCGGTTTGCAACAGCTCTAAATACCTATTATTGTTTTTGTATTTGTTATTCTCGAATCTCAAATGATTTGGATTTCATATGGCTTGTTAATTCATTTACTTATTTTATTATGACAAGAAAAAGAAATAAGAAGTGGATATATTTTTGATAAAGCAAATGATAATTAAATGATAAATCAAAATGTGATTCAAAATATATATCAAAATATCAAAATATATAAGTCACACAGATTTCATTCGGAAATGAAGAAATTGAAATGTTTCTCATTTTCTATTAATGCATAAAATGATTTAGAAATGTTATTAATTATTTTACGATAATTTTTAAGACTTGAGAAACACAGAAATGTCATCATGAGGGAGAAATTAGCAGTCACGTACGAAAATTTAGTTTAAAATGCCGAATTTCATAGAATGTTTGACATTTTTCATTTCATACATTTTTCAAAACATTTTTCAATCTCATAGTTTCCGAACAAGTACACTTGCAAATTTCTCGAGATTAAAATTGCTTTCACAAATGTGTCAGATGTTACCTAATTTTGATTTGAGTAGACCTTTTACAGAATCAGAAAGATTCGCATTATTGAACAAGGGAGGGGGGGATAAGAATTTAAGGTATGTTTATTTTTTAAAGTAATTTTTAGAATATTTCTGCAGTACAGCGCGCGCGTGTGTGTGTGGGGGAGGGGGCGTCATGAATCCGTGGCCTCACCGTTAAACCCGCTATTGAAATACGTATATGAAAATATGAGCTCCCCCCAACATTTTCTTGAGAGCCCCTCCCCCCTCCCATTACTCATTTTTAATTATAGCCCTGTGTACAATTACGCATTCCATTTTAATCAGGGGCGTAGCTAAGGGGGTGTTACGGGCGGCTCAGCCCCCCCCATCCCCCCCGAAAAGATTACAAGCCACTAAATGAATTTATGTTCCAAAAACCCAAATGAAATTCTATTGAAAAATCTAATTTAGTTTTGAGGACCTGTCATAGTTTTGAAAAAATACTAAATTGTAACTAAAACAAGTGTTTCAACACTTGCTCATTTTACTTGCACATATGAAGCCAACATGATGTTTAATACTGCACTAGTTATGCGCTCGAATTTTCTATAATCCTATCCTTTTCTTAGCATAAAATGAAGTTATCACAACAGTTTAATCAGAAACATGGTAACTAAACCTTAGTGTAAATATGCAGTAATTTATCTTTCTGTGTCACAGAGAGAGAGAGAGAAAAAAATATTTGAGTCATCCCACTACATTTTCTTGACCCTCCCCCCCTCCCCGTAACCCTAATTATTGACTTTTCGCTAAGGCCCTGGTTTTAATATTCTATTTGCATTTTTTGAATATAAGTTCGAAATTTCAATAAATGTAACTTTTACGGATAGATGGCAGCACCAACTAATACGAATTCTAGTGAAAAACACAGCAATCACTGGCGATAAATTGATAAATAAAATAAAAATCTTTGTAAAATCACCATAAAATGAAAAATTAAGCAGGACGCGTTTCGAGCTACAACAATAACAGTATGGTGATTTTGCAAAGTTTTTTAGTTTATTTATTAATACGAATTCTTCCAAAGATTATTCTATACGATGTATGGCCGTATGCTCGATGACTGCGAATACCCAGTTTCTGAACAGTAACGACTAACGAAACGAATACTTTTTAATGAGTAGAGAATTCTAAATCAACGTTACCATACGGGTATTCATTTTGTCGTTATTTTCACATCACTAATAAAGCATGAAATTTCTATGATGAATTCTGAATCCTTTTTGTTTTTCGATTAATGCAAAACAAAAAATTTTATCCTTTTTCAAATAATAATCTTTGGTTTTATGGTAAATGGAGAATTTGCTAATCGGCAAAAGAAAAATTATATAAAATGTGTTAATCGGTTGTTAAACCTTGCTAAATTCGCGATTCAGCTGTCGGTCTTAGTATTATTTATGATAAGGATTATCTACATTAGAATGTATGCCTTAGTGGGGTGTGCTTTCCGTGTGTGTGTGCTTGGGAGAAGGCGATCTTTCTAAAAGAGGCTAACCCACATTTACGGAAGGTTCAAAGAGATCCACAGAGTACTCTGAACTAGTAGGCCGACAAGTGCATTTTGGATCAAACCCAGCACCTTCCGTCTACCAGCTTAGAGAGAAGAACGTCTTGGCTATTGATATAGCCCATTCAGATGTTTAAAAAATTTCAGCCTTTTGTGGAGAGGGGGAATAAGATGTAGAGAAATGAAAATTTGTAATTTTTTTTTTTTTTTTTTTTTTTTTTTTTAGCTTTGGATAGAGTTTAGTTCTCAAAAGGACTTAGCTCTAAAAAGAACTGTTTTTTTTTATGGGTTTATTCTTTTTTATTTTATTTTAGATGTAAAAAGTACCTTTTTGAAAATAGTAGCGCCCTGCCCCTTTTTAAACCTGAGGAAACTCTGTATATATATATAAAATTAAAGCAAGAAATTTGTAAAAAATGTCCCCATAGACTTAACTATAGAAAACTCCAAAATGCACTAGTCGGCCTAATAATTCAGAGTAGTCTGTGGTTCTCTTTCCCGTATATGTGAGTTAAGTTCCTTTAGAGAGATCCCCTTCCCTGCGCACACACATGCAGAAAGGATTAATACCGGATTAAAGGATTCAGAATCAAGCATCAAGGAAATTTTATGCTTTTACAATAAAACTATAAATACAAAATAATTATTTTATTACAAATTTTATCGTAAATATACGCTCGTGTGCTTTTTTTTGTACCCTGACCTGTTGTTCAGTTTAAACTGACTTAAGTAAAAAAAAAAAAAATGATTAAGTTGTTAATAAAAGTTTATTTAAAGTAGGCAATTTACCTTTCACTGACTGTTCTAAGTTGATATTGTCTCATATAGTTATTGATTCTGCATCAAAAAATCAGCTATAAATACATAAAGCTTAGAATTTTTTTCCCAAGAAGGGGGTGGGGTGGAGTAGGAGTTATTGACAAGAGGTAAAATTATTTATCTACAAACTCGTTAATTAATAAAGTTGATTGATTACACTCACGTTGTCCATTTACACTTCCTTTGAATGAAAAATTAAAAGATATCTTATAGGGTGATATTTTAAAAGTAAATATTAAATGTATCGAAAAAAAATCAAGCATAATGATGTTTAGAAAAAAAATATATATATAGGATAAATTTCTCGATGTATATCCATTAATAAATATCACTCAAACCCGAGTAAAGCCTGAGCTAATGCACAAAATTTAAAGAAGAAATTAGCACCAAATATGTGTCTTAGCCGCTTCCGACCGAACTGTCATAGCGGAACAGCAGTGGGAAAAAAGAAGAGCGGCGTGTGATTTTCACCATAGCAAGCAAGGCCAGTGGGGGAATGTAACCGCCTCCGTTAAGTAAATGGACTATAGCAGGATTACACTCACTTGAAATAATTTAGAGCAGGTTAAAAAAAAAACATTTTTGTACCTGCCAAATATTCTGACAAAAACTGTTTTTGCAAGCAGAAAAACATTCTATAGCAAGCTAAAACAAGCAACAAAAGGAAAACATTTAGTTTTGCAGCAGAAAACAAATTTTTCTTGAGGTAAAATAAAAAAAAATGTGCAAAAGGATAAAATATAAAAGCAGAATAAATGAAAGAAAAAAAAATCACCATCATCATTTGCTTAATTTTCTGCCACAGAATAACGTTTAACAGTTTCATTTGATACACATTGAAAATGTGAGTAACACAGGAGCAGGGCTGTTAGCTATAGAGGACTCACCCTCCCCCCCCCCCCCCAAAAAAAAAAAAAAGAAGAAACATTTTGAGCCTTCCCTGGAAAAGATTCCAAGGTCACTAAATGAATTTCTGTCCAAAATTCCAATTTAGTTTTGAAGATCTATCACAATTTTGCAGAAATACTAAATTGTAACTAAAATAAGTGTTTCAACACTCGCTCATTCAATTTGCATAAATAAAGCTGACATGATGTATTGCAGTAATTATACACTCAAATTTTTCCTCATCCTATTCTTTTTTTTTAGCATAAAATGAAATTATTACAACAGTTTAATAAGAAACATAGTACTTACAATGTGAATATGAGCCCTTCCCCCTACATTTTTTTTGAGCCCCCCTATTATTCACTTCTAGCTATGGCTCTACACACAGGTGATTCAAAATGTGAGGAAAAAAAGAAAATCTGAAATTTAAAGCAAATTTTCTGAAAGGTTATGAGGAGGGGGGGGGGGGAGACTTCTTCTCCCATGAGCTATTTATTTTTGTTGCAGGTTGGAATAACTCTGTCTTTGGTTTAGGTTATTTCGACATTCAGTGTACATTACTGCAGGGATGCAGAAAATGTTTCTATTCCCAATATTTCTCCCAATCCACATGAAAATTCCATCAAAATTTTACGGTATGTTTAAAGGTAAATGCTGTATTTACCATAGGTATAGAAAATTTATTTTTCTAATATTTCTCAACTTATGTGTGAGTGTGTATGGCAGGAAAATGATTCTATATGGAAAAAAAAAAAAAAAAGAAATTTACAGCAAAATTTCTGAAAGGTTAAAATAGGTGCGAGAATGCCGGGGGAAGGGGGGGAACCACTCCCAACATTAACAATTTTTTTTTTTCACAACGTCTTGGCAAAATTCACATTTTTCATGACATTTGCAGTTATTATTATTTTTTTTGACGCATTTTGAGGTTATTTAATTCTTTTTGATGAAATTCGTGATTATTTCATGACTTTTGCAGTTATTTAGGGATTTTCTTTCTAAATTCATGGTTATTTTGTCCTATTTTGACGAAATTCACAGTTGTTTTGCTTTCTTTTCATGAAATTTGCAGTTGTTTTGCAATCTTTTGACAAAATTTTAAGTTCTTTTGTTGTCTTTTGAAGACATTTGTAGATTTTTGTGACCTATGGTAAAATTTGCAGTTGTTTCATGATCTTTTGAAAAAAATTGTTTTTTCGTGATTTAAAAAAAAAATTTGGGATTTTTGCAATTTTTTGTGGAAATGTGTGTTCATTTCGTGATCTCATGATAAAATTTGCAGTTGTTTCACGATCTTTTGAAAAAAAAAATGTTTTCGAGATGTTTTTAAAAAAATTGGGCTTTTTGCAATTTTTTGAGAAAATGTGTGTTCATTTCGTAATCTCATGATAACATTTACAGTTGTTTCATGATCTTTTAAAGAAAGTTGAGTTTTTTTCACGATCCTTTGACAAAATGAGCATTCATTTCATGATTTTTTGACAATTTAACAAATTTGTGGTTATTTTACAAGCCTGTTTTTTTTTTTTTTTTTTTTTTTTTTTTTTTTTTTTTTCCAATTCTTGGACATATTTTGCAGTATTTTCATGGCTGAATTTTCAGTTTGATAACCGATTTCTCTTTTTAATTTTTAGAAAATTCAGAACAGAATCACCTCTGATAGACAATATACATATTATTCTGAGATTGATTTTGTGAAGGTCGCTATACGAGTCATTATTTGTAGCGAATTTTTTCTATCTCAGGAAACTATGAAATTTGTTATTAAAATGAAAATCAATTGCATATAATTCTGCAAAATTTCCCCAGGTGGTTAAAATTTCCCCCAATCCTAGATTGCTGGATCGGACATATTCTGCACCCCTGCTTTACTTAAGTTCAAAATTTCTGGGTTTTTTTTTCGCAAGTTATTGATGAAATTAGCATTTTTTCTGCAATTGTTTGCTGACATTTGCATTTTTTTTTCCAATATTGTGATGAAAGTCAGAGTTTTATAAGTACTCTTTAATGATGCACTATTTTTTTGTTCTTTACCCCAATCTTCTGACAAAATTCGCTTATTTTTTCTGTGACCTTTCAATCAATTTTGCATTTTATCAGCGATCTTTTGATGAATTTTATGATCCTGTGATGAAATTTGCATTTTTTCACAATCTTTTGACAAATTGTGCTTTTTTTCCCCATAGTCTTCTGACAAAATTTTTATTTATGTTTTATTTTAAATGAGGCGGCAATTTGATTACATTTATGATAATGTTGCAAAGAAATCAAATTTGTATGAAGAGAGGAAAAACAAAATGGCCATTCAAACACAATCAAAATAATCCATATGTAGCAGATATTTCTGTTTGGTACCAGGAGTGTGACCCTTGCAATCGAGTGAAAAAGTGTCCAGACAAGAATCCAAAGAGACTGTTTGGCCTGCCAAATTGGCAGCTTAAGCCAAAAGGTTCCTAGTTCGAATCCTGGCCTAGACACTTTTTCACTCAATTGGAAAATTATAACTTGAGTGATTTATTTACCAATTTGAATAATTGTGCTAAAATTAACCAAGTGTAATTCTATTCCCAACATTTCTTGGAGTTCCATCCTCTGTAATTTATTCTGTTTACCTGATATAGCTTTCATGCTCATCAGGGGATTACAGGATTCCTGGGAAACTCAGGAAATAAAATTTGAATTGTAAAGATCAGGGAAAACTCGTGGGATAATTAAAAAAATTCCTCAAACCCGGGAAAATCTGACAAAACAATAGTCTCCTCTGGTAAATTGAGAACAATTGCTGTTGTTTGCGTGCATTATGCTATCCATTCGGTCACCAGACATACCTTCAATGTTGCGAGATTTGACATCAATTCAAGAAGAATTTAAGAAAATTAAAGGAAATATTTAAATTGTGACTGGTACTTGTAGTCTTCATGTTATTCATAATGCTTTTCAAAGAAGCAATAAAATCATAACGTGGAAATTACATTTTGCAGCAATTTTTTAAGGTCAGTCCCACAAGTAGTAGCCGCCCCAAAAGTAAGATCTGGGTTTAGCTTAAGTGCTATACATGAAAATTGGCCTGAACCCAGCCTGTGCAGATCTCTACTCAGGGCTCAATCCAAGCAAAATTTGAGGTCTATTTAGAGCCCCTTTATAAAAGTTCATTTAATTAAACAAGCCCCCTTCACAAAATTCCTTTTTATAAAATATACCAATCCATAAAATTTCATTACATAAAAACATACTCTTCATTAATTATTTTTATTCTCATACATTAAAAAATGCATTAATTTACAAAAAAAAAAAAAAAAAAAAGGGGAAACTTTAGCAGGGGGACTTAAAAAAGTTACGTTTGGTTTGAATTTGAATAACGGATAACTTTTGTTACAAAATGTTTGAAAGATCTATCACAATTGTTTTTATATAAATATTCTCATTTTTTTATTTTTATTAAATAATTCACTGGAGCACATTCATGGTGTCACTGAAAATAATAATTGTAAAAAGGCAATTTCTTGAAATATTTGATTTATTGTGATATTATGATAAGACAAAGCTACATAAAGTCCATTAATTGAAATTTAAAATAACCTATAGGACAATGGATAACGAACATAGAGGCACCGTTGAAGATGAGATGCACAATGTTTCCAGCCAAGATTAGTGAAATACTGAAAAAATAGAAAACAACAGGAATCAATATACAGTGAGATTATTTAAATATATTCTACAGACTTGCCAAGTTCTCAAAGCCAAAAATCAGGAGATATTTGAGTTTAAACTTATTAACTTTTAAATTTAAAAAACACATATAAAACTATAGTAAAGGTCTCACGACAAATTATTGATTATCATAACATGTCTGTAATAGTAGTCAAAAAGTCCCCCTCCCAAAAGAGTCATCATTTACAATGAATCTATTACCACTTAAAATAGTATACTGATTATTTGAACTAAATAACATATGGAGTTTTTATTCCTGAATTGAAGAACATTTGAGGGTAAAATAACAGAACATCAAAAAGTATGAAAAATAAGGAGAATTATGTCAAAAATCAGGAGTATGGGAAAACATGTAAAAATCAGGAGACTTGGCAAGTCTGTTTTTAATATCACAGAAGGGAAAAACAGTTTGTTAAAAAATGTATAATTAAGGACTATTTCAACTATCACAAAATGCTTACTGGGGGGAAAAAATTCAGGTAGAAAAATAACAATTAATGCAAACAAGTTTTTCATTAGATAAGCAAAATTTACTGTTTTTTATTATGTGCATATCACCCCCTCCTTTTTTTATTATGTTTAGCAGGCAGAAATATTTTCATTAATTTAAATTCAATAAGAAAACATTGTAAAATATAAACTTAAATAATATCAATCTTATTTTTTTATACAAAAAAATTTTGCACAAAGGTAAGAAGTACATCCAAGCCAAGATGGAAGACTTTTCTAAGTGTTAGGCTAAGGATCATACTCCCCAGGGAATCATGGAAATCTGAGGGTTAGAGGTAAAGGGATTTTGGTTAATATAAATATAATATATGTATCAGTAAAACCACAGGTGAAATTAAAAAATATACTCTAAAATCTGTAAAAACTAATTAGCTACTTTGAGAAATGAAGGCAATCATTACTATTTGTATCTGTTGTGATCAAGATACCACGATGAAGTCCAACTAAAGCCAAAGAAGAAACTGTCTAGGTTTTTTGTAAAATAATCATTGATAACCATTTTGTTTAGCAAGAACCCAATGCCCTATTTATTAAGGATTTGTTTCATTTTCTAAGATAATTTTTGAACAAGTACAAACAATGCCAAACCTGTGTGTAACACATTTAACTATTCTTCAAACAAAAATTAGTCAGAGAGTTAGTAAATATAGACCTTAAACTGTATTAAAACAGTCACAGAAAAAAGGATTTTTTTAAACAATATCAGAGATCTAGAAATCAATACTTATCTACCTATCAGGGTTCCCAGCAAAACATGATTGTCAAATTCCCTGATGATTCCCTGAATCTCAAAAGATTCCCTGGCCAAATCTTAAAACATTCTCTGACTAAATAGGCATACAACAAAGTTTGTTACTTATTTTTGCAATCTTTTGTCATAACTAGCAATTTTTTTCTGCAATCGCTTTTCATATTTCCAGACCTTTTTTTTTTTTGGATTGTTTGATGAATTTTATGATTTTTTCTGCCAATAGACTATTTGATGAATTTCCTGTCATTTTTCAATTTTTTCTTTAAGATTTTTCCATGACTTTTTAAAAAATATTTGTACATTCCCTGACTTTTCCTATATATTTTGAAATTTCCCATATTACTTTGAAATTCTCTGATTTTCCATGATGCTGGGAACCCTGTTTACCCTTTCTATAGCATTTATACACACACATTTTTCATAAACATACAGATAATTTTACCACCAAGACTCTAAGAGCTCTATGATAAAAAAAAAAAAAAAATAAATAAATCTTACATCTATGCACTTTTGTTCTGTCTCAAAGACTTTCTTATCTTCTAGCTGTTTTAGGAGGAGTTTCAGAGCTCTTCCATAGTGACTATGCGTGACACAATGCCTCTCAGTAAAAGAAGAAACCTATAAAGACAAGCGAATAAATAAATGTATAAAAAACACGAAAAAAAAAGTAAATTTTTCAATTTAATATCTAAAAAAAACTGCATTATGGATGAAAATCAAAAATTTTCACAGCACTAAAATATAAATAATAAAGTATATTGTTTTTTACTCAATCAAATGGATTGGTTAAGATATTATGCAAATTAAAAATTTTCAAACTGAGTGAAAAGTGGCCAGGAGTCCAACATAAAACCTTTGAGTTACATTGGCAACTCTCTGCTTGAGCTACCTGCAGTGATAACCAGCTAACATTTTTTATTCAAATAATCTTATTGGTAATAACATATAGTTTCTCATGTACACAGTTAACAGAATAAAGCATAGACCATGGAGATAAATATAAGAGTTGCCTGTGATGGATGTAAGTCACATACAACTGGATCTTGCTTAACTTAAAAAAAAAAAAAAAAAAAAAAAAAATTAATTACAGTTATCTCTCTAAAATCTGCAACTTTCTAAAATCTGCACATAATTTATGGATGTAAACAATGAAACATTCAGTTCAGTTATAGTTACAAAATTTGACTTTTTTAGTTTTATATCGATTCCATGCTATAGTATATAAATTTGTAATTTTTTTTTTTTTTTTTTTTTTTTAATATTACTGAATTCATGTTTTTTCATGAAGGAAGAATAAATATTTCTGAAATATTCAAGATTTTGCTGATATCACTGGTAATCACAATCTCTTTACTAAATATATTTATATATGAATCAAACTTTTTTTGTTATTAAGTCTGACTAATCCTGAAATAAAACTTTCTTATTTTGGATCATTCCATGTCAAATCAACCAAAAAAATTCTATATTCAACCTGACCATTTCCGATTTCAGTGAAACTGCCAGGGATCATTCTCTATGATGATATAAACGAGAGCATATTTTTATTTTTTGTTTATCGCTTTAAATTTTTATGCAATTTATTATTTAAATTTTGAAAAATCATCATTTTTTGACTTGCATAAATATTTTCAATTTTAAATTTCTCAAGTTCTATCAAACATAGAAAATTTTATGACCACTCATTTCAAAGAGGAGTTTATAAGGTTTAATTTGATATGCAAGTCGACTATGTATAATTAAAATAAATAAAATTTAGAAATTTTTAAAATTTAATATTTGAAAATTTTTTAGATAGTCATTTATAAAAATTTTGAAAAATTGTATGTTTGTTGTAATATTATAAGCTTTAAATTCTGAAATTTTTAGAGTGAGATCTCAATGGGATCAGGAGTTATGAAATAAAAGCTGAAAATTACTATACAAATCATAAATAAATAACAAAATAAATAGAATTAAATTGCTATTTTAATGGTAATGTTTGTTTTTATTTAATAACTCCTGATCCCATTGAGATCCCATTCTAAAAATTTCAGAATTTAAAGCTTATAATATTACAACAAACATACAATTTTTTCAAAATTTTTAAAAATGACTATCTAAAAAATTTTCAAATATTAAATTTAAAAAAATTAAAAATTTTATTTATTTTAACTATACATAGTCGACTTGCATATCAAATTAAACCTCATAAACTCCTCTTTGAAATGAGTGGTCATAAAATTTTCTATGTTTGATAGAACTTGAGAAATTCAAAATTGAAAATGTTTATGCAAGTCAAAAAATGATGATTTTTCAAAATTTAAATAATTAATTGTATAAAAATTTAAAGTGATAAACAAAAAATAAAAATATGCTCTAATTTATATCATCATAGAGAATGATTCCTAGCAGTTTCATTGAAATCGGAAAGGGTGAGGTTGAGTCACTTCACTGGTTGATTTGGCATGGAATGACCCTTTTATTATTTTGATATGAATTAGTAATGTGCCTTTATGAGACAAGTTTCATTGATTAATTTAGGAAAAATACATTTTCTTTTTATAATGAATATTTGATCATACATTGATTATTAACTTGACTTTTGCTTTTAATATTTAAATCATTTTAAAAATTATCTAAATTTTTTATAATTTTAGTATATTACTTATTTTAATATTTTATTAGATTGTAAGCATTCATTATAGTTTTGATTGCATTATTAATTACAATCAAGTTACTATTTAAAAAATGCAAACAAAGCAATAACCAGAAATCTGCAAAATTCTAAAATCTGCACAATCTCTGGTCGCAAGCTTTGTGGATTTGAGGGAGTCTACTGTACTACATTATTTCACTTTTTAATCAAAATTTTAATTATCTATGAAGCATTTAATCTTTATCATAAATTGCTTTTTCATTTATTACATATTAAATATTAAAAGAAATAGATTGTACCACTGATAAATTTTAAAAATTTATTTCTGACATTTAGATAATGCTATAACCAGTTATTCTTTTGAGTTTTAGAATAAATTTGCATCTGTGATTTCCCAATGAAATTATCTTGTTATTTAATAACATTTCAACTGAAGTTCACATCTCTAAGCTAATGTATTTGACCTTGAAAGAAATCCAAATCATTAATGCAATAGATAATGTAAATTTATATTAGCTTGGTTATTAAAAAAAAAAAAAAAAAATATTAGACAAATTTTACTTTTGGGGTGAGGCAATAATTTCATAATTTTTACCATGCTAAAAAAAAAAAAAAAAAAAAAAAAGGTAAAAATTTAGCAATTGGCTGTGGGAGGAAAAAGCTGCAAAAATCATCATTCATTCATCAGAAAAATAATCATGAAATCGTTCAACCAGTAGTTTTAAAATATAGAAAAATTCATCAATCAGTTGCAGGAATAAAATCACTAAATTTGTTAGCATAGGTTGTTGCTTCTGTTCTAACATGATAGTTTTTTACTTTTTTTTCTTCACAGGTTTTATTGTATAACTTATGTAAAACTCATTATATATGAAGACCCCAAAAGCCAAGGCATATAAGTGACAAAAGTGAAAAAAAAAAAAAAAAAAAAAAAAAAAACTAAGTGACTTGGAAATTTACTTCTTTCTTTTCAGATAAAGAAATATAAGTGATTTTCTAATTATGTCCTGTGTTCTAGAGATAAACCTTTTTTGCCGAATAATACTCAATATCGATTAATTATAGATTTAACTGAAATTGTACTCTATTTTTTTTTACATTTATTGAAATAACTCTTCAAAGACCACAATAAAACAAGCAGCAGTTTCCTATTTCAATTCAGTTAATTATTATTGATTTTCAAATTTAACGTCATTTATCTTTGAACTCAGTTTACTTCAAATCAATTTTTTGTCACTTGTACCCTTTGGCTTTGGTTCCACATATGTAATACAATAGACTCTTTCAAATCGGTTTTGCGGATTTTAGAATTTTGCAGATTTTTGGTCATTGCTTTGTTAACATTTTTTAAAAAATAATTTGAATGTAATTAATAATGAAATCAAAAGTATAATGAATGCATACAATATACTAAAATATTAAAAAAAGTAATAAACTAAAATAATAAAAATTTAGATATTTTTTAAAATGATTAAAATACTAAAAGGAAAAGTAAAGTTAATAATCAATAATGTACAATTAAATATTCATTATAAAAGAGGAAATATGTTTTTCCTAAATTATTCAATGAAACTTGCCTCATAAAGGTACATTACTAAGTCACATCAGGATCATAAAATAATGAAACTTTATTTCAAGTTTAGCCAGACTTAATAACTAAAAAAGCTTGATTAATACATTAATATATTTCTTAAGATTGTGATTACCAATGATATTAGCAATATCTTTATTTTTTCAGAAATAAATTTTCTTTCTTCATGAAAAAAAGATGAAATCAATAACCTTAACAAAAATTATAAATTAAAAAATGTATGGAATTGATATAAAATTGAAAAAATCAATTTTTGCACCTACATCTGAATTGAATGTTTCATTGTTTACATCCGTAAAATACATGCGGATTTTAGTAGTGTGGATTTGAGAGAGTCTACTGTAGTTACAATGAAAGGAAAGGAGGTAAATGATAAAAAGTGAGTTTTTAGTCGGAGATTAAAAAACTTTATACTCGACAATTTATACCTTTGAATCTGACATGTCTGTCCATTTTTGCAACTCGGTATAAATTTCATTAATTCCATCTAATGTTACACTATCATCTTTTGCTGTAGCTCCTTGGCAAACAGATTTGTCCTCTGACTTTGGATACATTGATTCTTTGGACTCATCCACCCCACGTTCTTCATTTTCTCTCGAATTCAAAGTCAAAATGTCACACATTGCTTTTCCCTTTACTGCTAAAGCTTCGATAACACAGCTCTTTTGTTGGTCTAATCTGCAAAAGAGAAAACACTTAAAATTCAATAATACAAGAAAGAGACATAGTTACTGTTTATTTAACCCTTTCCGGCGCACTACTCTTTAAAGTTGGAATTTGAAGAAAACAAAAATTAGGCAATCTATTTAGGCCTAGAGGAGTACACGGGTATTGTTTTGTAAAGATTGCACTAACCATTTTAATTATACGGCTGTTGCCGAAGTGGTAACCTCCCATAAGTAAAGCATTGAGAAGCGCAGTGAGAAGAGCATTGCTGTGAAGCGTGTATTACAGAAAAACGTCTTACCTATTATTTAAAAACAGTAGAGTTTGATCTCTGTGGTGCTGCCATCTAGAACTCATAAGAAAGATTTAAAGTAGCCATTAGAGTAGTTTTTGAAATATTCACGGAGTTTTTGTGTCTCTAAACAGGGGGAACTTTAGGTGTTGCTGACCCAGCAACACTGTGCGTTAAGGGGTTAAACAAACACAAAAGCAGCTAAAACAAAAAGTAAAATTTTCAAACTATGGAATTATGACACAATTTTGTAATTGAACCTTTTAAAAATAAATATTTGTGTCCGATGGCAAATCCAAGGAGATGATATAAAATAAAGTCTCCAAGTTGACACATATGAGCCTTTTTAAAGGCATTTCAATCTTTTAAGTGCATAAAATGAATATATAAATATTTTTCTTTCTTTTTTTTTTATTGCATCAAAATTCTAAAATATGACTTATTCCAGAAAAATTGTATTAAAATTTGAATAATGCATCAAATAAATTATTATAATTTTTCCAGATACTGTGAATGATACCAATAGTCAGAAATTATCTTTTAAAAGGACTCTTCAGCCAGCTATAGTATTTTTTATTTAACTATTTTAGCAATAAAGAAACAAACAGTTTTATATGCAGTAAAAATAACTGTTGCATTAAAATCGTACCTAAAAGTTCCATTGCACAATAAGAAGTCTTAGCAACACTTTTCATCCATGTACATAGAAAGAATTAATAAATTTAAGAAGGTAAAGGCATTTTTAAATTTTGAATAAAAAATTTGGAAATAATTTTGAAATAAACAGAATTTTTTCCTCAACTTTGTTTCTGTAGCTAATAAATGGTTTTAAATCAATAACTGATATCAAATAATTACAAAACATATTCAAAACTGAAGCGAATATAAAAATGACGTATTAGGGGATAGGCAGCAGGAATAACAGTCAAAAGATTAGGTGAAAAATGTCTGGGTAAATTCTGCATAGCAACTAAATTAGGCATTTAAATTAAATTTGGAGAGAACTAGGCGACTAAAAAAAAAATTCGTTTTTTTTAATAAAGAACACCGTTGTTGGAGAATTGAAAGAGAAAATTAAAATTGACTACTTAATTTTATAAAAGGAAAAGACCATTAACACTGTTGGAGAATTGAAAGAGAAAATTAAAATTGACTACTTAATTTTATAAAAGGAAAAGACCATTAACACCGGTGTTGGAGAATTGAAAGAGAAAATTAAAATTGACTACTTAATTTTATAAAAGGAAAAGACCATTAACACCGGTGTTGGAGAATTGAAAGAGAAAATTAAAATTGACTACTTAATTTTATAAAAGGAAAAGACCATTACAAAATAAATTGAACGTAAATAAACACTGATGGTTTTAAAGTTATGAATTTAGCAAAAAGACAATTTTAAAGGGGAAAAGGATGGATGAAAAGGGAAATACTATTAAAAAAGAATACATGAAGGTAACAACTTTCACATCAACTTCTATAAAAAATTCTGATTTTCTTTAATATACAATTTAAAAAATAAAATTATGCAGTGGAAACATGTAACATTGACCCTAGCCCTGCCCGAGTCTATTAAAAAAATTTAGTTGAGGCCCAGACTTTGTAATTCGATTCAATTTATTATATGATTGTGATAAAAAAATTACCTAAGAAAAAAGCATGTTTGCATTATCTAGTTGAGAGGGGAAGGGGGATATTTATGAGAAATGGGAGTAAATACATATAATACAATAACATAATACAGTAGACTCTCTCAAATCCGCACTCCTAAAATCCATAACTCTCTAAAATCTGAACATATCTTACTGATGTAAACAATGAAACATTCAGTTCAGATGTAAGTGCAAAATTTAATTTTTTTAGTTTTATATCAATTCCATATATTTTTTAATTTGTAATTTTTGTTAAGGTTATTCAATTCATGTTTTTTCATTAAGAAAGAATAATTTATTTCTGAAAAATTAAAGATATTGCTGATATCATTGGTAATCACAATCTTACCAAATATATTTGTGTGTTAATCAACCTTTTTTAGTTATTAAGTTTGGGTAAACCTGAAATAAAACTTCATTATTTTATGATCTTGATGTAAATTAATAATGTACCTTTATGAGGCAAGGATCATTGAATAATTTAGGAAAAACACATTTCATCTTTATAATGAATATTTAATTGTACATTATTGAATATTAATTTGACCTTTGCTTTTAGTATTTTTATCCATTTAAAAAAATATCTAAATTTTTATTATTTTAGTTTATTACTTATTTTAATATTTAGCATACTGTAAGCATTCATTATACTTTTGATTTCATTATTAATTACATTCAAATTACTTTTTAAGAAATGTAAACAAAGCAATGACCAGAAATCCGCAAAATTCTAAAATCCGCAAAACCTCTGGTCCCAAGCTGTGCGGATTTGAGGGAGTCTACTGTACTTTAAAAGAAAAAGCTTAAGGAAGAGGTAGACAAAAGAAAAAGAGTTGGGAAGCGCTATTATAATAGAAAAGTACCTAAAAATGATTAGAATGAAAAACTAATGATATGGAGATTAAGCATACTTCTTATTAGCAGCCACATCTTTCTTATCACTTTTGGCTCCAAGACTAGCAAGGACATCATATTTATTGAGTGATGAAAGAATTTGATCAGAAACATTCATGATTTCTAATAAACATGCTCTCATCTTCTTAGGGAGAGGCGTTTTCTCCTGAAAGAAAAAAAAAAATCTACTTTGGAATAACTTTTTTTAAAAATACAGAGACAAAAGCAAACTAAATACAGTCAAACCCCATTATAATGAACTTTAAGGCACCAAATGTTTTGTTCACTATATCCAGTGGTTCGCTTTCTCTGAACTGTTAAGAAAAATGTTCACAAAATATATAAATCATTAGATGCTATGAGTATATTCAATAATGATGTATGTGGGAATATTGAGTGTTTAGCTTACGATTTAAGCAAAACTAATATTCTTGAAAATATAAAAAGGTTTAATAGACATAAAATATGTACTTAACATTCAACAATAACAGTGGAACTGAATAATATTCAACATAAATAAGCTTCCCTGAGCTTTGCATTAAAAATCCATCCAACTCGCCATTGCTGAAATCTATAGAACACCTCGTTCTTTCCACGCATCATCACATGAGTCTCACTTGGAATATCACGTTCATTAAATCATTGAGTTTATTTTCTTTTATTGCTGAATACTTCATTCTTTAATCCCACATGTATATAAAATAAAGGATACAGTCTGTTAAATGTTATCCCTAATGAATTAAATTGATTACATTAAACTGACACAATACTTATTAACTAAAGATGAAGACAAATAGAAATATGTCTTGCAAACACATGTACAGCTCATATTCAAAATATTAGAATAATTGAGAAAAAGTAATAAGAAAAAATTATTTGCCATTCATTTATTTTTATACTAAGTAAATGCAATTAAATTTCTTATAAATTAAATCTGGAATGTTTAGATATGATTTTAACATTTATAAAATATAAAATACAGCACAATAAATTAGGTATACAGCTTCCTTAAACACACCAGAATATTAGAATAAAATTTAGATTTAGATTGGTTCAAAATATTAGAATATTTTATTTTACGCAACAATATTACCTTATGAATAAGAAGTAAATGGTAGTTAATATTTTATAGCATCCCCTTTAGCTTTCATAACAGCGTACAATCGATCTTGCATACTATATACAAGGTGTTTACAAACATTTCTATCAATATTAGCCCAAATAGACTTTATATGTGCCACTAACTCAGTTTTACTTGAAGGAGGATTTTCTTGAAGTTTTTTCTTCATTATACACCATAAGTTTTCGATGGGATTAAGATCTGGTGATTTTGGTGGCCAAGGAAGTACCTTAATGTTGCGTTGGCGGAACCAATTCTTAGTTGACACTGAGGTATGCGGGGACGCTAAATCTTGTTGAAAGATGAAATCATCTTCAAATAAATCTTCTGATGATGGAATCATGTAATATTCTAAAATTTCTTGATATATCAGAGAGTTAACCTTTTCGTAGACGATGCATAACTTTCCAGGTCCTTCTGCACTCATACAACCCCAAACCATGACATTAGCAGCAAATTTTACGGAACGTTAGGCATTCTTTATCAAATGCTTCTTGCTTCATTCTCCAAACTCGAATACCTTGATTACCATATGAAACACAAAACATACTTTCATCACTAAATAATATATTTTTCCAATCTTCATCGCTCCATAAACGTCTTGATTTACACCAATTCAATCTTATACGCTTTTGTCTTGCAGTCACGAGAGATTTTGTTTTCGGTACACGAGATTCAAATTTAAATTTATGGAGACGTCTTAATGTTGTCGATGTAGAAACTTCAACTCCTTCTTCTTTCCATTTTCGGTGCAAGAATCGCACACTTTTAAAACGGTTTTTCTTAACTATACGCTTCAGTTTCCTGTCATCTCTAGCAGATGTTTTTGGTTTTCGGCCACCATTTCGGCGATTATTTTGAAATTTTCCAATTTTTGAATATTGTGTTAGTATTTTACTAACGCTCGATTGCGAACAATGTAAATAATTCACTATAAAACATTGATTTTTACCGTGCCGATACAAATCAACCATACGAAGTTTAGTAGATTAAGGAATATCACTCACACGGCCCATTTTAAGACGAAAAAGAAACAAACTGCAAAAAAGAATACTGATTTTAAATAAAATAGTCTGAATTTAATCAATGATGCCACCAGTTAAGAATTGGTAATAATTAAAGGAGAATTAATGTGAAATATTCTAATATTTTGAACCACTTGAATAAATATTCTAATATTTTGACTTTTCAAAATAATTTTTTTGCAATTAATCTTTTCAAAAATGATATTAAATTTAAGATAACAATTAAGTTTAATCAACAATAAGTTCTTAATAAAAATATCGTTTGCATATTTTCATTAAAAGACATTAAATTACCAAACGATATTTTCAATTTCTAAAAAAAAGGTAATTATTCTAATATTTTGAATATGAGCTGTAATCATGAGTAAGGGGAAATGACTGACGGGTGAGGGGGATCACACCTGCAGAGAGGCTGCCATAAAAGAGAAAGAATGCAACTGTTTCTACCTTTTAATGAAAAGAATCATTGTAAATTTGCACCATGTTCCATTAGCCACCATACATTTTCTTATGAAATTAAGAGTCAAAATCCTTTCTTTCACAACTGCGGAAAAGTTTTTAAAAAATTGTGGCCAACTTTAGAAAATTGTTCATTATATCCGATTCTTAAGGTTTTGAAGGTTCATTATAAAAAGACAAATTAGTATTAAATACAATAGGAAAACAGCAGGACCAAAATTTTCATTCATTATATACCATGTTCGCTAGAACGGGGTTCGACTGTATAGTGAAATCAAGTTAAACAATAAACATTGAAACTGCAGACATGAAATCATTAATGAGAAATTATTTAATTATTTTATATTAATAATAAATATGCTCTTGTAATAACTTACATTGTCTTTGTCTAAAGATTGTAATCTTGCCAACATAATGGGCCACTGGCAGTCTTTTTCCTTTGCTAAAGCTTCTGTATACAATTCTTTGGACATTTGCCCTGTCAGTCTATGATAGAAAGATAACAGGAATTAATAATTTTGATTAAAAAGTTAGCTTAATTGCTTTAAAAATTGCATAGCGGTAATATGATACTGATTTTATTATGAGATTCTAAACATGCAAAATACATTGCAAGTGCATGCAAGAATAGCAGAGATTCAATATAAAAAATGTCTTACAAGGAAGGTCTCCATACTGGGCATACTCAGAATTTTATGAAAAAAAATACTAATTAAAGTACTCATGTATATAATAAAGGATCAGTCAAAATTAGTGGCAGAATTACATTAGAAAATATGTAAAGAAAAAAAAAAAAAAAAAAAAAAATAATAATAATAATAATAATATTTTCGAATATTTGGCGTGAAAAGACGAAAGAGTCACTCGATTTGGCGAGCAGCCCTTTTCCTCGCCAAAAGCAAACGATTTTAATGCATTTCAAAACTGTTGGATATTTAGAATTTGTGTAAGTGGTATCTAATGAATTTAAACATAAACAATGAGAGACTTTAATATATTATATGCATATACATGCATATTGTATTACCTATATATATATTACTTGTTGAAGTAGTTATTTTATTAATCACTGGAAAAAATGTTTTCATAGATTAAAAAAAAAAAAAAAAAAGAAAAGAAAAATTATCTTCATACATTTAAGCGCATTAAAAAATAAAAGACAGATGTTTCCATGGCAACAAAACTTAATTGACAATTCTCATTGCATTTTGCGAGCTTGAAACAAATTTAATTAATTTAAATCATGAGTTTCGTTTTAAATCTCAAATTTTGATGATTAAATTTGAATATAAATATATATAAGTATCAATATAACAAAATTATACTTAAAACAAACTAAAACATACAAAACTAAAGTTATTTAAATTAAATTTATCAAAACAAGTTAAACTTTTTTTTTCTTGAAGTGTATTTGACATAAAGTATTTTTTGAAATTACATTCCATTGCCAACCGGCGATAAACCCTCAAATAACGAAATTTTCATTATTTTTTTACGGTTACTGAATTGAGATTCCGCCTAAATTTTTTTTATAAACATATATAATCACACGAAAAGAACATTCTGTAATTTTTTCAGATTTTTTGGGGTATGCCCGTATGGAGACCTTCCTTGTTAGTCAAACCTAAATGGAAGAATGAGGTCTGTATGAGTCAAAATTTCCAGGCTCAATCCACAAAAAAGGCCCAGTATAAAAATAAAAATTTTATCTGAGCCAGACTAACCTATGTAAGAAATATATTTGTATTGGAATAGCTTGGCTTGATATAATAGCTAATAGTTCGGTCCTGGATTGACCCAAGCTAAAAGAAGTTGAACTCTTGGTCCTTGCCTAGCCCTACCAAATTGAATTTCTGACCAAAAATACTTACCTTAACTTCTTTACTCTCCCCCCATGTTTATAATCTTCATTTTTATAGATGTATACAAGCTGTAAAACCTTTTTTTATACTGAATCTCTATTTGTTGCATCTAAATTTTCCAGTTGTCATTAATATCAGTGCTGTAGTTGGAAAAAAATATTTGTGGGAACTCACCTTTTCACAGAGTTTATGTTGATACTATCGGATTTTCCCAAGGCAAAATCTAATTTAGAAGACTTAACCAGAAGTCCACTTTTTAAAGTTAATTGTTATATGATTATTATACATAGTTTAAAAAGAAAAGTTATGTGCTTGTACACATTTTTTTTTTTTTTTTTTTTTTTTAACACTAACAAACCAAATATTTCTGGGAACGGTGTTCCCATGCGTTTCCACCCAATTACACCACTGATTAATATTATTATTAATTCTTTATTCCATGTATCGAGATTTAAAAATCTGAAAAATGCTATATAATAAAATCTTCTAAGATAGAATCACATAGGAAAAAAGAAAAATGTGTTATAGACAAATTTCCTTCTTAGCATATAAATGCATTATATATTCTTTTCTCATATATTAATATATTTTGCATGGATCAACACATTTTTCAATTTATTATGGAATTCCACCATAAGCAGGTTCTTTTTCACATATTTTACTAAATTTTAATATTTAATTCTAGAATAATTGTGATTTAAAATTTTGTGCATTTTTTGTAACCTACATACTTATCAAATACATTTTTAATGTATATCCTCTTGTTTTTTGCATACTTAATGCTGTTAGTCAGTTAATTTCTGAATTTCTTTCGTTAATGTTAAGTCTATTGGAATAGAATCTATTTAAAGTATCTCCTCAATAAATTAATCTTTTTAACTCCTTTATTTTTTTTTCTTAGTACTCAAAGTATTTCCAAAATGTAAATAGCATGAATTCTAATGATTTTTCACAGCAAAAAACTCACAAAATATGTCTTTCAATCGCACAAAATTAAAAAAAAAAAAAAAAAAAAAAAAAAAACATGGGAGTTTGTAGTTTCAAAATGCAAAATTGTTTGTAAAATTCGTGATTTTTTGGGGCGGGAGTCTTCCACCCGGATGTCATTTTGGGCAGGATTTCAAAATTTCGATTGCAAATCCCACTATCCCGCCCTGATATTCAAGCCATGGATGGGAATCCAGAAATTGAATGACTAACAACCTTAAATAAACAAGTGTCATTTTACTGACGGAAGAAATACCATATAAAACTATAAGGTAAAATAAAAACTTGTCAGGAAAAAAATCTATTCTTAATAGAAAAGAGTTTGAACTCTTTTTCCAGAGTCGGCCGATACTGAAAGTGTTTCAAAAATAATTTTCTCATTTAAAAAACTCTTCTTACATGGAAATAACTATTAATCAAATACTCTGCAATGAAGACATTTAATGATTTTCAATTTCATGTTTCTGAAAATCAATTAAAACAGCAAATTTGTATATACCAAACCACTGGTCACTTACAAAAGTCACAATTTCCATTATTTTAAAATATTATTATACAACTACAAAGTATATGAGTTTAGAGTAAATAAGTAATATATGAACTAAATAAAAATACTTCAATTCATATTGCTTGGAATAAACTTGAGCTACTAATTTCCAATTTATTTTAAATTAATTTAGCAGCAAAGTTACATGCAACATGCTTATGTAGTTAGTTACATAAGTTCCACCATGATTAGCTACTTGCTTAGCAAAAGATATAAGTAAACACCTCTCTTCTTTTTAATTATTTGTTTAAAATTAAGGTCTGACCAAAAAAAAAGAGATATATTTATTTACAAGTTGGTTAGATTAAAATATATATAAAATCCACAATAAATTTTCTGAAAGATAAGTGTGTGTGTGTGTGTGTGGGGGGGGGGGGGATGCTGATAATAATTTTGTGTTTATTCTGCAATCTTTTTTTTTTTTTTTTTTTTTTTTTTTTAATGCGATTTTTTGAGAAAATTTTAAATATTTCAAGACTTAAACGAAATTTGAGTTTGTTTTCGATATTTGCCAAAATTTTCATTTGATTTGTTTTCTTTATATCTCATCAGTAATTCAATTCTTTTTGAAATTGATTTTTTCAGAATTGTAAAATAGTTTAAGAAACTTAGGCTAAATTATTATTTCTCAGATGTATATCCCAGGTTGCTACTGGTGGGAAAGGGACACTTTTATTTTTAAGGACAATTTTTAGATTTTAAAAAGCATTCATTTGATTTTTAAAGCCAACTTTAATACTTATTCAAGGTACTCTTTTTAAGACAACAGTGAGTCAGTTTTTAGCACTATCCAACAAAATTGAAAAATGTTTATGATTTCAGTTTGTCTTTCTGTCTGCTACTTACTCGTGTTCTAACTGACATAAACTTAATCAGATTTCCATGAAATTGATATATGTTATTGGGGTTAATATGATATGTTTGGCATTGAAAATGAAGTATGTAACATATTTGGTTGGTTTACATAAAAACTCAAAAGTATTCTGATACACTATTGTCTGTGGGGAAAAATTGTTTGTGGTGTAATTTAATGATCTTATACTAAATTAAACATATTGAAATTCATATATACAGTTGAACCTCTATATAACGAAACTCCATACATCGAATTTCTCCATATAAAGAATTTTTAGTAAGAACGGTCCCCTTTTCGCATGATTACATTAAAAACAGACTCTATATAGCGAAATATCTATCTCCATATAACGAATTTTTTCATAAATTGATCTTAATTTATTCAGTTTTAAAAAAGCTTCGAAATTATATGGAATCAATTTGATTGCACTTATTTTTAATTTATCGTTCAGTGGAGAGGTTTTTTTTTTTTTCATAAATATTACTTCTCTCCTTATTCTTTAAATCTAACAAGTTCATCCCACCTCCCACACACCTTTCAACATCCTTCTCAAAACACAGTCAATTGAATTATTACACATATAAGAGAGGAATCAATGAGAGCACATAAGAGAGACCTTCAAATGGAGGAAAATATCAACTACAATTTTTCATTCCTTGCTAAAATTTGAGAATTTTTTTTGAGAGCGTAACAATTGTAATTTTAAAATCAAAACAACAAAAAATTACAGATTTCTTCCTCTGAAATTTATGCAAGTCTTCCTCATTCGATTTTCATTAAGCTTTCAAATAAATGTCTTTTCTCTTTTTTGAAACTGCTTAAATCAGTAAGAAATAAAATGTTAGGTTAATATATAATTTTAAACATTTCAAATTCTTAATTAAAAAGATCAAAAATAATATTTGTTCAAAATTTACACTTTAAATACTATTTTTAACATCATATTCTATACATCGAATTTCTCTACATAACGAATTTTTTACTGGAACGATGGATTTCGTTATATAGAGGCTCGAATGTATATCACAGATATTCCCCACAAGATGCCAACTTTGAGATATGGTGTCCACAGAATTTATCATTCATTTACAGGAATACACAAAATAATTAGACACTTGTAACTTATCGTAAAGTATCAAAAGTAAGTCCCCTCAAAATATACCTTCCCCACTCTCATATATTTAACAGCTGTATAAATCTTGGAAAATTTATTAATTCCAAATACATCCCCACACACTTCTAATTTTAACTATTATCTGTTTTACAAAAGTACCAATTATAAGCACCCCTTAAAATTGTTAGAATTTTCAGACTGCTAAAGGGGGGCTTACTTTTGGTACTTATGGCATTGAAGTTCTAGCACAATTTTATCATACATGCGAATTAAAATAATAAACACTTGGATATAAAACCACTGATCTCAACAATAGTACAGAGAGCTAACTCCCTATTCTGATGCATTGAACCCAGCGGTCTGCCCATGATTACAATGCCAAAGATTTGCCGACGAAAATCTTTGGCAAAACATAGATTTCCCCCCATAGGATAGTATGAGGTAGATATTTTCAAATTGAATTTTCTTTTCAAATTAAAATAAAATTGCTACAATTTTCACTGCTATATATTCTTTTACTAAAATTCTATTGATTTAACTTAAATTCATCGCAGCAAATTTTTAATTTGATATTAGTTAAAAAGGAAATTTTAGTTAAACTCAACAAAAAATAAAGAAACATTTATTAAATATTACCCATAAAAATATCAAATAGCTATAGGAATAACCAAAAATATTAAAAAGTTTGAAAAAATGCTTGTAATAGTAAAAGAAGTTGGAAATTGCACGTGAACATAGCAAATGAGGTGCGTTCGTACGATAACGAAGTTTTAAAAATATTCAGATCTTGCTGATATAGTAGAGCGTACTCCGGATACAGTATAGTAGTCGAAATCTTTACGTTTCTGTAAATATGCAGGAAGTAATTTTTATTACACCTCAGCAACGTATATCTTATTCATAAAATGTGAAATAGTTGAATATAATTAAAACACGTACCAAACCATGTTTCCCCGTATAGCATTATATAGTGGAATACATTTGTGTGGCCCTGTAATTTAATAATAAAAATTCTTTGCATCACAGATTGTACAGAATGCATATTTTAGTATATATTTCATAGATTCATGCCAATTCTATTATGTTCGAATGAGTGTAACATCATTAAAATGCATTTGAAACTTTTTCTCCATTGACCGTAATGTAATGGAATCCTTTTGATTGTCCCTGTAATTGATCTATGCATCCGATTTTCATAACTTTTGAAATGACTCGACAAAATTACGCAATAATTATGTGTTTTAAATTTCAAACGATTAAAATGCATTTAAAACTTTTTTCCCCATTGACTGTAATGTAACGGAATCCTTTTGATTGTCCCTGTAATTGATCTATCCATCCAATTTTCATAAAATTTGAAATGACTCAACAAAAATATGTTATAATTATGTATTTTAAATTTCAAACGATTCGGTTGGGTATTTTTTGCATTGTTATATGCGGACAGACAGACGGACGGACTGAGCGACAACAATGGGTGCTACGTATTTACATAATTACGAACGCACCTAAAAAGGGGAGGACTCATTACTTGCATGCATTGAAAAGTGTAATACGGTCCCAGTAGAAAGTGGATCGATGAATAGGCTATCTGTATTATATATTTAGCTCAGTGAGTAAAATTGACATGAATGGGTGTGACATTCCAGTCGTTTCTTTCCTTAAAAATTAAATTTCATGTGAGCTGTTTTTATATGAATAATATTAATAACAGTGGTTTTCCTTACTTGGCAATCCAATTAATTTTTAGTTGTTTCATCTCTTCAGAACATTCTTCTTCTATTGGTTTTTCTTTATCAGCTGATTTTGAACTTGACGATTTCTTAGATAATTCAGAAATAACATACTTTATAGGAAAGGTATCCTTAAAAATGAAAAACCCAAAATTATGAATATTAAGATCTCAAAATTTTCATCATTAAAAGAGTAATAAAATATATAAAAATATTGTTAGATGATAATCCTTCCTCAAATATACTGTAAACATAGAAATATATAATATAGTATCATATTTATTATACAGTGTTGACTCTAGAAAAAAAAAAAAAAAAAAAAAAAAAAAAAAAAGAGACGCCAGACAGGAATTTTTCAAAAAGGAAACATTAAACTAAGAAAAGGGTGCTTTTTTTTTTCCCAAAAAGAGAATACGATTAAAAAAAAAAAAAAAAAAAAAAAAAAAAAAAGAAGAAGAAAAAAAGCACATTTCTTTTTTTGAAAAAGGAAACACTATTATAAAAAAAAGGTACATTTTTTCAAAAAGAAGGGAAAAAAAAGAGCATACTTGTACCTTGTTCATCAAAAATATTTTGAACTAGTTCATTTAGAGTCCCCTAGAATTTGCGATATTTTTCTGATATCAATTGAATTGCCATGGGGCACATAAGAAATGCTAAAAAGGGTCACCAAGTGTGCCGTAATGGTTTAAAAGAGCCACCAAGTCCATAAAAGAAATAAAGGGCTACCGACTACTGCTAAATACTGCTAAAATGGCTTAGAGTCAACACTATTACACAAGTAATGACAATAAAGTTCACTGAATATGTTCATAATCAAAAGGATTCTTGCTAGATTGGGAAAACACTTTATATTCTTTTTAAATAATGCCTATAGTTAGCCTGTCAACTCTACAGTTTATGAAAATTGCAGATAAGGATTTTTTCAATATTGCGTAGAAATTCCTCACTACATTTCTTTAAATACAGTAGACTCCCTCAAATCCGCAAACCAGAAATCCACAACTCTCTAAAATCCGCACATATTTTATGGATGTAAACAATGAAGCTTTCAGTTCAGATATTGGGAAAAATTTCATTTTTTTAGTTTTGTATCGATTCCATATATTTTTTAATTTGTAATTTTCTTAATAATACTCTATTCGTGTTTTTTTCATGAAGGAAGATTTTTTTTTTTTTTTTTTGAAAAAATTCAAGATATTGCTGATATCACTGGTAATCAGAATTTTTTTGCCAAGTATATTTATGCATTAATCAAGATTTTTTGGTTATTAAACCAGGCTAAACTGGAAAAAAATCCTTATTTTATGATTTTGATGTGAATTAGTAAGGTATTTTTATGAGGCAAGTTTTGTTGAATAATTTTGGAAAAATACATTTAATCTTTATAATGAATATTTCATCATGCACTATTGATTATTAACTTGACATTTGCTAATAGTACTTTACTCATTTAAAAAATTATCTAAATTTTATTATTTTAGTTTATTACTTATTTTAATATTTTATTATATTGTAAACATTCATTACAGCTCCGATTGCACTATTAAATGCACTCAAATGACTGTTTAGAAAATGTAAACAAACGACCAGAAATTCGCAAAACCTCTGGTCCCAAGCTGTGCGGATTTGAGGGAGTCTATTGTATCAGGATATGAAAATTACTCTGTTTTTTAAAAACTTGCTTCAAGTACAGGAAAACAAAGAAGTCTAATGAAATAACATTCTAGTGAAACAACTCATATAAAGCATAAATTTCTTGATCATAACAACAAAATGCAATTGGCAAAAATTAAAGCTAGTTGAAAAGTGTTCTTCAATGTGACACCAAAAGAGTATTCTTCTTACACTTTTCATGATTTGTACAATATTTAAAAGCTCATTGAAAATTATAGGCATTATTTTGAAGAAATGTAAATTATTTTTTCTGATTTAGATATCAATATTTTATTTATGAATACATTCAGCAAATTTCATTATCATACCTTGTATATCAGCAGAAATGTTAAATAATAATATTATTATATAATGGATGTAATTTATTATTAATATTTCAAGAATTCTAATTATCTTATTACATATTTACAGTTGTCTATATGCAGTGCAATTAATAAAAATGAAAAAAAAAAAAAATACTATAGGTTTACAACTTTTTCACTGGTGATGGAAAGTATATGTACGTATTCTTCTTTCTTCATATAATGATAACATATTAACTACTAAAGTTTTTACATGCAGAGATAAGAAGATTTGTATCAGTATCAGACGCAATTTATTATTCAAAGTAAAATAATTAATCAATAGGCCAAATTTTCCAAACTTAAAATAAATACTGAAAGTCTAAAAATCTTTTATTTTTAAACTCATTTACCAAAAGGAAATAATTTTTATTTTTGTCCAATATGAGCTACTTTCTTAAATGCAATACAATTAAAGATTGATTATTTATAACAGGAATAATAAAAGACAAGGTGAAAATTAACTCACTATTTTCTTTATTACTTCATCTTTAAAGAAATTAATTGTTCCTAATAAATAATGACCAGGTTGGCACCCTTTGGGAATTCTAAAAGAAATACAAATGTCATTTTGAAATCTCTCTAAAAATAAACTGGTTGAAAACATTTTAAACAATTATATAAGATAACATAAAACTTTTGCACACACACAAAAAAAGAAGTGATAACAGAGCATTAACATTATTTGAATTAAAAGTTTATGTAGAAACTAAATCACTAAAAAATCAACATTTAAAATATACAATTATGAATGTTATGAATGATGATTCTTTATTTATAACAAAATTAAACAATATATGACAATTACATAAAAGAATGAATTTACAGTACTCAATTTACAATATATAAACTAAATACTGTGAAAATGAACATGATCACATCATCAGGATTCGAACATCATCAGTGTCATAAAATAAAATCAAAAATCCCCCCCCCCCCCTCACTCAAGAAAACATGAAATTGAAAGATGAAAATCTAAATGTCAGTGAACAATGCATCAAAAGACTATGTTCTAGCAACAAGACACTAATGCAGAAATGAAACACTGTGACACAACTAATCAGTCATGTTGATTTTATTTTATGACACTGATAATGGGAGTCCAAGTTAATCACCAAATGTTTGTTCATTTTCATGTGTGTTTAAATGTTGATATTTTTTTAGCAATTAACATTAAAAGGATCTAGCTTGTAAGACACGTCTGTACTCTAAATAAATCAAAATCATTTATTCATATTTTTAAAAATAATGCTGTTAGCATATCCTGTAAAATGATTTCAACATTCCATTTGGCTTTTTTAATAAAATTTAACTCAGGCTACCAAAAAGTAAATCATTGATTGAGTTAGTTAAGGAATTATGACAATTTAAAGTTTAGAACTTCTAATGGTAAATTAATTTGCAATTGTTGCAAAACATATTGCAATATGAGTAAGTTATTTTGGTATACCCAGACCTTTGAAAATGAGAAATCGTAGCACACAAAATTAAAATTATTTGGATGTTGGCTAGTTGGTTTTTCATATTTTATTGACATTTTTTGACATTTATAAAAGGAATAAGGTTTCGGTCTTTCAACTCAATATTACAATTTTTTTCCCTCAGAAATTTTTTATACAATTTTTTAAGTTTCTTCATTACATTTTTTTTTTTTTTTTTTTTTTTTTTGGACATTTGTAAAAAGAGTAAATTTTTTAGCGCAGTGATGTATATTTTGACAAAATTCATAATTTTTCTTTATGTGACAATATTCACAATTATTTTATCACAATCGTAATTAAGGTTTTCTATAGCGATTCTTTGTTGAAATCTGCATTTTTTACCTTAACTTTTGATGAAATTTGCATTTTTTATTGCCATCCTTTGATGAATTTTGAATTTTTTACACTATCCTTTGGCAAAACTCTTGTTTCCTTGTGATGACCTTTCAATGAAATTTGCATTTTCTTATTGATCTTTGATGAAATTTGTATTTTGTTTCCCCGATTTTTTGACGAAATTTATATTTTCTTTCTGTAATATTTAAAAATTTTACCACGATCCTTTGAGTTTTTAAATGAGGTCATTTGTTGAAATTTGTAGTAGTTTCTTGCGACATTGACAAATTTCTCAACAGTTTTATGCGATTGATTGGAAAATTTTCAATATCTATTTACAACCAATTGTTAAAAATCACTACTTGTTTCCATGACTTTTTGACAAAATGCGCAATATTTTTACCTTGATAAGTTACCTTGATAAAAAAAAAAAAATCCTTTATATTTAAGAAAGGTAATATATATGAATAATTAACATTTAAACTTTGAAAAATATTGAAAGTAAAAGTTTGTTTACATTTAAATCTTTTCTTCAAACATTAATAAACTTTAAATATAACAAATGAACTTTCAAATAACTTGTTAAACATTATGAGGATGAGTGAAAGAGAGGGGGAAAAACTTATTGGGATTTTAATTGAACTTAAAACTTAAACTTAACTCTAATTGAAAAATGCCAACACGATCGTTTGCCGCAAATTGGCAATTTTACATCACGTTCGTTTGTCGAAAATCGCATTTCACATCATGATCATTTGATGAAAATCGTAGTTTCACATCGTGATCGTTTGACAAAAATCGCCGTTTAACATTGCGATCATTTCACGAAACTCACCTTTTCGTTTCGCAATCGTTTGATGAAAATGGCTGTTTTATATCGCGACTGTTTGATGAAAATAGCCATTTTATTTTGCGATCTTTTGACAAAAATCACTGTTATATTTCGCGATGTTTTAATGAGAATCGCTGTTATGCTTTTGATCACTTGACAAAAAAATCTGTTGTATTTTGCGATCACTTGATGAAAATTGCTGTGTAATTTCGCAATCGTTTGAAAAAAATTTCTGTTTTATTTCGCGATTATTCGACGAAAATCATTATTTTATTTCATGATCACTTAACGAAAATCGCGAATTCTTAAAAATAAAAAAAAGCAGAAATCCGCCATTTGGCAGAAAAGTGGCATCCCTGAACAGCAAAAAATTTATTCTTCTAAGAACAAAACTTATTGAATTATGATACTTATGAATTTTCAACTGGAAAAAACGTGTTCTTAGTGTAAGAAAATGCTGATAATGCATGAGATGCAAAATATCATAACTAGGTAAGTTTTTATCATGCAAAAATTAAATTTTTAACACAGAACTGATTCTAATAATAAAGAATTATCTCAATTAAAACAGCGTCACTTCTATCCCAAAATTATGCAAGATATCATGTTTAAAGGCTAATTAACATGTCTGTTGACAGCATATTCAACAATTAGTCATACCTTATAAAAATAACAGATAGTTCAAACCTGTTACCAGTGCAAGTGTGAAACGATGTAACCTGTTAACCAAAAGTAACACTATTTCCCATCTCTACATGCCACAAGAAATGTAAATGAAATGAGGCATATATAGGCACACAAGAATTTAATATTTCTGAAATAAGATATAAATCATAATTTCAAGTGCAGAACTTTACTCATCAAACTAGCTCCAAATTGTATAATTTCATTTAAGAAGCAATTTTTTTATATGTATAATGTACTAATCAAGATTATATGTCTAATGACAAGATCAGTTTTGAGTCACATGATTACTTTCAGTTGATCATGTTGAATTTTTCCATAAGTGTAGTTGTACCCTAAACAAAAAGAGCAAGTGTGTTTATTTTTAAGATTCTTTTGCAAACAGTGTATTTGAAATTTAATTTTCTTCGTGTTTATCCAATAGTTACATATAATATAAATCATCGATGAATATTCCTGAAAAACATGCATAATAAGCATAATATTTTAAAATGGTTTAAGAAATGATTAAAAGATTAACCTATCACTTGGTATAGGGGCAAGAAATACTGGAAGAGTGGATCCAGGAGTCAGAGTTTGGGAGGTGATTTTCTTTCCATTGACTATAGCCTGAGAGTTTTTATTATACACATCAAGCACAGGACTAGATAACAACTTCAAATTCAATAAAATAATTACATCAGACAGTTTTTCGAGTAAAGAGCGGTCTTCGTGTCGAATCTGTAATTTCAGTGTGTAATCTCCTTTCTCTACTTTCGTTGAATACTGAAAAAGAAACATAAGCCAAATTCAATTGAGTTTTAAAACATGAACAGTGCACATGTAAAAAAAATTTGGTGTTTCAGTAAGAAGGAAAAATATATTAGACTTTGTATACTGAAGGATAAGTATGTGTGCGACCTGTTTTAATTTCATTACAAAATAAGAAAAAACTTTTACAGGATAGAATTTTTAAATGACTTGACATTTTGTGTGCTGAAGGAGAAAGCAAAAAGTTTTAAAAAGCAGGTGTTAAATAAATAAAAAAAAAAAAATAAACAGAAATAAGCAACAATGTTGGAAATTGATTTTCACTAGTGTACTACTTACACATAAGCATTTTGATCTTTTAAGAATCATTTTAAGAGCTTTTCTGCATTTTCATAAAAATGCTTATAAAACTAATCTTATTTTAAATTTTCTTTCCCTGTTTGTTTTTAATATACAATTTATGTCCCTTTATTTGAAACACATTTTAAAATACAATTCTTTCAAAATATTTTCTCGATAACCAATTTAAGTTGTTTTAGGGAACCAAAAAAATATGGACAATGAATTAATGCTTAAACAACATTTGGAGTCAGTACATAGACAAATATAGAGGAAGTGTATATTATCTTTTGAAAAAATGATTTTCAGTTTTTATGAGTATTGTATTTATCGTTTTTGTATATCCTGATGATGACTCAATCACTGAATCAAAACATGTGAATTTTAATATTTTTTAACGTTTTTATTTAAATCAATGTTTTTAAGCAAACAAATGTGTTTTAGTATATTTGTTGAAGGCTGTTTGGAATATCTATTTGATGGTCTATCAGAAGGTTAAAGGATCTTTTCACTCTTTTAAAATTTTATAGCAAAAATTTATGCAAAGTCTTTTTCATCTTTCTTTAAACTTTTTACAAAATGTTTCATCTTAAAAGAAGACCATTCACAAGATTCTTTATCTATAGAGACATTTCACAAAACTTTTCTCATCTCTAAACTAAATCTTGCAGAAATTTAAACATTTTTCAAAATAAATTCAAATCTGTCACACATACACACATATACAAAAACCTGATCTAGAAACAGTTCTATTATCAAACTACATATGAATAATGACTATAGGTACAGGTAGGGATCATAATATCACAATATTTTGATATATATCTGATATTTTCAAAATAGTTAACTTACTGCTAATACAGTAAAACCTCTAAATAATGGACACGTCGGGAACGCAGAAATTGTCCGCTATTCGGAGGTGTCCGCTATTGGGAGAAACCTTAGATATTTAAAAATCGCTAAGAAGTGCTTAATGTTTCATTAATTGACTTTTATATGTCCAAAAACTTCTATTATATGATTAATCAGAAATTAAAATTATTTTTTAAGCAATGAAACTGAAATAAAACTGTGCACTTATCCACTGTTAATTAAATTCTTATGAAAAAAATCTATTACAAAAGTTTGCTTTTGTTTATATGTAATTTGTTATTCAATGTGACGTTATTGGACATTATTGAGTTCCGGGTAAGTAGGGCGGAATTTTGACCATTAAAAGCATAAAATCTCAAAATCTTCGGGGGGACATTTCAATGCTTAGGAGATGTCTCTCCCAGGCAACCCCCTGAATTCATCACTAAACGTGTGTGTGTGTGTGTGGGGGGGGGATTTCCCCCAGCTCATTCTCTTCAATTATCTGTGATCACAAAATTTGTGACACATTACCCTGGTAAATTTAGAGGCCTTTTTGCTGTTTTTTCATTTTTTTTTTCTCGTTAAAAAATATTTTTCATCCTTTATTGCCATATAAAGTGTCCGCTATTCGGAATGTCCGTTATTCAGAGGTTAAACATACAAAAATTTAGATTTCGGGAGTGGAGATTGGAAAACTGTCGTTAAATAGAGGTGTCCGCTATTCGGGAATGTCCGTTATGGAGGTTTTTCTGTAATAAATATTCTCAAGCATAATATAAATTAGAAACTAAAATATATTGCACATGTAAACTTACAAGAATAATCTAAAATGTATTCTTCCCATCTTCTCTCTCTCTTTTTTTTCACTTAAATCAAATTTAATGATGAAATGATTGAAAAAAATTACAGAATTCAGTATCAAGCAAAAAATACAAATTTATTAAATAAAATTTTAAATACAAATATTATTATTATTACTAAATTTTAAAATAAATGTAAGCTTGTCATATTTTCTATTCGCTTACATGTTATATAGTTTAAATTAACTGACATAAAGCTAGAAAATGGTTTCTGATGAAGTTGTATTATTTAAAAACTATCTAAATTAGACTGTTTATAGGTTGACCTGAGTTAAATATGCCTCAAATAATTATTAGCAAATTTACAAATAAAATATTCAAGCCTGCTTGGAAAAGTTATTTTTTTGTTATACAGTCAATATCAGTTGAAAATTTCATTTACACTTATTTTGACTAAAAATACCAAAATTATCTGTGATATTTTGAAAATAGATATCAAGTATGTGAAAATATCAAAAATCTTGATATTTTGAAATTGAATATTGGATATTACATATAAGGTGTCTACGCCAGATTAGCAACAAATTTTTCTAACTTTTCCATACGAATAAAATAAAATTTCTGGTATTGAGATTTGTCATGTTACATACAAAAAATCTGTGAATTTGAGAGTAAAATTTTCACAACTGATTTTGAAGCAACAACTTCTGATTTATTAAACAAATTTTTATAAGATTTACAAACTGAAGAACATTTCAAATGCTATGTTATACTATACTTTTAGCATCGGCTTCTATCAATTTTGTCTAATCAGGATAAAATTTTTATCACATCAGTCACAGATATATACAGATTGCTTTGACATATTTTAATAAAAGCAAGTCATAACCTTTCGAATTAAACAAATGAAAATGTTTAAAAGAACAGATTGACTGGATTAAAAAAAATCACAAAAAGATATGTAATACTAGTGAAAAATGCTCCAAGGAGCAGTGCAAAAGCAGAATATGATTTTAATTGAGCATTAAAAAGTAATGGACAAGTGCTTCTGTTAATTACTGAGCATGAGGAAGGATAAGGGATCCCTTCTTGGCTACAACTCACTTCAATGCCAACTTTGAAAAAATCATATTTGCGCTTTTTCCATACAAAAGAAATTTGCGGTTCTTTAGTAGAATTTTCCACCGTGCTTTAGATGTTAACCAGGGGTGTAGTCATAAAAATAACATAAGATATATGCTCTAAGCAGAGGGATATTCTAGAATGTGTATACTATAAGCTTTCTTGAAAAACAGAGGGTATATGGTGTTCTATTAAAAAGTCCAGAAGGTGTACGGCGTATAGCCTGTACTACATCTCTGATGTTAACTGCACTGTTCACTCTGCACTATACTACAAATCAATTTTCTGTGCAATTATACACTTAGGGTATGCTTGGTGGCAGTGCATGAATGTGATACCTGCAGGAACTAGGTATCTGGTATTATGTCGCCTTCCTTTACATTTTTGTCTAATTAAGCTGCATCTTTAATGGTTACGTCTTTACACTATACATTTTTATAGTAACTGCGACTGATTTGTTTTCACGGAAAAAGCGCAAATATGATTTTTTCAAAGTTGGCATTGAAGTGAGTTGTAGCCAAGAAGGGATCCCTTATCCTTCCTCATGCTCAGTAATTAACAGAAGCACTTGTCCATTACTTTTTAATGCTCAATTAAAATCATATTCTGCTTTTGCACTGCTCCTTGGAGCATTTTTCACTAGTCCTTCTATTTTTCCATATTCCATAGGGATACTGCACAACTTGTTTTGTATTTTATATATGGAAAACAAAATCTTATTTGTATTGAAATTAAAAAAATGCTACATACTCTAATACTCTGGTATTACAAATTAAAAAAAAATTTTAAACAGGTTTTTCTATACCAAAATTCTACGGTAGTTTTCAAAAAAAAAAAAAAAAAAAAAAAAAAAAAAAATCAGTTTTTTACTAAAGTGAATAAAATAATAAATCCTTTCAAAGAATAGATTTTTCATTCAAATATCCATTATTTTTACCAAAAACAGGAACTTTTTTTATGCAAGAGTAAAGTTTGATACAAAAACCATGCTTCTTTTTTTTCTTAATCCGTATTTATTACGGACTTATTAAAAACGTACTCCACCGCTTTTATAGGAAACTATTGCTTTACTGTGTTATGGAGCATTCTCATTGGCCATAAAGAGACATTCTATAAAAGCTGTGGAGTGACTCTGCAACAAATGGGTCAAATTTTTAACAGTGTGCATATCCTTGGCGCTATAGTTTACAGGAGTGGTACATTGTTCAAAATTTGAAACTTTTGCTGCATCGCCACTCCATCGCTTTGATAGAATATCTCTATTTTGATCGATGAGAATCCTCGATAATGCATTTAAGTAATCGTTTTCTACTTATCTACTATATCGTTTCCGTATATTTATTTTTTCAATCAGCACCAAGGTGCGCACTTTATTAGAAGACGCGCTCTATTAGAGGGCGCATTCTATTAGAATAAATACGGTATATACTTATAATAAATACACTTTTTTAAAGTACAGGGCCCCAATATTTGACAGGTATGCCAGGCATTTTTGCCATTGATGCCATTGTGCTAAAAACAAAATATAAATAAATGAAAAAAATGGATAAAATATAAATTTGGCATGGTGCAAAAAATTGCCTAATTTAAAATTAAAAATCAAATTTGACAGCCACCAGGGCTAGACACCGTGCATAATTATTCAGTAAATGATTCATTAACACTAGAACGTTCGGAAATTCTACTCAAGTTTGAAAATAATATTTCTCACCAGAATTTTTATTCAAAATTATTTAATTGATTTATTTAACGTAAATTTTCGTGGATTAGATTTAAATTATTTCAAGAAAATTTTTCTGGTTCGAATTGAAATTTAGTTACATGATTGGAGTCGAATCGACTTCATCCGGGCGTTCTAGTGTTAAAAAATGACAAAAATCAGCATGTCTAAAATTTCAAAAAAATTCATAATTCGTTAAAAAATTAAGTTAAAAATAAGAGAAAAAAAAGCATTCTGTATTTTTGTATGCTTAATCGAATGGTGTAACTGGTTTTTCTCTCCGATGATCACAAGTACCTTAGATTGATGACTGCCATTCTTTTATTTCATCTTGTAAAAAAACTGTTTAACGTAAAGCTATGAATTTTTGCAGGATTAATTAGCATCGCAAAATCTTTAAAATAAACTTTACCGCAACATTCTATCTGCAATAGAACGTTAGATATACCCATTTATGACCAAGTTTGGAAAATACGCAATTTCAGAAAAACCGCCCAGCGAAATAACGTTTTCTCGATGACTACCTCGGGATAAAAAGTTTGTCTTTTGTTTAAAAAAAAAATTAAGTTTTTGTCTTTAGTAGTTTTCGAGAAAAGTGCTGGGACACAAAATTTTTGTCATATTTTCAGAATACTCTACAGTACACCTACAGTATGCCATAAAAAAAAATAATTTTTGTGCTATGTTGTGCGTCTTGGTCAGACGAACATTTAAAAAAAAAATCATCAAAATTGGATAAGTATTTAGTTAGTTATTGCAAAAAGAAAAATTGAAAAATCCGTGTGCACCATCGCTCAATCATATTATTGTAGCGCGCTGCCGCGCGCACAATGATTATTTTCGCTAACGTAATTCTTAAAACAAACATTATATTTTTAATTAAAGTTTAATTTGAATTTTTCAAATTATAAAAAAAGACTAATTTTATTCCTTTACATCATCAGTAATATGCAATTAAGATAATGATTATTAATTAAGGCTTTGACTTTGTATGATAATGCAATGAAACAATAAAGAAAATTGAGCCACTATGACATAATCATAATTTTTGTTTATAACGAAATCTAAGAAGTAGCATTTTTCACCATCGCAAATTTTAATTTTACATGCTTACATTTTATATTCATACTAGCAGCCTTCGCCCACTACGCTGGTCAGTTTTTCTAAAGAAACTAAGAATCAAACTAAATTTTTATATCATATTAACTTTTTGTGCGTTGATTAATTCGAAATCCAGAGTTTCTTTTACATATATAGATTGAAAATTTCAGGTTTTTGCGCCAAAAACATCGCCAAATTAGGAAAATGTGAAGTATCTCACGAACTTCTGGATTTAAAAGAATTTGCTTAGTACCATTCGATTCAGCATGAAAAAATACACTAAAATATGTTATCAGTTGAAAAATAACTGCAAAAGCCGATATTTAGGGAATTTTTTTAAAGTTCCTTTTTTTTTACCCCCCTTAGTGGTGGAATTTTCGAAAATCCCTTCTTAGCGGCACTCGTCGTTATAGGATGTATTTTTACCACAATTTTCAAGATTTTTCGTTTGGTAGATTTTTTGTGCTGTGATTAATACGAAATCCAGACTTTCTTTTATATATATAGATAAGGATTGAAATTTTCAGGTTTTCGCGCCGAAAAAATCACCAAATTAGGAAAATGTGAAGTATCTCAAGAACCACTGGATTTAAAAGAATTTGCTTAGTACCATTCGATTCAGCATGAAAAAATACACTAAAATATGTTATCAGTTGAAAAATAACTGCAAAAGCCGATTTTTAAGGAATTTTTTTAAAGTTTGTTCATTTTTTTTTACCCTTCTTAGGGGTGGAATTTCCGAAAATCCCTTCTTAGTGGCACTCGTCGTTATTGGAAGTATTTTTATCCCAATTTTCAAGCTTTTTTTTCGGTAGATTTTTTTATGCTGTGATTAATATGAAATCCAGACTTTCTTTTATATATATAGATTTCACTGCTTAAAACATATTTAAATGTAATATTTATTTCATTTTTACATTATTTTAATCCACTCAAGTCCTCTGAGAGAGCATTTCAATATAATGGGGTATCATTATCAATGGAATAAAAAAAATATATATATTAAAATGTAACAGCTTTATGAGTAAAAATGCATTATTTTAAAATGTCATTTTTTTTTTTTTGTTCAAAAGTCTTTTCAAAAGAACTTTTAAATAGTTATTTTTAAACATAATATGAAATTGGCATCCATAATATTATGGTAAATTCTCATTTTTAATTCTCCTCTCTTCAACAATGAAAGTAACCCAATTGCCGCGAACATGAAAAATTTCATAAATCAAATTTTAAAAACAAAGAGGAGATTATTATTATTTTTTAAATAATGAGTGTGGGCACATCCACAAATACAGTGCTTTTATTTAAAAGAATAATTATCAAAATCAGTTCACTAGAAAACGCAGTCTAGATATATATAGATATTTATTAAAAAAACAGCCTTGTTTTTTAAATATATAGATAACAAGTAAGAAAAATCATGCGTTAAGCATAGATTATGAAGCACTTTCCAACACTTAATGAAATCTTTAACAAAACTTTGTTATTTAGGGAAATAATAGTGTATAGCCAAATATACCCAAATATGTATTCCAGTACTTTTGAACAGCCCTTTATTTCATATGCCAGTTGATATAATGGGAAAATTTAGTTTAGCAAGAAAATACCCAGTAGCTTGAAATTTCTTTTTCAACAATTCATACTCTTAGATGGAAACATATTTGAATACTTTTGTTCAGCCCTGTAGTTTACATTGTACCTTTATTACACGTCAGCATTAGGTTAAAATTTATTGTAAACTAAAACACTTTTAAAACAACTGAAATCACATTCTCATAAATCACCATTCATAAGCATCCATGTACCGAATTCTTTGCGTGGCCCTGTATATCCTTTTATCTATATTCTGAAAGCATTTCTCAGTAAATTGAATGAAACTCAGCATAAAAATGCATAGCTTATTTAAGAACCACGTTTAAATAATTTACGCTCATATTCAGTAATGTTCGTGAGCTCTTTTGGGTAGCCCTGTATATCAATTGTAATATTTATACACACCATATAATGTGCATATATTTAGCAAAATATAAACGTGCATTTCATAATTAAAATGCATTTCATCCCTCCATCAGCCATTATCAGACACATATACGGTATTTCAGAAAGAATGTACTATTTAAAATCTTTTGTGTGGCCCTGTAAATGCTATGTACTTTATATTATGCAAGACAGTAGCGTATAATTTATATTAAGCTTCAGTGACATGTATCAATTTATACATGAAAAAGCTTAATATATTTAAAATATGTCACACACAATTCCCCCTTTTACCATTATCTAATGGAATTCTTTTGTGTGGCCCTGTAAATGAATAATAGCTACATTTTCACCTTATATTTTATAGAATGCATATTTTAATATGTTTGACAGGGTATAACATCTTTAAAATTCCTTTGAAACGAATTTTTCCCCATAGGCCATAATGTAATGGGAAACTTTTGATTTGCCCTGTAGATAAACTAACCATGGTAGAAACTTCATTTTCGATTGGATTTGTGCTAGGGTATACGTCAATAATGTCCTAAAATTTCATGGCAATCCGAGTATATTAACGATTTTTCCCCATGGGCCATAATGTAATGAAAAACATTTGATTCGCCCTGTAGATAAACTAATCATGGTAGAAACTTCATTTTCCATATGGTTTGTGCTAGGGTAAACGTCAATAACGTCCTGAAATTTCATGGAAATCTGAGTATATTAACGATTTTTCCCCCATAGGCTGTAATGTAATGGGAAACTTTTGATTCTCTCTGTAGATAAACTAATCATGGTAGATACAGGGATCATTCTAGAAATTAAAAGGGGCAGGGCGCATATTACAGAAAAAGGGAAATTTTGTCAAAAAGGGCACATTATTTCATAAAAAGGGCATATTTACAATAAATGCATTTTGTATTGGAAAACTCATTAATATTACTTTTATATCATCTTTCAATTCATTAGTAATATATTTAGAAAATCTATACATTTTACAATAATTAATAAGTGAATTTTGATGAAATTCCGTGCTTTAGTCCTTGAGATATAGCTATCATAGAAATCTGGTAAATTCTTCATAGTGGCGCCATTTGTTTGCTAATTTACACCAAAACTTAATCGGTATCTATTTATCTAATGCTCTAACAGAACATGAAATTTGATGAAATTCTGTGCATTTTTTCTGGAGATATAGCTAACGCGGATTTCGGAAAAAACGCGTCATAGTGGTGCCCTCTGTTCGGCAATGTACACCAAAACTTAATCAGTCTCTATTTCTTTGAAGCTGTAACAGAATACGAAGTTTGGTGAAATTCTGTGCATTAGTTCTGGAGATATAACTATCGCGGACATCGGAAAAAATGCGGCACGGTGGCGCCATATGTTCGGCAATTTACACCAAAACTTAATCTGAGTCTATTTATTTCAAGGTTTAACATAATTTTAAGTTTAATGAAATGTCATGCATTAGTTCTTGAGATATAACTATCGGAGATATTGCGGCATAGCAGCGCCACCTGTTCAGCAATTTACAACAAAATGTAATTGGTTTCTATGCATGTCAAGGTTTAGCAGAATATGAAGTTTGATGAAATTCAGATATTATCAATAAATTATCAATCAATTATAAATTCCGTTCTTGAGGTACGATTATTGCGGAAATCGGGAAAAATGCGGCACAATAGCGCCATCTGTTCGGCAATGTACACCAAAACTTAATCAGGCTCTGTTTATTTCAAGGTCAAACATAGTATTAAGTTAGATGAAATTCCATGCATTAGTTCTCGAGATATAACTAAAGGAGATAATGCACCATAGCAGCACTACCTGTTCGGAGATTTACACCAAAACATAATCGGCATTTACTTATGTTAAGGTTTAGCAGAATATGAAGTTTGATGAAATTCCGTATATTAATTCTGGGGGTACGGTTATCGCGGAAATCGGGGGAAATGCGGCTTAGCAGCGCTACCTGTTGAGCGATTTACACCAAAAAATAATCAACATCAATGTATATCAAAGTATAACAAAATCTGAAGTTTTATTGAATTCCATATATCAATTCAAGAAAATGTGTCACAGACAGATATTTTCTAAAAATACTCAAATATTTTCCAAGACTCTCTAAAATATATACATCCATCAAAAACTAAAATTCGAATTTTTTCTAAAAATAATAGAAACTTAAACGAAGAAAAGGGAGGAATATGACTTTTGTTCTTTTTATTAAGGAGTCATTTTATCCCAATATTTCTCTTGAAAAATAATTATGAGACTGATATACCAGCACTGTATCTGCAAAAAATGGATAAATGTCGACCGATGCCCGGCTCTAATCAAATAATAATAAATCGACCGGCGGGTCGTATGGGCAGCATCATGCGAAAAGAAAGCTGCGTCCGGGGCAAAGTTTCAATTTGGCGTCCCCCACTTCTTTTTGTGACAGGTGTCACAAAATTGAAAAGTGTGGAAACACAAATTCTATTCAATACACATAATGCATTTATCTTACAACTTTAAAATGCTTAATTTTAACAACAAAACAATATAAGATAAAATTTTCTAGCAAAGGGTATCTAGAAAACAGATGCGAAATAAATGCATCTACTACAGTATAACAACCAGCGCCATGCAAAATGGGGGGCGAAGGGGGCAGACGCCCCGGCCGCTGAAATTTAGAGGGCCCCAAATTTAAATTACCAACGTCATTTTTGGCCTGTCACAAGAAAAAGTTGGGGGAAGGACGCGTCAAATTATAATTTTGCCCCGGGCGCAATTTTCTCTTAGCAAACGCCTGATAACAGCTTGTGTGTGGTTAATTCCTTATGAATGAGAATATGCAATTATGAGCTTGTATGTTTTTGTCACACACGCAAAAAAAAAAAAAAAAACTCCGCAATATGTACATTTTCCCCATTTTGTGCAAGAAAAGAAGAAACAAATTCAGGTTTCAGAATAAATTTGACGTCCCCCACATTCCGCGCCCAGGGCAACCTGGCCCTGCGTACGGGCCCGAATTTGGTCTGACAAAATTAGGGTCAATTTTCAAATGTATCAGGCCGGCAGAGTTGGAATAATATTTTTAACGGGCGGATTGCCCCAAAAATAAGATTTGTCAGCCAGCACACGAAAAAATTATTTGGGCCGGGCGGGCCGATTTAAAAACTTAAATTAAACGAAGGATAAAATATGAACTATTTTAAATGGATTTGACGTTCGCGAGAATAAGTACAAATTTCTGTACAAGCTGGTACTAGTTTGCATCATTATAACAACATCATTATAAAAACAAAAATATAAGATGTCTAACCTAGAGATCGAACGGCACACTGTGTCTGATCTCGCGTTTAATTTATTCAACAGATGCGGAATCATGCGGACAGCGGCCGGAATCAGGCTGTCAGTTATTCATACGATAGTGTAGCTGGTCAATATATTTTGTAAAAATAATAATTGCAATAATAAATATCTGTCAACGGAATATTATTTGCGGAGGAAATGCCATTCGATTTTTCTAGTTTTCAAATGAGAACACATGATAAATTTTGCATTTCCGAACAAAATTTAATTCAGAAGTACGCCAAAAAAGTAACTCTTTTGCTCGTTTCCTTTTTTTGTAAACTATTTATTTTTATTTATGAATTTGTATCTGAATGTTGAAAAATTCTGAGTTTAATTATTAAAGATATTAAATTGTGTTTAAGAAAATACGGGTTTTACTATAGAAAGTGAGTTGGGCCTGACAGAACCTATTTACTTGACTTTGCAGGAGACAAGTCAGGCTTGTTCTCATTGATTTTGTCCGAGCTGGCTGGGCCCAGGGCGGTATGGGCCAATGTAACTTTCGTTGCCGCATGTTATGCACAGTTATTTAAGGGCAAGGTCGAATTGAAAACTGAGAAAATATAAGTGGGTCGGGCCGGTCAGAAGTTTTTTCTTTTACATAGTGTCGAACCTACAAGAATTTGATCCGTGCAAATATCCTACTTCCAAAGATTAGTTAACTTTGTTTTCTTTCCACACATTCTGTTTGTTAATTGCGAGTCAAACTATTATATTTTTCTTTCTTCTTTTTTACGTGAGATGCGCCACGTTAAAGAGAAGTGTTTGTTTATTGATGCGTAATATGAGTAATCATTGAATACTTGAGAATGAGAATGCAGTTTACGTATTATTTTATTCTGTGATGATTTAATTTAAAAGCACTTAAAAGGAGTCTAACATTTGAGCTGCATTATACTTTCGGAGGATTTTTTGTTATTGTTTGCTCAGCTCTGCATATAATTGTTGTATTTATTTAACATACATAATGTTTTAAATAAGCTATATAATGTAAATCATTAGAACGATAGGGTGGTAAAAATTGAAATAAATCAATGCAAGGTGAAAATACTTGTATTATCTAAAAATCTTTAATCTCATACTTTAATAAATATACAGAAGATCGATTTTAAATAAATTGTTTTTGCTTTCGTGTACTAACGCGTAATCATTAAAATTAAGCTTACGGATATGTGTATTCTTAAAATTAAATATTTAGTTTACATTTCAATAGATTTTATTTTGCATATTTTTCTATTTTTTGCGGGGGGAGGGGAGGAGGGCGTATTAAATAGCTAAGGTTGATCTCTACAAACGCCGCTTTTTATTTCTTCGATTCTGTTTGGATATTTATACATATATTAAATCTCTTTTATCGGATCAACGTTATATTAGCGAGCGGTTGTTTCCGCGTAGGTGCAGTAGCCAAGGATATACAAAACTTCAAAATAAATACATGAAAATAAAAAAGTAATAAACTTTTGCTTGTTTTTACATATTTTCTAAAATAATGAAATGGATTTAAAACTTAAGAGGGAAGGAAGAATTCCCTTGCTCTCCTTCATAAGAAATAATAGATGGAAAGAGGAAGAAAACAGGTAGTGAACACGCAGCGCCGTGCGAAAGGAGTGGGGTGATAGGGGCGGTCGCAACGGGCTCGGAAGTTTAGGGGGCGCCAATTTATACTACCAACGTCACTTTTGGCTTGCCACAAGAAAATGTTAGAGGAGGGGGCGTCAAAATGAAACTTTGCCCCGGGTGCAGTTTTCTCTTTGCACGCCCCTGTGAGCACGCATTTGCCGAACATTCGGCATTGCATTGTCTTGTAATTTTCTCGATGTATTCTCGGGCGGGGTGGGGGTGGGAGAGCTAAAAATTAAGAAAAGGAAAACATCAAATTTTAATCAAAATATAAATTTCTTTAGACTATATCAATCATAAAATTGTAGGGCTCTGAAAAAAAAAATTATAATTACTAAAGCCGAGTAATGTTTGTATCAATATAATAACATTTATAATTTAATAAACTTTAGTATGTGAAAAGTATTAAAACTTATGATATGAAATTTACATTATTGATTTTCCCCATAAAAATTTCTGTTATTTTAGCACATTTCTTTCCTTATTTAATATATATTCACGTTCATTTCCTTTTTCCCACGATCTTTGATCTTTGTGTTTTCTCTTTAAAACTCATTCCCAAAGGAATTTATTTCTTTTTTTAGAAAAACAGATTAATTTGAGTACAAAAGAAAACTAAAAATGATGTTTCTCGTTTTTTTAAAGACTTAAGTATCACTGAGTCAAGTGTCAGACCAAATGGTCATAATACTATTTCACAAGAGCAGGTGAAAAGTGAACAGGTGAAATGTTCAAGAGAACAAAGAGAGTGGGAGAGAAAGAGGGGAGAATTACTTCCAATCCGATGTAGCCTACTAGCATTCAAAAAGGAAAGATAGATAATAATTTTTTTAATTGCAATACAAACAAGGCAGGACTGAATCCCCCCCCCCCCAAAAAAAAAGAAGGGCGGACTTCTTCCATAAAAAAGGGCAAGGAGGGCGGCATTTTATCTGAAAGGGGCATAAGGGCGGGCCGCCCTTCCGAACCTCTCTGGAGTGATCCCTGGTAGATACTTCATTTTCAATAGGGTTCGTGCTAGGGTAAACCTCAATAACGTCCTAAAATTTCATGGAAATCCAAGTATATTAACGATTTTTCCGCATAGGCCGTAATGTAATGGGAAACTTTTGATTCTCTCTGTAGATAAACTAATCATGGTAGATACTTCATTTTCAATAGGGTTCGTGCTAGGGTAAACCTCAATAACGTCCTAAAATTTCATGGAAATCCGAGTACATTAACGATTTTTCCCCATAGGCCGTAATGTAATGGGAAACTTTTGATTCCCTCTATAGATAAACTAATCATTGTAGATACTTCATTTTCAATAGGGTTCGTGCTAGGATAAATGTCAATAATGTCCTAAAATTTCATGGAAATCCGAGTATATTTACGTGAGTTAGAGCGCGGACATACGGACATCCGGCCAGACAAACCGAATGCATAAATCCAACAAAGTTGAAAAGTGCTAAAAAATATTCAATAAATTAAGCTAATGAATCTGTAGTTTCCATACAAAGATAAGCAACCAGACAAACAGCTAATCAATCCTACAATATTCAGTATAAAGTTTCAGTAAAGCTGGAGTTGAGAATCTAAAATACCAGGTAGGGTTGAAAGGGAGGTAGATAAAAGGATTTGCATGAGAGGTTAGAATATTTTTTATAGAACTTATGAAGAGCAAAGTTTCCTTTTCCTGGCAGTGTAATGTAAAATCTTTACCTTTTGTTAGTGGAAGTAACTTTTTTAAAACAACTCTGTTTAATTGCAAAGTTTGTCAATAGTGTTTTAGCTCTATACAAACATTCTAGATGGTAGCACCAAAGAAAATAGCTGGAAAAAGTCTATTTATAAAGAACTCTCAAGTAATGTAACATTTAATTGTAATTGCATCAGCCTTTTACTATTTAGTAACAATTCACCTTGTCTGTGTATGATGCACTTGTGAAATATGTTGAGATTTAATGTTGAAATTATGTTAATACAGTGGAGCATCGTTTATACGACGCCGAAGGGACTACAGTAGAGGACCTATTATCCGGAATTCCGAAATCCGGAAATGAAGAAGATTGAGAACGAGATGAATCATGATGAAATGAATGAATCACGAATCTTTGATCAAATGTGCGTTTTATCGAGATTTTTTTAGGTTTCATGCTTTTTTGACTTTTTTTACGAAATTCACATTTTTTCTACGTTTTTTCGAGAAAATTTACGTTTTTTTTTTTTTTTTTTTTAACGCAAATTTTTTCAAGTATTGCTTCAAGTATCAAAATTCATAATTCATTCAAAGATTCATGATTCATTTATTTCATTATGATTCATCCCCATAAAAAAACGCAAATTTTTTCAGGTATCGCGAAAATACTCTGCAAATTTGTCAAATATCACGATAAAACCCTGCAAATTTCATCAAATATTGCAATAAAACCCTGCAAATCTCATAAAATATCACGAAAAAATGTAAATTTTGTGAAACGATCGCGGAAAAATCCCGTGTAAGTGCCCCCCTCTAATTATTTTACGATTTACGTCACCTTTGGGGGAGCGGATTAACGGTATTTTACGGTTATATACATATATATATATGTAAAGCCAGTTAGCAAAACGTCCGGATTTTGAAGAGCTCTGAATTTTGGATGTCCGTATTTGAGACTTTGTACTATAGTACAAGAGTCAAAGTTGTAGCTTAGTGTTTTTTCCACAGTCTTCTCATACAACACGCTTTTCATTCATATTCTAAATATCAGTGCTATAATTTTGTGTTATTTTTAAATTTTCGGTGGGTTTTTTTGGAGGGGTGGGGGGGGGGGGGGGGGGGGAAATGTCAAGTTTCGAATGGACCCGAAATCCGGAAAGCTCTCGGTCCCGACGATTCTGGATAATAGGTCCTCTACTGTACCAAAAAACGTCGTATAAACGATAATGACGTATAATTGATTTTCACTTCCAAAACTAAAATTAATTTTGTTTTCACTTAATTTTAATGTTTAACGTGATGATTTGCATGAATTTTAAATTAAACAAACCAAAATAAACAAATAATCTTAAAAACAGGGGGGGGGGAGTTAGTAAGCAATTTAAATATGCGTACCTTTATTTATGTTCCACCGAAAGTTTCCTCATTTGCAGTACATTATTTCCTTTCCACTTAAAGTTAAAGATAAAAAAACCCGCCCCCGCGTGGCCAACTAAAAGTTGGCAATACTGATAACAGTTAGAAGGATAGTCTATTTGCAACTTAAAACAGGTCGGGAAAGCTGACCATCCCCGAAAAAAGAATAACCCCTCCCAGTGTAATCTGTTATACGTAAGCTGATTTTTCAGACTAATCGAACACCAGCACACATTTTTATAAATGTGGAGTGCATTTAAACACGCTCTTTGGTGTCATTCATAGTTGCCAACTTCCGCTCGTTCGTAAAATACACAAGAAAAATAAACAAAAACAAAAAACCTATACAAAATCGACGTATAAACAATTTTGGGCATCATATAAAAGATATATTTTTACATTAAGATGAATAGGAATGAATCAGGACTACATTAAAACATCGTATAAATGTAAACGTCATATAAGTGATCGTCGTATAAACGATGCTTTACTGTAATTATAAAAACATTAACAACATTGATAATATTGTTAATAATTATAAATGTTAATAATTAATCTAGTGTTAAGATCAACCCGGAAGCTGAAACTATGACTACAAAACATATATTATAAGAAACACGATAAAAATACTACTGTAAAAGTACCATATTGATTTAAATGACATATATTTATAATTTAACATAAATTTTATGTTTAATTAGTTTTTATTGCTTAAAGAATTGTGACCCAAGAAGCAAGTATTTTCATCAATCAGCAAGTTAGAGCTCTTTTTTTTCAGAGGGTGATATTTGCTTAAACCATAGAATGTTTGACATATAAATTACTGGGGTTATAAAAATTCTCTTTATTTATTTATTTATTTTTTAATTTTAAATACTTAAGAATGCTGATCATTCAGCTTTCAAATTCCACAACATAACATTAAGATTATGATTATTTGATGCATTCATATATTTTGATATCTCCTCAAGAAATTAAAATTTTAAACTTCCCTTTTCTGTGTATTCTTCTTAAAAGGTCTCTCTTTTTTAGTTCACAAATAGTAAAAAGATGACTTCAATTTTTGAAATAGAAGTTATATTCCTATCATTAACGAGGAAATGTACAGAAAATCATAAAAAATGGCCAATGACCACTGGAAAATGATCAGTCATAAAAAGGATTTTTTGAAATTGACTTGATTTTTAGAAATAGGAATTACATTCCTACCATTTATGGGGAAATGTACAGAAAATTATAAAAAAGAGCCAATGACAATGGGAAAATCAAACTGATTAATGTTCCCAATTAGGAACATTCTGATAATTATATATATTTTTTTTAATACCATATTAATGACTAATACCCCTAAGGCTAAATGTGCATAATGTGCAAAAAAAAAAAAAAAATTAAAATCTGCCTGGATCTGAATTTGGCCTGTAAAAGGTTAAGAAGAAAGGAGTTAAAAACATTAACAGTCTGAGGAAATATTTTAAATATACAAAGCTATCAGATGTTCATAGACTTAACATTATCAAGGGGAATTCAAAAGGCGAGTGACTAGCAGCCTTAAGCATTTCACAACTAAATAAACACTGACAACAAGAAGTTATTTCTTACCATATGAGGATAGGCATCCCCTGCACTGATATATTGCTTGGTGTTATCAAACAGCATCCACAACTGAGATTCAAATTCAGATTCATACAAGTAGTCAGATATTAACGATAAAGATGGTGTGATTTCAGAGGCTTTGGCCTAGGAAAAGAGAAGGGGGGAAGAATCAAAATAGGATATAATTATAAAACTTAAGTAAGATATCAAATTTAGAAAACATAGATAACTACTTTATATAATTAATAGTAAGAATAAGCACAATTCTCTTAAAATGGGAAACAATAGTTTCAAAGATGCAAAGAGAGAGTGAAAGTCTGGCAAATCAATGAAATGATTACATAATTCTTTTTGAAATAGTAAATATTAATATTCTTTTGATCAACCAGAAGTGGAAGAACACTATGAATAAGTGAATATTTTACATAATTCTTTTAACTTTCTCCAGAGAAAGAAAATGGCATTTTTAAGATATTGCCTGCATTGGAAAAGTATACTGAATAAATGTATAGATATATATTTTTAATATATCTGTATAGGAAACAGAGTTGGTAGTTACAAAATGCTGAAAAACATATATCTTGAAAATTGTCGCAAATAGAACTCCAATAAAAACATTTTTTTAAAATGGTAAATATTAATATATATACATAATATTTCATACACCATTAGAAAGGAAAAAGTAGCAGCACTAGAAGTGGTGACTGTATTTTCAGTGATTTATTTTATTTCCTAATTTGGCAAGATTGTAAACAAAAGAAAAAAAAATAATTTTAAGAGTGGAAATTAGAAAAATACAGGATACATTCCAAGCCTATAGGTTTGGCATTACAGAGAAGAATTTGCAATCTGACTGATAAGGGGCCTTAAATACTGTGTGAAATAAAAACAATACAGATGTTGAATGTTTTAAGTAAATTTGAAATTCTTCCAGAAATTTTTTTATAGTGTGGAATAGATACAAAATTATTCAAGTCAACATGAAGAGAAGGAATGGGCATTACAGTATAGGGCAATGCATGTATAATGTTACCAACATTTTAGCAATATTGAATCCTCTCTCCCTTTTAAAATATCATATGTTATCATTTCTTAAACTCCCCCTTCCCTGTGGTAATACTGTTAACAGTGTTTAAAAACTCTTTTTATTTAAAAAAAAAAAAAAAAAATTCTATCATTTTATTTTCTTACTTTGTAATATATACAGATAGGGTTATATGTTTATTTTTCGCATACTTAATGGATTTAAACAGAAAGAAGAAGTTAATAAAAACTAGTCGTTGGGGGCCACCGTAATACTTACCCATCATGGATATGTATATGAAAATAAAACATGTGAAACTATTTATACAATGCATTGCAATTCATAAACAAAATTTAAATATTGTTAATATACATAGTAATGCTATATTAAAGAACTGCTGATGTACCAATTTCGACAAATTATATAAAACGCCAAACTACTCAAGTTGTACCAAACTGCGTAAAAGAAACATCCTTATAACTCCAAAAATAATAATTCCATTAACTAACTATTAACTGCGTCGGATTAAGCGCCTCATTTCCAATTAAAATATACTTCTGAATTGAAATTTGAATGAAATACAGGGTCATGAAAAATCGAAGAATGTGGAAAACAAGATTAAAAATATCTCACCAACTAATAATCCGATCGACTTCGTTCTATATGCAAAATGTGTGTTATTTTATTGCCTTTTATGTCCATTCCTTAGAACAAAAAAATTCGAAAATTTTTATATACCTTTCATCAGAACGAATTTTTCGAGAGTCCGAAAAAAATAGTTCCGGATAATCGAGGTTGCTGATATTCAATAGGGTTCGTCCCATTCTTACATACTAACCACATACAAAATTTCAAGTCTCTATCTCAATTTGTTCGGGAGATAGAGCGTTTACAGACAGACAGACGGACGGCAAAATTTTTTTTCTAAAAATATGTTTTTCGGAATCTCCACTATCTAAAACGTGTAAATCCATCAAAATTTTTTTTCCGATTTTCAAAACGATTGCAAGATTTACCCTATACTACGTAGGATGGGTAAGTAAAAACCACTGTCATATATATGAAATATCATTAGATCAAATAACTTTTAAAAAATACAGTCGACTCTCGTTAATTCGAACTAAACATGAAGTCCCGAAATTTTCAATGGCAGAATAATGTTAAAAATTTTCATTAATTCAAACTCATTTTCTCTTGACTTCGGTTAATTCGAACTAACGAGGATTCTGATTTTTCATTTTTTGCTTCTTTCTCACGGATTTTAGATCATTTAAATAACTTTCTTTCTTTGATTTTTGTGAAAATTGTTCCAAACAAGTATACATATAATCCAATGCATTTGATATCCACTTTCTTAATGCTCCGTCTGTCCATCAGTGTCGCTTTAAATTTTTCTTCCATTGTGCTTGTGTCTAATCTTTTAATTAATTTATGTATTTATACATTCTAATTTAATATTAAGTCATATTCTAATGACAACAAACGAAATAAATTAAAAAAACACGATAACATTAATTCTTTTGTAATAGTACCCTATTAAGCATGTTTTCATTTCAGATGTTCCATAGTTCAAACTTCGGATAATTCGAACATTTCTTGAGGTCCCGACGAGTTCGATTAACGAGAGCCATCTGTATTTACTATCTAAAAGCATTTTATATCTTTTAATTATATAATACATTACAGATATATTGTCTTCTTGCATTTGCTTCCTGCATGGGAGTAAGCAGTACTTCTTATAAACAAAACTGTGTGTACAACATTCTCTCTCATTTTTTATTAGTAAGCATAAAAAATATAATTTTGAATTTGGTTTCTCTAACAATGATTTATTTTCACATATAACTGAAGAATAGTAATATCAAACATGGGTTTTTCCATACTTTGGAATGAAATAATTTTATAATTTTTTACTGGTTTAATAATAACTTTACACCTACATAAAAAATAGATATCAAACTAAAAAGAAAAGAATAACAAACTATATTGATTAAAAGAAAAAAAAGAAAAAATTTGGTTGATCAAAAATGATGATATAGACCATAGATTCCCAACCTTTTCTGGACCACTGCCCCCTTTACAAGAGAAAAAAAATGCCAACGCCCCCTCTCCCATAATAGTTAATTGTACATAATGTTAAAATATTGTTGCATATTATCTATAGTTTACTTGTCTATCAATTAAAAATCATACAGTAGAAGTTAATTAAAACGATCATCAAATGTAGTAAAAAATTGTTTATTAAAAATTGAAAAATAAACACAAAACCAATAAGAATTTTAAAAAAATAATGAAATGGTTGACTCTGATGAAGTTTTAACAATTTGTTCATGTTGGATTCCAGTTTTTTTAACATCAGTCACAAATTGTCAGGTTCAAAGATAGCTGTTACTTTTCTTAGACAAAAAATCAGTTATAAATATATATAGGACAGTTGCACCATAAAATTTAACTAATAATAACACATTGCTCAGTGGTGCACAAAACAGGAATTTTATTATACATTTGTACATCAGGGGTGATTCTGGATGAATATTTTTTTTCGGAAATTCGCATCGCATTTTCGGAAATCGGCGGGGGGGGGGGGGGGGGGAGTCCCCCCACTCTCCAGAGCGATCTTCGGACAAAATCGGCGTTTTCCCGCTATCTTCAGACGAAATCAGCAATATTTTAGCAAAATCGGCGATCTATTGCGATCTTTTGCCAAAATCGGCGGTTTTTCTTCAATCTTTTGACGAAATCGGCATTTTCCCTTGTTTTTTTTTTAAAGTGAAATCGACGTTTTTCGACGATCTTTAGACAAAATTTGCTTTTCTAAGCGATTTTTTCTCGAAAACGGCGTTTTATTCCCGCGATCTTTTGACGAAATCGGCGTTTTTCCATGTTTTTTTAAAGTGAAATCGACATTTTTTCGACGATCTTTAGACAAAATTTGCTTTTTTACGCGATTTTTTCACGAAAACGGCGTTTTATTCCCGCGATCTTTTGACGAAATCGGCGTTTTTTCCGTGATCTTTTGATGAAATCGGCGTATTTTTTCAAATATTCTTTTGACAAAATATTTTTAAGCGATCTTTTATCGAAAACGGTGTTTTTTTCCCGCGATCTTTTAACGAAATCGGCGTTATAACCGCAATCTTTAGACGTAATCGGCGTTTTCCCGCCGTCTTCAGAAGAAATCAGAGTTTTATCTGCGATATTTGGTGAAATTGCCGTTTTTTCCGCGATCCGCACATGAAATTCGCGTTTTTCATCGATCTTTGGACAAAGTTTGTTTACAAAAACATTGACGAAATCGTCATTTTTCCACGAAATATTGACGAAATGTATGCTGTTTCGGCGATCCTATCACGAAATTTGCATTTCTAAGCAATTGTTTTTTCCGCGCGCAAAACCGTACAAGTTGGCAACTATGCGGAACTGATAACCCATTTTCAAATTTTCGGAAGAGGATGCCTTAAATTTTCGGACGAGAATCACCCCTGTTGTACATATTAAAATAAAATAAAACTTTCAACGTTTCGCGCCGTCTTCTGCGGGCGTCTTCAGGAAAATGTGATAATGGAAAGACTACGTTTACATCTTGATCGAGAGATAATATTTCTATTAAATTAAAATCTAAATGAATTAAAATTTTAAAAATGTTGCCATTTACATGTGAGTAAAAATTAAAATATTGCAAGGAATAAAAATTTTTAGATTTTATGATGTTATGCCATATTTTTGGTATATTGTAGGATAAATTATCATTACATGGTTTATTTTCTCGTGGTATGATTTCGATGGATTCTCTTATTTTACCTTGAACTGGGTTATTGCATGGAACTATGATTTTGGCTTCCTCAAAATTAATATGGCAACCCTTGTTCGCCAAGTAGAAGCGAGCAAGGGCAGTATTCTGTTTATATTGTTCTATATCTCTGCGATTGTAAAGGTGTTAATTCATAGGCCCAGGTGATTTACCGAAAGAAGCACACACAAAAAAAACTCCGAAAAGAGAGTTACATTTTAGGATGCATTTATTTTGCACAACTTAACAGACTGTAGATTCCCCATAAGGGGGGAATTTCTCAGAGCTCTAGTGAGCTACATGTTGTCACTCTGATGGCAATCAGTGGAGTGTGATACAATGTCATAGCTCTTATCGCCAAAAGGGATCAGAAGTCTTCCATACAAAGAATTTTGGCGATATTTGATAAACCACACGTTCAGTATCATTGAGTACATTTGCGGTCTGGGAACCCCAGGATTATTTTCACATCTGCGAATATTTTATAGGGTTAAAGAAATATTTTAAGCTTGGGAAGTATCTGAGATAAGCAAATCATTACACACATTTGCCTTTTGCAGACAAAACTTTAAGTTATCCAGATGCGCAATTGAATAGAAAGAAAGCACAGTCAGGATAAGCAGAGATAAAAGTATTTCTAGGTTTAAGCATTAATTGTGAGAATGAAAACAGGGTGTGTAAGGCAGATGTTAATAAAAATGTAACGGATAAGAGATTATGATGAACTAAGCCCAGAGCTTTCTTTATTTTGTTAATAAGTGCGGTTACTATGGGCAGATGTTTTTTCACAGACACACCAGAAAATTTGTGAGAAAGGACGTTCTATTATTATTTTATACAGAGAGCTCCAAAAGATGAAAAGTTTTACTTCTATTAGTGGGAGTATGAAAGTTAGAACTTAACTATTAAATGTAGAATTAATTTAGCTAATGGGTTTAATAGTGACAAGGGAAATTAAAATAAAACAAAGAATTTATTAAAGGGAAATAATTATTGCATTTGAGAGGGGAAAAGATATGTAGCGATAATCTCCGCTACATAACTCACCCGAGCCACCACAAAAAAAAAACTTTATACTTGTATTAAAGTTTTTTTTTTTTTTTAATTTTTTATTTTACTATTATTATTGTCATTATTTTGAAGATACTGAAAGTGCCGTCTACCAAAATATATACAAAACACATATCAAAAACATACAAGTATATATATAAGTACTACAAAAATGATTAAATATAGTATTTGCTTGCAGCGTATGTAAATAAAAAAACAATGGCCATATCTATCTTTATAATTATCATGACAGGGAGCTCCTTAAAAGTTCAAAAAAATTGCCACACAATATTTACATAATATCGGATCCTTTATTCAATCTATTTATTGTGGCGCTGGTACCAGCTGTTTATTTTATGTCATGAACAAAAATTAAGAGAAGTATTTTATTTATTTATTTGTTTGTGATCACCTGATAGCTTAGTATTTGATAACTTCTCTTTAAATTGATCCTTTTTGAGATCCAAAATGGCATAATTGCAAGCAAAAATATATATTTATAAAACACAAATAGTATATATTTAAAACAAAAATAAAGAAAACTAAGTAAGATAATATGTTCTAAAAATAATGTATGCTGTTAAAAATTGAAAATGAAAATTTGTGCATAAGGCACAGGACTACTAAAAAAAAGAGATGCCACTGGCATGCCCATAAAAAGGTTGTAGCCCTTATTCTTGTACAAACAGTACAAGTATTATGGCTTCGGTTTAAGACGTCGGCCCTAGGGGGGGAGGGAGTAGTGGACGAACCCACATTGCGTACAATATAAGTCCGCCCCGCTCCTCAGTAAAATCGCACTGGTCTACGAAAGGAGCGCGCTTGGAAGTCACATAAAATTTAACATAAAAGAATTGGTAGGCCAATTCAAGGTAAAAATGTTTCGCAAGACAGGTGTGGCGTGAAACCTTGGGGCATAATTTTGAACGGTTCACGACTTTTGGGGGATGAATTCGAAAAATAAAATAAAAGTATAAGATAAAGTGTAATCCATCTCATAAATTAAATTGAAACAGTCAGTCCGGGTAAGGTAAACAAATCGTCAGGATTAGGTGCTACTACAACTGGAATATTTCAAAAAAGAACGATGAAAGGTTTTTTTTTTTTTTTGCATGGTACTATTTCACTGTCCAAAATAATTTGTAATTATTGTTGCACTACAATGTTGTGATAAAATGCATGTAATGAAAATTAATTATTAGTGAAGTAAGTGACCTTCTTTTCATGTACTGCCACTACATAAAAAGAGGTAAGTGTAACAAGGGAATTTACATGTAGTGTAAAAATCCAAATAAACCTGGAATGTAAATTTGACAAACAAAAATGGACTAAGTGTATTTTAAAAAACTGTAATATGTAAAGGGAATAAATAAAACCTTAAACAATTAAGAAGAAATGGTTAAGTGTGAACATGACAAACTGTAAAAAATGTCAACTGTTTTTTTGTGTTAGAATGAGCCTTTTAACAAAAACAAAACAAACATGAACCGAAGAGAATTTAACGGTAAGTGTGTTAAAAGAAAATAAAAATATCCGAGATATTTGTATGAATGAGGTTTTCAACTACCTAACTACAAAGGAAATTTTTTTTTATATTTAATGAGGGAAGGATTCATATCCTATGACAAAAGTGTAAAAATGTAAACACATGATCTGACTGAGTTGTGTGTTTTCATGAACCAGTTTTGAGAAAACAAGTGAAATTAGTGTACAATCCTCAACCCGAGAAATAGGAGAAAAAGGTAAGGACCACATGACCTGATATGTTGCACATGACTTAAAGTGTATTCGCATGACCTAGTGTACCACATGACCTAGTGTATTGCACATGACTGAGTGTATATTGGAAAAAAAAACAAAAACAATGTGATAGTGTAAGAAATCGCATGACCTTGTGCCACAAAGACACATGAAAAAAAAAAGTGTGTAAAAGACATCACATGACCGGGTATCTAATATACCTTGACCTAGAGAAATGCACATGACCTTGTGTAAAAACACATGAAGAAAAATAGAGTGTAAAAGAAATCACATGACCTGGTATCTAATATACCTTGACCTATAGAAATGCACATGACCTTGTGTAAAAACACATGAAGAAAAATAGAGTGTAAAAGAAATCACATGACCTGGTATCTAATATACCTTGACCGAGAGAGAAAAAACACATGACCTTGTGTAAAAACACATGAAAGAAGAAAAAAAAATATAACTCAAAGTTGAGGAAAGTAAAAATGTAATTATACTATCAACAATCCTTTTAAAGTTAAAATGTAATTGAGAACCAAAACAAATATATACACCATGAAAAATGTATTAAATGTGGAAAATATAGCCTGTATAACAATAGAGTTGAAATATTGTTACTGTTAACTGCATTCCTGTTACTGCATCCACAAAAGTGAAAAGGGGAAAGAAAAGTGTGCATATATGTGCTTGAATGTGTAAATATGTATAAAATGATTGTGTACACCAACGCGAAACAACCAAAACCAAGTGAAAAACAAAATTGACAACCCGCATCAAAATTTTCACTCTTACATGCCTTCTTTCTATTACTCAACCATCTGGCGCCTGATAGCCGAATAAGAAAAAGAAAAAAAATGCATTTGTACACAAGATTAATGTGAAGAAACATTGTTAAAATTTAAAGTGTAACAGGAAATGTGAGGGAACAAAATACTAAATGTTTTATAAAAAAATGAAAAAACAAATCTGTCAAGATGTATAAAGACTGCATAAAAAGCGTAGTGAATTTATCCTGTAGTATGTAGTGTGTGACCAGGAAAATTAAATTAAAGAAAAAAAACATTATTTCTCATTTGAAATAGACTCAGTTGTATGAAGCGATTGTCTTTGTATGTTTATATATCTCTTGACAGCTGGGCAGTTATGAGAAAAAAGCTGTATGTTGAATGTCAAAATGGGTATTACTTGATTCATTGCACCTCATGCAATTAATGCATTTTGGTGTGTTTACACAATTAGGATCTTTATGTGACATAGCACAGACAGGGCATATTATGTCATTAGGACATAATTTACTTAAATGAAAAAGACTCTGACATGTAAAACATCTTTTTATATCTATGTACCTTTTAAGAGTAAACTTTGTGGACTGAATAATAATATGTTTATGCTTAAGCAAAGTTTCCGCTAAGTGGGATGGCATTAGAAAAATCCAGTTAAATAAATTACAATGCTTTATTTTTATTTTGCTTTGAAATTGAATGGGAGGCGAAGAAGTATCAGTTAGATTTGAAATGGCCAAAATAATGTCAGGTATGCTAAAATTTTCAGGCAAACGCATGATTACAACAGGGATAAAATTGGTACTATCTTTCTTAGGGGTACTGAACATACTGGGATGAAAATTGTTACAGTCACATAAATCATTAACCTGTTGATTACTAGAGAAAGAGGGATTTGTATTGCAACTTTCATGTATTGTAGTGTGTGGAGTTTTGATAATGAATTTGTTATCTGTCTGTGTGGACATATTCTGAACAGTTTTTTAAACAAGCAGTATTGACCGAAGGAGTGATATCTTTTTGGGTAATTGATATGTGAGGTTTAGTTTTACTTTCTAGTTCCTGAGACAAGTCCCGTATACGTTCCAATAATTTGTTATTTACCAAAAATAAATTTTCCTTATCATGTTTTACTTTAGTGTATTCATCTTTGAGTCCCTGAAAGGTCTCTTTCAAAATATTGAGATCCCATTCGATTGTGAATTTGAGTTCCTTAAAATTAGAGGCAAGTGTATCAGTGCTGTTTTGATTTTTTATTTGATTTTGAAATGCTGTGGCTTCAGTGATAATTGTGTCTGAAAACTTTGTTAAATTTTCCTCATAAAATTCAAGTAAAGGGGATATTGAAACTTGTGATTGTCCAAAAGTAGCTCTAAATTTATTATCTCTCTCTGACATTGTTTGGGAAGAAGCTGAAGCTTGTTTTAGCTCAATATCAGCCATAGATGTTTACCAAAAGGAAAATGCACTAATATAAATCAAAAGAAAGATTTATAAATCAGGGTTCATACAGAGTTTGCTAAATGAAAAATAAGGACTCTGTAAGGACTTTGTAAGGGCTTCGTTAAAAGAAAAATAAGGACTTCCTAAAGTTAAAAAAGAACAGTACATATAATTACTTACATTAAATTTTAATCGTAATAGATTGAAATTTTACATAAAACATACTTATATAATTATATAACAAAATATATAACATCAGTTGGCTAGCAACTGTTTTTTCGCATCTATTTCTTTGGTCAGGGAGGAAATTTCTTCCTTTTTTCTTTTACAGATTTTCTACAATTGTTCAATTTGATAAATAATTGAATATCTTTAGTTGATTTAGGTTTATCAGCTAATTCATTAGCCTTATTTTCTAACTCCAATACTTCATTTTCAAGAAGCCATATTTTTTTTAAATAAAACCTAAGTCATCTTCAATTAATTTCCTTTTATTTCCTGCAGAGGAAGACTGTTGCTGTTAACCATGCTACACATATCCAGTGAAATAATAAGACTAAGATCAAACACAGATTAGCAGATGTCGCTGGACTTGAAAAATCCTGGGTCCCGGGGACCTAGGACATATAAAATTCTGGAACCTTTTCTGGGGACCTCCTTTTTTAGAAAAGTGAGTCCCCACTAATAAGTCATATTTTTAGACGCAAACATTGAACTTGTTCATTTTCAAAAGAAAAATTAAATGCAATAATTATTGTTTTAATAATAATACGTAAATAATTAAAGCCAATATTAAATTTTTTTAAACTATTAAGAAAAATTTTCTTTACTTTTTAAAAAATAAAAGTGCAAGGTATAAATTTAATTATAAAATAATGCTTATTTGATTGTAGAAGATAACAAGTGTCATTAGTGTTTGCATTTCTTTTAAAAAAGGGGTAAAACTGATTTATTGAAAAAGACATTTTTCCTGAAAAAGGAATACTTTTGTTGAGTAAAGGACTATTTTTTGTTTAATGAATGGGTGTTTTCAGAAGTTACATTCACTCAGAAAGATTTGGAATAATCAAAAACAGATTGTAAAGTAGGAAAATCTGTTTTTGGAGCAGCAAAATGAAATGATTTTGAAGCAGGAAAGTTAGCTTTTCGAACAGCAACCTGGCATTATTATTATTATTTTGCACTTTTTTGACGAAAATTACGTTTTAAACCGATCTTTTGAAGAAATTTGTCGTTTTTTCTCGATTTTTTTGACGAAATTTGGTGCTTTTTTTGGCAAAATGAGTCGTTTTTTCACGAACTTTTGACGAAATATGCCTTTTTTCGCGATCTTTTGACGAAAGTTACCGTTTTATCAAAATTTTTTGATGAAAATTCCCGTTTTTCGCGAATCTTTTGACGAAAATTGCCGTTTTTCGCGAATCTTTTGCCGAAAATTGCCATTTTTCGCGAATCTTTTGACGAAAATTGCCGTTTTTTGCGAATCTTTTGCCGAAAATTGCCATTTTTCGCGAATTTTTTGCCATTTTTCTTTGATATTCATTTCTCTATTTCAAAGAAAAGGTAATTTTTGATAGCGAATATTTTTTTACGATTGGTGTTTGTAAATACGAGGTTTCTACGTCGCAATCGGGAAACAAAAGAGGCAGCTTTAATGTCCAATCAGAAATAAGAGAATTTTAACAAACTTGATTTTTAACTTGATTTTTTTTGAGTTGCCATATTTGGCAGATTATGAATGTTTCAGGGGTGATTCTGGGTGAAAATTTTTTTTTTTCGGAAATGCACATCGCATTTTCCGAAATCGGCGGCGTGGGGGGAGACGGGATTCTGTGAATTACCCCCCCCCTCCCGGTTTTTCCGCGATCTTTTAACGAAATCGGCATTATATCCGCAATCGTTAGACTCGAAGTTTTCCCACGGTCTTCAGACGAAATCAACGTTTTATCTGCGATATTTGGTGAAATTGCCGTTTTTCCCGTGATCCGCACAGGAAATTCCCGTTTTTCAGGATCTTTTGACAAAGTTCGTTGACAAAAAATCTACAAAATCGTCGTTTTCCCACGAAATATTGACGAAACGCGTGCTTTTTCGGCGATCCTTTCATGAAATTTGCATTTCTCCGCGATTGTTTTTTCCGCGCACTAAACCATACAAGTTGGCAACTATGCGGAACTGATAACCCAATTTCAAATTTTCGGAAGAGGATGCCTTAAATTTTTGGAAATTTCGGACGAGAATCACTCTTGGAATGTTCGGCGATTTTTTAAAACATTTTACGGATCGCGTTAATATTAAGTTCACGTTAAAAAATAAGGACTTTCAATAAAAAATAAGGACTTTAAGGATCCTTATTAAGGACTATCGAAATATAAGGAGTTTATAAGGACTTTTAAGGTCCGTGCGAACCCTGTAAATAAATTAGGTGCACCAAAACAAATCTGACTGTTAACCACAGTATTAAAATTAATAATTTGGGGGAAATGACAAAAAATGCAAGTCCAAAACAAAAATTAAATTTTGCATTAGTCAGAGAGTAAACCCTGGTAAGTTACGAGTGAATCAAGACACATTTAATGAGGGGGGGGGGGGTAAACAAAATGTGCGCCTAGACAACAAAACAAGCAAAATGCATGCACAAAATAATACCCTTTTAAAAAAATGCAAACACAAAATTTCTTTCTTTTTTTTTTTTTTTTTTTTTTTTTTTTTTTTTTTAAACTTGTACTGGCTTCAACATAAACTAATTAACCATTCAAAAACACCAATGCCAAAATTCCCTTGTTTCTTGACAACCGAAAGTAAAAAAAAAAAAATCAAAGAAGGCTTGTTTAACAAGGTACTGGCATAGTTAATGGCAAAAATTTAGTAAAAACGAGAATGGGAATCTCAAACTGCAATTAATTAAGGACAAGTAATGTCAGCGAAAAATTAATGCGCGAACACATAAAATAATAAAAATCTGTGATATTTAAGTATGCAACACATAAATACAAAAACAACATGCACTGAAAATAATACTTTTGAAAATTGAGCATGAAAAGAGAAGAATACTTTCAAAAGTTCAAATTAAATACTAACATTTAAAATGTATTTTGTTTCCGTTACTACATATAAAATTTCAAAAATGCACTATATTTAAAATAAAAAAAATCTTCTCTGTTCAAGCTGCTAAAAAGAATAAAGTAAACTAACTACAAATCATTTTTTTTTTTTTTTAAGCAATAAAAGAAATGAACTGTTGCCGTGCACTCATGCAGATGTTCCACAACGTAAAATTTTGTTAATTTAATGTTTTTTTATCACCTTTTAAATGTTATTATTATTATTATTTTTTCTTTTGCACAGCACTTATTTTTAAGCAAAGCTTGTTTAGAGAGAGAATAAAACTGTAGGTACAACAATGGGTGCGACGACCCCTTATTGCACCATTAAGATCATAACTTCACAGCTTTTTTTGTCTGATTTATTCTTGACATAATTAGACTTTCACACTATTTTATTCACTTTTCACTAATTATGTATGGGTACGACGACCCGTTTTTTTTTTTTTTTTTTTTTTTTTTTTTTTTTTTTTTTTTTAGCACAAATTTCACACTGCTTATATATTTTTTGACACAATGTTTTATCACAGAGCGCTGACATACATATGACTTTCACATAACACGATTTATTTACTAGCAACACCACTGGGTCCACATTGATTTATTTTGCATGCCTCACCGATAATTTTCGGTAACACAACAGACCCGTTGAGTATGCTTGTTGCCTATGTTGCATCCACCAAAAACACAGTAGATGAAATCAGAATACTACTTCTCATCGGCAGAGAGCACGAAGATTTTCGGTTTCCGGTAAAACGTGAACTGAAACAAAAATTCCGACCTTGAACCGGACAAAACAGCTGATAAGTGGTGGGATATTTCTGCACATAACATAGTATCCGGAACAGCTGGCGTTGCGAGGGAAAACAGTTGACCCAGTCAATTTCTGACGCATCGAAAACGAAAGTGGCACTTTTCTTGAAAAGGGCGAAAACAGCAGCAATCTTTCTTGAGTGCAGGAGAAAACATAATTGAATACTGCAGGTTTCGGGGAGGGAAATACGTCACACAAAAATACATACGGCCTTGGCACTTCAAAAAAAAGGAGAGCGCTTTGTAGAAAACAGTCCGTCGATGTTTGATGCATACATTTCGTCGACTTTTAAAGGTTTTTTTTTTTTTTTTTTTTTTTTTTTGGAGTAGTGCTGTTTCATTGATGTCCGAGGGTGCTTGATACAAGATTTTTTTTTATCGAAGATTTTAATTATGATTTTTTTTTTAAAGTCTCTCTGTGTGTGTGCGTTTTTTTTTTTTTTGACCGGAGAAAAAAAGGCCAGATGCACCAGATATAATATGTAAAGGTGTTAATTCATAGGCCCAGGTGATTTACCGAAAGAAGCACACACAAAAAAAACTCCGAAAAGAGAGTTACATTTTAGGATGCATTTATTTTGCACAACTTAACAGACTGTAGATTCCCCATAAGGGGGGAATTTCTCAGAGCTCTAGTGAGCTACATGTTGTCACTCTGATGGCAATCAGTGGAGTGTGATACAATGTCATAGCTCTTATCGCCAAAAGGGATCAGAAGTCTTCCATACAAAGAATTTTGGCGATATTTGATAAACCACACGTTCAGTATCATTGAGTACATTTGCAGTCTGGGAACCCCAGGATTATTTTCACATCTGCGAATATTTTATAGGGTTAAAGAAATATTTTAAGCTTGGGAAGTATCTGAGATAAGCAAATCATTACATACATTTGCCTTTTGCAGACAAAACTTTAAGTTATCCAGATGCGCAATTGAATAGAAAGAAAGCACAGTCAGGATAAGCAGAGATAAAAGTATTTCTAGGTTTAAGCATTAATTGTGAGAATGAAAACAGGGTGTGTAAGGCAGATGTTAATAAAAATGTAACGGATAAGAGATTATGATGAACTAAGCCCAGAGCTTTCTTTATTTTGTTAATAAGTGCGGTTACTATGGGCAGATGTTTTTTCACAGACACACCAGAAAATTTGTGAGAAAGGACGTTCTATTATTATTTTATACAGAGAGCTCCAAAAGATGAAAAGTTTTACTTCTATTAGTGGGAGTATGAAAGTTAGAACTTAACTATTAAATGTAGAATTAATTTAGCTAATGGGTTTAATAGTGACAAGGGAAATTAAAATAAAACAAAGAATTTATTAAAGGGAAATAATTATTGCATTTGTGAGGGGAAAAGATATGTAGCGATAATCTCCGCTACAGCGATGTTCTTTAATTCTAATTAAAAGTTTCCGCGTTGTCATGCCGATGTCTACATCGGCTTCCATTATCACATCTACTTCCATTATCACATTTTCCTGAAGACGCCCGCAGAAGACGGCGCGAAACGTTGAAAGTTTTATTTTATTTTAATATGTACAAATGTATATTAAAATCCCTGTTTTGTGCACCACTGAGCAATGTGTTATTATTAGTTAAAAAATCAGTTATTGCACGGAACTCACTCTCAGCAAAATCTGATGAAGATAAAGAAATTAAAATTTTATGTACTCTCGCTCACAATCCAGGTTAGAGAGCTGTATTGGCTTTTAAGGTTATAATTCTCGGTATCCAATTCTGAACTTTACTTTTAATTCTCATTTGCTACGAGTTCCACGCTTTTCGTCTCCAAATATGGTGATACTGGTGTATCCTTTGCGGAAAGATCTAAAAACAAACTTGGTATATTCATGTATAAAAATCTATATTCCTGCTTTTGCAGACTGCGAATAATGTGGCAAAGTGGCTGTGATCTCCTCTACTTAGATTTTGTTTAAACAAAAGAAGTTTACCCAGAGAAACAGTTATGAGGTTTTATGTTTTATTTAAATTCAACTCATTATGTTGCAATCATCTTACGTCTTATTATAAATATTTAGAATATTTAAATTGATTTAATTAAAGATTCTAAGCATATCTGTCAAATAATCGATATCATTTTTTAATGTAATCAGGTTTTCCCATAGTTTTACATTTCTCTTTTCTGTTAAGTGTAATACTGAATCAAATTCCTGAATCAAAATGATTCAGACAAACGAACAGAGACAAGAACCAGACAAGAACAGAGACCCTGTTCAGAGACAACGAACTTCTGTGTGAGCCCGCGATTGAATATAAACATTTGCAAGTTTGATGCAAATTCAATGTTGAATTCAGACACTTTTCTCTGGGAGGGACTTTTGTGGCTCGGAGGGGGGGCACAATGGAGTCCCGGGGGGATTACACTTTTTTAACGATAGAAAACACAAAATCTAAAATTTTCTGGGAGGGACATTTGATAGCTCCGGGGGAGAATGTCCCCCCCGGGCCACCCCCTGAATTCAACACTGTGCAAATTGATAATGACAACTGCACAATAAAGTGAAACAATTGTTTCACTTTGTTGAGAAATGATTTTCACTATAAAGGTGGCTATATATCTTGTCAGTCAATAAATTGCTTCTATTCTTATTGACTGCTCTAATAATGTAATGAAGCATGAATATTTGTGTTCATTCCAAATATTTGAAACCAAATGCTGATGATGTGTAACAGAATGTACAAAGAGCACATTTAGTACTGCTTGTTTGAAATGCGTTAATGAAACTCTTTTGATGTCCCGTCATTGCTGGAGCACCATCAGTAGCAATTGAGAAAATACTATGAAAACGAATTTTTTTCTCTTTCTATCATTTTCCAAATTTTTAGCAAATAAAGCTCTTGACATTTGTTTATGAGTTTTTGTTATTTGGTAAGGCTAATACATCAAGCTGAATGGAAAATTTGCAAGTCTTTAAGTAATAACATAATGATATTTCAATGCCTTTATCTAGGGATGTACCGAATATTCGGTATCTATTCAGTATTCAGGCTATTCGGCCATGTTACCGAATATTCGGTTAGGGCGACTATCAAACTATTCGGTTAAGCCGAATATGAAACTATTCGGCCTGCCGAATATTCTGTTTGGATGAATATCAAAGTATTCGGCCAAATCCAATACTTAATACAGCCTTTTAAAACACATTTTTAAAAACTTTTCACAATTTCTACTTTTAACTGTCAATTTGTAAATTTATTTAAAATAATTAGAAAGAAAATCATATTAAAATTAAATAGAATGTTTTTACATTATTTATTTGCTGTTTGTAAAGTATAACTTAAGAAAATTAACCATGAGAAGGATTAAAATGGTGATTTATTAAGATTCTCCTTAGGAATAAATGATGCCAGTGCAGATGCAAGTTCCTAAATTTTATTTAATAAATACTCTGTTTCTTGCTTTTCCCCAAATAAAAGTCCTTTAAAAGAAAGAAAAAACAACAACTTTTGAGATTAGTAATAGCTATCAAGGCAGACAATTTTTGTTCATAAAACCATAATCATAATCAACTTATTGAATCATAAGTACATTGTATTTCATCTCACTATAGGACGAACTTGTGTTTTTGTTTGTTGCATTAACAATAAATAAGATACCATAACTATATTTTCAACTTGCATGCTTTGATTTCTGTAAAATATGATATGATGGAAAAGGTGGAAAATACCACCATTCATAAGAAAAGAACTAGACATTTCTGAGCTAGACATTCATTTATTCAGAATTAAGTTGGAAGTATACTTTATATTGAAAAAAAATCTGCCTTGAGTTATTTAAAAAGAACAATTATGAGACTGTACAGAGTTTTTCTTCAACCATTTTTTCATTATTTCTCTTTCATTTTAAAATGTTTGTTTCAATTTGTAGAAGAAATCTTGAAATGTAAAATTTTATTAATTAAAAAAGTCTCATAATTGTGTTTCTTAAATAAAAAAAGGGTAGGTATTTTTTCAACACTAAATATTCTTATAAAAAGCTCTTGCTTATCAAAATATAAGTTTCTCTTATTAAATATTATGTAAAATAGTTTTAAAAAGGAAGATTTTAATAACTTTAAACTTTGAAATATAAAAAGTATTTGGAAAGCCGAATGTTCGGTATTCGCCCAAATAGTTATTATTTGGCCCAACAATTACTATTTGGCTTGCCGAATATTCGGTATTCGGCTCAGCTGTCGACCGAATATTCGGCATTCGGTATTCGGCCAAAATCACTATTCGGTGCATCCCTACTTTTATCCATCTATTCCTCTTTGTACCAAATTATTACTCAGGATTTTTTCTGATGATATCCGACGGTCTCTTATGATAAAGATCAGTTCTTATTATTTTATCAGACATTTTATTCTCATTTTATTATTTTATAGATTAATTTCTCGTCGATTGTGTGCAGTTTTCATACTTTTGTGATTAACAACATAATATGAGGCTCGTAATGCATCAGCTTCTTCTCTACAAAACGACTCAAAAAGGTTTGATATACGTAGTTGACTGTTTTAAGATTTTCTTTTCCAGTGTATGAAAAATAAGACACATCTTTCTCTTTTTTATCAGTATGCATTTATTCAAATGCTCTTACAGCTTCGGAAGCTTCATGGTTTTATTAAAAAAAAAAAAAAAAAAAAAACTTTTTGGCAAATTAAGCACGTGGTTTGTACGAGAGTACATATTTCAAATACTCAATACTGTACTGACGGCGTTTCTTCTTCGATAAAGATATTTTGAAATATATTTTTTTCCTTATTTAAGTTTAAATAAATTTACATTTGAACAAATTTATATATACAGTAGACTCCCTCAAATCCGCACAGCTTGGGACCAGAGGTTTTGCAGATTTCTGGTCATTGCTTTGTTTACATTTTTTAAACAGTAATTTAAATGTAATTAATAATGAAATCAAATGTATAATGAATGCTTAAAATATGCTAAAATATTAAAATAAGTAATAAACTAAAATAATAAAAATTTAGATCAAATTAGAAAAGGTCAAATTAATAATCAATAATGTACAATTAAATATTCATTATAAAGATGAAATGTATTTTTCCTAAATTATTCAATGAAACTTGCCTCATAAAGGTACATTACTAATTCACATCAGGATCATAAAATAACAAAACTTTATTTCAGGGTGAGCCGGACTTAATAACTAAAAAAGCTTGATTAATACATAAATATATTTGATAAGATTGTGATTACCAATGATATCAGCAATATCTTAATTTTTTCAGAAATAAATTATTCTTTCTTTATGAAGAAACATGAATTCAACAACCTTAACAAAAATTACAAATTAAAAAATATATGGAATTGATATAAAACCAAAAAAGTCAAATTTTGCATCTACATCTGAACTGAATGTTTCATTGTTTACATTCTTAAAATATGTGCGGATTTTAGGAATGCAGATTTGAGGGAATCTACTGTATAACGATCTTCATCACTTTCACAAAGAATAAGTGAATTTCTTGAACTAATTCAAATTACAGATTCGTTTAAAAATCTCTGTTAAGGCATGTGTCATCATGCTTCAGAATTTTTCGAAATACAGGTTAATTAAAAAGAATTCTGTTAAAAACTTTTATCCAGCCAATTATCATGAATTTTGTACTTCACAATTTTTTAATTCATAATGACTTTTAATGCGAGTCATTTGCGATTTTTCGTGTTTCGCTATGATATTTTAACATTCATGAAAGAATTGCAACAAGAATATTTTTAGCCTAATATTTAAAAAAATTTGTTCTCTGCGATTTTAGCCCTCCTTCTTGTTCAAGGCAATTTTTTGACAATAGTAAAATAAATTCAATCCCACCCCCTCAAATGTACACTCGCCTGTATAGATTTCCCTTTAAAGATGCAGTTAAAGTTTTTGTTACGGACTGGACAATCAACTTTTTTCCCTATTACTTCCTAAATAAATAGGTATGCTTTCACTGCCCCCTTGACTCTCCTAATGCCCCCCATTTTCCTCTAGACACACTACCGCCCCCCTGGACGGCTCCAGCGCCCACTGGGGGGCGGTACCGCCCCCGTTGGGAATCTATGATATAGACAAACCCCTTTCGTCCCCATAGAGATATCTTATAATATCAACTGCTTGGTCCCTTTTACCCCTTAAAGTGAGAACATAATATATGTATAGCCTTCTTTTGGAAACTATAGAAATAATTTTCTTTGTCCAGTGAATTGTACAGTCATTGTTTCTTACATCTTTAATGATCTGTTCATTTTCATTATTAAATGCAGCACTATCACTACAAAATCTCACAGGCCTTTGATGACAAAATCTCGACCATGACAATTTTATAAGAAATTGGGTTTATTGTATTAAAGTTTTACAGGGTTCACATTCATTTTCCAAGGTGTATGATTTTTCCATGTTGACAATTTATTACATTTTTTTTTAACCAACATCATAGGATTCCCACCTCTTCAAAATAAAAATAAAGTAAAAACAAGGTAATTTAAAAAAATAAAGTTTATATATCAATTTATCGTGTTCATAAACAATATGAACAGAACTTTAAAGAAAAAATTAATTTCCGTAAAACAGAATCTGCATACATTGAGGGGATGTCCTTAAAAACTTGGTAGATTGCTGCAAGAATTTAATTTAATTTCCACTTTGTGATTTTATTACCCCTTTGAAAAAGTATTATGAATAATAAAGGTAACAAGTGCCAATATCAATTTAAAAATGTCCTTTAATTTTCTTAAGCTTGTCTTGAACTGTTGTCAAATCTCACGATGTTAGAAGGTGTGTCTATTGACTGAATGGATGTTGACAGATGTTAGAGGAATGCCTAAATTTGATTTTATTTTTATATCATAATAAAGCACTTATACAGCAACAATTGACATCAATTTTCCAGTATAACCAATCTTTTTGCCAGGCATTTCCAGGTTTGGGGAATTTTTTCATTATCATCTGAGACTCCTCTGATTTTTAGAACCAAAATTTATCCCCTGAATCTCACAATCCCCTAATGAGCATAAACCCTAAGATTATTTTTTTTTTAAACAAAAAGTAGAAGTAGTTACATACAAGTATGCACGAGAGAGATTTACAAAGTGTTAACTTACAATACTAATTGAATAAGTCAGCTGCATTTCATAAATTTGGCGACCCTCAGGAATGACGTCTCTTGACTTCAAAGGACTGATCTTGTGTTCTGATGGCCTGGAAAGAAATGAGGATATTTCAAATACTTATTTTTAATGAATCAAAAATCTCTATCATAATATTGTTTTAAAAACTAAATTAAACCGGTGGCTTCATGATTCATTAAGCAGGGAAATAATGGAAGTCATATGGGAAGGATCCGGATACACCATATACCTTCTAGAGTTTAAAGAATACCGTACACTCTCTGTTTCTCAAAAAAGCAATAGCACATACTTTGTAAGATATACCTATTGCCTTGAGCATATACTCTTTGATCTTTTTATGACTACAATACTGCCATTAAGGGAACTCTTCATTCACATGAAAAGATGTACTCTGTAAGGTTAAACCAAAGAGAGAAGTTGTTTTTAGATATTTTTAAACTATTCTTTTGCACAGGATAGGTGAGGTCAATATGGCTATTCTTTACTTTTTTTGATTTTGGTTGCAGATTTTCTTAAATAAAGGTATTTTCACTTTCTTAACTGCTTTAAAAAAATCGGGAAAAAAAATCATGACCTTAGCTATCCCATGCAAAATAACAATCGTTTAAAAATATTCAAATTTAAATAAGAAATTCAAAAACAACATCTCTATTGGTTTGACATTATGGAGTGGATGTTTTCAAGTGTGCAAAGAGTCCCCTATGAATCAGGGAATACAGTACCTAACTCTGTTTTAATGACTGTGATCCATGAGGTGCTTTATAGAATAAGTCCTTTTCAGGTGATTATTTTAACATAGATCCTCAGCAAGCATGATACTCATTTTTTTTTTTAATCATTTCATTATTATTTTATGAAGAGCTGAGTTAAACTTGACCGGCCAAAAATCAAACTCAAGACTGCAATGTGGAAGTCAGACACAATGACTGCTGTAGCATTGGGCTTCAGTATTACTCAAGGCTGTTCTCAAATCAAAAAGAGCAACTTTAGGATATAAAATTTTAATTCATTTTTATTTCTAAACACATGAAATTGACAGATGTTGTTATTCAAAAATATGTAATAATTTTTTTTTTTTTTTTAATACATTTTTTAGAAGATATTGACAAAGTGGATATTTCAAATAAAATTTTCTAAAGAAAGCAGAAAATACTATCAAGGAAGGGAGAAAAATATTTTCTTATGTGATCAAACAATGCTTATAACTTAATAAAAAATTTATTTATGTGTAAAAAAAAAAAAAAAAAAAAAAAAAAAAAAAATGGAAAATTCATTTAGATTCTAAATTGCTCCATAATCAGGTCTACCTTTACATTTAAAAATGTATATGTCACTGTGTCAGAAAGTTTTGAGGTTGTTGAACAATGAACTTGAGAACAACTAAAGAGTGGTGACATGAGGATTATCAAGTTTGATAAATCAATAGGATTTTGGACAAAATTCTGGGCATACCTGCTGTTATTGTCAAGCTAATTTTTTCAAACATAAATTTAAAGAAGGCATAACTTATTTTTGTTTTGGAGACAATTTGGTAATTTCTTTACTTCTTTCAGGGGGAGAGGGAGGGTGTTTGTACATCAATGTAATGTCTGTGTAATTAAATTAAAAAGGTAACCAAGAATTTCATGCCACATTTTAGCTTTGGAAACACAATAAGCAGGTTAGACTAAGCACACAAAAAAGCAGATTATACAATTACACCATCAATTCTGTTATTTTGTTTAGAAGCTCAATAAATAAAATTTAAGATTTTGAATAATAATTAAGTGAACACTTTCTCAATTAGAATATAAATTACCTGACTGGTATTACATGAGATTTGAATGACACTGAAGGCAGCATTTCTTCATAAGAAAGAGCAGATTGAATGTCAATACGGTGGATTCCATCAGCTCCAAGCTAAAATGTACGTTAAATAATTCATTAAGTGAAAAATAATCATTTTTGTCAAATTAAACATATAAATGAAAAACCAAGGAAATAGTTGCCAAGCATATCATATATGAAGTATCAAAAGAAATAATGATGACAGTCCATTTTTTTGTTTGAGCAGCATGTTATTGTTTGGCAATCTTGGATGAAGGTCATGCAAAGTGGGGGGGGGGGGGGGGAGAAAGGGAAGGTACCCCACACAGAGGGGGAGCCAAATTAATACTATCATTGTCGTTCAGGTTTTTTTTCTTTTTGTAAAAAAATTATTTGCATAAACATATTGTTTTTTTTTTTTTTGTGAAAGAAAACATATTTTATCAAAACAGAATTTTGCTTCTTTCTTGAAATCCTAAAGGGCTTATTTTGTATTGTTAGATACATTTCCCCCCATGTGTTTCCCAGATCTCCTTTGCCAAATATAAGTGTAATGTTGTTTTATATTAGTTAACTGCTAAAACTAAACTTTTTAAAGTTCCAAAATAAGTGCCAAACATGTATGCAATAGAATTAATTTGTGTTTTTAAATTTTACAATTTTGTGATACCTGTCATAAAGAGAAATGGTGGGAATGGGGGAGGGGACACCAAATTGAAACTTCATCCTGGGTGCAATTAAAAAATATATATAAGCAACCAAAAATTAATGTATTTTTTGAAAAACGGCTGAAGATTTGAAGAAGGATATATATTTTAAGATGAGATGAATGATGAAAGCTGATGCTTCCAAAAGAAAAAATATTGAATAACTATATTCTAACTTTCTTGACTGTCATATTTTTTCTTCCTGACCTTTCATATTACCATCAAAGACACTCCATAAAACATCCAACATATAAAATTTAAGTTACACTGCTAAAAACAACACATTTGACATTAAAAAACTAAAAACACAAAATTACATAAAACAATTAAAATAATACAACAAACATTTTAGGTTATGATTGAGTTTCTCATCAATGAAATGCCATATTACCAGACCATTTCAAAACATATTCACAGTTAAAAGTTTTCTGGTTAAATTACTCATAACATATTATGGCGATTATATTTAAGCAAGACTGCATATTCAGATGGAACTGTACAAGACTCATTAAATTTGAACAAATCAACCTTCAAGATAAACTTGATTCTTAACATTATAAGCTATGTAATGTTTTATACATTTAACTGGAAAAACTTTTAACTGTGAGCATGCTTGGAAATGGTGTGGTTATCATATGCCATTGCCCTGATTAAGGACTTGATTGTAGCCTGAAACATTTGCTGTAATGTTTTAATTGTTTCATAAAATTGCGTATTTTTAGTCTTTTAATAAACACAGTGTACATGCTCGTTTGAGGAGGTGTCAATGTTTGGTGCTGAAATCTATATCTTTGTTGAACATTATCTGCTGTAGAAGTCTGACTTCCAAACCCCCTGGGTGCAGTCAAATGGAAGCTCCAGCACCCCTCTTATGCTCCAGCACACATCATTAACAACAATAAACACATTTTTAATTAAATCAGACAATAAACTATTATTCAAGACTCTAGTTTGTATACAAGGGGACTTTCGAGTAAATTGGATAATGTGTTTTAAGAGAGAAATAAAAAACTAATAAAAATTTAAGTGTGGCATAAAAATATTTATTGTAATCATAAAAATAATGGCATTAAAAACATTTTAATGTTAAAAATAGTGTATAAATACATTAATAACAAAATTTTGAATGTCTGTCATATTTTTTAATAAGGATTACAATGTTCATTTAATTTTTTGAAGGATTATAGCCACTATTATTAATATTATTAATAATGTCTGTGTTAATTTAAATATAAGTACACTGAATCTTTTCTGTCTCTAGTTATGAAAAACTAAAGCTTCAAACATTTGAAAATGACTGTTTTATTTAGAAAGAAAATGCATTATAACATGGATTTCCATTATGTGAAACAGCTGTAAAAACTTACCATAACTATATTAGAAGAATCGGGAAGGAGTCCTCTAAATGTAATAGTATAATCAGCATGAACAGTTTCTAATGATGCCCACCAAGCAGCAAATACCACCTCCAAAACTAATTTCTCCTGAAAAGTAAAAGCCACAAAATAAGTAGTAACCAACATTTATGCAATCAATACTCATCTACTTTTATTAGCATAAAAAGAACCTATACATTCATGCATGAAAGGCTTGGGCATTTGGCTGGGTTGCATCCCCTGATATGCATTATGTAAAGGTTAAAAGGAAAAAAAAAGTGGCTTTCATTTATCATTTTTTACACTCTTTAACTCCTGTTTAGTACACATTGAGGAACACGTCAGAAAAACTTTAAATCTTTGATTAGATTACAAGAAAAAATCATTAAAAAAATATATAAAAAAATATATACATTATCTCAAAAAACACGAGCATTGCCAGGTAGAACTGCTAGTTTATATATATTAAGTAATTTCAAGAAAAAAAAATATGTTAAATTTAAAAATGCACATCATAGCTGAAAACACATTTCCAGTAATTATGGTTCATAAGCAGTACTGTAGCCGAATTCTTTTGTATGTCCCAGTAAATGAACGAGGAATTCCATGAACATTATACTCTACTCCTCAGTGATATATATAAATTTCAGGCTTAAAATGGTACAATATCATTAAAATACCCCACAAATGATTTTTTCCCATAGACTGTAATCAGAATTCATTTTAATGTCCCTGTATACTAAATACTCTGTATACAAATTATAAATGCAACACATATCATTTTCAATTACAAACATGCCATAATATGCTCAATAACATGCATGTTTTTTGGCAAGCTAACTATATTCACATGAATTACAACATGGACAGGCAGACTGAAAAACCAAATTTATAAACACAAGGTAGAACCCGTCGAATTTCAACGAAAGAAAACGTTTAAGAAGGAACTTTTCAATTGATCTATGATAAACTTACAATATTAGCTACAGTAAAAAATGCATCGCATAATGGTCAGTCTAACTCTCAATCAAATACTATTTAAAGCTAAAATTAAGGAGAAAAAAAATACTACTTCTATAAAACTCAGTTGTCCAAATTATAAAAATTAAACTTCAATCGCATACAAAAAATATAATAATAAAGCAAAATATAATAAAGACCAGTTATTAAAATGAAGTATCAATTAAGGTTCTTATGTTTGGTATAAATGCGTATGAAAAAAAAAAAAAAAAAAAAAAAAAAATCAAATTAACATGATCTTAAATTTTTCATGTGTTTCATTTCTAAACCCTTCATAATTTTCATCTTCTCAAAATTTACACGTGCAGATTTCAATTTTTATCAATTTTACGAGAAAATGACGTATTTATGTTGCCACGATTACAAAATTCGGTCTAAAAAGTACAAAAAAATTAATATCTCAAGAATAAATTGAGATACAGTTTTCAAACAAACTGCATTTAAAAGTACATATTTTTCTCCATACGATGGTGTAAAAATTGTAAATGTACGATGTTTAAAAGTACAAAATTTGCAGTAGTGAAAATTGCAAAACGGAAATTACAGGGGAAAGTGTTGCCATTCGCAAAATGACGTATGCGTTACGCACAGATACGTTTGGCCTTTATAATATAGATGTTTCAGTTATGTTGGAAAATGTTAAAAAGGGAGGAGCATTTTTCATGTTATACAATGTTAAATTTTTGAGGGAAGCAAAATTTTAGGAGGACAGCTTAAACTAAATTTTAATGAAATGAATTGTCAAGGTAATTTTATGGTTCATTGTTTATAGTTACTTTCAAATAACAAGTAGAGTAGAAAAAGTTTTAAAAAGATTAAGAAAATTTAAAAATGTTTAACTTTGACAATGTGTGTGAATGTGGGGAGGAGGATGGACATGGGGGAGAGCAAAAGCAGAGAAATGAAACTTAAGAAAAAAGGAAGGAAAGGGTCTTTTAGATGATTTTTTTAAATTAGAAATTCAAATAAACACTGAACAGTTTTACTGTAAGTGTAAAGTTTCCTGATTAAGAAATCATACAAGAATAAAATTAAAAACATTTTGCAGATTTTGCATAAAAATAAGTCTTTTAAGGACCAAAACTTACTTTTGAAAGATTTAAGAACTTTCAAGGACAGCGTGAACTTTCTTTTATAAATATTTTGAAAATTTTGTAGCTTTTTTATCTTCTCTTTCCCATTCTTCCACAGATTGTTGCATTCGTATGATATCCCTTTTTTAATGCAATATCACATTTTTGCAACTGTTGAGCTAATTTTGACAAAAAGACCATTGTAGTTATTTTTTACATGCGTATTTAAGATTACCACAGAAATTGACATTGCAAAAGGGGATATTTTTACTTCACAAACAATCCTCATGTGACAGCAGGGTTCCCAGAAAAACATGACTGGCAAATTCTCAGAGCAAATCTTAAAAAATTCCCTGATCCTTGACCAAGTCTCAAAACACTCTCAGACTAAACAGGAATACAATGAAATTTGATATTTATTTGTGCAATCCTCTGTCAAAACTTTTTTTTTTTTTTTTTTTTTTTTTTTTTTTTGGCGATTGTCCTCCAAATTTCTAGTCTTTTCTTTCTTTTTTTTTTCTTTTTGGCAATTACTTGATGAATTTTGTAATTTTTTTTCCAGAGGCTAATTGATAGATTTTGTGTAATTAAAAAAAAAAAAAAAAAAAAAAAAAAAAAAATATATATATATATATATATATATATATATTAAGATTTTTTTTTTTTTTTTTAATGATTTTTTAGAAAATATTTTTAATTTCCCTGACTTTTCTTATATATTTTGAAATTTGTCTGACTTTCCTTAATGCTGGGAACCCTAGACAGTAACATGGACAATTAGTTGCATGCAATAAGAAAACTAAATAGCTGTACACTAACTTTTACAGAAAAAGCACAATTGAACTCTTCCTTGGGTCCCAAGCGAAGGATTTTGTGATACTCTCCCATTTTGCAGCTCAACTGAGGACGGATTTGAACAGCATGAATGACTACTGAACAGCTATTCACCGATTCATGGGATTTTAACTGGATTGCTGTAGGAAGAAAAAAAAATATTATTCTTACATCATGTAATAAAAACATTTTCAAAGTAAAAAAAAAAAAAAAAAAAAAAAAAAAAGGAAAAAATGCAAATAAAAAACTTAAAATTTTCTTGTTTCTCTTTAGTATATAGCTATTTCTCCCTTAAGGGGCTTTCATTTACATGATTTTTCTAATTATATAGATATTTGCATTTTTTTAGGTCTGAGTGACGCTACTTTGCGAGAAATAATGTAAGAATTCCTTTAATTATGCAATGCTTTCAACATTTAAACAATACAAGTTTTACTTATTTATTTTTTTTTTTATTCAATGTTTATTGTCATTATTAAGCCTTTCTATATTTCATTCATATCAATTATAAAAGACATTTTAAATCATAATATGAAAATCAATTTGCTGGATAATTTAAAAGGTTGAATGTTGATCTTCTGAAAACTTTACTCCACTGTATTGTTGAAGTGCAGTTTTAAATACTTATACATCTTTAACAGATAATAATAAAAGCTAAAAATAATAAGCATAAGCATTTGCTGTCTTCAATGCTGCATATCTGTGTATATTTCAACTCAAAAACTTAAAAGTGCTTTTCCATTAATAAACATGACACCAGTATTTAGTACACATTTGTCATTATCTGACATTGGAAGCACGCAAAATCCATTCACATGCACTACATGCTTTGTCACCAACTGATTCTGATGATAATTTTGTCATCATAGTGTACATAAATGCATTTTGCATGAAATTAGTAGTGAATAATGACAGTTATTTATGATTTATCCGTGTTCTGTTGGTTTATGGAAAAAAAGCACTAAGATTCAAATACAGTCAAATTTTAACAAAAATTTCAATGTATTGTACATGAAGATAATTCAGGGGTCTGTCCAGACTTTTCTCACAGGGTCCTGTTTTGGTGAAATTGTGATTTTTTTTCTTATATTTGTGAAAATTCTAAGTCAGAATTTTGTGAATTTTAAATTATCGATATTTTCAGGTTCTATTTTTCATATATAAAAAGCTAAGTAATATGCTCTTTGGTGAGTTCAAATGCTCATTTACAAGCCAGATTTTATTATTAAATGATTACATTTGTGAAAAGTTGAATTTGAAGGTGAAAAAATTCTGTGAAAGGTTTATTTAAGAGATAAATAATTTTGTGAAGGATCCCACTTTGGGATAAAAAGTTTTGTAAGGGTCCTGTTTGGGATAAAATGTTTTGTGAAGAGTCCTGTTTGGGGATTAAAAAAATGTGAAGGGTCCTGTTTTAAGATAAATTATTTTGTGAAGAGTCCTTTAAAGGACATAAAAATTATCCTAAACATATCCCTGTAATTTTATTATATGTATTTATGTATACATGCTGTCATGCTGGTGCATATCTATATACACAAAAATACATACATATTTCATGTTTACATTTTATACCTTAATATTTATTCTACTTTATCAATTACTACTATTTTTAAGGATGTACTCAAAAAAATATTTTTCCACTCTCAACAGCTCAAAATTTTCTGACACATTTTTAAAAATTAAACATTAAACTTGATGACATGATTTTTTAAGAGATACATAAACGGTCATGTGTTTTCATTTTTACTCATTTAATTAGATCTTGATTTATAAATAGGTATTTTCTCAGTATGGCCATTTTTCTCATTCCCCACTCTCTTACTTCAGGAAATTCGGTTCAAAATGCCACACAGTGTTTTTTACAATACATTCTGCCTTTATTGAAAAATCAATAAGAATGCTACAATGTATATTTTCTGAATAAGAAAATCTGCCAATTAAATGTGTTTCAGAACAAAAAAAAAATTTAAGAATGAATAAGAAAATAAGCAATTTGGCTTTGAGTACACTCTTAATATATATGATGTTATTATATTACATTTTATTTACAAAGTCAAGTTCATACTATTAGAGAATATTACATTTATACAACCTTTTCAATTGATAATTAAGCCTTCTATAATTGTTTATGAATACAATAAGCTTAGACGGCCCATATTGAAATAGTAAAATTAAAAAATTTTGAAGAATAATTCACAAATTTCATTTTAATAAAGTTTAGTTTTAAATTTTTTGCATAATTGTACTTTAATTTTTCATTGAAATTTTAAATTATCAGAGATAGATTTAATTATTTATTCTCTTTAATTATTTATCGAGAGCAAAACTTGATTTTCCTGGTGCTGCAATTTCAAATACTTAGTTTTATAATAATAAAATTTTTCCTAATTTATTTCCAATGGAAGTTTCATCTTTTTTTCATATATTATTATATTATATTATATATTATTATATTATTTATTATATATTATTATATTATATTTCATATATTATTATATTATGATATTATTATTATATATTTCATATATTATTATTATTTCATATATTATTTTTTTTTCATATATTTCATATTTTTTCTTTTTACAGAATTTTTGAATTTTCCTAACCTTTCCTAAAGAAAGGTAAATTTTCGTGATTTTTCCGATCCATATGGATTTCCCTGACTTTTCCATGTTTCCAGGCAGCTAGATACCTGGCAAAGTTTCTATCATTCATAACATCCTATACTTTTAATGTACAGAAAACTTATACAAATCTTTCCCAATTTTATTCAAGTTTTTCAGCACTCCATAATATGTAGCATATTTAAATTTAGTGTAAAAATAATAAAGCATTAACTTTACAAGTATTGAGTATTATGATAAAACAATTACTCTGATTATTTCTAAGGCTGTTTCACAAGATGTAAGACATGTGACATAAATCTAAAAAATTAAAGAATATAAAATTTGTTTGATTATTTTTAAAAATGTTTCACAAGACATCAAAATGTGACTTAAACCTGAAAAATTAAATAATATAAAATTTGTTTGGTTATTTTTAAGGCTGTTTCACAAGATATCAGACATGTGATTTAAGCCTAAAAAATTAAAGAATATAAAATTTGTTTTCAGAGTTTTTGTCTCATCTGTATAAGCAATACTAAAACAAGAAAATGACTGGCCATAATTTTTATTTATTAGTAATGTATTAGGCACACTTACTAGCACTGGAAGCTCCAGCAGGCACTTGGATAAATTCTCGAATAATCTTCCCTGCTTGCAGTGTGCAGGTTCCTTTATGAGAAACAGAGTCTGTTAACCTAGGAATCATTATTTTATTTTTAAAAAGATATATAAATACTAAATTAATAAAAAGAACAGAACATAGTATTAAAATGTAACATTTCCTCAGTAATGCTGTTGAGGTGATGTTGAAAAACATAAATTGAAGTAATATAGCAATTTACTTCAATATATGTGTTCCATAATGTTTGTATGTATGTAGATATTTACATACACATACATGTCAGCATGTATAGTTAGCAAAATACTATCAGTTCTGAAGCTAAAAATAGAGTTTCTAACTTCCCCATTTAGTGAAGTTAACATTATAATATATCAGTGATTGCTTTCACTTTTACAAAAACATAAATAAAATAAAAAGAATTCTGCAAGTATTTGTGAAGAATTAATTTTTTCATAGCAACATAGAACAACTGAAGAATGGTGAATAGTGGTAATTGATGGCTAACACAAGTTTAATTTCCCTCCCAGAATAGCAGGAACAACTTTTACATGTTTTGGTAAAATTTATGAGCTTTTCTCAAATTTTTAAAAAAATTCTCTGATTTTTTTTTTTTTTTTTTTTTTTGTTTCCCTAACAAGTAGAATTAGTAAAGTCCTACACTCTAATCTTTTTCAAATTTTAGTAGTTTGAAGATCTTACCTAAATAAAAAAAAATCTCTTGTGAAATTTGAGCCATGGGTGCAAGTTTGAAATTTTGCCAGGACTGAAAATATCCCCCCCCCCCCCCCGAGTGAACACATACGTACGTGCATGACTCACATTTTTTTCCCATGATTGTTTGACGAAATTCGTTTTTTCCCACAATCTTTTGACAAAAATTGCATCTGTTTAGTGATTCTTTGACAGAAATCGTGTCTCTATCGCGATCTTTTGACCAAAAATCGCTTTTTTTTTTTGCGATCCTCTGACGAAAATTCGCGACTTTTTCGCGATCCTTTGACAAAAATTCGCGACTTTTTCGTCATCCTTTGACAAAAATTCGCGAATTTTTCGCGATCCTTTGACAAAATTAGCGTTTTTCCACGATCTTTTGACAAAACTCGTGTCTTTTCTTCGCTTCCTTGACAAAAAATCGCATTTTCTACGCATTTCCCGTTATCATTTGACGAAAATCGCTTCTTTTTCGCGATTCTTTGAAAGAGACTGCGTCATTTTCGCGATCCTTAGACAGGAAACGCGTTTATTTTGCTATTCTTTGGCGAAAAACGTGCCTTTTTTGTGATATTTTGACAAAAATGGCACTTTTTTCTGCGATCCTTTGACAAAATTCACGTATTATCAGCAACCTTTTGAAAAAAAATCGTGTCTTTTTTCACGATCTTTTGACGAAAAACGCCTTTTCCTCGATTTTTTGACAAAAATCGCATTTTCTCTGCAATTCTGACAGAAATAGCGTTGACTCCACGAACATTTGAGGAAAATTGCGTCTTTTCCTTGATTTCTTGACAGAGACTGTTTCATTTTCACGATTCTTAGATGGAAATAACGTTTTTCTCGAGATCCGTTGACAGAAATCGCGTTTATTCCGTAATTTTTTTGACGAAAAACGTGTCCTTCTGAATGAAATAGCGCTTTTTTGACAGAAATAACATTTTTTTCTGCGATCATTTGACAAAAATCCCGTTTTATTCATAATCTTTTGACGAAAAATCGTGTCTTGTTCGGCGATCTTTTGGCGAAAAACGCGTCATTTTCGCGATCATTTTTCGTCGTCAGAGATTTTTCCGTCCCGCTTCCATCCTCGGGAACTTTTAAAAGACGGAATTCCGTCTGTGAACGGAAAACTTGCACCCATGATTTGAGCTAATATGCTAAACAAAGAAGGATACTTTTATGCTAGATGGGTACAGATGATAAATAACATTGTTCTCACATTGACAATTCATATTGCATGATTTACAATAAAAATCTTTCACTCATTTAATTTAAAATACACAACTTTCATTTAAAAAACATATAATAAGATCAAAATACATGCAGATTTGACAAGTTCTGAAAGTTAAGAATCAGGAGATTTTATTTCAGAAATCAGGAGATATTTCTGTCAATGAAAACTTGTTAATTTGTTGATGTAAACATCTTTCAGTGAAAGTTTAAGTTTCAATATTGCTTGGTTATTACGAAGATTAAAAAGAAATCTATCATTCTTACTTGAATAAGGAAAGTATGTATTCCTTACAAGTAGAATACATTTAACCCTTTCCGGCACGGGCAAAATCTGTTAGTAAAATGAGAAATTATCAACGGACACCGAAATTCACAAAAGAATTTTTTAGATATTTTGAATCGCTTAATTTAAGCTTACATTGTAAAAGCAAAATTTTACTAAAATATTATTGGTGCCGTTTGCAAGTTTGGAATTAAAATTAGGTATCCCAGACTGGACACAGTGTGCCCGAAAGGGTTAAGAATATGATGTTTAGGATGTTTTAACATATTTTTAATTTGACTATATATTATAAAAAGAGGGATGTTGTGTTATTCATTAACTTGTATAAAACTATAGTAAAGATCATAAATAAGTCTTAATAGAGATCAATTATTATTAATTCAATACATGACCATAGTAACAATAACAAACCTTAAAATTTCATCGTTTATAATGAATCAGGATGTAATTCATCACATAAAATACTACTGGTCAAACAGACTAAAGAACAATTACACTTGTACCAGAGCTTTTCTCACTGAATCACAGCACAGAACAGAACAGAATATTTAAAAAGTGTGAAAAATCAGGAGAAGTATGTCAAAAATAAGGAGTATGGAGAAACATCTCAAAATCAGGAGACTTGTCTTTCACTTGATTTAAAATACAAAATTAAAGGAAGAAAACAAAATGATACCATAAAAATTTGGTTCTACATTTAAAAATTTAACTTCAAACATAAACCTCAATTTTTTTTTTTTTTTTTTTTTTTTTTTTTTTTTTTTTTTTTTTTTTTTTTAACCTTTTTGTAAAGTCACTACCAGGAAAAAACTTCTTAAGAGGCTACTTCACTCAAATGAAAAGACCCGTTCGCTAATGCTAATCCTATGGGAGAAATTTATAAAAATATCTCTGTTGCATTTCAATATTTTTAGATGATTCTTTTTGCATTGGATAACTCAGATTGATCTGAATGGAGGTCGTTTTTTAGTTTTTCGATTTTGGTAGCAGATATTTTTTATGGGGTTGCTTTCGCTTTCCAAACCGGTTCCAAAAATGAAAGCATCCCTGTAAAAAATAACTGTAAACAAAATGAAAAAAGTAACTAACGGCATGCATACAGATCGATCTCAGATATCCAGAGCCAAAAAATCATTTAAAAATATTGAAATGCAACCGAGATATCTGTATAAATTTCTTCCATAGGATTAGCATTAGTGAATGGGTCTTTTCATTTGAGTGAAGTAGCCCCTTAATCTAAACCAGCGGTTCCAAAACTTTATTGGTACGCGGCCCAACTCGGCCAATATTATTAAGAAAATTACAAATTAAAAAATATATGGAATTGATACAAAGCTAAAAAAATCAAATTTTGTCCCAATACCCATACTGAAAGTTTCATTGTTTACATCCATAAAATATGTGCGGATTTTAGAGAGTTGCGGATTTGAGGGAGTCTACTGTATTGAATATGTGAACACATAAAAGAAAAACAAATATATTTTGAAAATAAATAACAGATACATATCAAGATATATTATCAGTAAATTCTGTGAAAAATAAAAATACATATGCATATTATTATTATTATTATTACTATTTTGCCTAAATTTTTTTTTTTTTTTAAATGTGCATTATAGAAGTTAATTAACTATACAGATTAATATTAAATGACAATAAAAGTTAACATACTTCTGCGAAATGATGACTGTGACAGGCACATGGAATACAGGCCCTTTCTCAACACAGCTTGAATCATATGCAGTAATCTGTAATAAAATTAAAAATAGTTTTTTTTTAATAATTGGTAAATTGTGATTTATAGTAATGCACAAAGGGGGTACAACATAGCTTAAACTTGGCCAGAGCTGATTCTGAGTAAGGAAAAAAAAAAGAAGTGAATTTCACAGCAAATTTTCTGAAAGATTACAGAAGAAGGGAGAAAGAGAGAGGAAAGAGGGGAAGAAAATAATCTCCTCAAGGCTATAAGTATACTTTTTTTTTCTTTCTTATCAAGGACTTTTGACGAAATTCATGTTTTTTGCACAAGTTTTTAGTGAAATTCAAGATTTTTTCTGTGATTTTTTTAAAACAAAATTTGCATTTTTTTTCTCACGATTTTGTAATGAAATGTGCATTTTTTGATCAAAATTTACTTTGTTTGCAATATTTTAATGACATTCATTTTTTCATGATCCTTTTATGAAATTCACATTTTCCCTGTGATCCTTTGACAAAATTGCTGATTTTTTCAGTGAACAATTATTATTTTTTTTTTCTTAGCAACCATTGGTTGAAATTCTTTTTTTGTGCAAATTTTTAAAATTTTCGGAGCTGAATGCCTTTTTTAAAATTTTTTGTACGGAATCAACCCTGCTTAGCATGCTTCAAAAAGTCCCAAAATTGCATCATCGCCGTTGTCCATGCTGTTCCTTTCTAAATCGGGTTTTAATTAACATTTCAGCTTATTACCAAATTTTTTTTACAAAATAACTATCAACAATTATTGGATGATTCCACTTTGATAAACTCTCTTGCCCATAACCATATCCCCACACAATATAGTTTTTTTTTTTTTTTTTTTTTTTTAGTCTAAGCATTTTAAATTTTTTCTAAAAACATTTGTGAATGGCTTTTAATGGCCAATCTATCTGTGGCAAATTCGAATTTTGCACATTCTATAGTTTTCAAGAAAAATAGCTTTGACAGACAGATAAATAGACAAACACATAAGTGATCGTATAATGTCCTGTTTTTAAGTATGGAACTTGAAAAACTCTTTTATAAGCATTCATTGTTTATCTTGAAAATCACGGCTTATTTCATGTAGTTTAATAAAATTTCCACTATAATACAGTAGACTCCCTCAAATGCACACAGCTTGGGACCAGAGGTTTTGCGGATTTTAGAATTTTGCGGATTTCTGGTCATTGCTTTGTTTACAATTTTTAAACAGTAATTTGAATGTAATTAATAATGCAATCAAAAGTATAATGAATACTTACAATATACTAAAATATTAAAATAAGTAATAAACTAAAATAATAAAAATTTAGATAATTTTTAAAATGATTAAAATACTAAAAGCAAAGGTCAAGTTAATAATCATTAATATACAATTAAATATTCATTATAAATATGAAATGTGTTTTTCCTAAATTATTCAATGAAACTTGCCTCATAAAGGTACATTACTAATTCACATCAGGATCATAAAATAATGAACCTTTATTTCAGGTTTAGCCAGACTTAATAACTAAAAAACTTGATTATAATACATAAGTATATGTGGTAAGATTGTGATTACCAATGATATCAGCAATATCTTTATTTTTTCAGAAATAAATTATTCTTTCTTTATGAAAAAACATCAATTCAATAACCTTAACAAAAATTACAAATAAAAAAATGTATGGAATTGATATAAAACTAAAAAAGTGAAATTTTGCACCTACATCTGAACTGACTGTTTCATTGTTTACATCTGTAAAATATGTGCGGATTTTAGAGAGTTGCGGATTTTAGGAGTGCGGATTTGAGGGAGTCTACTGTACATTAATTAGGTATAGGCAGAGGTTATTGAAAACTCAGCGATTTGAGTGATGCTTTACAGAAAACACAGACTAATGAATTTTTTTTTAGAGATATTATTTAAACTATCTATTCAGAATTTAAACATTGTTTTAAACACATAATCAATACTTAATTGATATTAATAAAAGAGATAATATATTACACTATAAAAGAGAAATATATTACACTTTTTTTTTTGTATATATATTGTGCTCAAAATATACCATTGTTACAGTTACTCACTTAATTAGTCTATTTTGGCATGAATGGTTTGATGCAAATTAACTCTTGTTTTTTAAACCGTAAACAGTTGAAACACTTAAGATTATTAAGACTATGAGAATATTGCATTCAAACAGCTAATACATAAATGATTCATAAATAATTTACAAATAAATTAAAAATATATTAAATGTTGTATTGTCATCAAACATATAGTTGTGTACATAATTTTTACAACTTTAGTACATCAGGAAGTTAGTAATACTTTATTACAAAATCCCATTTTTACTTACAAAACACACACATCTTTTTTTTCTTTTCAGTTTTAAAGGGAAAAGGGTGACAAAAAAGATGATAATCACATTTCCCTCATTGTATATGGTGTAATTTAGCTGCTACTACAACAGAATTTTTGTTAAAAATTATGAAAATTTGAGATACTAATTTAAAATTCAAAATTTTGAGAGTTATTACAATATTCTCAGATTCATGTAAATAATTGACACTAGTTCTGTTCCTCTAATTACAAAATTGCATGGAGTTATGAAAAAAATAAGAATAGATATATCAATCTTCTATCATGGAAAGCTTTTAAGTTGAAAAACAAGTTCTTTTCTCCTCTCCTGTCCTGTATCTGCCATATTCAATTTTTACTGATAACAATACAATCAGCTGTCTCCAGTGTAAGATACAGTCAGGCATGCAACTGTAACACTGATTTTTAAAAAAATGAGTGCCTAAGACATGACAAAATGTAACAATAATTATTGCACAAAATACTTTTTTTTAATTACAAATTCTTTTCTTAAAAAAATAATTTCTATTTTTTTTTTTTTTTTTTTTTTTTTTTTGATATATAAAGAATGCATTCTCATTTCCAACTATCAAAAATAACTACAGGGGTATGAGGTGCATTCAATAAGTAATGAGCCAAGGCCACTTGTGACAACAGCAGTTGTTTTTATTCAAAAATATTGACCCTGAAGGTTTAAGCATTTAGCACACAGTGAAAATAGGTGGGAAACTCTCCTCTCATAGAGTCTTTGGTTGCTGCAAAAACTAATCCTCCTGCAGTTCATCTTCTGACAGAAATCTGCCTCCACATAAATGTTTTTGAGTATTCCAAAACATGAGAATTACATGAATTATATCGACTACTTTAGCTACAATGCCATCACTATCATGAGTTACAGCACCACGTCATTCATCACCTGTTAACAATACTTGACCTTTGCAAAAACGCTTGCACTACAACTTCACTATGAGTATATGAGTGAAATGCAACATACATACAATCAGATTTTAATATAATAAGAGAATATTTACTTACCCATGTAAAATGTTCACCAACTGGTAAACCACAAGGATCAATCCGTACGGAAAATGTACGAGATGAGTAGGACATGTTTAGATGCTCAGGAATATATACCCAAGATGACTCACATAGCAGCTTTAAGTTCATCTCAAACAATAATTTGCTTTCAGGATCTGCACAGGAATAAGAAATAAACACATCAGAAGATTTTACAATTTCGGATAACATACATTCAATTACGTTCTCACTACCTATTGATGTGCTACATTACAAATCTATAAAAATGCACAAGAAAATTTTAAATGCATTAATTGTAATTTTCATTTAACCAATAACCAGATGAATAATCTATACTTTATGAGCAAGAAACAGGGTTGTTATGATTTTGCCCAGCCCAAAAAACCCGGGTGGGTTTTTTCTGAAAAAACCCAGGAAAAAACCCAAGTGGGTTTTTTCAAAATTTCAACTTTAAATTACATATATAATGTATTTATATTACACATATAATATATTGTAATATATTTCTTAATATCAGTACACCACTCATAAAGTTTATAACCATCATTCCCCCGGTCAAAGAAAAGAAATGTCTTATACAATTTTTAAAAGAAATAATTGTTAGTTAATCTGTGTAGCATATGTAAGTAACACAAACAAATTTTTTCCCATTAAAAAAATACTTTGGTGTGTAATTTGTTCTATGTTATACAATAGAAACTCGTAACAAAATACCATATATGCTTAGAATCCTAATTTAATTATGTAGACATGTGGAATTACTTGGCTTATTCTATTATTCAGTAATAATAAAAAATACTTTATAAATTATTACTAATAATCAATTTATCTAAAAGCAAAGCATAATTTTGATTACTGTCATTGACTTATATAAATTTGTAATCAATTAGCTACTTTAAATTTAGTAATAAGTAGTTTTTTTTTTTTTTTTTTTCAAGCATTCTGAACCACTTCCCATACCTCCCCCCCTCCCAAAACATGAAAAACCCCAAAAAACCCTGATAAAACCCGAAACCCCCCCCAAAACCCTGAAAAAACCCAGTGGGTTGGGTTTTTTTGAAAAAACCCGGGTATTTAACAACCCTGGCAAGAAAAATTCAAATTAATTATTAACACTTTTGTATTTTCATGGCAATGTTAGAAAAAAAAAAAAAAAAAAAAAAAAAAATTTGCAGAGACCTACAAATACCTGAATTCTATAACACATGCGATAAAATATCAATGTAAAAGAATAAATTGAAAAATACTCTTAGAGCACAGCTGCTTAGCACGCATATGAAAATTTATTTATAAATGTAGTAAATACGATAAATAAAATTTAAATTATTAATTTATGTATTAAAAAAAATATATCATATTTTAAGCCTTATTGAAAAGAGTACTTGATTGATCAATCAACATATGAATTTATCTAAAAACCAGATCAAAATAACCCTCTCTCCATAACTAATAATAACCATTTCTCTCTGTCCAATGTTTCACTATATTTTAAATTTAATACCCCTTTTTTTTCAATTTAATTGCTAGTATATTTATTTAGAGGACACAATAATGTTTTGCTTGCTGTTGCTTTTTTCAACATTTGTTACCAAGGGTGGAATTTTAAAACTTTCTTAGTTGGAAAAGAGGGGGGAGGGGGAGGTGTTACTTGAAAAGTCAAAATTTTCTTTAGATGTTGGATAAAGCTTAACTGAAAAGCAATTGATAGTTCTATTTTTCTTTAATTTTTAAAATTAGACAAAATACACAGTAATGATACATGAGTCCCATTTTGACAATTCACTTTACCACAGCCTGCTGTGGACAATTTTTTATCCCCATGGTAACTCCTGATGATTCCTGAATAGACTGTTCCAATTTAATTATGAATTAAACATGGCATTACGCTCCATGTAGGGATTCAAGAAACAATCACATTTGAGTTAATTAAAAATGAAAGAAAATAAAGTACAATACTTTTTCAATATAGGAAGTGGCGCTCAGCAGTTTTTTCAAAAGGTTGGCTTCAGAAAATAAGATTTGTTGCTTAATGAAGTAAACAACTATGAAAACAAACCTAATGAACTTTTATACTTGTTTATATATAAATTTATGCATCTAAAAGCATTTTATTTAACAATATCATTATTACTGTTGTTGTTGTCTTTTATATGCAATTTATTTATGTTTGCATACAAAAGTAGACAAATGGTTTGTTTATACTAGACAAATTGTATAATTATTAAAAAAAATTGCTTGGCAGTTAATATGTTGCCAGATAAAATGCATGAAAATTATTTTCTCTTGCCAAGCCTATTTTCTCAATCTCACCAAGGCCATTATACTGGAAAGTATAAAAAGTAACACCAAATAATTTCAAAGATTGCAGTGGGAAAACCTCATACAAGTCAAACAAATATTGCAATGCATATTATTGCACGTTATATTAATTAGTAAGTTATTTAGTGATTAAGGTTCAAAATAAATTTAATATATTTTAATCAAAATGTAACCCACCTGCCAACTGAAGTCCTAAAAGCACAGGTTCAACTGTTACTGTAAGAACAGACGGACGGCATGTTTGATGAGCTTCTCGCAGATAAATTCCATTCTTGTGGTCAGATGTTGTAATGAGGAATCTCACATTTCTCTCGGTAGTGTTACAGAACTGCTGTAGATGATCAAAAGCTCTGTCGACCTTCAAATTCAAAAGAAAAAAAAAAAGCAATGAGGAATGATAAAAAATTATTAGTAGATTTTATTTATATATATGACAAGTTAAAATATTCCACCATGTTTAAATGGCCAAATCAGGGATCTGTTTAGAAAATGTTTGCGTTTTTAAAAGGACCCTTCACAAAAATTTGCATTTTAAAGCAGAACCCTTCACAAAAATTATCATTCTAAAACAAGATCAAACACAAATTCTCATCTTAAAATAGGACCCTTCATAAAAATTCTTATCATAATCCTTTATGCCCCAACAGTACTTTAAAGTACTATTGAAATAATTTGTTACAAAATTATTAGTAACACAGTTTGGAATGATTCATAAACACTTTATTTTATCTTGTGTCAAAAGTATTACTGCTTGTACAAAACAAAATATTTTTAAAAATATGATTTCTTTTTCATTTGCATTTTTTTCAGTTTTCTTGACATTGAAAGATTTTGGGGAGGGGAGGGGGTCAACTATGCAATATTTTTATATTTCTAGTGTAACAGCCATCATATTTGTACATCCTTGATTTTACAGCCAAAAATAAGGACACATAAGTGCCAATATATGATATTACAATCTACTAACACAAGTGTTTTGGAATCGCTGGTAACAAATGATACCATTCTTTTTGTTTTGATTGAGGCTCAGAAACATTAATGTGCAATATGAAGAATAAATTTCTGTTAAAGAAATGAAGTAATACAAGTGATAGCATGTTGTGATGAAAAAACATGGACTTATTGTTATTTTAATGGTAAAAAATAGAATGTAATGTTAAATTTAACTGTGTGCAAGTTTCTTTTTAGTTATTGTGTGAAATGGGGCAGCTTGGAACATTTGGAAGTGGGGCACCTTGGGACATATCCAAAAGAGCTGAAAAGGCCAAATGCAGCTTACAGAAGGAAAATAAATACAGAGCCAGTTAAAATTTTCATCAAGCAGTGAGGATGAGGTAGTTGTGCTAGCGGAACTGGTGAAAATTAACCTTAGAAGGTAACCTTAGAAGTATTCAGGATTTCTAAATTGTTCTCTCAATGTATAATATTATAATTAATATTAATCTATTTGCAGTTTCCCAACTAGTTGGTATATTTTGGGAATATGGTTTGGCACATAATTAATTCTATTGTTGTAATGCCTGTATAGTTGCAACCATATAGAGGATTTATCATCGCCTAGTTTAACACAAAGAAAGTGTCTTAAAATTAATCTATTAATTTATAATTAAGTACAAAAATATTAATGTATTGTTATAGTAAACACATATTTGAACATAATTTTTAGAATCTTACCACATAATAAAGTAAGTAAATTACAAAATCTCATCTTTATTAATGCATACTTTTTACCATTCACATATATGAACTAGCAGATCGAAAATACAATTTTAATCTTTTTGAACTACACAAGAAGAAAAGATAGCTTCCACATTCCTTGTTTTTAAAAATTCAGCTAATTTTTCAACCACGTGAAACTAAAAGGAGTGGAACTTGATTATAGAAAATTCAATCCTAATTTTCCTCAATACTGAAATTGAATAAGTTAGTCAGCTATATCCAAGTTGGCTTCATTTAGCACAATTTATATTTGGTATGCCAAATTTGGTGATAGAGTACCAAATCTCAAATCTGGACCCCTAAAATTCTCCAAAATCCACACATTTTTCTAATAGGCATTTTATTTATTTATTTATTATTTAATTGCAACAAATTGGAGGAAGAAAAAGCTTAAAATCACAGAGTAAAAAACTTACTATATCAGGCCTAAATGTTTGAAGCCTAATATCTTTAATGAATGCCTCAAAAATACCATAAAATTAAACAAAACTTTTAAATTTTACTTAAAAAATCATGAAAAAAGTTACAAAACATAATATGAATTCTGAATAAACTTTATTGAAAAGAGGGCAACATTTACTATATTGAGATAAAAGATTAAAAGAGGATTCATTTCACTAATGTCGAAAAATTGCTGAATGCAACAAAAAGTATAATAAAAATATAAATTGTTTCAAATTTAAAAATGAAAGAGAATAGAATTTATTGCAGTAGGCTCAGATAATACAATAAAAAGCTTTCACAAATAACAAAATTTCAATGCAGAAAGCTAAAAAAAAAAACGCATTTAAAATAATTAAGCTTAAAAAATCACAGAAGACAAAATTTAGTATATTAGGCTGAAAATTTCAAACTTTTTACAGGAAAAAAAAAAAAAAAAAAAAAAAGCTTCTAAACATATACATTTTTTTTTCAAAAAATGTTGTGTGAATTCTAAATAAATTTTATTTAAAAAAGGACTGCATTTACTTATTACTATAGTGGGCTAAAACATTAAAAGCTTATTTACATCACTAATATGAACAAAATTTGGAACAGAATCACTTTTGGATGTCTTGCAATAAAATTTGAAAATATGAACTGAACAAGCTTTAAATCTCCTGAAACTACTTGAATCACTCATTTCCTAAATTTGCTCTAAAAACTGAAATTGTGCAAAAATGAAAGGGGAGGGAAAAAAAAAAAAAAAAAAAAAAACCTCACTTATGATCCTAAAAATGTAGGTATTGTTTCAGTTTTTGATTTTCATATTATTTTACAATTTCATGAAACAAGTTTCAGAATTTTCAGAAGTATTACAGTTTTAGATTATATACAAAATAAAAAAAATATGTTCTGCCTAATGTGTTTTAGAAATGTAATAATAGACCTATTGAGTTTCGGAATATGTTTCCAAAATTTATTATATTTATTTCACATTAATCTGTAAAAGTACAAACAAACACAATTCACAAAAGGCAACATTTTACAATAATTTTTTATTATCTTAAAAAAAAAAAAAAAAAAAAAAAAAAAAAAAAAAATTGTCTTGAACAGCCAAAATATTTTCTTGTTCAAAAAATATGCCACCAGCATCATTCACAGCTATGGTCAAGAAAATAAACGTTTGACTACAGGATACATACATAGGAATAAAATGTTATTTCTTTTTGGGAGGGGGCTTAAGCAACAGGGTTGTTATGATTTTGCCCAGCCCAAAAAACCCGGGTGGGTTTTTTCAGAAAAAACCCACTTGAAAAAACCCAGGAAAAAACCCAAGTGGGTTTTTTCAAAATTTCAACTTTAAATTACATATACAATGTATTTATATTACATATATAATATATTGTAATATATTTCTGAATATCAGTACACCACTCATAAAGTTTATAACCATCACCCCCCACCCCAAAGAAAAGAAATGTCCTAATTATACCATCACAATTTTTAAAAGAAATAATTGTTAGTTAATCTCTGTAGCATGTGTAAGTAACAAACAAATTTTTTCCCATTAAAAAAGTACTTTGATGTGTAACCTGTTCTATGTTATACAATAGAAACTTATAACAAAATAAAATATATGCTTAGAATCCTAATTTAATTATGGAGACATGTAGAATTACTTGGCTTATTCTATTATTCTAATAAAAAATACTTTATAAATTATTACTAATAATCAATTTATCTATCATAATTTTGATTACTGTCATTGATTTATATATATTTGTAATAATCAATTAGCTACTTTAAATATAATAAGTACATTTCTTTTCAAGCATTCTGCACCACCTCCAATAACCCTCCAAAATCTGAAAAAACCCGAAAAACCCTGAAAAAACCCGAAAAACCCTGATAAAACCCCAAAAACCCTGAAAAAACCCCAAAAACCCTGAAAAAACACAGTGGGTTGGGTTTTTTCTGAAAAAACCCGGGTATTTAACAACCCTGTTAAGCAAGACATATTCGGTCATTCGTTAGCTTCATCGCCCTGGACCCATTCTTCCAGCTTTTCAGTGTCTTTATTAATTTGGGTAATTCTGCTTTTAAATGTATCTGGTGCAGGGGTCGATTTAGAAAAAGAAAGTTGCATAGCAGTAACTGCTATACAAAGTCAGTTTTGGATAGCAGTTAGACACCTTTGTATAGCAAGTAAAAAATAGCTAATGTAACTTTTAAATCTTGAAAATTTACATTTTTTTTTAAAGCAATATAAAGTAAAAGGATTGTAACAGTGAGTGTTCATTTTAAAACCACTACAACACGCAAGTCAAATTCTATGAGCAAACGCCGTAATTAGTGAGTAACAGTGATTCAGTAATCAATCACAGCATCAGGACGGGTACAAATCATGTGTTTACTGGGAAAACTGCGCCCAGCAATGGCGTCTCGCTGTACTTCCATTGTAAATAAATACCCTGGAGTTTCGAGACAAAGCCCCCCTTACGGGTAGTAGCACACGTCTCAGTACTTGCCAACCAACCAACCAACTAAATAAATACTTGGGGAGAGTGAAAACACAACATATGTCATGTAAATTTTAACTATAAGTGTACATGACACAACAAAGGGTGTGGGAAATATGCATTGCAATGATTGCGATTTAATGCATTTCTTGGATCGCATTTTAGTTAAATCTGAATCGCAAATTGCGATGCGATACTGCTTAAATCGAACCCTGATCTAGTGTCAAATTTTTTTCCCATTCCTCTAAAGAGTCATAATATTCATGATGTAAGTAGGGATCACAGACAAAATTTGGCCGCTCCCGTACTGCTTGTTTGCGAGAGTTTCGTAATTGGGCTACTCACTTGAAAGATTATACGTAGCGACTGTGATATGAAAGAGTGAAATGGAAGTCTTAAATGTAAAATAAATGAGTTCAAAATAAAAATAATACTTATGACTTTGATTAGGTAGATTTTCCAGCTGGAAGTGTAATCAATATTAGAGTGCCTTTTTATGTACAGAAATAGTTTTTTAGGAATGAATTATTAGTATAATACCAGTCACTGGAACAGCTCGTGTGACTTTAAAAAAAGTTGTCATCTTTTGAAAGGAAGTGTTTGAGTCCTACAACTTCTTATGTCACTGCAACTATACGCTATTTATATTTATTAATCACCATACTTTAAAATTTCACAGTACAATAAATTTAACTTCTGTTACTCAAATTGGATTTCCATTTGTTAGTTTATAAATAAGAATATTTTAACACTTTTTAAAAAATCTGTTGTGTACTTTTGTTAATAAAAAGCATAGTTGATAAGAAATCAATTCATTTGACAAATTTAGGATTTTACGAGATAAATATGCATAACCTGTTTTTGCCCAAAGAAACCCTCTTACACATTTTTATTTGCATTTTGCTTGCACTTTTTCTGCAGCAAGATTGGGAACTCTGTATAATAAAAGTGTTTTATTGCACTATCCCCTTCCATCTTAAATCATTTATCCAATCAAATTCCACTTAATTCAAAACATTTTGAAAAATTTCTCCATTTATAAATCCTTATATCCAATATCACTCTAGTCACTCACAATTAAGCCAGTCTGTGATTTCATCTGCAGGAATATTTTCTAAACATTGTAACATTTTACATAAAGGTGATGATAATGCATACATAAATTTACAAATCATCGCCAGGTGGTTCAGGATCTTGTTTGCATCATCTTGTATGCAAATTTAAGGAAGGAGGGTAGAGGCAATAGATAAAGTGACAGATAATCAGAAGTTGACTGTACTTTCACAATAAATTCAAAACATACAGAAAAAAACTCACCTGGATTAAACCATGTCCCATGCTGAAAGCATCATAAGTGCTAACTTTTAACGCTGTGTTCTGGATTGCTCTTCTTACACTGTAAGGTGAATAGGGGATATTTTTGGCTTTCAAACCAGACAGGAGAAGGGCTGCAAATAACATTCCATTTATATAGTACAACTTGAAAAATATTTTAACATAAAATAATTTATTTATGGATTCACATTTACATGAAAGTAGAATTTGTCTGAATATTTGAATTCATAATAATTAAGAGATGGAAAGTTTTTTCAACTGGATAAATCATATTCATAGTTGGAGTAATAGAGTTGAGGTTTATTTTATCTGACTGAAAAATGTCCAGACAAGGACTCCAACTTGGATAACTTTGTGTGCTGTGCCAATTCTCTACTATTTAAGCTATCCAGGGGTACCTGGCTAACATAATCTGCTTTTATTTGTTGGACATGGCTGCAAGCTGCAGTGTTAGTTTCATTTATCTGAACTATAAATATGACATTAATACAATGAAAGTGGAGTTGGTATAAATCTTAACTGAGCTACTCCAGCTTCAAATATAATATTGTTTCATTTTCATGGCAAAATCTTAGTATCGACGGACATTTGTTTTTGGCATAGAGGGTACTGAATATTCTGGCAGTATCAAAACTATCTGTATTCTCATAATCACATTTCTTTCTGTGGGACTCACTCATCACAATCACTCATTGATTTGCAATGTATAGGCTTAAATGAGAGCCTATTTGCTCATTACTATGACTTTACTGTTTATAAATAACAATTATCATTGACTCAATACATATTTGACTAAATTTTGAAAATACTTTCCATGTGCTCGTTAAAATCTGCAGACTTAATATTGATAAAAAATTTTTAGTTTGAATATTGCAGAAGTGTTTTGAATGCATTCTAAAGAAGGTGTAGAATAAAAATACAGAACAAAAGAACAGTTGATCCTTTGCAAAAGTCATTATAAAAGTCACGCTTTCTAACCAGGGTTGCCACTCTAATCTTGAAAAAAAATTCCCTGTGTTTTCCCTGTACTGCAACGTGTTTATTCTATGTTGAGTGCGCAAAAATATATGCATGTATTTAGGCTAATTAGACATCTTACAGGACGGCTTTCAAAATGAAAGCCGGAAAAAAAAAATTATGTTGGGATAGAGTAGGAAAAAAAATTCCCTGTGTTTTCCAGATTTTTTAGGATTTTTTTAAAATTCCCTGGATTTTCCCTGTTTTAAGAGGGGATTTTAAAATTCCCTGTGTTTTCCAGATTTTTTAGGATTTTTTAAAAATTCCCTGGATTTTCCCTGTTTTGAGAGGGGATTTAAAAATTCCCTGTGTTTTCCCGGTTTTCCAGGTGACTTGGCAACCCTGCTAACACATTTTCCAACTAATTTTTAAGTACAAAGGCATAAAATTGGCAGCCATGGCTACTGAAAAAATTTGGAATTGAAATGAGCTTTCAACTTTTTTGTAAATAAATTACGTATCAAGTTATAAACAATTGTGTCCACACAATGACTACTTTTTCTCCTCTCTCGCAATTCTGTGTGCAGAAATTCAGTTCAAAATGTCCAGTTTCATGGTATTTTCTTCAAGACTTCAGCCTTCAATGAAAAATAGAAAATGTCTTTTGATTACAAAGTTTTTGAATAATAAAATCTATCAATATCTTGCAATTATCAATAAAAAAAGGAATTAAAAAACGTGAGAGTAACTCTTTTAGATTAGAGAACAGCCTTAAGATTTGCTCTATAGGTGAAAACTGGGAAATTCGATTAGTAGCCAGTGGCCGGTAGACCCAGTTTCATTAGTGGCCACTTTTTAAAAGTTAGTAGCCACTTTTTAAAAATAGGTCAAAATGGCTTTTTTTTTTTTTTTTTTTTTTTTTTTTTTTTTTTTTTTTCATTTAGCGGCTAGTTACACATATTTGGTTAAAAATAAAATTGTCATTCCACTGAATGGAAAAATATGAATTGGTGATTAATACTGCAGCTAAAATTATAAGTGATAAACTATATTTAAATATATATTAATGCATTATTGTATAAAACAAACAAGGAAATTGTATTTTTAAATTTTAAATTAAAAAATAATTTCAATATTTCTTGGATATTTTATTCTTACTTAAAATTGGTGGTAATTATTAAGTTTGGCGAGTGTACTTTGGCTGCGATTTCAAAACTCCGGATGTCTTATTAAGGCAAAATCAGAGAGTGTCAATGTGTTGGCGAGGTGGAGGAAGTCTGCTTGGTAGCAGGAAAGTCAGATGCTAAATCTGCTGTCTGCAGTATTACTCGTCTAAGTGGCGAGTGCTAATTTTGTCCTATATTTTAAAAGTAATTGGCTATAATGTTTCAACCTTTCTTGACACCTACATAAACTTTAATCATAAGTTTAAAAAAAAAATTGTACCAGCCAACTATTACTGGTACAATTAGTGAGCATATGACAAAAGTGAAAGATTTAAGATACAGCAAGTCCTTAAAATCTCCTTGGATCCAGAGGTAAAAATGGTATAATTTATTTGAAATACATGTGGAATTAAAATTGATGACTATATTTTGTAGGGAAAAAACTATTTCTTGGAAACATATAAATCCAAATAAAGAGTTCATGGTAAAAAGCCAAAATATAGAAAATACAACAAAGTTGCTAAATATGCTTGCATTCGATAGAAAGAAAGAATTAACCAATTCACTAATTAGATGCAAACAAAGTAGAGATACATATATTCATGAAAAAAGCTGTATTTCTCAAAGCAAATTAATAAGATTTTTTAATCGCCGAGTGGCGACTAGGGTGGCGATCGATCGCCGATTTTTAATTAAAAAAATTAACCAATTCACTAATTAGGTGCAAATAAAGTAGAGATGAATATATCCATGAAAAAATCTGTATTTCAGAAAACAAATTAATAAGATTTTTCAATCGCCGAGTGGCGACTAGGGTGGCGATCGATGGCCGATTTTGAATTTAAAGAATTAACAAATTCACTAATTAGATGCATACAAAGTAGACATGCATATATCCATGAAAAAAGTTGTATTCCACAAAGCAAATTAATAAAAATTTTTAACCGCCGAGTGGCGACTAGGGTGGCGATCGATGGCCGATTTTTAATTGTCACTTTTACAACTTTAATCGCCATGTGGCGAGTGGTGACCGTTAATTTACACCTATAATTTGCTCCTGAAAATGAGAAGCTACAGATGAGAAAATATGCATTTTTATTATGCCTGATTTTATTAAACTTTAGTTCCTTAGTTTAATCGATATTGTTAATTTTTACAGTAGGCAGTTCTGAATTTCTAATTTTATTCCTAATGACATCATTACATTACACTCTAAAAATTGAAATTTTGAAAAATGCTAATGTGTCTTGACATACCTACACAACCAGCAACATGTGGGGAACTCATTGAAGTTCCATTCATTAACTGACAACTTTGCAAGGCCCATGTGGGAACAGAAGTAATAGCACCTCCTGGAGCACAGACATTTACCACCAAATCACCATTTATCCTAAAATAATAACAAAAAAAATTCACAACAGTTCTCTGAAATATTCAAAGCACAAATTTAGGTGAGCAAAACTAGGGAAACAAACATGCCAAGTTTCAAACTTCTAGCAAAACAGTTACAAATAAATCATAACTTAGAATAAAAAGTTAATTAAATCCAATTGATTTTTTAAACAGATTTTAAAACATTCACCTTTTATATAAACATTTTAATAAAAATTTTAATATTACTTAAGAAAGTTGTTATAGTAAAAATAAAATACATTGACATGTTTCGGAACCGTTAAATAAGTTCCATAGTCATAATATAAATAAAACAAAATTTCAAAATATTTCTCGGTCAATACAAATGACACACGACAATGAGATATAAATAACAAAAAACATACGCTTTATTGCAAAAAATTAAAATGTAGACCATGATCTAAAACATAACTGTTTTATATCATAAATATTAATATAATATCATAATTATAAATATGTTTTAGATCATGGTCTATATTTTAATTTTTTGCAATAAAGCGCGTGTTTTTTGTTATTTATATCTCATTGTCGCGTGTCATTTGTACTGACCGAGAAATATTTTGAAATTTTGTTTTTATTTATATTATGACTGTGGAACTTATTTGACGGTTCCGAAACATGTCAATGTATTTTCTTTTTATTATAACACCTTTCTTAAGTAAAATTAAAATTTTTATTAAAATGTTCATAACTTAGAATGTTTATCATTCATTTCAGCCTTGATATACAGAATTATTTATCAAGAAATTACCTCAATAATTTATCTTCTTTAACATCTTAAGATATATTGGAATTTTCATATAATAATAATGTGAAATTATTTTTTTTTTCATTAAAACTGATTAAATAAATCAACAGTTATAATTCTTTTTTGAAAAACATTTACAAGAACAAATGGATTAATTAACCAAAAACACTTTTATGGAAATATCACAATTCTTGTAAAAAGAGTTACAGTAGACTCCCTCAAATCCGCACAGCTTGGGACCAGAGGTTTTGCAGATTTTAGAATTTTGTGGATTTCTGGTCATTGCTTTGTTTACATTTTTTAAACAGTGGTTTGAATGTAATTAATAATGAAATCAAAGGTATAATGAATGCTTACAATATACTAAAAGAAATCATAAATTAAAATAATAAAAATGTAGATGATTTTTAAAATGATTAAAATACTAAAAGCAAAGGTCAAGTTAATAATCAATAATGTACAATTAAATATTCATTATAAAGATGAAATGTATTTTTCCTAAATTATTCAGTGAAACTTGCCTCATAAAGGCACATTACTAATCCACTTCAGGATCATAAAATTACGAAGCTTTATTCCATGTTTAGCCAGACTTAATAACTAAAAAAGCTTGATTAATACATATATATTTGGTAAGATTGTGATTACCAATGATATCAGCAATATCATTATTTTTTCTGAAATAAATTATTCTTTCTTTATTAAAAAACATGAATTCAATAAACTTAACAAAAAGTACAAATTAAAAATTGTATGGAATTGATATAAAACTAAAGTCAAATTTTGACTCGATATCCAAGCTCAATGTTTCATTGTTTACATCTGTAAAATATGTGCGGATTTTAGAGAGTTGCGGATTTTAGGAGTGCGGATTTAAGGGAGTCTACTGTATTTAAATTTATTATGATCCTCTCTGTATATAAAAAGACTTTTGGTGTAGAAATTTTTTCGTACAATTTTTTTTAAAAAAGAAAAGCCTATGTAAATGATTAAGAAAATTACTACCTTTTGAAAATATTTAGCTTCAATTGTTTATGTACACTTTCGGAATTTGATCAAGCAGAGTATTTCGTGTGTAAAGGAAAATATACTTTTATTAATAGACAGAGTAAATAAATTTTATATTAAATTTTCTTCAATGGTACTTAAATTCTAAAATAACAGTCATGTTAGATTTCAAGTTACAATTTATTTCTCTAACAATTCCAAAACAAATTATAATTTAGAACATTTTCTGCTCATTTAAACCTTTTTAGAAACCATTCCATAAGAAACATTCATATTTTAAAAATAACCACCTCACGTAATTTTAAATTTCAAAATGCAAAAAATTAGTTTAATTTACAATCAGGTAATACAACACATAATCTAATTCCAGCAATTACTGTTCTTAGATGCTACTATAATTGATTTTTTTTTAAATGTATTTCTGTAAATAAACGATGAAAACCATGCTCACCCAACTCTCCAATAAGCCTTTTGTACTGCATCTCAGTGATATATCAATTTATATATGTTTAAAATAGTTAACATCATTAAAATGCCCCACAAACAATTTTTCCCTACAGACTGTAATATAAAATACAGTGGAATCTGTCTAAGGCGGAATAGCTTGGGACTGAAATAAAATTCCGCCTTAGACAGATTTCCGGCGTAGACAGAAAAACTTTATAGAATACCGTTCAGAGTATTAAACATTTCTTTGGGCAAAAGTTAAAACTAACATATCTTTAAATTTTTTTCAATTAATTAGACATGGAATCTTTACATATTTTTATATATTTATAGTAATAATAATTTACACTACAAATTTATAGTACACATACACACTAGTACACCCGTTGTTGAACAGTTCCTAGTGATATACAATAATAAAATCATCCTCAAACTACAGTCGGCAATCAGTGTGTGACTAGACAATACATTTCAAGATGAAAGGAAAAAAAATCTTTCGATTTATATTTCGCAGGAAAATTTTCTTCCGTTTTAAACAGTAAATTTGCTATCTGGGACCCAAAATGAATGTCCGGTTCCACGTTACACAGATTCTTTCCGTCTTAGACAGATTCTTCGGAAATCTCTATGTTTATAAATGTGGGACTCTGAAATGTTTCTGCCTTAGACAGATTTCCGGTTTAGGCAGATTCTGACTTAGACAGATTTCACTGTAATTGTTTTGAGTGTCCTTGTAAATGCACTATAAATGATACATATTTCAGTTTTAATAACAAAAAGTACACAATAAACATCATTAATAATATATAAATTGCTTGGCAATCCCAGTAATTTACGTGATTTCGAGCAAGGACCAATGGCAGAAAGATAGAAAAATCAAATTCATAAATCTTTTTCAACTAACAAGGAAGGTCTCCATATGGGCATATTCAGAAAAATCTGAAAAAATTACAGAATGTTCTTCTCATATAGTTATATATGTTTATAAAAAAAATTTCGGCAGAACCTCCTTATAACATCTGTAAAAAAAAAATAATAATAATTTCGTTTATTTGGCGATTTATCCCCGGTTGGCGAAAAAACAAAATTTTGAAAAATATGCTTTTATGCTTCAATTACTTTTTAAAGAAAAAACTTTCTATGTTCATTTTATTTAAAAAGTTTAAGTAATTTTAGTTTTGCATTTTTACTTTACTTTAAGTGTAATTTTGTCATATACGTTTATATGTACTTATAACAAAATGAAATTAATATATTTTATCATTTAAAACACAATTTAAATTGATTAAAATTGTTCCAAATTGAAAAATACACTGTCAAAAATCTGCTGCATTTTGTTGCAACGCACTCCCTTGCTTGTATAGAAAATGGTTACTTGGCTGTGAAATGGAGCTTTCTCATTGGTTGGAATAGAGATATTATATACAAGCGGTGGAGTGCGTTGCAACAAAATGCAGCAGATTTTTAACAGTGTATGACACGGCCAATTCACCATGCTATGGAGCATTCTCATTGGTCAGAAGAGAGATATTCTATAAAAGTAGTGGCGTGACGTTGCAGTAAATGCTGCAGATTTTTAACAGTGAAGTCAATTAAAATCAATTTTCAGATTTGTTAAAATCATCTGCTTTTGGCGAGGAAATGCACTGCTCGCCAAATCCCGCATCCCTTTCAGCTTTTCACGCCAATTATTCTAAACTATTTTATTTTTTTACATATCTAATAATGTAATTCCGCTGCTAATTTTCACTGATCTTTTATTACCTACATGAGTAGTTTAATTCGTATTTTTTTCAAAAAATTCTGAGTATGCCCCCAATGGAGACCTTCCTTGTAAGATGGAAAGTGTTAAAAAATAGATACTCACCCAGGTCCACGAGAAGTCCATGTGTAACCAAGTCCAGGAGCTTTCTCTCTAAGGGAATATTCTGCGAGCATCATGTCTGGGGACACATAGGCACCAACACCTGTTGTAATTGTTGTTAATTAATTAACCATATTTTTAAAATTAAAAAATTTAATCAAAAAGAACTGTACTTGTAAAAGGCCTTTATAGAAAATCTAAATCACATGTAACACATTCATTTGTCAAAATCGGAATAGAAGGAGCCTACAAATTTCAGTTTTGGAGATACAGTCGGCTCTCGTTAATTCAAACTCGTCGGGACAGCAAGAAATGTTCGAATTATCCGAAGTTCGAATTATGGAAAACATGAAAGGAAAACATGCTTAATATTGTGCTATTAAAAAAGGAATTAATGTTATAGTGTTTTTCAATATACTTCGTCTGTTATCATTAGAATATGACTTGATATTAAATTAGGATGTATAAATTCATAAACTAATTAAAAGATGAGAAACAAGCACGATGGAAGAAAAATTTAAAGCGTCACTGATGGACAGACGGGACACTAAGAAAATGGATACCAAATACATTGGTTTATATATATACGAGAGTTGACTGTATTTAAACAGGGCTGCAGAGTTGGTGGGGAAAATGGCCAACTTCGACTGTGGAAATTTTAATGACTCTGAGTGTGGGCTGGCTAATGTACTAGTGTTACAGTTGGTTAAAATTACAAGGGAATGCAAGAAAAATAAGATGAAATTTTCACTATCTTGGTAATTAATTCAGCTCTTACAGCATTGAAAGAAAAAAGGAAAAAAAATTATTCCATTTTACTAATTTTACAATTTTGAGTCCTACAAACCTGAAAAATCTAACTATGGAAATCAAAACCAATGTTTTACAATTTCTGATATGTGAATTTGAAAAGGAGAAATCTTTGCGATTTTGATGGTAATTTGTGTCCTCCAGAGCAGAAAAATTTTGACAGAAAGGGGAAAAAAATAAAGTTGAAAATTTTACTAGTTCACAAATAATTTAGAATACAGCATGGAACCATTTATCCAGAATCCAGTTAACTGGAAAACCAGTTATCCAGAATGATATTTCTAATAGACTGATGTTAGAATCTTTGTAGAAAAAAGTGTCATACAGTGCTACTTTGGCATATACATTGCTTGAAACAGTTGTATAATTTGATAACAGCATCTAGTATTTGAAATAGAAGCATATATAGTTATATTATAGATGTTTTTATTTTTATGCAGAGAAAACAGAAGAATTTTTGTTCCAGGGAATTCTCATCTTCTTTCAAACTCTAACATTTGATTTTACTTGCATCTGATTGTTATTTCAAGTAATCTAATAATTGATTCAAAATTAGAAGTAATGCCACCATCACCACATATATTCCATAAAACTTATCAAATGGATGCTGTTTTAACACCCAACCAGTTAACCGGGAAAACTAGTTATCCGGAATACATCTGACTTCAACCATTCTGGATAAATGGTTCTATACTGTATACTGGAGCCTTTAATTGAAAACGGTTTACATATATTGTGCATGATAGGCAGTATATTCGGAATCTATAACTTGTGTAGCTCGATATAATTCAAAAAACAACAACAGTAATTCCTATTATGGATTTAAAATTACATATAATTGGTTTAATTTTACTTCAAACTGTCCAAAGCCAGAGTCAGCTTGTTTTTTAGCGACTCAGACCCTACAGCCCTAGTTTTAAATGATTTGTCACAGTGGGTGATCAGTTAACAAACACTTTTATGAGTGATTTTTATGTTTGGATAATGAACATCTCACAAAACTAAGACAGGAAGAAGCAATGCTGTGAAGTGCACCAACACCTGTTGTAATTGTTGTTAATTAATTGACCATATTGCTGGGCAGTATATTGGGAATCTATAACTTGGGTAGCCCAATATAATTCAAAAAACAACAACAGTAATTCCTTTGTAGCAGAGTTAATAAACAGTAACAGACTTAAAAACTGTATAAGCAGACTTGTCGAGCTGCATTTAACCATGTCTATTGTTGACTTAGAGAATATTTCAACAGTTGCATAAGGCTGGTCTGATTAATTTATGGGCTAACGGGGATTCAGGTCCTAAATTTTAGGGCCCTCCAAATTAGAATGAACAGATTAAAAATATAATACAATCCCTTTAACCCATACACTTTGGGACCAAGGGGTTTGCAGATTATATGTCATTTCTTTATTTATATTCTTATACTTGGAATTTAGTATACCATTTATAGTAACCACACAGTAAATAAATAACACAGAAATGTAGAAAAATGCTTTTTTTTTTTTAAATTAAAAAAACTATATTGAATATTAGAAATAGATTTAAATGATACAAAATTAACAGAACACATTTCTACTTATTTTTAAATCTATCGCAGTACTGCCGCAAAATGGTTTTTGCTTTTTGTTCTTAAGTTTACTCTTGAAACTTTTTAAGAGTCAGGATTTCTTGATTAGAAACAAAAGTTTGTTTTCCAAAAAAACTAATATATTTATCCTCCAAAGCTAATGCCTCTTCAAAAGCTATTTTATCTTTTATATAGCCAATAAATGCATTCAGAATATAATAGTCTAATAATTATTTACAAGATAGATAAAACACTTCCTTCTAATGAAAGCAGAATCCATTAAAAATTTCTTAATAAATTCATCAGTTTTTTTTTTTTTTTTTTTTTGTATTTTTTTAGTGCACAATATCTTGCTTAAAAAAGACTCCAATTGTTATTTTACATCTGAAATATAATACGAATGGTAAGTGTTTGCGATTGAATCGACTTATCAATTTTTATATTATGTGTCCCTCTAATTTTTTAATTAACTGCTAATTAATTATTTTAATTGAAATCTGGTTCACAATTTATAAACAGGCTCTCGTTTCCACGTCAGCTTTATCAGACATGCAATAAACATTATCTTTTAGAGAACTAGGCACTTTTTGAAAATAAAAGTGACAAAACTGACACCATTTAATGCCATAGGCAATGAATTAATCCTTAAAGATTTTTAAAAAGAGCATAGAATGCTATTTATTTTTCGAAACACACTATAATGTATGTAATCTATATAATCTATTCAAAATAAATATTTTCTGTTTTAGTGGAATCGGATATACTCATTTCTGGAGTATATGTAATTCTATTAACAACAGAAAATATTTATCTCAAATACATAGGAATGACTTTTTGTAAAATTAAAGATCATATTAAAATGCATTTAACAGATTTAAAATACAATTGATCAGCAACAGCCCAGTCAAGACTCAACCAGAAGCAAAATATACAAGTTAATTTCGAAGATGCAATATGTTCCTTAAAGAATTACTATGAATTAATCACCCGAGAATCAATAGAAATTATTACTAAAGAAAATATTGTTTGTAATGATATTTTATCTTACAACACATCCAGAATTTTGATGAGTTTTCTTAAAGAATCATAAAACAGGAAATATTCCACTTTCCTCAATATCTACTTTTTATTTTCAAAATGTTTTCTGGATCCAAAAATTGACTTTCACTTTCACTCTTTTTCAACACTAACTATGACATTTGATAAATAAGACATTAATAACAGTATTATTTTGTACTCTCTGATGAAGGCTGTGTTTATAATTGAAAGTACTAAAAAAAATAAAGTAATTTAACATCTTTTTAAAATATTTTTTGTCATCTTTTAAGCAGTTTACACATAGTGTAATTTTAAGTTGGTAAGTATGTTTTTTAACAGAAATGTAATATAATGGGGTGTTTTACCAATTATAGAACTTGTAGGCATTGTGGGAGGAGTTCCAACAGTTGTTAGAGCAGGCCCCCTGTTTCCTGCACTTGCCACAAATATGACACCATGCTTGTCTACAGCTTCATGAATCATATCCATCACACGTCTGTTGAAAAGGGCAGAAATGCAATTAAATAAGGAAAATTAAAGACACTCAATGGCATAAAAAAACTGAAAACATTGTCAGACTTGTCAAGTTCTGAAAGACAAAAACTGGAGCTTTTATTTATATGTGGAATAGACTTAAGCATGGAATGTTTGGATGTTTTAACATTATTTTAAATTAATTACAAATTACTGTGTGAAGTTTTGTTTTCCTATTTACACATATAAAGTCATAGTAAAAATCTTAAAGAATTTTAATTAAAAAAAAAAAAAAAAAATTTATAATGTAAAACATGTTTACAGCAGCAGTCATAAAAATTTAAAGATTCATTATTTATAATGAATCTAGGAAAAGTTCATCACAAAATATACTGTTGTGTATATAGGGTTCTTTTGATCTTATGGTTTGACAACTTCAAACTCTTGTCTCTTAGAAAAGTAGAAAATAGTTTATTTACAGATCTTCAGAACAACAGAATCTTCGAAACTCACAAATATTACTAGATATTCAAAAAATAACTGCTCAAATCTATTGTACAAGTACAGCTTTAGATCCCAGAGACTCTTTATACAATGTCTCAACACTTAATAACATTCAAAACAACATAGATGAAACTCAAGCAAACTTGCTTAACAATCGCCTTGTTCACTCACTGGTAAATAATAACAACAACAGCTCGTATTGCTCTCCTTATATAGGCTCATAGCATGCGCTAGAAGTTTCCACAGGCTTCTCGAAAAATCCAGAAACCAAGGAAAAACATTCAATGTATCAGCATACCTAAGGGGGGTTACCATAGAGAGGGAAGGGTTACCATCGCCAACAATCGCCAAGTTTGTGTCCAACTTGGCGATATATCGCCAAATTTGGCAACCAAAATTAGACGTCCAAAGTGACGCCAACTTGGTGATATCTTTATTATTTTGCCAAGCTGTCATAGACATTCACTGAAAATAATAGACAAGTTTGCTTGATAACAGAGACAATGTAACAAAAACAAATATTAGTAAAGGAATGGAGCTTAATAAGATTATTTACATTATTTTACAGTACAAACACTAACTATTTACAAAATTCGTAACAATACTATACTTTCAAAATTACTAAAATACAAACATACAGTGGAACTTCCTTTCAATGAAGTCTCTGCTGAATTTTGACTTTGGACACTATTAACATGTAAATTAATCTCCATATTATGAAAAATACATTCTGTATAATGAACTTTATTTCACTTTTGTACGTGGAACAGCATTCAAATGGAGAGGTTGCTGTTGTGGTGCATACATGAATTTATTTTTGCAAGTTGTATGAAAATTAAATTATTTATTAAATAATTCATTTAATCTCTTCCACACTAATTCGTGCTAAATAAATGTTTTTTCACACTAATAAGGAAGGTCTCCATACGGGCATACTCAGAAAATTCTGAAAAAATTACAGAATGTTCTTCTCATGTGAATATATATGTTTGTAAAAAAATTTTTGGCGGAACCCCGATAGAATGTTCGTAAAAAAAAATAATGAACATTTCTTTTATTTGGCAATTTATCATCAGTTGGCGACAAAATAAAATTTCAAAAAGTACTTTTATGTCAAATCCTTTTTAAGGTAAAAATGTTTCATCAGGAAGAAGCAATGCTGAACTTGTTTAACCTTTTACACCCCAATGTTCCATAAATGGAACATCAACTTCAAAATTCTGCAAAAAAATATATTTTTATTCGTATTGCCCTGTAAAAATTAGTGTTTGTTAAGAAAGTATGGATTAATTTTTTGGCATCGATGTTTCATTGATATAATAAATCATGTCTAAGGTAAAAAATCGTAATTTAGGCCTTTTTTTAGACTTTTCGTTGAGCAAAATTCATAAATTCATATAAAATTAAAAATTTAACAAATATTTTTATTACTAAGTTTGATCAAGTGAAAAGGATCATTTTATTAATAGAACACATGTTTTTTAAAAATAGATGGATTTATATTGTTTCTTTTAGATAAGAAATTTGCATGTTCCAAAAATGGAACATTATCATGTTAAAAAATATACCTTTACATGCCAAAGTTCTTTGGTTGCAGCATATGCAAGTATTGATAAAAAGATTCCGAATACGAGGTGGTTTAGTAAGTGTCGACAAATGATATTTATGACGACTTTGATACACTTTTTTTTACCCTCACTCCACATCCTGTCCCTTACCCCCCCTCCCCTCCTTGTCTTTCTTACACTTGTTCTCCAGAAGTGGACTCACAACTGACGGGGGAAACATGCCTGTTTGTTGGTAGTTAGATATTGTTTATGACTCACAAAAAGTAGAATGTAAGAGGTGACTTTGGAAAATAGCGCGATAAGGATTTTTTATTATTTAACTTTACTCAACGATTTTTTTTCAATTAGGATACGTTAGACAGACGAGCTGTCTCTTTCAAATCCGATTCGTACAGTAGAAGAGGCACAAGAATATTTTTATGAATTATCAGAGATTCTGAAGAGGAATGCATTGGCATTTGTCAATTAAATTATCTTATGCCATCAACACAAGGACAATGTGCTGTATGCCAAAAGAAAACTACAAAAAATGTTTTGAGTGTGAAAAAAGATTACATGAGAAATGCTTTCCTAACTACCACCGATAATAGATCTAATGTAGGACACGAAAATTAAAGACAATATGCATATATATATATATTAAAAGTTCCTGGTTAGTTTTTTTTCTTTTTTGTATTTTTTTAGATTTAGATTTATTTGATTATTTTGCTGTGAATTGTAGTACAGACTTTTGTATTATTGTTATTATTTTCTTGTATATTTTTTGTATATATTTCTTTTTTTTAACTTTGATAAATAATTGTAAAGCTGCTTTCATACAGTAATTACTGTCCGTCATATATGTAATTATTTTTTTAAGTAAGTGTGAAAGTTTTTTTGTAAAATCTTCGTAAGGCTTCTTGAGCATTTTTGCTGGAATACTTGCTGGAATCCTGAGTCAAACGAAGGCTTGGTGGGCGAAGCCCGGCTGTTTACTTGCTTAACCTGTGTTATTACTGACACATTCTTACACATTATCTATAATCGTGAAAAAAAATGTGCACAGAAATAGAGATTTTAATTTAAATGTCGTTAATCATATTTTATAAAAACATGTGAAAAAACTACGTGTTTCCTGCCAATGTTCCATTTTTGGAACATGTTAGAAATCATACACAAAATTTTTTTTTGAGAAAAAAAAAAAATTACTCATAATGCTTATGTTTGAGTTTTAATGGGGTTTTTATCAATAAGTAGTTTGTGTTACCTTTCGATCTTAGTGCGGCGTTTAAAAGGTTAAAGAAATTTTATTTATATAACATTAGTTTTGTCAGCTTTAATTTGTTTTAACTATATTTTTGTCACAATGTACTTAGAATGAAAATTAACTATGAAATTTTATGAATTAATACAAAATTTAAATTAATTAAAATTGTTTCAATCTCAAAATAAACTCCAATCTAATTGAGCTCTGTCGATTCAATTTTGTTGCTATGGAAAAAAAAACTCCTCCGATACTAAGATGCATTACTGCAGCATTCTTCATCTGACCTTTATTTTGTCAAACGCTTAAATATATGAAAAAATACTTTTCAATATGAAAGTATTTTTAATATAACAAATTATTTTTAAAGTAATAAAATTAAATAACTGCAGCAAAAGCAACAGAAATATGTAATATAAAATACATCTATATGTCAAACTCTCCCATTGTTGAAATTTAAATTCATTAAATATTATTTACATGTATTCTAAAATTTAATTGCAAGAACTTTTCAGGTGCATTAAAATCGTTTGCCTTTGGCGAGGGAAAATGCTACTCGCCAAATCGCGTGACGCTTTCATCTTTTCACGCCAAATACTCGAAAGTATTTTATTTTTTTAATGAGATTCTTCTGTAATTCCACTGCTAAATTTGACTGATCCTTATTTACATACATGAATAGTTTAATTAGTATTTTTTTCAAAAAATTCTGAGTATGCCCAGTATGGAGACCTTCCTTGTAAGATAAACACTTGTTATTGCCACCCTCTTACATAGACAACCTGAGCTGACAGTGATTTGGGGGAGGGGGGGGGGGGTTAATACAATACAAAAAGGATTTCAGTTTCACAAAAATGTTACAGATAAATTGTTCAAATGTGCAAAATTTTTTAAAAACAGTATAATTTATTTTCATAAGAAACCTTTACAAAGCAATATTACAGACTTTCTTAAAGTTAAGAATATGCAATTCTGGGAGAGAAGATTTCAAAAATTACGCTATGCTCAGTGTTTGTTTAACTCAATTTAGAATATGTCTAAAGAAACATGTGATAATTAAATTTTTCTGATATGACTGCATTGCCTTAAAAAGAAAAAGTACTGTCTGAATTTAAGTACATTTTTCCAGTACTTTGCTTTTATGTTTATACTTTATTTTATTTGCATATTATTACATAAATTTCATGAATTTAAGTTGGTTTCTATTTAACGATTTTTCTATATAACAAAGTATTTATCTGTAATGATGAGACTTCATTAAAGAGTTGTATAAGATTTTATGGCGCAAAATTCCTTGTGAGACATGCTGCACCTTCATTAGAGGGAAGATGCACTGTACTTGTGTTGAAGTTTTCATCCCTGAATAGCAGTGCATTTGGGAGTAAAATAATAAAATATTGAAAAATATGTGAGAAAGAGAAAACAAGAGAAATGTCAAAAATCAGCAGTATGGGAAAACATGTGAAAATCAGGAATTTTTTGCCAACATAGGGAGAGTTGACAAGTCTGTATTGTTAACATTATGATAAATAACACGTGAATAAGTGTGGTTGAAGGTTGCACAAAAGGATTTTACTTTGTATTCCTTCTAAGTACTATTTTTTAATCAATATTATTAAGGCTTCTGTCCTCGCTCGAGAAAACGCTCGCGAGCTAATGCTATTCCTATGGGGAAGCATTTTTCTAATAACTCTTTCGCATTTTGACATTTTTGAATCATTTTTTTTGCATTGGATAGCTGAGGCGCATGCCTGAGCGCACCTTTTTTACTTTTTCGATTTTGGTTGCAGATATTTTTTACAAAGTTAGTTTCACTTTCAAAACCGGTTTCAAAACTGAAAGTGCTTTTTAAAAATATATCTGCAACCAAAATCAAAAAAGTAAAAAAGGTGCGCTTGTCGGCATGCACCTCAGCTATCCGATAGAAAAAAAATTATTCAAAAATGCCAAAATGCGAAAGAGTTATTAGAAAAATGCTTCCCCATAGGAATAGCATTAGCTAGCGAGCGTTTCCTCGAGCGAGGACAGGGGCCTTAAACTATTTCATCTATTCTCACAATTTAATTCCTTATATTAATAGATGAGAGCTTGTTTTGTTAGAAATTTGAATAGCTTTATCTGACATCTTATCTGCCATACAACTCTTAAATTACAACAATCGCTTTTATACAGTTCTTAAATAAATGTAAAGAGGAATATTAATAACACTGATAATGATTGTGAAATGATTGAAAACATTTTGGATTTTTAATGGTTTTTTTAAGTATTTCTACATATTTTGGATAATTTTGTTTTATATATATGCACTTGCAACTAACAATAGTTTAACAAACAATAACATTATAGCAACTAATAATAGTTTTAGTACACTTTTTTTTTTTTTTTTTTTTTTAATATGAAATTTAACTATTTACTCAAAGAGAATTTAGTATTAGAATTTTAACTTTCATTTATTGACAAAGAACCCAGTCAGATATTCAGTTTCCAGCAAAAATCACGATAAGCATTAATAGAAACAAATTTAATTTTATAATCTAGAGTCTCTGTGCTGGAAAAGAAATAGAATATTGTGTAATTAGTACAGGTAAATGAAGCACTACACTGAGGTTGTTTGTTTTTTACTTTCTTCTATCTTCAATAGAAGAAAGTATTGTAATCGAAAAAATTTTCGACTTCCGGTTTTCGACGGATTTACACGTTTTAGGGGTCAGAGATTCCAAAAAACTTGTTTTTACAAAACGTGTGTCTGTGTGTGTGTATCTGTGTGTATGTCGCCATTCTACCATCAAAAAGTGTATGAAGTTATGCATAGAATTGAACCAATTTTTTTGTGAATGTTTTTGGCTGTGGCAAGCAGGTCCGCCTTTAGTTTTGAAATATTTCGCCGCAAGGGGGCGCTGCAATCGCGATTTTTGTGCCATTTTCAATATTGTACCAACCAAAAGTATATGAATTTATGCATCGAATTGAACCAAATTTTTTGTGTAAGTATATGACTATGGCTAGTTGGTCCTCCCTGAAGTTGAAAATATTCCACTGGAAGGGGGCACTGCAATCGCGATTTTTGTGCCATTTTCAATATATTACCGACCAAAAGTACATGAAGTTATGCATTGAATTGAATGAAATTTTTTGTGTAAGTGTATGGCTATGGCTAGTTGGATCACCCTGAATCTGAAAAAAAAAAAAAAAAAAAAAAAAAAAATCTGCCGGAAGTGGGCGCTGTAATATCGAATTTTATGCCATTTTCAATATTGCACCACATAAAAGTGTATGAAGTTAGTTCTAGAACTGAACTAAATTTTTTGTATATGATTATTTTTTGGTAAAGCAAGTAGATCCTCCCTGAATTAAAAAAAAAAAAAATCTGCCTATCATTCTATTGTCCATCGGCTCAGAGATGGAAATTTGTTTTTACTCTGATTAGTTGATTGAAGCAGAAATTTAAGATGAAAATCAAAGTTGGTATGGTATTGAATTTAAATTATTAAAGCATTAAAATGAGTAACTATTTTTTTTAATATTAAAATGTATGTATGAGATAGAAGAAAGTTTTGGAATTGGCACATTTAACTAGTTTTATGCTATTTTCATGCATGTTTTAATTACTTACCCACCACACCAATGTGCATGTTCACCATAACTCATGTTGATAACATCACAATGGGAATTGATGACTTTTATTAACTGCAAATACAAAGACAAAAATGTTATAAAAGACGGAATTTAATACACAAAATTATTAAAAAAGACATATTGAAAATTGAGTGTAACTATGTACAAAATAAATTGTTATTTCAAACATAATTCATAAATATCATATTTTCAAAAATATTTGATATTTTCACAAGGTTTATAATCATCATCTAAGAAAAAATCCCTTGAGAATTCCCTGATGCAATTTTCAGGATGGATAACTTTTGTATGTCAACAAATAATAACATTTCTTAAACCAGTATCATAACTCCTAAAAGTAAAATTCATACATTACCTATATAAATAGAACTTTAGTAAAAAAAATACTAATTTGTGTATAACACAGAAAAAAACATTGTTCAATTTTAAATTTTGTTTTGCAATAATTTAAGATATTTTCAAGGAGTATTTTACCAGTTCTAGCATTCTTTGGAAACTTTTTTATTTATACTGTATGAACCCTGTTTTACTAATATTATAAAGAAATAAAATTTGTTTGTGTGTTTGTAATGGATTATCTCTGAAACTAACAAATCAATTTCTATAAAAATGTCTTTTAATGAAATTTGAATTCTGATAGGCCATGCCAATCCAGAAAAGAATTCTTTACCATCTTAAATGTTTTTATTTCATCTGCAATTTATCCATGAATGTATCGGGCACAATGATTAAGGGTTTAAGAAAGGCTAAGGAGGTGGGGGCTCCAAATGATACTGTGTTTCTCCAAACTTCAAAAGTTTCCTCTGCAAGCAATAATACTTACAGCTCGGATTATAGATGAACCTGTTTCCATAGCACTCAGTCGGACATCTCCAATGGCAATGCTGACAATCTGGGCACCTGGGGCAATGCCGTTCTTATCAGGCTCATCAGGGAAATAGGCAGCTGCAATACTTGCAACATGGGTGCCATGGGATGCTAAAAAAAAAGAGCATAAAATTAGCAAATTAAGAAGGTATAATCCCCCATTAACCTGAAAATTAAAAGAATGTATGAAACTTTGAGAATATTTAAAGCAGGCCTGTCCAACCTTTTACTAAGCAGGGGCGCATCTCATCTTTTGGCAAGCAATGAAGGGCGCCATTATTAACATGGCTCAAAACATGCAAGAAAATCATCTTCTTTTAATATTAGAAGCAATAAATATATGCAAATGAGACATAATACCCCTATAGATCTAAAGCGCCATGTATATAAAAAAAATCAAAATATTAGTAAATTGTAATAAATTTTGAATACGTTTTTCTGCGAGAGTTTATCTCAGGTTTAAACTGGAAGAAGTCAGGAAATGAAATATCATCCATTATTAAATTAAAGCAGTAATCAGAAATATCGTTAGGTTTTTGGGAAGAGCAAATACTCTGCAATACCTACAATTTTTTTAAGGGTGTAAATTTGCTATCATAAACAGGGCCATCGCTAAGACTTTTTATTGGTGGGGGAGAAGACCTTAAATTGTCAAGTCAAATTTTCATATTTGCCAACTCGTTTTATAATTTTGCCAAGTTAATGCACTTAGAAAATGTAATACAGTTCTTATTTGTAAAAAAATTAATAATATTCCCAATTAGAGTTATAACTTTTGCAAATTCTATCAAAAATAGAAAATTTATTGCAGTTTTTATTAAAATTTTAATTAAATTTAACATAAAAGTTTTAAATTTGCCAAGTGTAACAACATTTGTGAATGTTTGGGGGGGGGGAGCCTCCCCCCCTGTCCCCCCCCTTAGCGAGGCCCCTGATCATAAAAAGTATAGAAACAAAGTCGTGGGTGGTTCCACGGAGAGAGCCTGAAAGAGCTTGCATTGATAGAAATCTTTTCGCATGATTTTATTTAAAAAAATCACAATTACCTAAATTATCAAAGGTCTGGGGGAGAAAAAGACAACCTCTATTCCGTCTTATGAAACAGCCGAATGGCCAGTGAAACAACGTTAATACAATAACAAAAATTCTGAAATTTCGAAAGAGAAGAAGGATCCCTTATATTTTGCTACATTTTACTTCTTAATGTATTAAAAAAATTATTGCCTACATTTATTAAATTCTATTGTCATTATTTAAATAAAAAGATTTATAAATCATAACTAGAAATTAGTAAAGAAATGCAACAACACATGATGCATTAGTTTTTTTTTTTCTTTTTATCTAATCATGTGCGGTGTTGTCTTTCTTTTAATACGTTGCGTACGTTCTAACTGTTGATACGTAAAATACACTTGCAAAGATTTTTAAAACATGCCTCATGAAAGTATCAAGGATTCCAAATAAAGTATGCTTTACAAGGAAATTGTATAAAAGAGACTAGTAACGGGAAATTTTCAAAAGGGCGCCAAGAAAAAGTGCGAAGGGCACCATGGCGCCCACGGGCGCCACGTTGGACAGCCCTGATTTAAAGTCTTTTAATTTTTAAGATACTCAATACATCCCCCCCCCCCTCTCTGATTAAATTTATGCTAAGGTAGTTGATTTTACCTTCAAAATATTTTTTGATTTGTGTTTATAACTTATTAATGCTAGGAGATAGAAATAGATTTAATAGCTATGACTTAGTTTAACCTCTTCAGACCCCAGGGTTTATTTTTTACATATTTTTTTTTAAACTTTAGTTATGAATTGATATTAACAGACTGATAATTAAAAAAGATTGAACAGTGAAAAAAAATTATTATTGTACATAAACTTTGATGACATTTTGGGGCTCAATAAGTAGACTTTTTAACAATGTGTTAGGATTTTTTTTATTTTATTCTTTTGCATTGCAAACACATTGAAAAACATATATATTTAATTATTTTTTATTATTAAGGGATTCTACAAATGGTATCTTAATCACAGTAAAATTGTTTACAATTTCAATTTTCTACATTTTTTGCTGCAAACCATTTTTAAATGACACATAGCTCACCAAAAAAGCACTATAAAAAATTAATTGCTAATTTGTTTTAATTTTGCTACCTGTCAGACTTCATTCCCACAAATTTGTTTCAATGTTATTTATTTATGTGAAAAAAAATAAATAAAAAAATAAATGTAAAGATGCGTATCCTGTAGAATACATCATATCTGAACAGATTAAGAATTACTTAAACATAACATATTTTAATGTAACTGAAAATTATTTGTTAATGGACTTTTAGAATGGTATTTAATAAATTTAAACTTAAAATGAAAGAGTGTAATACATCTATATATATGCATATAGAGAGAGAGAGCTTGATATATATTGCTTGTTTCTGCAGTTTGTTTTAATTTATCACTAAAAAATATTTTCACATAAAAAAAAAGAAAAATACTGATATATATATATATATATAATACATTTAAATACATTCAAAAATAAAAGGCAAAATACTTTCCATAACAATAAAATTGAATTGATAATCATCAATTGGACTAAATTTTAAGCTTGAAACAATTTCATTTAACTTAACTTTTGAATTTTGTTTTAAATCATAATTTTTTATAATTAAATTTCAATATAAATGCATATAAAAATTGATATGATAAAATTACAGTTAAAACAAACTAGAATTGTTTAAACTAAATTTACTTAAACGAGTTCATCATGAATTTTTTTCTTTTTTCTTATTTGACATAAAAAAGTATTTTTTTTGAAGTTGTATTCCTTCACTAACCAATGAAAAATTGCCAAATAACGACATTCCCATTGTTTTTTTATAAACACTCTATCAAAGTTCCGTTGATTTTTTTTTAAAATAAACTATATATTATTATGAGAAAAGCATTCTGTAATTTTTTCAGATTTTTTTTGGAGTATGCCCATATGGAGGACTTCCTTATAAGTGTATGTAGAGCAATCAATGTCCAGGCTGAGAATCGAACTCAGAACCCTTGAAATAACATTCTAAGTGCTGTACCATTTAAGCTAGGAGTGAAAATCGAATTTTTATAATTAATTACTTACTCAACTCAAAATTAATTACTCATCTCTGATTTTAAATAGTTTATTCTCATGAGAACACTCATCTCAGGTTCTTTCGAACATCAATAATTTAACAAAACACAACTCCAATAGAAAACCGTAACATTTTTACACATATACCCATAAAAAACATTCTAATCACACTCAAAAACAAAAAGAATATTGTTTCACACAGCTTAGGTAAAAACTGAAGAAAAAACAGATAATGTATTTATCACAAATTATCGTTTGTACAGAAAACTTTTTACATTTCGAAATAATTAGGTATATCTTGGTTGCTAGGCGACACTGCCAGTAGAAAATTAAATAGCATTTTATCAAACAAGGAGGACAATATCAAGTTGAGCATCACTGATTCCAAGTACTCGCTTCCCTAGTGTTACAGTAAAATGTATAAAATCACCCCCCCCCTCCCCCCAACTGACAGCAAATCAGAAACCCAAATTATAGTAAACACAGAACCAAAAATATTATCAAGCAAATCTAACCAGAAAGTCTGGTTAGTTTTGTTATGTCAAGATCCTTCATTTCCAGTTTGATTCTATTGGTTGCTGAAGCTTGATGGTATTTTTGGTTATGTGTTTACTATAATCTGTGTTTCTGACTTGCTGTCAGTTGGGGAGTGGGGGGGGGGCTGATTTTATACATTTTATCGTTTTTAACACTGTGAAAGCAAGTCCCCAGTACTCGCAAAATGTATACGTATGTTCAGAATTTTTAGTTACTGTGAGTTTAAACTTGTATTTTAATGATTAAAATTGAAAATCCTTTAAGGGAGACCCGTAAGAAAAAACCCAAAATTTTTATTATTGATTTTAAAGTAATGAATTTTGGTGTACTACTTAAGAATCTTTTTGTAAGCAATAATTAGCAAACAAATTCACTTTTTATTAAAAAGTATATTTTTTATGAGGATTTTTATGATATTTTTTTGTCGTAAAATACACTTTTTAAAATTACTACTCCTCATTAAATTTTCAATATTTTGGTATTACTAAAATTTTTTAAATAGTGTTATAGTATGTAGAAAAGAACTAAGGAGAGATATTTTTAATTTTCTACTTTAATTGGCTAATAAAAAATAAATAAAAATACGCATGGTAAATTTCCTTAAATTCGTTATAATTTTCATGTTTACCAGTTTATGTAAAATTTTCAGAAATAGTTAAAAAATATATCTCTCCTTACTTTTATTGCAAATTTTTTTAAGATTCTAAAAACATAAACACATTGTTTCTAAATCATTTTATCACTGAGCCTTAGTACTTTGAACTTAGGCAAAATATGAAAAAATCATTTTCAGGAAAACATGTTTTAAATGGCCGCTAGTCCTTTAAACTCTATAGTGAGTACAATTAAAAAAGCTCATTTTCTACCTGTTCCAAGTGTCCCCGAATTCTGAAATTTTGCATGGATATTCGCAAATATGTATTTTATCATTTTCTGAGATTAAAAAAAATTTGAACTTTTGATGATTTTTGGTCGAAAATGGGGTACGGATCTCCCTTAAGGTGAATTCAGAGGGGGGAAATGCATATGTATTAATTATCAATCTAATTAGATAAGAACACAAAGTTGTATACCACGTAATAAATTACTTTTTATTTCAATTTGGAAATTCATAATTTAATTCCAGTTTATTTAATTTGTGTTAAAACACTATTTTAAACTTTTTAAATGAGTTGTTTGTTTTTATTAGTAATAAAATAAATATCTGACTTTAATTTTATTTTTATATTTTAATGTTGATAGAATAACATTGCTAAAACTAATTACGACTTGATGATATTATTTTAAAATATTTTGTTGAAAAGTTTTTAATTTTGCCAAAAGAATCAAACATTTTTTTCATAGAATCATTTGCCTTCATTGTGCCTTTTATTATTATGACAAAAATATACCTTAATGCATAAATAAAAAACATTCAAAGGATACCGATTCCCTTCAAATCATTTTCTTACATAATTTTTTTTAATAACAATATCACAAAAAATATAAAATACTTGCAAATGCATAAATGAAACAAAATTAATGCTTAAAAAAAAAAAAAAAAAAAAAAAAAAACTATTTTTAAAAAGACTTAACAAAAAATATTACTTGAAGTGCAGACAATTTCCAATAGATTACCATCTTCATAAACATTGACACAATAGTTCATCTTATCTGCAACGAAAGATAAATAAATAAATAAATTGGAATATAGGGGGCAATGGGGTTGTACATAGAGAGACTTTTATTTAACAAAGTCTCATCGTTACATTTAGATTTTATTATGAAGAAAATTTGTTAAATAGAAGTTAACCCAAATTCATGAAATTTGTATAATAAAATACACACACATATATACCGGGTGTCCAGTAAATGACTGACCCATTTTGAATGTAAATAACAAAAAAACTGTTTGAGATAAAAATGTGCGGCTTGCTGTATTGTTATTAGAATATAAATAAATTTTAAAATATGCACTTTGTTAATGTAATATAATAATATTTAAAATAATATATCAGTCTCAAGACTGAGGAGGAGAAATATAATACAGATGGTTCAATCACAAATATTATTTTAAATCACTTTCCAACCAACATACCCTATTTCTGAAGCTGATTCGAGAGTCGATTCAACATATAGATTCAGATTCAGCCGAAAATCTCATATTTATGAAAATTAGAGTCATGCCTGTATTCAAACAGCCTGTTACCGCCAGCGTGATATTTTCCCCCAAAATTTGAACTATATTAGCAAAATACATGTTTAAAAATTTATTGATTTTCTAATAACAATACCGCAAACGGTTTATTTGTTATTTAAGTTCAAAATGGATCAGTTATTTACTGGACACCCGGTATATACATATAAAAGAATGAAAGAAAGGAAAAGAAAAATACACATAAAATGAAAATAATGAAAAAATGTATTTTAATTCGGGCAGTAAAATATTTTAAGCTTTGTACTTATGTGAAAAAGAAAAATACACATACAATGAAAATAGCAAAAGAATGTATCTATATTATAAAGGCCAAACGTATCTGTGCGTAACGCACATGCCATATTGCGAATGGCAACACTTTAAAATTTGAAATGCAATTTCGGTTTTGCAATTTTTACTGCTGCAAGTTTTAAACTTCTAAATAACGTACATTTTAAAATTTTACACCATCGTATAGAGAAAAAAATGTACTTTTAAATGTAATTTATTTGAAAACTGTATCTTTATTTATGAAATACCTTTTTTCTAATTGTGGCAACAGGAATACCCTATTAAAAGCTAAGGAAAAAAGGGAAAAAATGATTACTGTATCTTTATGTAACCATTTTCTCATTAAAAGAGAAAAAAAATGTGAAGAATATCATTTGTTACAAAACACTTTGAATTTTGGTTTCATTTACACTTCAAAGAATATAAACAGTTTAGTATCTGTTCAGCTAATAGCATCGAGGCTTCAAGTTTTTAATCATAATAATTAAGGTGAATACAGATAAGTTGCATATGTAAATTTTGATCTGGTGAAAATGATGTCATTCAATTTCACGGGGGAAAAATTTTATGATCGAGTCAAAATGGAATAAATTTTGCTCTTTTTTTCAATTTGGAGTACTAGCATAAGAGCCTTAATTGATAACTTTATCATAATAACACATCTATATTATTTTTTACTGCTTACATATATGATTAAAGTTTAATTTTAACAACTTTTACAACTGAGTTTTATAGAAATAATATTTTGTTAATTTGACGTTAAATATCATTTGTTTAAAAATTATAGACTTACAAATATAAAATACATTTTTTACTGTAGCTAATTTTGTAGGTTTATTATAAATCAATGAAACAGTTCCTGTTTAAACATTTTCTTTTGTCGAAATTCGATGGGTTTTACCTTGTTTTAATTCAGGCAGTAAAATTTTTTCAGCAATGTAAACATACGTGAAAAATTTAATTAGAATTGTGTCTAAAAAACACATTATAAAAAGAGATAAACAAAAATTAAGCATAGCATATCATTTCTCTTCTTTCTAAGTATTCTAAATCGTTAACTTTAAGATCAATTCATTTTCATGAAAATGGAATCCTTTATTTATTGTATCGAACACTTTTAGCATTTCCTCTTTTGAATGGCAACGATAAAATAAGTATATAATTTCATTTTCATACAATCTGCTGAAATAAATTCATACATCCATCGTAGCAACAGCCTCTCTGTTAATGTTGTACATGCACAAAAGCAGAATAAACTTTGTTATGTATGGTATATTTTTTTGCTATAGAAAAATGTTAATGGCGTTTAAAAGAAAGTTTCAGCAGAAAATTTATTATGTAGAAAACTTTGTTAAATAGGGACTTTGATAAAGGGAAGTTTGACAGTATACAGGGACCAATTTACAAATTTAGGGGCCCTGGGCACAGATGCTTACAGGGGGCCCCCTTGCAAAGCTGCTTACAGAAAGATTGGGCAGAAAAAAAAAATGAAAAATTTACTTATTAAGATAAGAACAAGAACGGGACAAGACAAGAACAGGAAAATGACTAAATAAGAATAAAAACACAATAAATTTTTTAAGTGATAGAGATAAAAGAAAATATTCACTATAATAAAATAATTAAATAAGGATCTTTCAGACAAAATATACAGCATTATGAAAATACAATACGAACACAGTAGAATGTAGAATGAAATATAATATTCTATTAGGTTTTGTAAGTATTTTTATTGATTTTGGACAATAGTTGAAAAATCGGCAGCAGCATTTGGGGGCCTTTAAAAATCGGGGGCCCTGCGCCTGTGCCTCGAATGCCCTGCCGTAAATCAGGCACTGACAGTATATAATGTTATCACCTTAGGAAAGGGGTGACCTGACACATGACAGCATTAGATTCATCTTTATAAGGTGAGGGGTTTTCTCTTTTGATATCATTATCACTTTTGATCCAAGTAATTTTTTTTTTCTTTTATATCAAAGTAATCTGTTATAATTATTTAGCACTCTTATCCATTTTTATGACAATAGTAAGTAATAAAACTATTAAATGATTATAAAATCATTTCATTCCAAAAACATATATCAAAGTTTTTTAGTTTATTAATCAATATGCAGATTAACTTCAAATTACTCGTTTAAAATTAAATATTTTTATTTTTTATTTTATTTATTTATTTATTATTATTATTATTATTATTATTATTTTTTTTTTTTTTTTGCAAAGGATAGCTGAATTTAATTTTTAGTATGACTGTTTTTTACTTTTTTAATTCTAATTGCAGATTTTTTTTTTTTTTAAGGTATTTTTAGTTTAAAATCGGTTCAGAAAGTGAAAGTATTTTAAAAAGAAGTCTGTAACCAAAATTGAAAAAGTAAAAAACAGTCATACTAAAGATAAGCTCAGCTATCCTATGCAAAAATCATTTTAAAATATTAAAATTTAAACAAATAATTCAAAACTAACCTGCCTATTGGTTTAACATTACGGAACAGGAGTTCTCAAGTGAGTGAAGTATCACCTTAACCCTGAATTATTACAAAAAAAAAAAAAAAAAAAATTAAAAAGCTAAATGTCAAAAATGATGACTGGGAATAAAATTATAGTTGTCAAACTGAAGTTTATAGTTGGAAAAAATTAAAATAACAGCTAATTTTTTTGACAAGAATTTTAATATATAATCATAATGCAATCACCTCTGGAATCAAATATGAAATACAAAGTATATTAAAAAGTATTTTTAATTAAAATAATCATACCAGAAACAGTTAAAGTAGCATAATCGTAGGTTTCAGAATATGGGCCAAGAACAGTACAGCTTTCTAAATCACCACATTCTGATGTATCAATGACAACTCTAAATAAAAGAAAATTAAAAACCATTTTTATACTTTATCATTTCAAGATTTCCATGAATGGCAAGCTTGCAGAACAATGTGTTCAAACAAAGAAAACAGTTATGTTACAAGCTTGCCAAGTTCTAAAAAAAAAAAAAAAAAAAAAAAAAAAAGATTAGAAGATTTTTTAATGAAAACTTATAAATTTTTAAATATAAAAATGTTTAGTGTAAGTTTAATTTTAAATAGTGTTTAGTGCTTGCATTGAAAATTAAAAAGATGTATATCACTCTTAGTCAAATAAGGAAAATATACAGGGTTATTCATGCTCCCCTGGCATTTTGAAATGCTGTAGTAAAAAAAAAGGGGGGGGGGGAAAGAAAAAAAAAGAAAGATGAATGCAGCAAAAAAGAAAATTGATACAAAAACAAATCATGTTTTGTTGTCAGCAGTTGGTGGTAAATAGCAGTACACAAACCACTAGAGGCAGTAAGTAAAAATGGAGTTTACAGGCAAAAATAAAGTGTTTTATGTCTTAGAACTTGCAAAATCTGAATCAGTGGTATTGTTTCAGCAGATATTTTATATGAAATGCCAAACACTGGAACCAATTGACAAAACAATTCATATATGGTTCAATAAATTCAAAGAATGATGACAGAGCCATGTTGAGTAAAGTGCGGCAGGAACTGGACCAGGGTTGTTAAATACCCGGGTTTTTTCAGAAAAAACCCAACCCACTGGGTTTTTTCAGGGTTTTTGGGGTTTTATCAGGGTTTTTCGGGTTTTTTCAGGGTTTTTTCGGGTTTTTTCAGGTTTTGGGGGGTTATGGGAGGTGGTTCAGAATGCTTGAAAAAAAAAAAAAAAAAATGTACTTATTACTAAATTTAAAGTAGCTAATTGAATACAAATATATATAAATCAATGACAATAATCAAAATTATGCTTTGTGTTTAGATAAATTGATTATTAGTAATAATTTATAAAGTATTTTTTATTATTACTAAATAATAGAATAAGCCAAGTAATTCTACATGTCTACATAATTAAATTAGGATTCTAAGCATATATGGTATTTTGTTATGAGTTTCTATTGTATAACATAGAACGGATTACACACCAAAGTATTTTTTTTAATCGGAAAAAATTTGTTTGTGTTACTTACACATGCTACAGAGATTAACTAACAATTATTTCTTTTAAAAATTGTAATGGTATAATTAGGACATTTCTTTCCTTTGGGGTGAGGGGTGATGGTTATAAACTTTATGAGTGGTGTACTGATATTAAGAAATATATTACAATATATTATATGTGTAATATAAATACATTATATATGTAATTTAAAGTTGAAATTTTGAAAAAACCCACTTGGGTTTTTTCCTGGGTTTTTTCAAGTGGGTTTTTTCAGAAAAAACCCACCCGGGTTTTTTGGGCTGGGCAAAATCATAACAACCCTGAACTGGACTATCACATTGATGTATGCCATGTGACCAAGGGTTCACACATAGAACACTTGTATGTTATGTACATGAAATACAATTTGTTTCTATATTCTTTCAAATCAGAGTTCATCCAAGTCAGCGTAGCCTGAAAAAATCCACCCAGGTATTTTCAGGTGGGCCCACATGAAAAAAACCCATGAAAAACCCATTGTGGGATTTTTAAAATTGTTTCATGCTTTCAAATTGTAACATTATTTAATCTGGGGTATGAGAATGCAAAGATAAATGCCAATTTAAATATATTTCAAAAGAACTAGATTTAAAATTAATTTCTAAGCACAGATAAAATTACCAAAATAGAAATTAGATGTAAAGGAATTTTCATGACTGCATTCTAAAATGCATCAAAATGCTAGCATGATCTTGGTGCATGCCCCCCCCCCCCCCAAAAAAAAAACCCCTCTTATTTCTGATCTGAAATGAATAAAAAAACTATATAAATTTAGAATGTCTAACTTAAGACAGGGATGTTATGATTTTGCACAACCAAAAAAACCCAGTTGGGTTTTTCAAAATTTCAACTTTAAATTACATAAAACTAATTTCTTAATATTGATATTAAGAAATATTGACACTATAGTGCTGACTCTAGGGAAAAAAAAAAAAAGAAAGAAAGAAAGAAAAAGAAAAAAGAAAAGAAAAGGGCTGTCAGCCAATTTTTCCAAAAAATAAACACTAATCTTAAAAAAAAAAAAAAAAGAAAAAAAAAAAAGTTTTTTAAGCACATGTACCTTGTTTATTAAAAATAACGTGAAAGTGTCAAATACTATTCAATTAAGTTGGAAAGTTTTAAAATTGACTCTAAGAATGTGCCAGAAAGATTTATGTAGCTTAACAGAAGGAAAAAAAAAAAGTCTGTTTAAAGGAAACTTACTTCCACTGTTTTCCATCATGAAACACAACACAATCATATGACGGACCAACATCAGCATATTTCTTTTCCATGCTATTCAAAACATCTAACTGAGCTTCTAAATCTTCTTTCTGCAGTTTTTGTTCAAGTGATAACTAAAAGTACATAAAAATATAATAAATAAGAAACACTCACAAAATTTGTTGGTATCTTTTTTTTAAACAAAATTTAATATAATAAAGAGATCAACCAGCAATATCGAAATCGCAGGGTGGCCGCACGCAGGGCTCGCTTAACCTCTGAATCAAAGGGAAGCACAGTATCATGCTGGGGCTCCCTTTGATTTGAGAAAAGTTTTCTATAAATTCTACAATATATGAAAAATTCATCAATACTATTAATATTACTCCCAGGGTTCACAACTGTATCTTCATGTTTCATTAAAAAATATTTATGTTTTTTGTATATACAGTATAGGATCCATTATCCAGAATGCTTGGGACCCAGAGCATTCTGAATAAGGGGTTTTTCCGCAATTCGGAACACTTTACCGTAAGTATAAGAAGTGCACGAAATAATTTCATAAATAGTGAAATAAATAGGTAAATATGAATACTAATACATGTAAATACCTTAATTTATTGATTAATTTACACAAAATAAAAAAATAATTATAATAAATGAAAAAAATATACATATATATGAAATTTAATTTTGAGATTTTGAAACAGAATCTTTTGATTGGGATTTAGCAAACATTTCTAAGATAGTCTTTTGCTTATAGCTCGTCTCTTACCCTAATTGTTCTTGTATTTTGTACAGAGACATGATTTCCTACTAGTGGAAGTAGCTCCTTTGTTGCATGCCTGAAATTAATTGTTCGGTATAAAATATTAATTTTTCATTTGATATCTTATTAACTGCTTCATTCTGCTGGTTATCCTTCCCATCATCACTTTCATCAGATATATTGTTTATCATCATTTCATAAATCTCACTGTCAGTCATGTGATTAGTGACAGGAATGTTTTCACCGGCTTCTAAACATTTTAACAATTTAGCTTCTGGACAATTAAAGCCTTTGGCATATGCCAACAGCTTAGCAATAATTTGCTTCTCTTTCGAAATCTTGAAGCCTTCAAACTCCGGCAAATTTTCGTCATTGAAAAATAATGCAGAGGGCCACATTACACATGACAGCATCTTTGACTCTGAAGCTTCTCTGGAAATTTTTTATTCCAAGTCCTTTGTTGCAGTCTGTGAGCATTTTTTTTTTTTTTTTTTTTTAAGAAATCATTTTTGCAGTGAGAATCCCTTGATCCAATGGTTGGATAAGTGATGTACAATTTAGAGGCAAAAACACTGCAAACACATTATCCATTTCTAAGAATTCTGCTTCAGGATGGGCCTTTTTATTCATGATCTTTTGAAGAAATTTGCCATTTACCGTGATTTTTTGATGAAAATTGTGGTTTTTCGCGATCTTTTGATGAAATTTGCCGTTTTTCGCGATTCTTTTGTCAAAATTTGCTGCTTTATCACAATTTTTTGGACTATATTTGTTATTTTTTTGCAATCTTTTAGGAGAAATATGCCTTTTTTGGTGATTTTGTGATGAAATTACCCATTTTTTCGCGAATCTTTTGACAAAATTTGCCAAAAATTAGTCGTTATTTCTTGAATTTTAACGAAGTTTGCCGTTTTTCAAGGATCTTTTGACGAAATCTGCCATTTTTCGGGATTTTTTGACAAAATTTGCCGTTATTTTTTCATGATGTTTTGAAGAAATTTGCTTTTAATCGTGATCTTATGAAGAAAGTTAACGTTTTTCGCGATCTTTTGTTGAAATTTGCCGTTTTTCGCAAATCTTTTGACAAAATTTGCCATTTAATCGCGATTTTTTGGACTATATTTGTTATGTTTTCGCGATTTTTTTTAGGAAATCTGTCTTTTTGGGGGATTTTATGATGAAATTACCAATTTTCCCGCAAATCTTTTGACAAAAATTGCCGAAAATTAGTCGTTATTTCTTGATTTTTAACGAATTTTGCCGTTTTTTCACGATCTTTTGACGAAATTACATGTCTCAGAAACGCGTAAGAGCTATTTTCTTTTCTTTTTTTTTTTATCCGTCAACGATTTTTTGTATAGTCCGCGGGATCGCTGAAAAAAAGTTACCGATTTGCATTCCGGTTTTCGGAGCATTCCGGATAACGGATCATATACTGTACTACATATAATTTTACTACATATAGTTGTTGTGTGCTCAATTACCCAAGTCATTTCATGATAAATGAACATCCTATTGATTACATTAATATTTTCTGGGTAAACAAGCTTCCTGAAGCAGTATGTGGATTTTCTCATACATCAAGCAAACTTTCCCTTCTAAAAAATTTAAAATGCATCATAAAAAGTGAAAATGGGAATTGGAAGACTGATCACAACCATTTTGGTGCCTTTCTTAAATTTTAGGAAGGAAGCTCATGCTTCTTGTGTCTTTTGGATAATCAGGCCTTGGCCGCAGGGGATATTCCTCCAGAGCATTGAAATATTCTCTCTGAAAATTTTAGGTTTTGTATTTTTAAATGGTCAAAACTCCTCACCTCTCTTATCCTCAGAACTCTAAAATGCCCCCCTTCCTCTTCCCAGGAGCCACAAATATCCCTCCTCGTGAAAAATGTCTGAATTCATTATTGGTCACAAACAATGTGCCGAAATATTTTAGAAATAGTTTAATAATTTTAACTTAAAATATTTAAGCTAAAATATTTTTTATTTAATTATCTTTTAAATATATTAAACTAATCTACAATTTTGTTATATTTCGTATGAGCATTACAAGGAAGATATATGTTTGTGTGCATATAACTATTAATTATTTTCCAGAAAAAAAAAACTTAAATTAAGAAGAGAAAACAAGGGGAAAGAAAAATAGTCATGTACAGGGCTCGAAAATTCTAAAAATGTTGAGGTTCCCAGCTGGGAACCTACATGAAAAGTGCAGGTTCCCAGATGAAAAATGTAAGTTCCCAATAAAATTTCTGTGTAAGTATTTTGATGAAATTTGCCACTTTTTCGTGATCTGTTGACAAAATCTGCCGATTTATTGCGATGTTTTAACGAAATCTCCCGATTTATAGCGATATTTTAACAAAACCTTTCGTTTTTCAATATATTTTTTCAACAACACTAGCCATTTTTTTGCGATCTTTTAATGAAATTTGCGTTGTTTCCCACGATTTTTGACGAAATTTAGGCCTTTTATCGTGATCTTTTGTCGAAATCTATTGTTTTCTCTGTATTTTTTGACGAAATTTGCCGTTTTAGCGTGATTTTTCACAAAAATTTGCCATTTTTTCGTGATTTTTTTAACCAAATTTGCCGCTTTTTCATTAATATTTTGACGAAATTACGCATCCAACGGACCGCTCAAGAGCTATATTTTTGCGTAATTTACGTGATATAACGTGTGCGCGGTATCGCTGGCGACCCTGACTATTTTTTAGGTTCCCAGCTGGGAACCTAAGTGAAAAAATATACGTTCCCAGAAATGATTTCTCGGTTCCCCGGGATCCCGGGAACGCTATTTTTCGAGCCCTGATGTATGATTTAAATTGAACTACTTTGTGATACTGATGGTTTAATAATTAAATAATATATGAAAGGTTATGAACAATTCAAATATACTATAAATAGGGTACTACTAGGTTATCCCGTCGACCAAAAATTATCGCCAAACTATAAGATTAAATGCCAATAATGGATGATTGTGAATGTCACATTCAATGACATTAAATACAATTCACGAGTTTAAAATGTCATTAAGTGATTTTTAATTTTACTTTTTATTAATATTCTACTAATTATTTGTTTTTTCGTTATTTAAAATAAAAATTATGTCAATAAGTATAATTTGGCGAAATTGATCGACAGGATAACAGAGTAGTACCATAAATAGTTACTTGGTAGCATGAAATTTTAAGTTTCAGGATTTAAAATGAGACTGATAAAAATAAAATTAATAAAAACTGTTCAATATGATTTTAAAAATTAGAAAATACTAAACATTCTTTTTTTAAACACTGAGAAAATTTACCAAAATAAATATCAGTTCAATTAATTTTAGTTATCCTTCTGCTAAAAAGCAAGCGCTGTTAAAATTCTTAAAATTCTGCTTAAATTCTTTCAGATGATTACTTGAGTAAGTTAAACTGACAGAACCATGAAACGCTTTGAATCCGTTGGAATCACATAGATAACATTCAAATAAATCAAGTTTTCAAAACTTTATTTACAGGTTCTAATTAATCTTTTAACATGTTTATCGTCAAATCTTGACGGGTACTATCTAGTAATTAATAAAAATACTAATAAACAGGAAAAATTTAACATTACTTGAGATGTATTAGGATTCTGATTATTAAATTCTTGTAGCTTTCTACAGACTTCAGCAGTGAGAGGCTTGTGCATTACGTCCCAATATTTTTCTTTTCTTTCTTTCTAAAAAGAAAAGTAAATTATTATTAATACAGTAAACTCTCTCAAATCTGCACTCCTAAAATCCACAACTCTCTAAAATCCACACATAATTTTCAGATGTAGACGATGAAGCATTTAGTTCAGATGTAGGTGCAAAATTTGAGTTTTTTAGTTTTATATCAATTCCATACATTTTTTAATTTGTAATTTTTGTTAATATTACTGAATTCATGTTTTTTTCATGAAGAAAGAATAATTAATTTCTGAAAAAAAATCAAGATATTGCTGATATCATTGGTAATCACAATCTTACCAAATATATTTATGTAATAATCAAGCTTTTTTGGTTATTAAGTCTGGCTAAACCTGAAATACAGCTTCGTTATTTTATGATCCTAATGTGAATTAGTAATGTACCTTTATGAGGCAAGTTTCATTGAATAATTTAGGAAAAGCACATTTAATCTTTATAATGAATATTTAATTGTACATTATTGATTAATAACTTGACCTTTGCTCTCTCTTAGTATTTTAATCATTTTAAAAATTATCTAATTTTTCGTTTTAGTTTATTACTTATTTTAATATTTTAGTGCATTGTAAGCATTCATTATAATTTTGATTTCATTATTAATTACACTCAAATTACTTTTTAAAAATATATAAACAAAGCAATGACCAGAAATCCACAAAACCTCTGGTCTCAAGCTGTGCATATTTGAGGGAGTCTACTGTATATTAATCATTTAGTAAAACAAAGTCTTAAGTTGAAAATCATCCATTTTCAGTAATTTACATTAGATTTATTACATTAGGATATCACTCAATCAAGTATGACAACATCTGATATTGGGTGAGGGTAAAAAAAAAAAGAAATAACGATCATATGATATAATTAATAGATGACCTCTTATTATCATTATGAAACAACTTGCATTTGTAGTAGAGTAATTGCTGTACATAAAAAAATACAGGTACTTCTCTATTATCTTGTCAACTATTATCTATAGAAAATGGCCATGAAGAATAATTAAGAAAGATGATCCTAAATAAATAAATATCAAATTTTTTCTATTTTTATTAATTAATATATAGTAAATTTCACTGTTTAATCTGACAGGTGATATAGTGAGACTTTTCAGAATTTCTTGTATTCTTTTGAGATTCCAGTAGCAACAACTTCTATCTTTACACAAAGAAAGTATTGGATTCGTTAAAAAATTTAACTTCCGTTTTTCAGTGGATTTATAAGTTTTGGAATGTTTTGAACATGATTTGATGGTCTTTAGAAAATGTCTGCCTGTCACTTTATCTGAAAGTGACAAAAATTTTGTGGGCATTCTATCTCAAGAACTAACGTAAGGATTTTCATCACACTTGAAATTCAGTTAATACTTGACATGAATTGGTGCAAATCGCCCAAAAGATGGTGCTGCATTGCTGTATTTTACACAATTTCCTCAATAGCTCTATCTCAAGAGCTAATGTACAAATTTTCATCAAACTTATTAAGTGATCAATGTTCCTACACAATTCTGATAAAAAAATTCTTTAAATTATCCAACTCTTCCTCGATTTTTTTGAAAAATTTCCTGACTTTTCTCAGTAAAAATTTGGCTTATATATTGTTGTAAAATCCTCTACAGTATACAACTTTAATCTAGATAAACACTAAAAAAAAGTATGTGCTGTATAAATATCTGATTTTTAATAATTTTTCATAGTATGCTATTGCTATATAGTTTGCATAAATTTTATATTGGGTGAATAAATTTAAAATGTTGCCTTTCATGATAACCAAGATTCTGACAGAAAATAGTACATCAAAAATCTTCTGACCACTTCAAATTTAAATTTTCTCTGACTTTTTGCCTAAAATTTCAAATTTTTTGACCCGTAGAAACATCTGTTGACATAAATTTTTGTTAATAAAACTTTGACGTAAATCATCGAATGGCTGGTGCCATTAGGGTGCATTCTACATGATTTTAGAAATAGTTGTATCTCAAGAGTTTAAGCATGGAATTTCATGTTCTTGGAGTTTTCATCATTCACATAGATTGCCATTTAATTTTGACACTGTGCTAGCAAATTTTGAAGTACTAACATATGTAAGAAAGCTTTTGGCCTGACACATCCAAAGTTTTTTTTTTTTTTTTTTTTTTTTTTTTTTTTTTTATGGAAAGTGGTTGACAATAATGGAGAAGTACTAAAATACAACATGAGTCTACTCATTCAAGAAAATACAGAACACCTGCTGAAAGTTTGTTTTTATTATTTGATATGTGGAATATTTCAATCAATAGCAATAAAAATCAGACAACAGATATGTCAAATCACAAATATTTATAATTAAAAAAGAGAATAAACTAAACTTTTGAAAATACTCACAATTATGCGTTCCTTTAGTTTATTTGGATATAACTCATATGCATTTTTTACGCCTATATGATACTTCCCACTAGGATTTTCCCATGTATCTGGAATCTATAAATAAAATAATTACATACATTTAGTAAATAATAAATAGTAATTATCAAATATTAATGCAATAGGTACAAAACCATTTTAGTAAATCATGCCATATTTTATGTAATGAACCATGCTGCTTTTCTCAAAATCCAATTTAGGTTTAAATACCAAGCAATCAAATAGCTTTTTTTATTTTTCAGTAAATAGGATATATCTTGAAGTACAATAACTTTCTTTCTATCTTATGTAATGCTGATACATCCTTAAAATTGGCTTTAAACAACAACTTTGATATTCCTTTCTAAAAATATTTCTGTCTTTATAAGAAAATTAAAAATATTATACAGTTGAGTCTCGTTAATTTGAAATCGGATAATTCGAATCTTCGCTTAATTCAAACTAAACAGGAAGTCCCGAAATTTTCAATGGTAGAATAACGTTAAAAATTTTCCTTAATTCAAACTCATTTTCTCTTGACTTCGTTTAATTCGAACTAACTAGATTTCCAATCTTTAATTTTTCTTTTCTTTCTCACGGATTCCAGACATTTGAATAACTTTCTTTCTTTGATTTTTGTGAAAATTGTTCCTAATGAGCATACATATAATCCAATGCATTTGATATCCACTTTCTTAGTGTCCCGTCTGTCCATCAGTGACGCTTTAAATCCTTCTTCCATTGTGCTTGTTTCTAATATTTTAATTAGTTTATGTATTTATACATTTTAATTTAATATTAAGTCATATTCTAATGATAATAGATGAAATAAATTAAAAAACACTATAACATTAATTCCTTTGTAATAGCACCATATTAAGCATGTTTTCATTTCTTTTTTTGTATAATTCGAACATTTCTTGTGGTCCCGACGTGTTCAAATTAACGAGAGTCGATTGTATATATTTTTTTGGTAACTGAAAAAGAATGGCTGAAAAAAATGAGAATAACAGTTGAACCTCATTAACATGAACCTGAAAGGGAATCAAAATTTGGTTCATGTCAACAGTAATTCATGTTATCAGTATCAAATCTTTATATTCATCTTTATAGAAGACTGTGAAAACAATTCATGTTAAAAGTAATTCACGTTAAGTGTGTTCATGTTAACGAGGTTTGACTGTATTAAAAAAAATGTTGTGAAGTGTAAGCCAGTAATCAGCGGCTGATCGAGGTACAATTTCAGGTTTAATTAAAAAGCCTTGACAATCTTCCATTTTGAAAAAAAAAAAAAAAAAAAAAAAAAAATGAGACAGTCCATTTAGAAGATGGATAAAATCTGTTTAATCAACCACCACAGTGAACTAAATCTGTAAATAGATGCTATACATGAGACAGCACATGAAAATAAGATTGTTTCACTGTTGGAGTGGATAAAACAGTTTTTATCCACCTTCTAAATGGACTATTTCCCCCCCCCCTTCTAAAAAAATGGACTTGATTTGCTATGGTTGTGAATTCTTCATATCACATTTTTGAAGTAAAGGAAGCCTCGATTTTCATTCTCTAAGGTTTTATGATAGCTTTACGATCAAGCAATAATTTTAATAATTTTGTTTGTTTTATCACATCTAAGTTTATTTCTCAGGTTTGACCCCACTAATGCAAAAGTAAGAAGTAGACTGAATTAATACTCATGTGGATACAATTGAAAAATTTCTTCAGAAAATGTAGAAAAGCTAGCTTTTAAAAGTTCTCATTTTAAACTGTTTGTGATGCTTTTTTTTTTTTTTTTTTTTTTTTTTTTTTTTTTTAACAACAAACTATTGATCCATAGAAATTAGAAATTGACATTTAAAAGTAAAGCAACCTTTTTTTTTTGTGTGTGTGTGTGTATAACAGAGGAAATGTTTCATTTTCACACTTTGGACAGAAATTAGGTTTAAAATTTCAATGCACAGACCTAGTTCAACCAAAGAAAATATCAGCAGGGATTCCTGTTGGCTACATTTCACTAAGAATAGGGATGCTGTGGACGCGCTATAGCACGTAAAATACGCAAAAATTCGGCGATGGGAAGCAAAAAAATAGAGCTTACGCGTCCCGCGGGACGTGTCATTTTCGTCAGAAAAGGCGAATTTCATTAAAAAATCATGAAATAATGAATAATTTCCGGAAAATTTCGTCAAAAGATTCGCGAAAAAATGGCTAATTTTGTTACAAAATCCAGAAAAAATGACAGATTTCCTCAAAAATCACGAAAAAAACCCCGACAAATTTCATCCAAAAATCGCGACAAAACAGCAAATTTTATCACAGGATTCACAAAAAATGGCAATTTTCAGCAGGAAATCTTGATAAAACAGTAATTTTCGTCAAAAAATCGTGAAAAAACGGCATTCCTCAAAAAATCGCGAAAAAACGACAAATTTCGTCCAAAAATCGCAACAAAATGGCAAATTTTGTCACAAGATTTGCGAAAAAATGGCAATTTTCATCAATAAAAATCTTGATAAAACAGCAACTTTCGTCAAAAAATCACGAAAAACGGCAAATTTTGTCGAAAAATCCTATAAAAACCACAAAATTTATCCAAAATTCTCGACAAAACGACAAATTTTGTCACAAGATTCGCGAAAAATGGCAATTTGCATAAAAAAATCTTAAAAAAACAGCAACTTTCGTCAAAAAACATAAAAAAAAAAAAAAGGCAAATTTCATCAAAAAATCGCGAAAAACAGCAAATTTTGTCAAAAGATCACTTTAAAATGCAATTTTCGTCAAAGGGTCACAAAAAAAAGTTAATGCCAGGACAGACTTTTTCTGTTCCAAAAGCTAACATTCCTGCTTCCAAATTATTTTTTTGCTGCTCCTTGAACAGATTTTCCTGCTTCACAATCTATTTTTGACTCCAAGTCTTTCTGAGAGAATGTAATTTCTGAAAACATCCATATTCATTAAACAAAAAGTACAGTACCCCTTTACTCAATTAAAGTATTATTTTTTTCAAGAAAAATCTCTTTTTCAATAAATCAGTTTAGCCCCTTTTTAAAAGCAATGCGAATAATAGCGATACTTGTTATCTTCTACATTCAAATAAGCATTATTTTATAATTTAATTTGTATCTTGCACAGTTATTTTTTTTTAAAGTAAAGAAAATTTTTCTTTATAGTTTAAAAAATTAATATTGGCTTTAATTATTTAAACATTATTATTAAAACAATAATTATTGCATTTAATTTTTGTTTTGCATATGAACAAGTTCAATTTTTGTGTCTAAAAATATGACATATTAGTGGGAGCTGCTTTTGTAAAAAAGGGACCCAGAATTTTAGAAGTCCTGGGTCCTAGGGACCCAGGATTTTTCCAGTCTAGCGGCATCCCTGTAAGAATATAGTAAAACAATCTCATTTGGAAATACACTCAACTCTGTGAAATATGCTGATGTGTTTGCAGATTATCCACACTCCACATTGGAATATAAACACGAAAATTGTCATTAACAGTTAAATTCACAGATATAGTTATTTTTTTTTTCATGCATTATCAATTCCCCAATTAATTAATTATTTGACTATCATGTAGCATTCACTCAAAGATGGCAGCCTTTTTTTCTTTTTCTTTGCTGATTTCAAATTTCTGTATTTGGATTTATTCACTTATTTTTGTTTTAAATGTATAATCTCTGAAACATTCTTTACTGTAATTTCGGGATATGTATTTTTTAAAACGAAATTCTGCTTTAATTGTTTTAAAATTTATGTATTTACTGTTTGTTAGTTATGAATTCCTCCTCTCCCTTTGCCTATTTTTTTTTTCTTTTTTTACAAATAATGCTTGGTATGCTGATTTTCAGTTTAAAAATTTGTTGTTGTTTATGTTTAATTTCTGAATTGTTCAAAAATTAAATATAAAATGGTCATAAGTGACCAACAAAGAAACAAGATGGCAGACTCTGGGTGAATACTACATCTGTTCTGAATATTTAATTATAAATTGGATATAGGCATTTAAATTTCCTTGAGAAACAAAATTTATCTTGGAGCACAAAGTAATGAACGTTCATGCTCACAAATAAAAAAAAAAAAAAAAAAAAAAAAAAAAAAAAAAAAGATAACTGACAGCAAATTAAACCTGAAAGTACCATTTTGTTGTGTCACTGTTTAAAAAAATGAGTAATCAGTAAAATTTGTAGGTATACACTTTAACTTTACTTTAAACTAACTTAAAAGTGACCCTTAAAGTGTCATGCAAAAATTTTCATTCATGTCCAACGATTCATAATAGCCATAATCACACGGGAGGCTTTCGCTCAACTTTTCCCCCAACAGAACATTTCAATGAGCAAAACTTGATTGACCTTGATGAAGGAGAGAATTTTGGTGGTTATTTTAGCTCACCGAGCATTTTCCATGTCGCCCGTGAAATGTTGAACGTTCAGTCAGCGCTGATCATTTGAACCAATAGGAGTGAAGCGAGAGTTTGAAGAACCTATTTACCGAGTATACAGTGGTTGGGAGAACATGTTGTGTCAGATGATTTCTGAAATGTTTGTTGTTTATCATTCTACATATGATACCGCTATTAAATAGCAGCTATGAAAAATATTTGTATGAGAATTTTTACTTGATAACCTTACATATTTATTTATCTTATTCACTTCAAAAAATTAGCTTTAATATTGATTTTCTGTTAAATCAGCCTTTATTTAAAAAAGTTACACATCTGAAAAACCTGGCTAGGATGCTTAAGAGGTTAAATATATTAAAATAATATTGGATTATGAGTTTTTTCCCATTGTAATTTGTGTGCAGTTGTTTCTAATTCATAGTCTTTTTTTTTTTTTTTTTTTAATTAAACAACTAATTTATAAAACCTTCCAACTTCAAGTGTCTGGATTCCACAAAGCTGACTATAAATAAATAAATATTCATTGCGATTCAAATTAAGAGATTAGTTAGAATACTTTTAGTTTTCTGCCTGTGAGCCCTTTGATATAACCATCTTCAGCAGTCACAACAGTAGAGGTATCAACATCGCCAGCACCACTGGCGTCCATCATTTCAATAATTTTTCTTTTGCCATCACAAGTAGTCTGAAAAGAAAACAAAACAAAATTACATAAACTTGAAAAACATAAAACTCAAATAGCGTTCTGAGTGGAATGACACTTTTCACCTTCCGTTTAAAATACTTAAAACTTTAAAAACAAAAGATATTAAAAATCATTTGTAAAAACAGGAAAGGCTTTTGAGATTTTTTAATCACTACCAGGGTTCTTGCTGTTGCTCGCCATTGCACCAAATTGCGACTAAATTCTTCATTTGGCGAGTAAACAAGCGATCAGATTCGCCAAATTGCTAGCACTCCTCAATTCTTGCTTTTTCTTTTTGTTTTTCACGCATGTTTCATTTATACACATATTTTTAATATATTTATAGCAGATAGTTGAGATCATATTAATAACAATAGTTATCTCAGTCATAAAAACTTAAGTTATTTTAGAACATATTGAAAAAAAAGGGATAATTAATGGATTAAAGATATTATACATTATATATATTTTAGTTCTACACGGCAAACCTATTTTGCTAATACTTTTTTCAATTGGTGAATGTTTTTTAATTTTAATTAGCCAAATTATTATCGTTGGTCAAATGCCAACGAGAACACTGATCACTACTGTGACATTTTCAAAGGATATGGTTAAACCAAACCTTGAAACAAGCTAAACCATATCTTTTACAAATGATTTTTAACATCTTTTGGTTTTTAAGTTTTAAAGATTAGTTAATCTTGTAATGGAAAAATCATATTGCACCTTTTTAGTAAATACAGTCGAGTCTCTCTATAACGAAACTCCATACATCGAATTTCTCTATATAACGATTTTTTTGTAGGAACAGTCCCCTTTTCGCATGATTACATTATAAACAGTCTCTATATAGCGAAATATCTATCTCCATATAACGAATTTTTTCATAAATTGGTCTTAATTTATTTAGTTTTAAAAAAGCTTCGAAATCATATGGAATCAGTTTTTCACCACTTATTTTTGATTTATCGTTCAGTGCTGAGTTTTTATTATTATTATTATTATTATTATTATTATTATTATAACTTCACTTCTTGTCAGGCCCGTAGCCAGGATTTTCTTTTGGGAGGGGCTCAATTTAGGAATTTTTTCTGTTCTTACAAAAGTTATTTGAATAATATACAGTAAAAAATTTAAAAATAATGTAGGCTTATCCTAATGTGTGTTTCTACATAGGATACTTGTTAACTATTCAAATATTGTTACTTCATATTTAATTTTTTCAATTTCTGTTGCAATTTTTAACTTTTAAGAGCACTTCTAGTTTCCAAACCGATTTGGGAACCGGAGAGTTTTAGGAAAAATTTTCTGCGAAACTTAAAAAGCACAAACTAACAATGTTTGAGATGAGTCTCAAGTAGGGGAGAGGGGGGCACATTTGAACTGGGGGCACCTTTGAACGCTAAATAGTTTCGTTCAAATAAATTATTTTGTAAAAATGTCTATGGCAATACATTACTATTGCTTCAGTGCAATAAGTATACAAAGCTCATCCATTTTGTATGCACAATACTGTCTAAGCAAGATATATATTTTTCTCCCTCTTGAATCTAAACTTAAGAAAATAACGTTGTAAGATTTTTGTTCACAATTTTGTATCCCTAAAATTTTGATTTATTGTTCAGCACTTAAATAAAGATGTAATCTTTAGTTTATAAGTTTTGTTTTAATCAAAATCATCAGCCGAATTGAGTAAATTGTTGTAATGTTGAACTCCATGTGATGGGAAACCATTAAACATCTAAAATTATGAAGTAAAGAGTTGTTGATGTACCTAAGTGTTGTTATTTTTGGAATTTTTTCTATGTGAAAAGAGGTTAATTAAGAGTATCAAAGAACATGAACTTATACTGTTAACAATCTTTTTTACTGCAAACATGTATTACAATCTCTGGATATATAGCGATTGGAAGTTTCAAACTTAAATTGATGATGGCATTCATTTATTTGATAATTGCAAAATCCGGATACATAATAATGATTCATGGTTTAGTAAGATTTGTCTATCAAAGCCTATACTCTTTCATATACTCTTTCCAAAACTACGGAATTACTAGTACTTTCGTACTAGATAAAACGAAATTTAAGTCAAGTTATTTCATAAAAAGTGTAAATGAAGAATTTTAATTTTCCAGAAGCATCAAATATCACATTGGTGTATTACAAGGATATTTTAAAAGTTTTCTCAAACAAACATAATTGGAGAGACATTCTGTGTTGTTTCAACAATGATTTTTGACATCAGCTTTGATGGATTTAAGTTTGGTTAAATAATAGAAAAATGATTAGTTTCAATAAAATATAGTTATTAAATTTTATCCGTATTACTTTATATTCCTGAAACATATGGACAGGTTTGAACAGAAATATTTCAGCTTTTTAAATCCTCACAATTTTTTTTTTATTTATATGGAAAATGTTTAATTTCTGGTTCATATGATGAAAAAATGCACTGTTTTTTTTATGTAATACTTAAAATGCAAAAAATATAATTCAAATAAGAAATGTACGGATTTAAAAAAAATGTTCAAATGTGCTCCCCTCTCCCCTATCCTATGAAGAAAAATGTTGTAAAATATTGAAATGCAAACAAATAATATGAAATTGATTTAAAACACAGGATTAATGTTAACGTGCGAGAATCTGACATTAAGAGTGCGAGGTCTTGAAACTATTGATCCATAAATAAAATAAATTTCATGCATTATTTTTATGAAAAAAAAATTAATTACTACAGCCATATGTAATTATAAAAATTATGTTTGAATTTCACATTCTCTGAGTATAATAATTATAAATCACAATCGCGGTAAAATAAATTTACTAGCAGTGTTGTATTCAGGCACTTTTCTCCGGGAGGGATTTTTGGGGCTCCGGGGGGACATTATAGCGTTCCGAGGGGGGGGGGTTGTACTTTTTGACGATTGAAAACACAAAATCACAAATTTTCTGGGATGGGACATCTCATTTCTCCCGGATAGGGGGAATATCTCCCTCTCGGGCGACTCCCTGAATTCAACACTGTTTACTAGTGCAACAGAAGCAATCATCATAATTTCTTCTTAGTCATGATGCTGATTGACTTATCAAGAGTTTCTGTAATTTCCCAAAGAATGGAAATCATGGAAAAACTACTCAGTCTGTCATCGACCATAACGCTTCAAGTCGGATTTAATTATTTTCTTTGCCGAAAAATATATTTGAGCACTGACTTTTGTTACTCGTCTCAACCAAAACTGTCAGCATTTTATCGTAATTACGTCACATTACAGTACTAAAACTTTTAAAACCTCTGTGTAGGTGTCAACATTAGCAATTTGTTTGCACCCTAATTCATATCCAGCTTTCACTTGCTACATTGACACTTTATCCTGAAAATATTGCATTGGATTCTCTAATTTGCTTGCTTTTTCCAGTGAAACACATCCTGGAAGATGTAACTGGGAAACTCTTAGAATGTCTTCATTCGAAATGAATCGTGAATTTAAATTTTGAATAAGTCTTTCTACATGGGTAAATAAGACCGTGATATTGTAATACTTGTCAATGGGTGTAATTTGATGGTTTGTACCTGTTGCCTGTCTAAATGTGTCTTGGGATCTTTATTTAAGTTTGGAAGATGTCTTCCCGAAGTTTTGATGTACAATAAAATCTCACAAACGATTTCTACTTCATTTTTCTGCATATTTATGTAAAACAAGTAGGCACCTTTAGCATGTTTTTTGGAAGAATTTACTACGATTGTCAGACAGAAAACCTTCTGATAAACAGACAAGCTTATGAGAAAATGATTCTTTTCCCTGGCTGCTAAAAAAAACCTCCAGCTATTGAAGAAATCTTCCATGTGTTTTTCGAAATATTTTCTGAGCTAATACAAATATATTTAAGTAGCTCAACAAAAGTCAATATGCTTTCATGCCTCTCGATAAAATTTGTATCACAAATGCGGAAAAGTTATATTCTTTTGTTTTCTAGGATATATGATGCAATTGCTTCTTGAAGCACTAAATTTGCCTTCAGCTGATTTTTAAAAACTTTAGTCACTGCTTTAACAAGTCCATGCATGATACTTTCGAATGAAGGGAATCAGAATGTTGTCGGACAAGGCAAGATTTAACCAATGGCTTTCACAGAAAACGTATCTAATTTTTAGATATTCTGAAGAATTCTAGAATGAACCCCGCTAACATGACTAAAGTTATTGGCTACTTTGTCATACGCATATGCGACACATTTTACATTTATACATGCCAAGACATAGTTCATCACAATGTTGTAAAATTACTTTTCTTGAATTTTTGAGACATTTATTGGAATAACTCGCGAAAAAAATTTCCGAATTATTGGGTTTTGTGAATTTTTTAATAGTTCACATATCTAGCACAAATGGCAACCTGTTCTGTGCTTGAAATGTCCATAGTTTCAACAGCAATTAAGCTAAAACAGATCGCAATATATATTTTGATAATTAATACTTCGGTAACTGTATCCCAGAATATTTGGTTTCATTCTGAGTTTCTGGGGTGAAATAAATAGCATTTCTAAGGATATTTATAATGTCTCGTTTCAATTCATTCGCTCCAGACTTTGCTCAAAACTTAAAAGAACTCTTAACTAGTCACTTTTATACCAATTTCTCTAAAGTTAGAGGTTCGTTATCGTCGTCAGTGGCTATTTTATTCTGCACAAAATAAGATTGTTTCAAGTATTAGTTCAAGATCTTCTCAAATTTCTTCTTTTCCTGGAACTTTTTGAAAACTCAACAATGAAATAATTCTATTTCTATTTTCCTGAAAAAAATCTGAAGTTTGTTTGTTAAAATAGCATAAGGTTTGTGATAATCTAATTGTTTATGTTTTATAAGAAAAAATTTAGCCTTTTTCCAATGACTGAAACATATAGAAAATAATCTTCCTAATTTTTCGTGATCTTACTTATGCCGTATACGTTTTATACTTAATTTTTCTTAGTCAAATTAATGATAAGAAATTACACTTGATTGAATTTTACTGCGCATAAAGACAGTAAAAATTACGTTTTAAAAAGAGTTTATATTTTTAGTGGTACATACCTATTAAAAAAACAATATATCCAAATAACCGACATAATGAAGGATTACCGTAACTGTAATTCAATAAAAGGATATTTTTACAGCTAAAAATGCAATTGATTTTAATGTAATGGAAGATAAAAACAAACAAAACTTATTAAAACTTATTTTTTTATCATACGGATAATTTTGTATTTTCAAAGTTTCGGGAGGGGCTTCAGCCCCCTTAGCCCCCTCCCTAGCTACGTGCCTGCTTCTTGTTTTTTAAATTCAACGAATTCATCCCACCTCCCACACACCTTTCAACATCCTTCTCATAACAGAGTGAATTAGATTGTTACACATATAAGAGAGGAATCAATGAGAGGCACATAAGAGAGGTCTTCAAATTGAGGAAAATGTTTACTACAATTTTTCATTCCTTGGTAAAATTTGAGCATTTTTTTTTTTTGAGAGCGTAACAATTTTAAAATCAAAACAACAAAAAATTACAGATTTTTTCGTCTGAAATTAAAGCAGGTCTTCAATATTTGATTTTCATTAAGCTTTCAAATAAACGTCTGTTCTCTTTTTTTGAAACTGCTTAAATAATTAAGAAATAAAATGTTAGGTTAATATTTACTTTTAAACATTTCAAATTCTTAATTAAAAACATCAAAAATAATATTTGTTCAAAATTTACAAATTAAACAAGATTTTTAACATCATTTTCTATACATCGAATTTCTCTATATAACGAATTTTTTACTGGAACGATGGATTTCGTTATATAGAGACTCGACTGTAGTTTTATTTTTAGAAAAATCACATATTCATAGAAAAAAAACTGTCTTGGTCAATTATCTTCAAACAGATTTTACAATTGAAAATGTAACAATTATAATGTAAACAGGCCAACAAGCCTAGCTCAGCAACAAACATCCTTGATTTTTCAATACCAATGATAACATGTTTTTTTTTTTCTCCATGTATTGAGATTTTATGATGTTACATACACATCATTTAAAATTAGTTGTTAGTTACTAAATACAACTAAATTATTGCATTTGATGACAATAAAATTATTCCTGATGGACGTAAACAATGGAACTTTCAATTCAGATATAGGAACAAAATTTGATTTTTTTTTTTAAGTTTTATATCAATTTTATATGTATTTTAATTTGTGATTTTTGTTAATATTACGGAATTTATGGTTTATTATGAAGAAAGAATAAATTTATTTCTGAAAAAATTCAAAGTATTGCTGATACCACTGGTAATCAATCTTCTTACCAAATATATTTATGTATTAATCAAGCCTTTTTGGTTATTAAGTCTGGCTAAACCTGAAATAAAACTTCCTTATTTTATGATTTTGATATGAATTAGTAATGTGTACCTTTATGAGGCAAGTTTCATTAAATAATTTAGGAGAAATACATTTCATCTTTATGATGAATATTTAATCATACATTATTGATTATTAACTTGATCTTTGCTTTTAATATTTTATTCATTTAAAAAAAAAATATTTTTTTTTATTTTTATTTTATTACTTTTTTAATATTTTATTATATTGTAAGCATTCATTACAGTTTCAATTGCATTATTAATTACATTCAAACCACTGTTTAAAAATTGTAAACAATGCAATGACCAGAAATCTGCAAAATTCTAAGATCTGCACAACCTCTGGTCTACTGTATAGTATTAACATAATACTAGGGTAAATGTCCATCCTAGGATGGTAAGTAAAAAGACAGTATGGATTGGATAAAAAATGTTTAGCTGAGCAAAGTTCAGGTTATGTTCTAATATTCACACTATTAGCTATTTACAACATTTTCGGGTAAACCAGGACCCAGATTTTAAAAAGTTTTTGTTTAAAATCTGGGTATCTGGAATTCTTTTTTTCTAGAACCTGCAAAAGTCAAGGAAATTTGTGGCTCATCTGGAATAGACTCACTGCTTGTCATTCTATCTCAGCAGATTTGCTATAGTTACACTGACACATCAAAGAAGTTGGGGGGGGGGGAGGGAGGATTTAAGGATTAAAAGCGTACTTAAGGGAACTTATGGGAGGTTGATTATTACATGTTATGCAAAAAAGCAAAATTTCTAGCAACATTGCACAAAAGTTGGAAAGAAATTTTGCTTTTTTGCATAACATGTAAAAATCGCCCTTCCGTAAGTCCCCTTAAGTACGCTTTTAATCCTTAAATCCCCCCTCCCAACTTCTTTGATGTGCCAGTGTAACTATAGCAAATCTGCTGAGATAGAATGACAAGCACCAAGTCTATTCCAGATGAGCCACAAATTTCCTTGACTTTTGCAGGTTCTAGAAAAAAAAAAAGAATTCCAGACACCCAGATTTTAAACAAAAACTTTTAAAAGTTGTGAATTTGAGAGTGGAACTTATGCAACTGAGTCTGAACTGAAGTAACAACTACTGAATTATTAAATATATTCTTGCAAAATTTACAAATTGTTGAAAATTTTGCCTAATCAGGATGAAATTCTTTATCACATGAGCAGTGTTGAATTCAAAAATTTTCTTTGTGAGGAGTTTCTGTGGCTTAAGAGGAAGGGGCGTTATACAGTTTCAATGGAGAATTGCACTTTTTGACCACTAAATTTCAGAAGGAGAAGATGCTCCCTTCCCCAGGCCACATCCTGAATCCAACACTTCACATCAGTCACAGTTAAATACACGTTGCTTCAACAAAATTTAATACAGGCAGAAGGTCTGTCCAGACTTTTTTCCCAGCAGGACTGTGGCTATAAGTGAATAATAAGGGAGGGGGGCTCATATTCTCTCTCTCTCTTTGACACAGAAAGATAATAAGTGCATATTCACTCTGTTTCTTATTAAACTGTTCTAATAACATCTTTTTATGCTAGCAAAGAACATGACGATGAAAAATTTAGGTGTATAATGAGTGCAATATTAAACATAATGTTCTAGCTTCACATGTGCAAATACGATGAGCGAGTGTTGAAACACTTATTTTAGTTACAATTTAGTATTTTTGCAAGACTGTGAAGGGGCCTCTAAACTAAATTAGATTTTTGAACAGAAATTTGGATTTTTGGAACATACATATTCATTTAATGACCTTGGAATCTTCTCCAGGACAGGGTCAATTTTTTTTAAGGGGAGCACTGAGCCACCCCTTGTCTCCCAGGCTCCTGTTTTTATGGAATTGGGAACAACTTTTACATTTTTTTAAAATCTAATTATAATTTTATGAATTTTAAATAATTGTTATACCCAGGTTCTTGTTTATATACTTTTATAATTTTATTTATTATATGTAAAAGTAACAGGAAAGATTTTAGTTTTAAATGATTAAATTTATGAAAAGCTCAGTTTAGAGAAGGTAATGTTTTATGAAAGGTTTATTTTTAAAACCAAAAAAAATTGTGACTGTTTTTTTTTTTTTTTTTTAAGTGAAAAGTTTTGTAAAGGGTCCTTTAAAGAACTCAATTTCTTCCTATGGGGCCATCTATAAACATTTGGAAAGGGGGGGAAGGAGGTTTTGTGAAATTGTGATCAGGGGGTGGGATGGTATAAGAAGAAATGTGGCATCATACATTTTGGTAAAAATAAAAGCATTAAAAGTCAGCAAATTGAAATTGTAGTGTTTTGTGTTCGTAAAGCAAAGGTAAGATTTACAGCTAAATACATTAAATTCTATTTCAAATTTCAAAATACTACTGTTTTTATTGCTCTTTAATATTGATACTTTATTGCTTTTGCATATTAATTTTGTTTTTTGCTGTAAAGAATAATCTTATTTGATACAAAATAATTACATAAATCATTTTTATTGTTATGCTTACAAATTTCACTAACAGTCATGGTTAAAATTAAAAATGAAATTTGAAATATGATTTATAACATAATGCTTTGTTTCTGGACTGCAAGTATATGTTTAGGTAAAATAACATGACATGTGACAAGAGGGGGAGAGGCGATATGGTGAAGTGTGACACTTAGTGAAAAAAAGGGGGAGGAGGTCAAAATTATTGAAAAAATGTGTGACATTATTTATGGACACGTCTAAACAGATCTTTGACAAATAACAAAGATTCAATAAATTAAGCTAACAAATGTTCAGCTCCAAAACAAAGATACATAAACAGACTGAAACATCTAATCAGTTCTACTTTAGAACATTCAAGTTCAAAGTTTGGAAAAGGAGTGAAGACAAAATTATATGCATAAGTTGGAATATTTTTTAAAGTGCTAATAGAGAGTAAAATTTGATTTTCTGGTACAGAAGCTTCAAATTTTTGTAACCCTTTCTCAGTTTTCAAATTTTAATGACATTTCTAGTGCATATAAATTTCCCTGACTTTTCCAGGTTTTCAGGTGGCTGGACACCTTGCAAAAGGGCGCAGAGATAAGATCTATTTTTGATAGGTTTCTATTACAGATAGATTATGCTCTCACAAGTTTACAGTACAATGTCGATTATATGTAACTATGCACTTTCCTCTCCTCCCCCCCCCCCAAAAAAAAAAAATCTGTGGATCCGCCTCTGAAAAAAAGGACTTTATAAGATAACGTAAAATTTCATCCATTTCAATCATGTATAAATTGTTTATGATGCTAGGTCTGACAGTTAAACGGGATTGCAGCAATAATTAAGCGCTAATATTATGATGAGTCAAAAACAATAAAACATTACCTGCAAACCTTTAGCTGCTGGATCTATACCAGAGTCAAGGATTGCAATCACAGTTCCTCTGCCATCGAAATCGGGATATTTATTTAAGAAACCGGTAACATTAGTTTCTCTCTTAGGCATTAATGCCCACACTGGAAAGTCATTAGCAGATTCAAGGGACATAGCGAAATTTATAAACAGATGATACTTCAATAAACAATGATCATCGGCGTTAAAATTATTTTTCGGCAACGAAAACACGCATCGGTGAATGAATCAACAAATCTTCAACTGGATAAAAACTGACAAGTGATGACCGACACGAGCGGATACAGTTAGAAAATGGAAAAAGTGATGGGCTATTCACCCCTCAGAGTAAAGAGAAAGAATAGAGATGAAGTCTGGTGGTTGATCGGGGAGTGGTCGTTGCAGCAACCGAGAATCACAAGCAGGCCCGGACTGGGTTCTTTGGGGGGGCCTCGGCAAGAGACTGAAAAGGGGCCCCTTACCGGGGAGTTTAGCGAGAATAGAATCTTCATTTGTATAATAAAAGCCTAATAGTTCAAGAGTCGACCGCACAAAACTCTATGTCATCGAGCACAAGGGAAAATCCTTTATTTTATGGTCCGTGTCTGCCGGAAGCGAAGTTGTGCATAAGGAAAAAATTGTTACCACTAGTGGTTGACTCGTAGGTTTAGAATTGTCCTTGCTGTACAATAAAAAAATATTAAAACATTGAAAACTGGGTGCCGGAAAAGACAATGCTAATCCTATGAGTCAACCACTAGTGGTATTAATTTTCGGCTTATGCGCCACTTCCAGCAGGCATGGATCATAGATGTGTTTTTTTGCGGTCAGCTTTTGGACTATAAGTCATGGGATTGTCTACTTTTAAAATAATATTTCAGAACACTGAAGCTATTACTTGTTGTAAAGGTCTGCGCGTATGACCCGATGTACTGACCCGAGGCACGTATCCAGCCCAGCAGGACAGGTAAAGAAATTTAAAAGAACTGCTAAGGCAAAAAAACTAGTCGGATGTGCGAAATACAAAACTTTTTTCTATCTCATACTATACGTACATTTTACTATATTAAAAAGTAATTACACAAAGTAATATATTATACAAAGTAATTACTAATGCCGTTAATAATAGTAATTCAATACTATAAGGAAAGGGCAGCTGACGTCACTGTGGGCTCCTATTAGTGTGGGCAAGCTGTTTTCACCCGTGCTTCGTTATAGCACCGACTCTTCAGGCATTCTGATTGGCCTACAAATTTTATCATGGTTGTCTGCTTGCTATGATTGGGCTACGTCGTCAAGATGAATCCTACAATGATCGTAATGAAAAAAATGTAGGTTGAAAGAAGTGTTTGTTTGTAAACATGCCCTTTCCTTATACCAATTCTGATTTTCATCTTAAATGTCTGCTTCAGTCAATTAATTGGAGTAAAAGCGAGTTTCCGTCTCTGCACGAGCCGATGAACAAAAGGCAATTTTTTTTTTCAAATTCAGAGAGAATTCACTCGCTCTACCCTACCCCAAAAAATCATATCCCAAAACTTTAGTTCAGTTCTATGCATAACTTCATACACTTTTTGATGGCAAAATAATGAAAATGGCACCGACATCGCGATTATAGCGCCTCCTTCTGGCGGATATTTTTAAAATTTAGGCAGGGTCTGCTGGCTATGGAAAAACACTTATACAAAAAAATTAGTTAAATTCCATGCATAACTTCATCGAAAATGGCACAAAAATCGCTATTTCAGCTCTCCTTTCCGGCGGATTTTTTTCAAATTCACGGTGGATCAACTAGCCACAGCCAAACACTTACAGAAAAAAAATTGGTTTAGTTTGATGCATAACTTCATACACTTTTAGTCGGTACAATATTGGAAATGGCACAAAAATCGCGATTGCAGCGCGTCCTTCGGGCAGAATATTACAAAATTGAAAGAGGACCTGCTTGCCACAATCAAAAACATTAAAAAAAAATTTGGTTCAATAGAATGGCGGCGTACGGACATACACACAAACACACGGACAGACAAACATTTTGTAAAAGCATGTTTTTTTGGAATCTCTGACCCCTAAAATGTCCGTCGAAAACCAGAAGTCGAACAAATTTTTATTACAATACTTTTTTTCTATTGAAGATAGAGGGAAGTATAAAAGATCTTATAATATAGTGAGCCTGCCAACACGATATAAAAACTTAAACGAATACGATAAAATGTGATTCGTTTTCAGTGAATATGACTTTCGCGAGAATGAGTTTCAATGTGCCTCACGAGCCAATGCTAGTTTGACAGTATCCATACAAAAATGCAACATGTTCATCATAAAGATTAGAATTGAACAATTATATGGTGACAGAGGCGGGGTTTAATTTTTTCAGCAGACTCATGCCTAAGGCCGAGATCAGTTTGCTTTTTTTTGCACTTTCCAACAAAGTTGAAAAGTGCTTATGCATTCGGTTTGTCTATTTGTCTGTCCGTCTATCAGTCTATCCGTCTGTCCGCGCTCTAACTCCTGTAAATATACTCGAATTGAACTGAAATTTTTGTATGTTATTGGCGTTTACCTAGCACGAACCCTATTGAAAATGAAATTTATACCATGATTAGTTAATTTACAGGGAGAATCAAAAACTTTCCATTACATTATGGCCTATGGGGAAAAATCGTTTTAAAGGCATTTTAAAGATGTTACACCCTGTCAAACATATTAAATTTTACATAAATTTAAGAGGTGCACTAAAATATGCATTCTAATAAATATGCGGTGAAAATATAGCTATTATTCATTTACAGGGCCACACAAAAGAATTCTATTGGATAATGGTAAAGGGGGGGGGGATAGTGTGCGACATTATTTTAAATATATTAAACTGTTTCATGTATAACAAAATTGATATATGTCACTGAGGCTTAATATAAACTATACGATACTGTCTTGCATAATATGAATTACAGTGCATTTACAGGGACACACAAAAGATTTCAAATAGTATATTCCTTCCGACGGACTGTATATGTTTCCGATGATAGCTGACGGATGGATGTAATACATTTTAATTATGATATACGCATTTAAGTTTCACTAAATCTTTGTACATTATAAGGGTGTGTATAAATGTTATAGTTGATATACAGGGCTACCCAAAAAAACTCGCTAACGTTTCTGAGTATGAGCGTAAATTACTTAAAAGTGATTCTTATATAAGGTATACATTTTTACGCAAAACTGCATTCAATTTTCAAAGAAATGTTTTCAGAATGTAGATAAAATGATATACAGGGCCACGCAAAGAATTGCGTACATGGACACCTATGAATGATAATTTATAACAATGTGATTTAAGGTGTTTTAAGAGTGTTTTAGATTAAAATGAATTTTAGCTTCTTACTGACGTGTAATAAAGGTACAAGGTAAATTACACGGCTGAACAAAAGTTTTCAAGTATGTTTTCGATTTATTAGTACAAATTGCTCAAAAAGAAATTTTAAGCTATTTTCTTGTTAAACTAAATTTTACCATTATGTAATATGTATATCAACTGACAGGGCTGTTCAAAAGTATTGGAATACATATTTGGCTATATACCCTTATTTCCCTAATTAAAAAAGTTTTGTCAATGATTTCATAAAGTGTTGGAAAGTGCTTCATAATCTATGCTTAACGCATGATTTTTCTTACTTGTTTTCTACGTAGTAGAGTCGGACCAGTACTGGACTTAAATGTTCTCAGAATGTGTAGAGTAGTCACTTTGTTTCGTAAAAATATTATAAGCGAAAAATATAAATTTCTGTTAACGGAACCTTTGGAAGTATAATTGAGGTGATTTTCAATTCACTTTTCAATAACGCGAAACTTTTCTGTTAATTTTTAAATGTAAATGAATAAAATTGACAGGTCTGATTATTGAAGGAATTGGAAATCGAATAGTTTTTCTATTTTTGGTAAATAAATTAATTATTAAAATGTAAGAATTTTTTGTTATGTAACTGCAGGTTTTTCCCATTTCCCATGCTATCGATTTCAAAAATTGAATTCAAAGCGCTAACTTTGGACAATATTGCTTAAAGATATAATGTCTTTATCAAAAAATGGTAAATCCCCTTCAATTACACAGATTCTAAATAACAAAAAACAGTAAAACTTATGCATTTCAGTTAAAAAAAAAAATTATTATTATGAAATGTTTTATAAACTATACTCCTTTGCATTTGACAGAAGCTCTAATAAATGACAGAGAAACATTTTCACTAATATATTTTTTAAGTTTATAATGAATCTTTATTTGAATGTTGAAAAACCTAGGATTTTAAGTAATCATTAATGTTACTATAGTGTATTTCCTGTGTTGCGAAAACATCGCGATTTAAAAGTATAGTGTTTAAAATTAAAGTATTTAATAAATGTGTATGTAGTATTCTTTAAAAGAATCCTAATTGTATGTTAAGAAAAACTCTTTTTGTGTGTGTGTGTGGGAATTGAGTCGGACCGGCCCGTTTTTCAACTGATTTTTGTACGGACCATGGCCGTAAACTGTGAAAATATAAACGAGCCAAGACGATCCCCCGGACCTGAACATTTCGGCAGACTTGTAGCTAGATTCTTGATAAAGATTTTCAACAAAAAGCCTCGTCCAGTCGATCTTTTAATTAACTTTCTTGACACTTTTTTTGTTGTTGTTAACTATTTTCATTATGCTCTTTTTGCTGTCTTCAGTGTACTTTTTAGATATGATTTTACAAAAACACATCATAATTTATAACTAACATAATCAGTTCGAGAAAAGTATTATGATTATGAGTCAAGTGTATAATGTTTTTCTGCTTTATCCCCTCTGTACGCAATACCTTGTTTTCCAATAAACAAAACTACATCAATTAACCAATGAACAACATATATTCTAGTGAGACTGAGAAGTGGAACTACTTAACCAAGTATTAAAACTTTTTAAGCATTTTTCAACGTTTAAAAATTTTCTCATTTTTTCTTTCCTTTTCGCAGCGTCGCTTTGGTACACATGCTTCATGTTGACACAACTGTGACACTCCCCTAGTTGCAACCATACTGCACAAGATTAGCAAGTGAGCATGACAATGCACTCTGAATCTGACTCTATGAGTCCTGCAGAAAGGGCGATGTATGAGTCAGTAGCCCTCTTCCGTCCTACACGACAAAACTATACATGTTACCATGAAAAAACTGTCAATTGCTTAAAATTTATTGCATACACGCATATAATCATGGGTAAATACTCATTCTTTTATTATTTAAGTAGTAATTATAGAATAGTATAATTCTTTTTCGGGGTGCACCTCCGTGGCCCCTTTGGGCTGGGGGCCCTCGGCGATTGCCGACCAGCCGACCTGGCCAGTCCGGGCCTGATCACAAGATTCGGGCATGCACAAAAGAGCACAACTTTTCGCTGTCCTGCAAATCGAAACAGTGCCTGACTTTCCATGACCTAATCTCGAAAAAATTCCATGACTTTCCCTGACCAAATCTCAAAAAAATTTCTGAACAAGCAGGTATATAATGAAATTTGCTACTTATTTCCAGAATTCTTTCGTCAAACTAGTGATTTTTTTTCTGCAATTGTTTTTCAAATTTCTAAATTTGCTTTTACAAGATTATTTCATGAATTTTGTATCGTTTTACATTTTTTTCCCAAGAATTCTCCATGACTTTTTAGAAATTATTTGTAAATTCCCTGACTTTTCATACATATTTTGAAATTTCCCTGACTTTCCATGACTACCTTGAAATTCCATGACTTTCCAGATTTTCCCTGACTTTCCATGACGCTGGGAACCCTGGTCGATGACGATAACTTGCTCAGGAGAGTACGCTACATGGTCTGTAGGGCTTAGGTAAAAGAAAAATAGTAGGCTAAGAAGATTTGAAAAAAGAAATTTTATGTTTGGTAAGAGGGCGGGGGTACATAAATTTCGGGTGGTACACAAAGATTTTTTTTTTTTTTTTTTTTTTTTTTTTTTTTTTTTTTTTTTGCTTGGGAACTAAAGACAGAGGTTCCCGCGTTAAGGGGTCTTGTACCTTTTAAATGGGATGAAAATCAACAAAAACATCCAAAGTTCGATTCAATGTATCTTTAAAACTTTTATACATATTAGCATGAAAATTTCACCCTTCAATAGAAAAGATTATGCTTTTTAATAAACTGTCATTAAACATTCTTTCATATAATATATGCATTACTGAAATTTAAAAACTTCTATTTTTTACTCCGTCGTGCCTTGCGCGCATCCTAACGACCCTATAAATCAATATTTTTGCATATATATTTTTTTCTGTAAAGAAGAATAATGAATTTTTAAAATGAACTACTCTTAAATAAAAATTGTTTCATTAACCTTGTAAAATAAATTTCTAAATAAAAAAAAAAAATCAAAATATTACATTTTTAATAAATAAAATTATTCATAGCTAAAAATTTTATCACTATAAATACATAAAAGTATTTCATTTTAAGCATACCTATGTGCTTATTAACTAAAAAAAAATTCATACCAATTCATACACATGTTCTCAAGATATCATGCGCGCAATGTCTAAAAATGCAATTTTTCAAAAACCCGTTTCTAACCTTTTATTTTTTGTAGTTACCTTTGATGGGGATGCATCTTATTTTTGCTATAACTTCAGTTCTAATGGGAATTTTTGTACGCGGTTTGTTTTAAAATATTTATAATGAATTATTTTATAATAATTAATGAAAACTGAAAAATCGAATTTTTGAAGCCTTAAAAGGTACTAGACCCCTTAAGCTGACCATCTGATCGTAACGTATGTTGCATAGCACCTCGGGGCTCAAGGTCAAGAAAACAAGGATAAGCAGTGTTGAATTCGGACACTTTTCTCCGGGAGGGACTTCTGTGGCTCCGGGGAAAGCATTATAGAGTTCCGAGGGGGAAAAATTGTACTTTTTAATTATTGAAAACACAAAATCTCAAATTTTCCGGAGTGGGGATATTTCATTGTTATGGCTCCGAGGATATGAATGTCCCCCACCCAGGGCCACCCTTGATATCAACACTGGGGATGAGCACTACCAGCCCAGATCTTTCATGGATTGTATAGCCAAAGAGTTTAGTTAGCTTAGAAAAATGTTTTATGATCTATTACAATAATCTGACAAATAGAACAGAAATTTGTTTTAAAAAAAAGTTTTAAAGTTCTTAAACTTTGTATATTCTAAAGGAAAGATGAGCAAATAGGGGAAGTGAAATTTTGGAAGAGGGGAGCTGAGAGGAAATTTTACTGAAATGGGTATGAATTGTTAAAGAAATTTATGACTGATTATTTATTGCTTCTATAAAACGAAAAATAAAGCATAAAAAGTAAAGAAAAAAAAAGGTATTTTAAAGGTGTTCAATTTTGTAACTGGGTGTGCGTAGAAGGGGAGGAGGAGTGTAAGAGGTGAAGAAAATTTTCTGAAGAATAAGTGGGAAGAATTGATTTAAAAAAAATTGAAATTTTAAGAAATGCAGAAGCAGTGACGGATCTAAGTGGGGGGGGGGGGAGGGGTCACGGGGATTATGACCAACCCTCCTGAAAAAAGAAAATTTCTAAAGCACTTTTAAAAAATAAAATATGTATTAAATCCTTTCAAATTCATCCCTTGTTCGACAATGAGAAACTTTCTGGATCTTTAAAAGCTCTTACTTAAACCCAAGGTAGATCATTTCTGAACACATTCATGAAGTCATTCTCGATCTCAGATGCAAGACATTTGCAAGTACACTTATCAAAGACGTCGCCATGAAAGGAGGGGTGGGGGGGTGGGGGGGGGGGGGGGGGTTCAAGGCTCAATATATGTGAACTTGGGAAATTTGAGCTTGTGAAATTCTTGATTTTAGAGACATTTCCTTTTTAAAAGCTAATATTAAAAAAATAACGAAATTTTTATTGTTTTGGTGTATGCGTTTCCTGGTATAATATGTGTGAACTTGGGAAATTTTATTTTTACAAAATAGTTGTAAAAAAGTAACGAAATTTTTATTGTTTTGGTGATTGATTACATTTCTGAGTATGATACATGTGAACTTGGAAAATTTGAGTTTAGAGTTGGGAAATTCTATTTTTGAGACATTTTCTCTTTACAAAAAACAGTAAAAAATAGTGAAATTTTTATTGTTTCGGTGATTACATTGCTGAATATGATGTATATGAAGTCGAGAAATTTGAGCTTAGAGCTGGAAAATGGTATTTTTGAGAAATTTTCTTAAAAAAAAAAAAAAAAAAAAAACAGAGTAAAAAATAGAGAAATTTTTATTGTTTTCGTGATTACGTTGCTGAGTATGATACATTGTTAAAAATTTGAAACTTTTTCTGCATCATCACTTCAGCACTTTTATAGAAAACGATTGCTTCACTGTATTATGGAGCATTCTCATTGGTCAAAATAGCGATATTCTATAAAAGCGGTGAAGCGACGATGGAGAAAAATTTCAAATTTTTAACAATGTATACGTGATATTGAGAAATGTGGGCTTAGACTTGGGAAATAGTATTTTTTTTCTTAAATGTTCTTTTTATAATAAAGAGTAAAAAATACCAGAGTTTTTATTATTTTAATGATTACGTTTCAATGCTTAACAGTAAACGTGTTAAATTATCCAAAGGAATAAAAATAAAATCAATCGCACTCAATCTATTATAGTATTTTTCACTTCTATAAAAATATACATCTACTAGGCCTGAATTTCTGTACTCCTGTCCATCAACAGCTGACTTAAATCCATCTTTTTCATTTTCTATAAAAACTTTGTAACTTTCTCAAAATTTTCACCCTACCTCTCTTCTTTTACCTAAAGAAAATTCAGCTATTTTAATCCAAAAGGATTTCAGTTTCTCCTGAAAACTGAAAATCATTTGTAACACAAATACACACACACACACAAGTAATTTAACAAATTACAACGACTATTTGGAAAATGATATTTTCAAAGACTCAAATTTTAACAAGAGTTATCAATAAATTCTATAATTTAAATGAATAATAATAATAAACATCATTTACAGGATGATTATAACGAGTCATATATTACGTACGCCGTCATTAAACATTAATATTCCTAGACCATTGATAAAAAACCAGTAGATTAAAGATAGGCAACTTTAAGGTCCCTGTCCTCGCTCGAGGAAACGCTCGCGAGCTAATGCTATTCCTATGGGGAAGCATTTTTCTAACAACTCTTTCGCATTTTGACATTTTTGAATAATTTTTTTTTGCATTGGATAGCTGAGGTGCATGCCGACAGCGCACCTTTTTTACTTTTTCGATTTTGGTTGCAGATATTTTTTTAAAAAGCACTTTCAGTTTCGAAACTAGTTTTGAAAGTGAAACTAACTTTGTAAAAAATATCTGCAACCAAAATCGAAAAAGTAAAAAAGGTGCGCTGTCGGCATGCACTTCAGCTATCCGATGCAAAAAAAATGATCAAAAAATGTCAAAATGCGAAAGAGTTATTAGAAAAATGCTTCCCCATAGGGATAGCATTAGCTCGCGAGCGTTTCCTTGAGCGAGGACAGGGGCCTTAACTGTTTAAAATGTGCATTTTTATTGGATGGAGTTAACCAGACTGACTTCTGAACGCCTCCTATTACGCACGACATGGATTAAACATTAATATTCCTGGACCCATCACAAACAAATTTTAAATGAAATTTCAGTTTTACAATTTTTGGAACTGAAAAATTTTCAACTTCTTAACATCGCACATTTTTTATTTTTACACCGTTGGGTAGAGAAAAAAATACACTTTTTAATGAATTTTATTTGAAATCTCTATCATAGTTTGTTTTAAAATTATTATTTTTTAAAAGTTTGTATTACTCTTTTTGTCATTGTGGCAGCAGATGTATTCCATTTTTGGACATTAAACTTGGACTAATGAGAAAACGAATAAAATAAAAAAAGTTACGGAATTCAACCAATAAAAAGATTCAGATATACTTTAGATTTCCCAATTCTCTACCGAGAACATCAACTGTTTTTTCCAAATAGTTTTTAAAAAAAAGTGGCACTCCGGGTAGAGATCTGCACGGGCCGGGCCGGCGGAATCGTTTCAAATTTGCTAACGGGCCGGGCGGGGCCGGCAGAATTAGAATGTTTTTTTCAACGGGCCGGGCCGGGCCGATATAAAAATTTTCGGGCCTACCGGCCCGTTTTGAAGATTTGAACATAAACTATTAAATATAAACCTATTTTCAACGAAAATGGTTTTAACGTTATAAATGTGCGTCACGAGCCATACTAGTTTGACAGCATCAATATAAAAATGTAGCTTGTGCAGTGTAGAGATCGGTATCGGACAGTTACATAGTGTGTAATCCGTTTTAATAGTTTTTAAACTGACTCGTGCCGGGCCAAGATCAAAATTGGAGATCAAGACATTATTTTTCTACATATAGACTTGCCGGATCGAAAGAAGATTTAATTGTTCTCAAGATCTGTAGGGCAGACAACGTAATTTGTAAAATTATGAACAGAAAAATAAAGAACTTTCGTTAGCTTAATCTTTCGATATATACTTCTTGATGGTTTTTAAATTAATTTTTCAATAACGCGAAAGTTTGACACATTTTTACATTAATTTTTAATTGTAAAAATATAAAAGTGATAAGCCTGACTATTGAAAGGATTTGGAATCGAATAGCGTTTTTCATTTTTGGTAAATAAAATACTTGTATAACCTTGTTGAGTTACAATAGTTTCTCAAATGTTTGCAGGTTTTTCTCCCTTTCCATGCTATCGCTTCCGGAAATTCTATTAAGAATGCTAACTATGACGATATTTTATTTGCTTGCAGTGTTCTTAAATTGCTTGTATCAAAAAATGATAACGCTATTCGATTATATAGTTTCTGAATAAAGACACCTGCTAATCTTATGCATTCCTGAGAAAAAAATTAATTTAGAAGTGTATCAGAAAGGAGCTTCTTTGAATTAACGTATTAATTTGGATTTAAATCCTTTAATAAAATGATATAGAAATATTTTTTATAAATCTTCCTGTATTAAACAGCTTCAAAAGTTATGATGTTTTTTAATTTCTTTTTTTTTCTTTTATTCTAAGCCACATTAATTTTTTAATGAATCTTTATTTGAATGTTGAAAGCCTAAGAATCTTAGTAATCATTAATGTTACTAATGTGTATTTCCTGTAAAATATACTGTAAAATCATTCCATAGATATGTATGCAGTACTCTTTAAAAAAAATCTTAATTATATGATAAAAATCTGAATTTTTTAGAAATCGTAGAAATTGTAACGGGCCAAAACGGGCCGGGCCTGTTTTCCCTGATTTCTCTACGGGCCGGGCCGGGCCTAAAATATAAAAATTTGAACGGGCCGGGCCGGGCTGGGCCTGGAAATTCCGGCCCGTGCAGACCTCTAACTCCGGGTATGTAGATAGAAAAATACATGTACATAGCCGGAAGTGGATTTTTCTGTTCCAAAAGCTAATTTCCCTGCTCCAGAATTGTTTTTCTGCTGCTCCAAAATTGGATTTTCCTGCTTCACAATCCGTTTTCAACTGCTCAAAATTTTTCTGACTGAATGTGATTTATGAAAGTACCCATTCATTAAGACAAAATAACCCCTTTATTACCACGCTTTTATTAACTTCACCTGTATGTTTGTGAGTTTGTAATTCTCCTTATTTTATGTATGTTCATCGATTACTCCGAAACCATGCAACCGATTAACTTGGTTTTGGTGTTAAATGAAAGACGATGCTCTCGAATTGGTACCACTTCAGTTTCATCGAAATTGATTCAGTACTTTTTTAGTAATTAGGCAAAAATTAATAAAATTAGTGATTTTTCGCTAATTAAAAGTGTTGAATACGTTCACTGAATGGAGTGTAGTCAGCATGGCCGAGCGGTCTAAGGCGCAGGATTGCAGCTCTGTTTTTCGAAAGAGATTGTGGGTTCGAACTCCACTCCTGACATTATTTACATCTATGTAAAATTAAAAAAAAAATTCCGTATTACATTTTTTTTTTTTAACCGGCTTCAGAAAAGGAAGAGGAAGTTATCAATTCGACGCATGTGTATTTTTTTCTATGTATGTTCACCAATTACTCTGAAGTTATCCAACCGATTAATTTGGTTTTTGTATTAAGTGTAAATATAAATTTAAAAAACTAAAAACCACGCTTTTAAAGTAATCAAACTAAAAAGTGAAAAATAAATATAGTTTAAAAAAACTAAAAAACACGCTTTTTAAGTATATTAAACTAAAAAGTGAAAAATAATTCGTACTATAAGCTGAAAACGAAAATAGATGAAAAATACTATATTACTATAAAATCGTTGTTATTATAGAAATCAATTAATAAGCAATAAATAAAATTATCGTGGAAAAAAAGCGTGGGGTGCTTCTTAAGAACTGATAGATGGAGCATGGTAGATGGAGCACCCCACGCTTTTTTTTCCACGATAATTTTATTTATTGCTTATTAATTGATATCTATAATAACAATGGTTTTATAATAATATAGTATTTTTCATCTATTTTCGTTGTCAGCTTATAGTACGAATTATTTTTCACTTTTTAGTTTGATATACTTAAAAAGCGTGTTTTTTAGTTTTTTTTAAACTATATTTATACAATGAAAGTTCTGTTTTTTTCTTTTTAATAAATTTGTCTTGCCCCCTTTTAAAAAATTTCGAAAATAGTGATACCTGTTATCTTTCTACTCTATATAAGCATTATTTTATAATTAAATTTGTATCTGTTTTGCACATTTATATTTTTACAAATGAACAGCATTTGGCACAGATGCCATATACGCACCACATTTGCACGTGCTTTTTTCCCCCGCCAACGTGAAGAAAATTTCGTTTTTGAACATAAATTAAAAATTGATGATTTTTTATTGCAATATAAAATAAAATAATGTAAAAAATGAAAGAGATTCTAGCATTAAAAAGAAATAAATGATAATTTGATATAAATAAATATTGATATAGTAAACAATAAAAAATATTTTAAAGAATTAAAATAAAAAATAACGGTAAATAAACATGAATTTAATAAAAAAGGAAATAAATAAATAAACAGGTATAAATGATAAAACTTAAAAAGTAACAAAACAGTAAATATAATTTTCATAATAAATCGTAAATATTAATACTCATAGCCATATTCAATGCTTGCAGTTGCATCATTTAATCATCACATTTCACTGATATCTTTAATTTTTCCCATTTTATTACTTACCCATCATACGTAGTATAGGGTAAGTCTTGCAATCGTTTTGAAAATCGAAAAAATTTTTTCGACGGATTTACACGTTTTAGACACTGGAGATTTCGAAAAACATATTTTTAGAAAAAAAATTTGCCGCCCGTCTGTCTGTCTGTCTGTCTATCTGTAAACGCTCTATCTCACGAACAAATTGAAATGGAGACTTTAAATTTTGTATGTACTTAGTATGTAAGAATGGGACGAAGCCTATTGAATATCAGCAACCTCGATTATCCGGAACTATTTTTTCCGGATTCTCGAAAAATTCGTACTTATGAAAGGTATATAAAAATTTTCGAATTTTTTTATTTTAAGGAATGCATGTAAAAGGCAATAAAATAAACGCAAATTTTGCATAAAGAACAAAGTCGATCGGATTATTAGTTGTCGAGATATTTGTAATCCTGTTTTCCACATTCTTCGATTTTTCATGATCCCGTATTTCATTCAAATTTCAATTCAGAGGTATATTTTAATTGAAAATGAGACGCTTAATCCAACGCAGCAAACTGTTAGTTAATATGATTTTATTTTTGGAGTTATAAGGATGTTTCTTTCACGTAGTTTGGTACTTCTTGAGTAGTTTGGCGTTTTATATAATTTGTTGAAATTGGTGCATCAGCAATTCATTAATAGAGTATTACTATGTGTATTAACAACATTTAAATTTAGTTTTGGAACTGAAATACATTGTATAAATAGTTTTCACATATTTTATTTTCATATGCATATAAATGATGGGTAAGTATTACGGTGGTCTCTAACGACTAGTTTCCCTAACAATTGTTATAAGCTTATTAAACGATCTCTTTCTTGGCACAGATGTGCAATGCCAAGTTGGCGGGGAAAATGTGCAAATGTGGTGCGTATATAACATCTGTGCCGAGCATTTCTCTTAATAATTAAAAAATATATTATTGGTTTTAATTATTCATAAATTGATATTAAAACTATATTTCATGCATTTCATTTTTCTTTACCAAACGAATAAGTTCAATTTTTGCTCTAAAATATGATTTATTAGCGGGTCCCGCTTTTGTAAAAAGAGGACTCAGAATTTTAGAGGTCCTGGGTCCCAGAGAATCAAGATTTTTCAAGTCCTGAGATCACTGATATACAAAAGGGGCATGCACACCTGGTCCAATATTAATTGGGAATAATTTGTTGTTTTAAATTTAATTTACTTTCCTCTATCGGAATTTTGGACAGCTTAATCACCGGTTGCATTAACAATGATGCTTTATTGAAGTTAAAATAACAATGTATTTTTGACATTAATGGTTAACAATGCTTAACCATTCTTGGGAAAATAGTGCGATTGTATCATGAAAAAGAAAATGCGATTTTGTAGAATTATTCATTTAACATGCTCGCAGTTCTGTTTAAGATTGTACAAAACATTTGCATAATAATACAGTAATATTTGCAAAAAATAGTTGCTTTTTATAAGATTTCGACATGGAACACATATCGAAGAACCATTGTTGTATCAGCAATCTTGTTTTATTGACGTTTTAATAACAATGCATTTCGACAACAATGTTTAACAATGCTTTCTTTATTATAACCATTCTTGCAAAACTATATTTTGTCAGTCTATATTCTGGCTCCTTTCGAATGCTTGGTGATTTTGTTAAGCTTTCGAAAAATATCAGTGTCTTTCATCAAATTAATGATGGCGAGGCAAATTTTTACTTCGGACGAAGTGTTTTTTGACGAGGTAAGATAAATATTGTGTGTTATGTTCATTTTAAGACGATATTTTTCTTTAAGGCTCCTGTACCTGCAAGTAAAGACACTCGCGAGCTAATGTTAAAGCTATCGGGAGACTATTTTCAATATCTCGTTTGCATGTCGACATTTTTAAGGTTTTTTTTTATTTTTATTTATTTTTAGGTGTCCATAATTATAAATTGGAAACGGAAACATTATAAGATCACTCTTGTATCTGTCTGTCCATCTGTCACAGTCATTTTATTCACAAACTATGAAACGTAGAAAGCTCCAATTGAGAGAAGTAATACAGACTATTGACCCACATGTTTATATATTATTAAACATTTACAAATATATTTAGGAAGGGATGAGTTACTAGTGGTGGGTTTAGGTGGACAAATTAAGCTATTTGAAGAAAAATATCTCTTCTTTATATATCGTGTGAAAGCTTTCGTTACGCTAAGCTCAAAAATATACTGCTTCTTTTTATTTTAGGTATTGTATTCTCAAAAATATCGTTGAAAGTATAATGCAAAGATATGTTCTCCCCCATCTAATTTCAAAACTACTGAAACTAAAATTAAGAAAAAATTAGAGGTTACACTTTAAACCTTGGAGGAAAACTATAATGATAACTCGATTGCATAGTTTTTGAGAAAAGCGCATTTTTCTCTTACACAAATTTCGTTTTGTGTTCTTGCAAAGGTGTAGAGGAGCGTTGGAGGTACATATCGTAGCAGAAGTATGAAAGTGTTGTTGATAATGATTTTTGCAAAAATTCGTCGGTAATTAACCGAAATATTAACCCGTTATTATTCTTAATATGGGTTATTTATTAAGATATATTATTTATTAAGACAGGGAAGGTTTTGACATAAATAATGACGAAGGCGGCGTATTCTGCATACCATGGGCTTTTAAAGCCTAGATAACAACTTTTTAATAACACGTTTATCTAATACGATATCCTAGTAGCAGAATAAAAGCAATAAACTTCATACTGATGCAAAGATACTGAATTAATTAGATTAATGCTATAAATCAGGGTTTGTGCGCATAAGAAATTAAAAAATATATATACATTTTAGTACCAGGTTTTTTTTTAAAGTACTATTTGCATTATTTAATGCAAAACGTTCCTTACTACGATTATAGCGGCCACTACGTTACGAAATTTCTGGTATTAAAATGTCTATTTAAAAAAAAAAAAATCCTTATGCATGCGAAGACTTCATAAATAATATAGGGTTCACGATTAGTTTGCACTGAGTGGGTCTTTCATTAGGATTCTTGGGTAATTAAAAGTTAATTAAAAACCTTTTTGGAAAAGCGCGTCACGGACCAAAGTGGCTTTGCAAATTTGAGAGCTTCTTTCTACACAAGCCCCTTTAGCAAAATGCCAAGTTTAAACATTGAAGAAGGGTTTTGTGTTAGCTACATTGGAAAAAGAGAAGGTTATTGCTACGATGAATTTAGTTATATGAAATGCCAAATGAAGTTTAAATATACACTACTTTTTATTCACAGTATTGAATTAAGTTGCTTATAAATTAGTAAATCTACAGATCAGGACCCTCAGCGAACTCTGTAAATCGTTGTTTTTTACCACATTTTGAGTAATATTTAACTTCACACAAACAACAATTGAAAGTTTATAAATAACATAAATATTTATAAGAAAAAAAAAAGTAGAAAGTTTTAGAAATTAGATGCGTTAAATTGATCATGTTGTTATGGTTCGATATTCTAAAATTCTGATAAACTGCATATTATGCTACATTTTTAGATAAAAAAGTACACTTTTTCAGATAAACTCTGCCCCCCCCCCCCTTGAACCCGCCGTGGTCTCATTAAAAAATTCTTAATCTTCTATTGGTTGTGTTTTAAATACATCTTAGATTTTACTTTACACTAAGCTTTTTAAGGGTAAGCAACATTTTAGAAAATCCTTTTATATTATCCTAATTAGCAGGTATTGTTTCACCTATCCTATTATCTACAAACATCTGTATTTGAAATATTAGTAACTTATTGAAATGTAAAAGAGTTATCTGATTAAGAATTTTTTAATTTTTTTGCAATTTTTGTTTTCTAAAAATATTTTTTATAACCGTTCTATATAATACTTAGATCTAAGATCTTATCTAAATACAAATTCTAATGTATGATAACATTACCCTACTACAATCACCCCAAAATAAGCTTGTTTGGAGATCTATAAACCTAATCGGTAATATTTTATCTTCGTGTCCAGAGCTGTTTGACTAAATAGCAAATGTGATTTTTGAACACGATTATTGAGGCAATCTTGTTATTTTTTTTAATGAAAATTATTATTTCCCGCTAATCATGGCGCCATTTCTGACAGTATCTATACGGTGCATATTATTGAGATTTTCTATACATTTGCTTTACAACAGTTTTTTAATTATGATTTTAAGTAGAAAAAATAAATCTTTATGTTAACTATGCGCTTTCCCCTTTTATTATACTTTTCCCCCTTGTTGCTTAAGTAATTTCAGATTTTACTTAAAGAATTACTTTAAATTTCGGAACCGGTTAGAACCGGATCTGAAATTGAAATTATCATAATATTTAAAATATATATATATTTAACCAAAATCGAAAAGATTTAGAAGACCCAGACTCGTCATCATGAATCGTCATCATAGATCGTCCTCAACTTTCCTATGACTAGAAAAAAAAAAAAAAATAAAAAAAATAAAAAATAATAAATAAATAAAAATAAAAATATTAAAAATTGAGCGAGATACTTGAAAATAACGCCCCCATAGACTTGACATTATTATCCGGATATTTTTGAGTGACATCTTAATATGCGAAAAGAAAAAAAAAGTGACTTTTTTTTTTATACTTAAGGGTTGTACAGCCTGTCCCAAAAGTTCAGACAATCAATAAAACTTGCATTAACATAAAATGTAATAAGGTACAATTAAAATTCGTGCGATAGGTAATAAATAATAGCTATTTTTCTGATATACACATACAAATTATGATTAAAAGTTTGAAGTTTTAAAATATACATTAAATTATATAATAATGTGCTGTCTCAAAAGTATAGACAAATGTATTTTTTTTCTTTTGAGGGGGGGGGGGGCTGTTCATATTTATAAAAGTAACTAAAAACTCAATATTGAATTTTATTGCCACGATACTTTAAAACATGAAATACATGTTGTTCTATTGAGTTGACTAAAGGTTGCATTAGAGAAGGAGATATCTCATACCGCGCCTTGACAATTGCAGTATTTAAGTCATTTACACATGTATATTGCTTTCCACTTTCATATAGTTTACGAGATAAGATCCCTTATATGTTCTCCATGAAATTCAAACCTGGACTATATGCTGGCCAGAATAATAATGTGCTATTGATTTGCCTAAATCATGTTTTCATTGACGTGGAGGTATGGATGAAATTCTCATCTTGTTAGGAAACATGCACAGTGTGGTCCTGCTAGAAAATCTATGTTTGGCGGTAAATCTGTACATAAAATATCCTGATAATCCTCTGACTTCATTTTTCTGCCCACAAATAGTAGAAATGTTTGGCCGTTGAAAGCAAAATCACCCCCAGGTCATTACGGATCCTCCGCCTTGTTGCCTGCTAAAACATTTTTAAGGTTCTTTTCTTACAATCCTAGTATCACACCAGTAAAATTTTTAACCATCAGGGCCGTCTAAATTCCTTTTCTTTTCATCGCTGAAGATGGCAGAAATCCATTTTTCTCCGTATGGCATATGATTTCCTGCCCATTTTAAATGTGCATCTTTATATGTCTCTGCTTTAAGCAAGGTTTCACTTTCATTTTCCCGTAAACAATATTCGTTGAAGCTTTAATTCTTCTGTGTACATACTTTTTGAAATTCTGGAAAGGGATGCAATTTCACGCACAGATAAATTATCAACTGAAGCCATTTTTAATAACATTATATCATCACGTAACATTGTTTTTTTTTTTTTTTTTTTTTAGATTTTCCGATTCGCATTCTATTATTCCATGTTCCACCTAATCTCAAAACTCTATAAATATTGCTCAAGGATCTTTTTATTCTTCTCATTATTTGTACAGGATTTTGTCCTTGCGCTTTCAAATGTAAAATCTTAATAATTTCATCTTTAAAAATTTCTTTAGAATGGTATTTTTATGAGAATATCTGGGAAATGTCTTTAATATTTCAAAGGAAAAAGTACTCTGCATTTATAGAATCAGACAAAAATTAAAATATATAAATTTTTGTGAACAAAAATGTAAAAGAAAACATCAAATGTTATATTGTGTCTATACTTTTGGGACAGTGTATTGTATAATTTAATGTACAGTTCATAATTTCTAACCTTTGATCATAATTTATATGTGTATATCAGCTAAAGTGCTATTATTTATTACCTATATCACGAATTTTAATGTACCTTATCACTTTTTGTGTTGATGCAAATTTTATTGATTGTCTAAACCTTTGATTGTAGCTATGTGATGATCTTTAGTAGAAGTTAGATTAGGAATTTTTATGTGTAGAACTTTTATAGGTAGCAAGCAATTCATTGTTCTAAAAAAAGTCTGCTTTCAACTATTCATATCTTTTTTTACATTTTTAGATATTTTATAACACATTGAAGTTTTCAAAAATCGTAAATTTGAGCCGTAACGTTACCGCTGTCAATTCATGATGTTATTTCACGCTACTAAATCCTAATACTCGATCTATTGGGGGGGGGGGGGGATAATTGAATAAATTGTAATTGTAATAAAATTTAATGGTTTGCTACTTATAGGTACAGTAATATTTTTTGTCTAGTTAATTGACAGTCGTGCCGTAAATTTGGGGAAATTCAAAACATTCTTACAAAACAAAGCAAGAGTAATTAAATAAATAAAAGGTGTTTCTTAAATTATTCGACACAATGGGAAAAATTTCATTGAACAAAATAAAAATAAAAATAGAATGAAATAAAATAAATAAATACATTTCTGACATGATTTGAGAGAAAGAAAGAAACAACGCTTCTAATTGGTCAATCTCGTTTAGCTTACAACTTTACAACTTTAATGTTCCTCAAAAACCCATAATAACCCCATCTAAAAAGTTTATACAGTCACTCAAAAAAGTATTGGGACCCTTGGAAAATATCACATGTTAAGCTATTTATAAAAATATTAATAACATTAACACCAAAACAGCATTAAAAATGAAATGATTTAGCGTTTGGCAAACATAATGTATAAAAAAATCTTAAATATTTTACAATTGCAGTTTTTTCTAGCTTTATAAATGTTATACAACCTCAGATAGATCTCAAAAAAGTTTTGGGACACTTTCGAAAAAGAGAGTTAAAACATATTTATCGCACCAATAAAATTAATTTGCCACCCGTATTTTTAAAGTACATTTTAAATACACGTTAGACGTTAAATTTCAGTACATTTGTGCCTTTCATGTAAGAATGGGGAGAAGCAAAGATATTTCTGTGGATGTGCAAAATCGGGCTATAAATCACTGGAAAAATGGGAAATGAGTTCTTCGTATAGGTGAAATTTTAAAACTTAGTTAATATAGTGTATTTAATATTATATCAAGAAAACAAATAATGCTGTAAACAAAGAAAGATCAGGGCGTTCAAGGATATTTAATGAAAGCGAAGAGAGATGGATTGTGAAACAAGTTCACATTAACCTCAAAACTAGCGCCGTTAAACTGACTCTGGAAACTTAAAAAAGATTAAGAAAATCTGGAAATGTTGAAATTATCAGGAACATCTTGAGAAAATATAAGTTTCATGCCAGAGTATCTCGGAAAAAGCCCTACATTAGCGAAGCAAACCGACGTGCTAGACTGACATTTGCTAAAACCTATTTAAAAGCACCCAGCGGAATTTTGGAAAAATGTTCTGTTTGTGGATGAAAGCAAATATAACATTTTCGGATCTGATGGCAAGCAAAAAATTTGGCGCAGACCAAATACAGAATTGCAGACCAAAAAATTACGACCTACTGTAAAATACGGAGGCAGCAGCCAAATGGTTTGGGGTTGTATGGCGAGTTCTGGTGTTGGAAACTTAGAACTTATTAATTGTACAATGGACAAATATGTCTATCTTGACATTCTAAAACGGAATTTAATACAAAGTGCAAATAACTTGGGAACTGCACAACATTTAAAATTGTATCAGGATAATGACCCGATGCATAATGCTTACTTTTGCAAGTTGTGGGTTCTTTATCATTGTTCTGGTGTAATTCAGACCCCTGCCCAGAGTCCAGACCTTAATTCCATTGAGCATACTTGGGATTACGCTCAGCAAAAAATCTATCAGCACCTTATTTCTAACAAGAAGATTTAAGAAAGTATCTTGTCTAAGAATGGGCCAAAATTGACCCATCCTTTTGCGCAAAATTAGTAAAACCTATGCCAAATAGACTATGAGAAGTCATAAAGCATAATAGTGGCTCATCACGATATCAACTATCTCTTTCGTAATATTGTCTTGATTTATTGTATAGTGTCCGAATACTTTTTTGAGAATTTTTTTTCACTTTAATTCTTTTATTTTAAATATTAACCATAATTGTAGTAAAATATACATTTTGTTTTTGTTATTAGGATTTGCATTCATCAAAGTATGATATGCTATATTCTCTTTTTTTTCTTCGTATGTATCAGTCATATAGGAAATAAAGTTTAGTGCAATTTTATCATGTCCCAATACTTTTTGAGCGACTGTATATACACACACACATACATATATATATGTGTATGTATGTACTAAATTTTGTAATAAAAGTAAATTTTGTAAATAAAAAGAATAAAAGTCGCAATTATGCACGGAAAGTCTTCGAACTCGCTAATATCTAGATTGAGATTGCAAATGGACAAAACTGGTCGAAGAGGGTGGAAACGGGGAGAGTTACAAATTTTCAAATCGTCATAAAATGGGCATTTTGAAATATTTCGAACCAAAATTATATTTTAATTTAGTTTCGCGGTGTTGTTTATGCGTAAAAAAATAATTCCCACCTTTTATGAAGTGTCGTTTGATTTCGAAATCTACCTCTGCCTGTAAACTAAGTCGACATAGAATTTTTAAAAAATATATAGATCAGTTTCGACCACGTAATCACTGTCTCCCAAATTTTATTCAACCAATAATAATCGACAATTTATAGCCTGTAATTTGAGCCAACCAATCACATTTTGGAGGGCAAACAAAAAACTCGTCTGGTTGCAAAGGTGTTTGCTTAGGGTCAATTGAAACTGGTCGATGCTGGCGAGAAAGACGGGCTACCGCGGTCTTTTTTTACAGACCGCTGAAGTCACGTGATGCTCGAATACACCAATGCGGGTGTACGAATAGAGCACTACGTCATTCTAACACTCTGTAAAAAACGATACTTGGGATGCACCGCGGTAGCCTGTCTTTTTCGTTAGCCTTGAAACTGTTCCCCAAATTTGGCCGATTGTGATTGGTTGGCTCAAAATACAGGCTATAAATTGTCTATTATGATTGATTAGATAAAACTTGAAGGAGGGGGGGGGGGCAGGTGATCACATAGTTGGAACTGATCTATAGTCCAATATCAGACTGCCTCTTCACACAAATGACACGTATAGTACTATTTTAGCGTATTTTCAAAATTTCAATAACCTAGAGCTATCGTCCTGATTCGTTGTTTTAAATTCAATTTCGACATCGATCTCCTATCGAAATTTTTTACAGTTGGGTGCAGTGTTGTTTTAATAATTACGTTTCGTTGAAGTTGTAATAATAATGTAGTTTCGACATTAACGTATGACAATGTTTTCATTATAATAACCATTCTTAAGAAAATATTCTGATGATGTCCTCAGTTTTTCCGCTACTCATTATTCTAAATGGACGAGAGTGATTTTTTTTTTGTAGATTTCGTATGAAATGCTACTTATTGAGGTCTTTCCTATGTTGGAATTTCTGAAAAAGTTTTGCTGATCTACATCGATCATGACCCTTAGATCGCAAAACTGCCATCAGTAAAAAAAATTATTTATATCTATCTCTCTCTATATATATCCCTCGGAACGTCTTGCAAATGGGTAAAATTGTAATGTTTTTTTTCTCTGCAGTTTGTTTTAAAGGCTCAGAAAATACGATTTTTTTAACATTATATAAAAAAACTTAATTATAAGTATGAAAGTAATGCTTGAGTGTATTAATCATTCTAAAATGTATTGAAAATTCATTAAATCTATAGAATTATATTAACTTAAATATAGCTTATATTGCATTGAAACCTGGAGCTTAGTTAGTGGACGGAATATTACCTTCCAAACACTTAGAAGGATATATATATCACTTTTTTATGGGCACGATAACTTCTCTAATTCTGCTCAAATCTCTTCCAAACTGATACATAAAATTAAGCAATAAATTCTCGGTCATGTTCGGGGCAAAAATGGGCAAAATTGGACCAAGGGGGTCGAAATAGGGAGGGGTTCTTTTGTTAAAACCGAAAGAAAAAAAAAAACCAATTAAAATAGATAGAGAATCAGTTTCAAGTTTATATTATTTTTATAAAATGGGCCTACTAAATGAGTTCTAATAAAATTAAAAATGGACTCAAAGAAGAATGGAAGAAAAAAAGGCTTTTGGGAGAAAAAAATAGTAACTTCGTCGATTCTCAAGATGTCAAATCCAATAAAATTTATTATTAATTTACTTAATATTATCTAAAACTTTTGTATTGACAAGTCTTTAATAAAAGCAACTCTTATCGAAAAAAAAAAAATTAAAAACGAAAAAAAGGGAAGGTGTATAGAAGAAGAAAGAAATCCCTAATTTCGTCAATACTTAGAATATAAAATCCGATTAAATTTATTATATATCTTCTCATTAATACCTACAACTTTTACTATGACAAGTTTTTGATAGGCCTAATTCTTATAGCAAAAACAAATTAAACAAAAATAGGAGTTGAAGAAAAAAATCGATGTGCTCAAATCAAGACTGCTTATATTCTGACTCACTTTTAAATTTAATTTTTGCTCTCAAATGCATCCAATTGGCCGATTCTCTTATTTATTAACTATATAATGTACTGTATAAGTCAGTTTTTTGAAAAACGCAAAATATATTTTTAAAAATGTTGTCAAAGGTTTTGAATAGAATTTCCTGAAGTAATCGTTATTGAAGAATTGAAGATGCATTTAAATAGCAAACTGCTTATTTTCTGACTCATATTTTAATTCATTTTTACTCTCAAACTTATGCTATTGGCAGTTTCTCTTATTTGGGAACTGTATAATGTGTTGTATTGGTCAAATTTTTAATAACGGCAGAATGTATTTCAAGACATTCTGTCATAATGGGCATATTGAACAGAATTTCCCGAAGCGATCATGATTAAATAATTCAGGATGTATTGAAATAACAAATTGGTTATTTTATGACTCATTTTTAAAATCAATTTTGCTCTCAAAAGCATTCAATTGACAGGTTTTTGTTATATAGGAACTATATAATGTACTGTATTGGTCGATTTTTTAATAAAGTTAGAATATATTTCAAAATATGTCGTCAAACAGGACATTTGAGCCGAAATACGCTTAAGATGATTCTGAAAAAACCAGTTCTTACATAAAAACTAGTTGGATGTGTCAATCCCAAAACTTTCTTCTATCTCATAAGTACATTTTAATATTTAAAAAAAAATGTGGTGACCCCAAAGTTACCCACTATCGAATTTCCTCGAACATTTGACCTAGCCTAATGAGATTCTGGTATCCGAAAAGCCTAAAACGCAAAATTTAATTAATATTCTGAGAAAATGAGCTTAGTAGTGCCTCATGTTGGTAATTTATACTAAAACCTAATACGCATCTATTTATGTCAAGACCTAACAGAATCTGAAATTTGATAGAATTTTGTCCATTAGTTCTTGAGATATAGTTATAACAAAAAATTTGCAAAACGTAGCACAGCAACACCATTTCTTGGAAAATTTTTGCCAAAACGTAAAAAAGCGTCTAATTATGTTATAGTGTAAAAGAATCTGAAGTTTGATGAAATTCTGTGCATTAGTTTTTGAGATATAGTTAGTTTAAAAAAAACCGTGTAAAATATAGAACAGCAGCACCATCAGTTGAAGGATTTATAACAAAACGTAATCATCGTGTAATTATATTATATGTCATTTTGTAACGAAATCTGAAGTTTGATGAAATTCTGTGCGTTGGTTGTTGAGATATAGCTATCGGAAAAATCCTGCAAAATGCAGCATAGCTGCACCACCTGTTGCAAGGTTAATACCAAAATGTAATCAGCGGCTAATTATGTTATATATTTTAGTGTAACAGAATCTAAAATTTGATAAAGTTCTCTGCATTAGTTCTTGAGATATAGCTATCGCAAAAATCGTGCAAAATGTAGCATAGCAGCGCCACCTATAGGGTAGTTCGCACCAAAACCTTATCAGCGGCTAAGTATCTCAAGGTATCGCAGAATCTGAAGTTTGGTGAAATTCTGTGCGATAGTTGTTGAAATATAGCTATCATGAAAATCATGAAAAACGTGGCATAGCAGCGCCACCTACTGACCAATTTACACCAAAACTTAATCAGCGTCTATGTAAATTAAGGGGTCACAGAATCTGAAGTTTGGTGAAATTCTGTGCATTAGTTCTTGAGATATAGCAATCTTGAAAATCATGAAAAACGTAGTATAGCAGCGCCACCTGCAGGCCAATTTTCACCAAAAACCAATAAGCACTAATTCATATCAAGGTCTAACTGAATATAAAATTTTATTAAATTTCGAGCATTAGTTCTTGAGATAGAGCGCCCACAAATTTTTTGTCACATACAGACAGACAGACACACAGACAGACAGACAGACAGACAGACGGACAGACTCACAGACAGACATTTTCTAAAAATAGTCAAAACGTGTTCAGGACCTTCTAAAACGTATAAATCCGTCGAAAACCGGAAGTCGAAAATTTTCATGAATCCAATACTTTCTTCTTGTAAAGATAGAAGAAAGTAATAATATATATATATGTTTTTTTTTTTTTTTTTTTTTTTTTTTTTTAGCGGCCAAATAAAGTTGTTAAACTGGGTTTATCTTAAATCATATTTTACTTTTTATTGGTGAAATAAGACTTTAACTTCGAAATCTACCTGCGCCTGTAGGCCGAGCCGATAGGAATTTTTTAACTTTTATAATCCAATTTCAGTCTACAGATTAATCACACGCAGAGCCTTTTCTTTGCATATTTTCAAATTTTTACAAGCCCAGAGCCCAAAAATTTAACTGATTCTCAGGGCCGTAACTATAAACTTGGGGGCCCTGGGCAAAACCTCCACCCCCCGCCCCCAGGGAGGGCAAATTGAAAATTTGCCCCAGGCACAGTTTCTTTTCTCGCACACCGCTGTTTAAATGTACAAAGTATGATAAGCCCAAAAATGACTAAGAAATGTAGAATTGGGCAACTCTACTCGGCAGGCACTTGGCGGCGACTCCATTTTTGCCGATTTCACTGAAGTTAGCATAGGGTAGTGATGGGCGATTCTGGAAATTTTGAGAATCGATTAAAATCGATATCGTATAAAAGAACATCGATCATAATAAGAATCGACTTTTCAGTTCTAGAATCGATATTTCGATATTTAGGTTCACACAGAGAAGATTCGAATTACTAATTCCAAAACTTAGACAATCAGCAGGACCGTAATTACCGCCTCCCACCCCCCATCCCCATTTAGGGAGGCATAGAATTAAGCTATTGCATATTTTAGAGTCGGATAATAAGAATTTTAAATTTTAAAATGATTGTCACTTATGGTTTTCACTTACACAAAAACTTTGACAAGTTTGAGAGACATAACTCAACTAATAACAACACTGAGTAACTTGGCATTAAACCGAGTATAAAGAGTGCCAAGAGCGTGTAACTAGGATGGGGAACAAGGAGTATAGACAAAAAAAAAACCCTTTTTTTTTCTAATGCCAACCAAATGTTACACGAGATAGTTTGGAGGAACATAAAATATGCCCCATTCCCAAGGGGGCAGGTAATCCCCACTCTTGACGGAAAGGCGACCATAGCCCAAATGTATCTTTTGTCGAAGTTTCAAAATGAGGATTTACAATAAAACAGAACGAGAATTGGACATTTTAAAAATTACATGCATACTTTGAACGGCTCATTTAGTAAAGATTGGCGAGGAAGGGGGGGGGGGGCGAGGGATTACAACGGACGAACTTGAAAAAAAAAAACAATATTAACTAATAACCCGAATAACTGAGCTTCTAAACAAAAATATAGTGTTTAACTTAGTGTTGAATTCATGGGGTGGCCCGCGGGGAACATGCACTCTTTGAAACTATAAAAAGTGCCAAGAGCATGTAACTAGGTGGAGAGAGGGGTAGTAACAGAAAAAAAGAGGAGATAAAAGCTTTATAACGATATGTTACATGAGATGGTGTGGAAGAAACAAAAAATATGCCCCCCACCCAGGGGGGCAAGGTGAATCCCAAACGGACAGAAGGGTATAAGGCAAAATTGGAAAATTTCGTTACCGGCCACTGGCCAGCAAGACTAGTTTTTCAAGTGGCCACTTTGTGTAAACTAGTGGCCACTTTTTTATTTAAAAATATTAAGCAGTAAAATTTCTATAAGTATTAATCTAAAACTGAACAGCCCATATATAAATCTATATTAATAAAATAACAAATCGCTCTGTCTGTGTGTGTGTGTGTGTGTGTGTGTGTCTGCGATAGTTAGCAAAAACTACGGGACGTACGAAGCTCAAAATTTTTCTGAGAGTAGCCCAATATCTCTCCTGATGCACCTGACGCTCAGAATTTCAAAATTCTATTTATTAACTGAGTAATTAATTAAATTCCAAACCTCACTCTCATAAAAAATCGCTTTTTTTTTAGCTTTTTTCACTTTCATTCTCTTATGGTTGGTTGGTTGCATGAAATTTTCGCAGAAATAATTTAAAAAACTCTGACTGACCTTTAAAATTCATAGACTGGCAAACTGTCAGTTTAAATGAGGATTTTTTTTTATCACAGCTGCTGTATGCCATGGAGGAAAAATATAGGTGGTGGCGAAGTAAACCGAAAAAAAAAATTTTTTTGCAATATGAAACCATTTATCGCTGAAATTTTAATGTCTCAAAATAAAGCACGAGGAAGGAATTTTGTGTTAATAAGACGAATTGGAAGAAATGAATTACAGCTGAAGCATATTTTACGAAGTAATAGTAATTTTTTAAATGGTTTTTTCTATTATATTATTTATTAAAATAAATGTTTGCTGTCAAAATAATTGAAATTGGAAAATTAAAAATAATTAAATGTCAAAACTAAATTAAATAAAATATTGAAAACATATGATTTGAAGTAAAAAATTGTATTACTAAAAAATTTCTCTTTTTTTCAGAAATTTTTAATACTTTATGATGTAGATGAAAAATGTTTATGATTTAACAACATATTAATAATTCCATGTCAATATATAAAATATAGTGATGAAAAGATTCTTTTAAAATCATGCATGAACACTTTAATAATAATATTAATCTAAAATCTAGATTTCAGAGTGCAGACGATTTTAAGACATTAACGAAAGAATGTTGATTTTTCAAGCAAAGTCTTAAATGATGCTTTTATATTGATATTTCAAAGTCATATGATAAAAATAATCAAATAATTCTTGCCTATGACTGATCTAATTGTATCTTTCATGCATTCTGATCGTGTATTACAGGCAATAATGGCACAAAACGTTACTTTTTCAATGAAATTTTAGTCATCTATTCAATGACAGTTTAAAAGGTAAAAAACAAAAACAAAGAAATACTGGTTTAAACCAGTTTGAATTGATCGGAGTTTCAAAGCACATGGTTTTGTTGGTGCTTATTTGGACTTAATGTAGCGGATTTTAGAGTTACATTTTTTGCGTCACCCAAGACATTATACTGCCACTCTATTAATTTCTTTTTACTATATGGTTGTACGCATATTTTTGGCATTTCGAACATTAAAATGTATGAGTCATTAGCTGTGTTGCATTAAAAAATATTACACAACTCTTTTCTATGAGTTTATTTTTTTTATCATTGATTAAATTTAAATGTGTTCTATTCAATTTAAAATTGTAATATGGCTTTAATTTGTTTTTAAAACAAAAATAAAATATAGCTGTTTGGCGTATAATTGTTTGTATCCGCAAATGATTAATTCATCATAATAAATTATCAAATAGCAAAGTAAAGTATCTATCAGAAATAGCCATAAAAAGAATAGTAGCAAAACTGATTTTAACCTTAATGTTTAGACTAATTTAAACATAACCCGATCCCAACCAGAAAAAAAAAAAAAACAGACCACACTCCGATCCGTGATGCACAAAATTTCCGTGAGTATAAACCCGACCCTGACCTAAAAATGCTGTTTGGAAAAAACTATGGATTTGATAACTGACCCGAACCAAATCTGAATCGAGCAAAAATGTTCAAGTGAAGCATAACCCAATTCAAACAAGGAAAAATAATTTTCGTTGGCATGAAATCTGACCCGAACCTAAATATTTTCTTAAAAAAAGCCCGAAATATGGCTCGAACGAAATCTGAAACCGATAAAAATATTCCAGAGAACTATAACCCAATCCCAGCAAGACAAAATACTTTCCATGGTCATAAACCCGACTCAAACCTGAAAAACGCCGTTTGAAAAATCCTGAACTTTGACCCAAACCATCTAAATCTGACCAAAGTATTCGAAAGAACCATAACCGGATTCGAGTAAGACAAAATAATTTCCGTGGACATGAACCCGATAAGAACCTAAAACTCCCATTCAAAAAGATACCTGAAATTTGAATCTAACCAAATCTGAATCTGACAAAACTATTTCAAAGAAACGCAACCGGATCCAAACAAGACAAAATATTTTCATGGACATGAACACAATCCGAACCCAAAAAATTTCTTTGAAAAAATCGCGAACTGAACGAAATCTGAACTTGACAAAAATATTCCAGTGAAGCATGTCCTTATTCGAACAAGACAGAATTATTTCCGGGAACATGCAATAAGACCCGAACTCAACAGTTATATTTGAAGAAAAAACCCGAAATCTGAATTGAACCAAATCTGGACCTGACAAAAATATTCCAAAGAACTATAACCCAATCCAAGAAAGACGAAATAATTTCTATGGACATAAACCCAACTCGAACCTAAAAAATTCTATTTGAAAAAAACTGAAATTTGACCCAAACCACATCTAAATTCGACCAAAATATTCGAAAGAATCATAACTGGATTCGAGTATGACAAAATAATTTCCGTGGACATGAACGAGATCCGAACCTAAAAATTCTATTTGAAAAAATACCTGAAATTTGAATTGAACCAGATCGGAACCTGATAAAAAATATTCCAAAGAATCGTAACCGGATATGAATAAGACAAAAAATTTCCATTCACATGAACCGAATCTGAACCTAAAAAATTTCTTTGAAAAAATCACGAAATCTGAACTTGAAAAAAAATATTCCAGTGTAGCATGTTCTTATTCGAACAAGGCAGCATAATTTCTTTGAACACGCAAAAAGACCCGAACCCAAAAATTCCATTTGAAGAAAAAGCCGAAATCTGAATTTAAACAAATCTGTTCCCGACAAAAATATTCCAAAGAACCATAACTGTATCCGAGCAAGGCAAAATAATTTCCATGGACATGAATACGATCCGAACATTAAAACTCAATATCAAAAAATACCTACAATCTGAACCGAACGAAATCTGAACCCGACAAAAATGTTCTAATGAATCATAACCAGATCCGAACAAGACAAAATAATTTCCATGGACATGAAACCAATATACGGTTTGGTAAATTTAGGTTTCAATTACACTACGGTAAGTCTTTGATTATATTTAATTTCCCATTAGGTTACAGTTAGGTCACGGTTAAGTTAAAGTTAGGTTACAGTTAAATTGCATTTATGTTATGGTTAGAAAAAGGATATGTTACAATAAAGTGAAGGCTAGGTTACATTTATGTTATATTTAATTTACGGTAAGGTACGGTTAAGTCAAAGTTAGGTTACAGGCAGGTTATGGTTACGGTACAAAAGTTTACGGTTAGGAATTTATCCATAGAGTGAACATTACGCATGATTTGTTTAAAAATAACACTTACCTTTGTTAAAATGGCTCTGAAATTATAATACTACATACCAACATTTTAGCTACGAGCGAATATCGATTTCATTCATGGTATAGTCGGATTTAAGAGCGATATAATTAGTTTGAAATTCAAAAATATTTCACTTGGGATTTCTATGTGAAAAAAAATGATTAGTTACGTAACTTAACAGTGATTTTTGATAAATATCAACACTTTAACACGAAAATCACGCAGTTGTTGGATACATATTCCCTCCCGCGTTTCTCATCGCTCATTTTGAGTATTTTTAGAGCTTAACGTTAGCTGTTTTTTAAACCGATTTTTCACACAGTCAGTGGCTAAGTATTTCAGACAATGCATTTCTGCATATTTCGAGTTAATGTTAAAATCATACAAATTTCAAGTTCGTTTAATATTGTTAATACGGACCCGGGCAACGCCGGGCGGGTCAGCTAGTATGATAATATAAATATATTGAAACCTAAAAAAGTAGAATCTATGATGAAATATAAGTAAATTGTATTATCTTCTTGTGAAAAAGTGGCCACAAGGTGGCCACTGATAGACAATTTTTCACTGGCCACTTTTTCTCATGTACTGGCCATGTGGCCGGTGGCTAGTGCTAATTTTGCCCTTTAATCCTTGATGAAATGCTAGAAAATTTTATTCTCTCCATAAGAAAAAGTGGCCAGGAAGTGGCCGCTGATAGACAATTTTTCACTAGCCACTTTTTCTCATTTACTGGCCCTGTGGCCGGTGGCTAGTGCTACTTTTGCCCTTTACAGAAGGGCAACCCCGGCTCAAATGTATCTTTTGTTGAGGTTTCAAAATATGGATTTATAACAAAATAGAACGAGGATTAGACTTTTTTTAAATCGCAGTCATAATTTGAACGAACCTGTAAGTTAAGGTTGGTGAGGAAGGGGGGGGGGGCGGTAGGACGAAGGAACATGAAAAAAAAAAATTGTGGCACTCTGAGAGTGTCGATAGAAGTGAAACCTTGAACAATTACGTGTGTATTTTTGAATCGTTAGGATATATAATTTTGAATCGCTAGGAAATACTTTTAAATGAATAAAAAAAGGTTCTATAATATTAAAGAACATATTAATGTCTATAAAAAAAAAAAAAACCGCGCGATACCATATGTCCAGCTACTGTAGTTAACTCACTATAACTACTTTCTTAAATTTTAAAACGCGATAAATACACCAACCAAAATTACACCCATACTATCGATACCTTAATCCTTATCCAAATAAATCATTTTGTATTGATGCCTGTTACAATATCTGTAGATTACTTTTTGAATTATTCAAATCGGACATTCCATTCAAAAGATATTACGAATTTAAAGATGACAACCTAAAGAAATAATAGCGCTGCTGAGTAATAGCGCTGCCGGGGGCCAATAAGCTTAGGGATTACGTGTGCAATCAAACGATTGCGGGTTCGAACCCCAGTTTCGCTGATATGTATCAATGTTTTTTTTTTTTTTTTTTTGTCTTTGAAGAAGTTTGAAAAATTAAAATTTTAACACATTATGGGTCCGTAATGTGACCTGAAATGATGGGAGAAATTTTCTTTTGCTAAATTTGTAATGTATGAAGCATAAGCTTTCAATAGACATATTCTATCAAGAAAAAAACCCCTATGCCCGCCCCCCCCCAAAAAAAAGTTCCTATAGGGAAAACCGGAAAACTGGAAAAGTAAAAAGAACGGCGAGAAATGGTTAGCTATACTAGAATTTTTCTCATCACTGTAACTCCTATAGAAGCAAAGTTATAGCCTTTTAAAGATTGAAATGAAGTGAAGAAATAAGCAAATTTAGGTGAGTGATCGACACGGGGGGGGGGGGAGAATCCACAGCTCTGGGGGTGCCATGTAGCTTAAACTTTTAAGTTAAAAATGGTAGAAAATTAAATGAGCGAAATTTTAAGGTGTATATTGGGGGAGGGTGCAAGCCCCCCCCCCCTCAAAAAAAATTTTGTTTCTTTTGAAGAAACAAAAAAATATGCCCCCCGGCGGGGCGCAGATAAACCCCAAACGGGCGGAAGGGCGACCCTTTATTTATCTTTTGTCAAGGATTTAAAATGTGGATCTAAAATAAAATAGACCGAGAATTGGACATTTTTAAAACTGTATGCATATTTCGAACGGCCCTTTAAGTTAAAACTGACGCGGAAGGGGGGATTAGAAGAGACGAGCATGAAAAATAAAACATAATAAACTATTACTTCAATAACTGGACTTCTAAACAAAAAATAACGATTTAACCTAGTGTCGAATTAATGGGGTGGCCCGCAGGGGATTACCCCCCCCAGAAGTTATGAGATTTTATGCTTTTTAATGCACAAATTGCGATTCCCCCTCTCTTACAGTGCTGTAAAACATGCTGCCTTCCTCTGGAGCCGCAGAAAAAAACCTGCATTCAACAGTAATTTAGCCTAGGAAAAAAAAAAAAAAAAAAAAAAAAAATCGAAATTGAATCTAAAGATCGAAATCGAATCTAAAGATCGACATCGAATCTAAAGATCGACATCGAATCTAAAGATCGAAATCGAATGTAAAGATCGACATCGAATCTAAAGATCGAAATCGAATCTAAAGATCGACATCGAATCTAAAGACCGATCTTACGGGCAGAATCGATTTTACATTTTTACTTTTTTTTGTAACGTTACAAGAAGAGAGTATTAGATTCGTGAAAAATTTTGACTTCCCGTTTTTGATGGATTTATATATTTTAGAAGGTCTTTAACACGATTTCATGGTTTTTAAAAAATATCTGTCTGTGTGTGTGTCTGTCACTCTGTGAGTCTGTATACGACAAAAATTTCTGACCGTTCTATCTGAAGAACAAATGCACGGAATTCCACAAAAGTTTAGATTTAGTTTGACCTTGATATAAACTGAATCTAATTAATTTTTGGTGCATATAGCCTAACAGGTGGCGCTGCTATGCTGCATTTTTTGCGATTTGCGCAACAGCTATATCTGAATAACGAATGAACGGGTTTTCATCACATTTTAGATCCAGTTAGTCCATGACATGAATTGATGTTTTTTGCATTTTGATGTATATAGCTTCTCAGATGGCGCTGCTATACTGAATTTTTCACAATTTCCACTCAGCGCCATGTGAAAGGGGGGGGGGCGAAAGGAAGCGGTCGTTCCGAGCACGGAAATTTAGGGGGCGCCAAATTTTTACTACTAACATCACTTCTAGCCTATCACAAGAAAAAGTTAATAAGGGTGGGGGGGGGGGGGCTAAATTGGAACTTTGAACCGGGCGTAGTTCTCTTTTCGCACGCCCCTGTTTCCATTTTAGCTTTATCTCAAGAACTAATGCACGGACTTTCATAAAAATTTAGATTCAATTAGTCCTTGATATTATTTGATGCTAATTACATTTTGGTGGAAATCGCTTAAGAGATGGCGCTGCTATACTGCATTATTCATGATTAACGCAATAGCGCTATCTCAAGAACGAATTTTCATCAAAATTCAGATTTAGTAAATCTCTGACATAGATTAGTGTTATTTAGTTCTTGGTGTAAATTGCCCAACAGGTGACGCTGATATGCTGCATTTTTTATTATTTCGCAATAGCTGTATCTCGCGCTTTCATGGATTTTCATCAAAATTCAGATTCAGCTGGTACTTAATTAAAATTTATCCTGATCAATTTTTGGTGTACATCACTCAAAAAAAAAAAAAAAAAAAAAAAAAAAAAAAAAAAAAAAAAAAAAACGCTATTTTGCAGGGGGGGGGGGGGGGGGGTCTGAGGTTTCTTTAATTCTTCTGTCTTAGAAACTAATACACTGAAATTTTGGAATTGGCACATCCGTCTATTTTATCTTCGACTTTTGAAGGAAAATGAAAATTATATTACCTTCAGAGAAATCGATTAAAAATTTTAAAGTATCGATTAAATCGAGTTGGCCGTAGTATCGATTAAATCGATTTAAAAAATCGAAATCGCCCATCACTAGCATAGGGAAGAAATTACGGACTTCTGACTGGTTGAATACTTTAAAGAGCATTTTATTTAGGTTCATTTTTGAGTATATGTAACTTAATCATGCGTTTCTGTTTAAAAACTTTTTGAAAGATGGATTGTGATAATTTTTTTTCGATTTTATGTATTTATTAATAGACTAGCTAACCAATCCGGCATTGCCCGTGGCCCATTATGATAACCTTAAGCAAACAATTAAAACTTTAGATCTACAATTAGTCAAAATTAAGCACAGAATATGAATTATTCGTTAAATAATATTTTAAAGAAATGATTAAAAAAAAAAAAAAGAGTAAATGCTTTAAAAAAGGCCTTTGGACCTCAATAAAAACATCAGGTTGTAGGTCCTGAAATAAGAGTCCAAAACTCAACTTTAAATTGGACCGAGACCATAGGGAGTCTCAGGCTTTTAAATGGAATGTAAGAACATGGGAATAACTAAGTAAAAAAATAGTTCCAAAAATGAAGATTGGATTAAGAGAGGGCGTTTTATAGCAATTTATGGTACAAAATCTTCAAGGGGCCAGGAACTTATTTCGCATGTAGTTGAGTATAAAATATTTTTTGTAGTAATTAAAGTAATGGGAGAACGCTAAAGCAATGTGAAAGAAAATTGCAAGCAATCCAGATTATTTTTAAAGAAATTGCACCAACGGCCCCAAGAACGCGATTAATATTCAAAATTGGTGGTAGCTACACTATGACGGTTTCTTAGTAGCTGATGGATTTAAGAAGTTGTTTGAAAAAAAGCTAGCTAATTGAATCATTTTTAAGGGATTTATAATAAGAGCCCAAAAGGGATAAGTGACAGTTAAAAAGAGGGCCCTAACAGGAAAACATGTTAAAATATGTTAGTACTTAGCTCTTTAGATCTACAATTAGTCAAAATTAATCATAGGGTATGAATTATTCATTTTAATAATATTTTATCGAAATGCAAAAATTGATTCGGAAATTTTTTTAAAAAAGGGTCCTAGCCGCGGATGAAAATATGAGAATCTTATTCCTGACAGAAGAGTCCAAGACTCAAATTTAAAAATTTTGCATTGAGAAGGGGAGAAATTTAAAGAGTGAACTATGTTTGCCTCACAAAATGTTCAGGGGCCCTAGACTGAGCCCTATGATTCCACAGGAGGCCAAAGTATCTTACATGGAATGTCAAAACATTAAAATATCTAAATGAATAAAGAATCCTAAAAATGAAGATCGAATTAAAAGTAAACAATTTATTATTACAAAAACTTCAAAGGGGCCAGGAATTTATTTTGCATGTAGTTGGGTATAAAGATATTTTTTGTAATTATTAAAATGATGAAAAGACGCTATAACTATGTTAAATAAAATTGAAAGCAATTTGGTTCATGTTTAAAGAAGCTGCACCAAGGGCCTCAAGAAAGCAATTGACAAACAAAATTAATGGTAGCTGAAGTCTGAGAAATTCTTTTGTCGTTCATGTAAAAGGTAAAGGACATAAAAAGTTGTTAGGAAAAAAAAAAGCTAGTGAATTGTACCATTTTTAAGGGAGCTATAATATGGGGCCCCGTAGGGACCAACTGACAGTTAAAACCGGGGCCCTAATATGAAACCATGTTAAAATATTTTAGAACATAGCACTTTAGATCTTTAATTAGTCAAAAATTAAGCTTATAGTAGGAACTATTCTTTAAAATGATATAATTTTTTAATGCACCAATTGATTGGGCAAATGTTTAAAAAGGGGCCCTAGGGTCCGAATAAAAACATCAGGTTTTTTGGATTGGTTCTGAAAGATGAGTCCCAGGCAACTTTAAAATTTTGCACTAAGAAGATCAGAAATATAGGAAGTGAAATATGTTTATTTCACAAAATGTTGAGGGGCCCTTGGCTGGACCCTATGATCCCACAGGGGAACACAGTGTCTTGTATAGAATGTCAAAACATTAAAATATCTAAATGAATAAAGAATCCTAAAAATGAAGATCAGATTAAAAGGAAGCAATTTATTGACAATTTATTATTACAAAAACTTCAAGGGGGCCTGTACCGGGCACCAAAAGGCCAGGAAATTATTTCGCATGTAGTTGGGTATAAAAATATTTGGGTAGTTATTAAAATAATGGGAAGATGCTAAAACTATGTTGAATAAAATTGAAAGCAATTTGGATCATTTTTAAAGAAGCTGCACCAAGGGCTCCAAGAAAGCGATTAATATTCATAAATAGTGGTAGTTGAAGTCTAAAAAAATTTTTTGTTGTTCATGTCGTAGTTGGAGGACCTAAAAAGTTGTTAAAAGAAAAAGCTAGTGAATCCAACCATTTTTAAGGGAACTATGATAGAGGGTCCCATAGACGCCAACTGACAAATACAATCAGGGCCCTAACATGAAAACATGTTAAAATGTAAATATATATAGGACAGTTGCACCATAAAATTTAACTAATAATAACACATTGCTCAGTGGTGCACAAAACAGGAATTTTAATATACATTAGTACATATTAAAATAAAATAAAACTTTCAACGTTTCGCGCCGTCTTCTGCGGGCGTCTTCAGGAAAATATGTCAGGAATATATATCTCTCGAACAAGATGCAAACGTAGTTCTTCCATTTCATATTTTCCTGAAGACGCCCGCAGAAGGCGGCGCGAAACGTTGAAAGTTTTATTTTATTTTAATATGTACTAATGTATATTAAAATACCTGTTTTGTGCACCACTGAGCAATGTGTTATTATTAGTTATGTTAAAATGTTTTAGAACACAGCGCTTTAGACCTTTAATTAATCAAAATTAAGAATAGAGTATGAATTATTTGCAAGAATAATATATATTTTTAAATCCACCAATTGCTTGGGTAAGCGTTAAAAAAGGGCCCCAGGGCCCGAATAAAAATATCAGGTTGTTGGTCCTGACATAAGAGTCCAAGATTCAGCTTTAAAAATTTGCACTAAGAAGGTGAGAAATTTAGGGAGTGAAAAATGTTTAGCGCAGAAAAATGTCAAGGGGCCCTGGGTCGGCCCTATGATTATCTAGGGGGGCCCAGTGTCTTATATGGAATGTAAAAATTTGAAAATATCTAAATGGAACAGGTATCCCAAAAAATGAAGATCGAAATTAATGGAAGCAATTTATTAACAATTTACTATCACAAAGGCTAAAAGAGGCCCCAAGAGTCCAGGGTCATAACTGAAAAGTAAAAAGGCGAAAATATCTAAAAGGTGAAAGGTACCTCAAAACGGAAAAGATTAGATAAAAAGGAGTCAAGCTATTAACACTTTGGCGCATAAAATTTGCAAAGGGCCCAGGACCCTGGCGCTTAAAATATTAAAAATCTGAGCCTCAGGTGCATCCTGTCTTGGACTATCTTCACCTATAATTTTAGTGCGGTAGATTTTGCTAACCATCGCAGTCACACACTCACACACACATATGCAGACATACACAAACAGAGCGTTTTGTTAACTTATTAGTATTGATAAGAAGAAAGATTTTCTAGAATTTTTTAGATGCTTTTTATATTATTCAATAGACTAGAAGTCCATATTTTCTTCCTTATACTAGCTTCGATGGGGTCAACAAACATGCTGAAGCGACATGACACATTCGACTCGACATTTTGATGTCTAGACACATTCGACTCGACATTTTGCTGTCTGCTGTAGAACTCCTTTTGCATGCGAAGCGTAAGGAGTAAAGGAGTGTATTGATGGACACGCAAAAACATCTATTCTAGCACTTTTTTTTTATTACTAACTTTTAGGTATGTGCTGGGCATTTTATAGGAACTTAGATTAGAAACTAAAATCAATAGTTTTTTTAACCATCAGTTTGGGGCCCCTCAGGCTTGGGGGCCCCGGGGCAGGGCCCCGGCTGCCCCGGTGGTAGTTACGGCCCTGCTGATTCTCAATATTGTTTTAGATAAAGAATGTACATAAAAGGGACAAGCACACCTGGTTCAATACTAATTGGTCATAATTCGTTGTTTTAAATTCAATTTTGGCATCTGTCCTCTAACGAAATTTTTGACAGTTGGATCCATTGTTGCATTCACAATAATGCTTTTATTGAAGTTAAAATAGCAATTTTTGACATTAATGGTTAACAATGCTTATATTATAATAACACTTGGGAAATGGTGGGATTTTAGCATGAAAATGCGGTTTTATCGAATTTTTCATTTAAGATATTGTAGTTATAGTTTAACACTGATAACCGGTGCAAAACATTTGTATAATAGTATAATAATATTTGTAAAAATTGTTTGCTTTTTATACGATTTCGACATAAAATACTTATCAAAGTACCATTGTTGTAACAACAATCCTGTTTTATTGACGATGTTATACATTTTCGGCAACAATGTTTAACAATGCTTTCTTTATTATAACCATTCTTGTAAAACTATTTTTTGTTAGTCTATATTCTGGCTCCTTTCGATTGCTTGGTGATTTTGTTAAGCTTTCGAAAATATTACTGTCTTTTCATCAAATTAATGATGGCGAGGCAAATTTTTACTTGCGAAGAAGTGATTTATGACGAGGTAAGATATATATTGTGTGTTAAGTTTATTTTTAGGCGATAATTTTCTTCACTCGCGAGCATTCTTTATTCCATCCAATTGTCACAATTATATAGTAATCAGTAAAATACAGGCTCAATCGATTTTTGCTCTAATGTAATACATCTGCCAGAAAACTCAAAACTCTGTTCAATTTCAAAGCAACTTAACAGACATGAATGCTATTTTAGTACTTTAAAATAAATGTCTCCTGAAATATTCTCTGAGCAGAGAAATATTATAAATTGAGCCTTAAATAGAAAATGTAATGTAAAATGTGATTTAAGTGTTAATTTTGATGTATTAATTTTTACATATTTCACATATTTAATGTAAGTTGTAACTCTTGCATTGCTGACTGATGTTTTTTTTCTCTACTCTGTATTTAGGGTTCCATTGACGAACCTTTGGATTTTTATCAACATGAATCTCAATTGAGGTAAGTCCTGTCTAAGATAAATTTATGTTTTGTAAACGATTATCCATATTGAACATACATATTATCGATCATCTCAATATCGTTATATCGATAACACTATTAAAATAAAATAATTAATTATTTTTATTTTTGGTAAATGATATCCTCACGGACGTTGGCAGTTTTGCAACCTGTGGTGGGGTAAATCTAATCATATTGGAATTTATTTTGTTCAAAATAACACAAAACACATTTCAGAACTACACTGCAAAAAACCTGCAGCTATAGACGCATCTTCACTCCACCGTTTTTACATAAAACGGTTATAGTTGACACAAGGATATAGTATATCATGGTGTATTTTCATTGGTCAAAATACAGATATTCTATAACAGATGTGGAGTCACTATGCTGCAACAGCTGTAGACTTTTAACAGTGCAGAAAATATTAGAACAAACGAGTTTGCTTAGACGATTTAGACAACTTATAAAACATTAACATGGAAATAAAGGTAATGGAAGGTCTACCAAGATTTTGTCCAAAACCATTCATTTTTGTCCAAAATCCACGCCCTTCTTTACATTCATTGCTTTAACGAAATTCTTCATCAATCCCAACTTTATGTGTAAAATTGGAAGAATTGGGAAAAGTTTTCAATGTTTCCTTCACGTGCAATGTTTCTTCGCGCTCTGACCACACCTTTTCGATATAATGCTCGTGTTTTGCTTTCCTGTATGTCTTGCCTTAGGAAACTGCAATAGTTTACATAATTTAGTTGAATACCAATGAAAACGGCAATTACTTTACAGTTATGATGTGAATAATCAATTGCGTGAAGCAATATCTTCATATTTTCATAAGATTTTTCATTTATGTAAGAATATGATGCTTTTAGATCAGACGACATGGCATTTCCATTATAGAAAAGCTCAGTTTTCAAGCTGGTTCAAGCTTAAAACGATCGCCATTGTTCCAAGTTATCGTGACAATTTAAAGCAAACATTAAACCACTTATATCATTACAATGACATAAATCACCTTTTGGGGAAAATATAAAAAATCCAAATATTTTTTTACGTTTATCTCGGTATAACAGATATGTTACACTATTAAAAATCTTGTCCTAGTTTTCACCAAATTTTGGATTCTAATAGCAG